>OY747709.1:44517399-45117399 GCA_963556495.2 Valencia hispanica | reverse complement strand
TCCGGTCAAAAGTTGGCTGCAGCTCTGGAGCTTAAAGGAGCATGGGGCAGAATGAAGAAACAAAACTCACGAGCGACGCGGCCGGCGCTGCAAGTAACTGCAGCCAGCCGCACGGGAGCGCGAACAAACGCTTCACAAGAAAAACATACCTCTTCACAGTGACATACTTCTTTTTCTTAGTGCCACTTTTTAGTGGGCTGTGAGTCGTCCTTGGTAGTTTCCCAGTTGCAGAAGAATCCATTCTCACAATTGAATCAATGTTTTAAAGCTGTCGAGAACGCGCAAACAGTGTCAATTGACGTCACACCTGTAGGACAGCGCGGGAAATTCGGGCCCCGAACTGCAGCACATTTTGCAGCACACAGCCAGTTTAAGAAAATGGAACGATACGTGGGTGGGCTCATTCTTTTTGGTTTATAACACTTCATCACCCAACAGCATTAAAAAACTGGACATGGATGTTTTTCTTTATTGACAAATCCTGCCCCATGTTCATTTAAGAATATTAGTGAACTGAAGGCCTTCCCAGGGACAAAGCTGTAAGGGTTTAAAGAGCACCACTCCCATTTTATTATTATTTTAAACAGAATCAAAATGGTAATTTCCCCTAGTAATGACTAATTAGATAAAAAGAGAAACTACTTGAACATATTGACAGATTGCGTGATTTACTGCTAAAAAACAAGAACAAAAATGTAACTCTTGAAAACTAATGTATTGAATAGACCAACCTATACGAGACGTTTTCCCTTTATCCGCTTGTTGCTGATCTAAGTAGAAATATGTGTCTCTTAATCTAGAGATATCTGGATTATATTACAATAACTTTCCATCTTCACTTTATGTGAAATAAATAGGAATAAGAATAAAGTTTAATAAGACTTGTTTGTTTTGTTTTTAGTAAAGCATATCTGAAGAGTGAGTAGGTTTTAACAACGTGAGGGTCCAGCAAATCCAACTGCAGAGAAAAATAATTAAAAAGCTAAAGCTGGATTCTGTCAGTCACGACCACACTGAGGTTTGACGTAACACCTGTTTGTTTTTCCCAGCGTCACGATGAATGTGCAGCCCTGGAGCCAACAGAGTGTACCTGTGGGATGTTCAGAGACCACATCCTGCCTCCATGGGCTATATATCCTGTTATAAAGGTACACAGTTATCCTCAGGCTCATCTTAAGCACATGTACAGTACAAACTGCACCTACCACTCCAACGCAGATCATTACGTCGGTTGGGACTTTGTTCTTGTTATGAGTAAATACAGTTAATGTGTTGCTTTTAAATGGTGTGTATGCTTTCATGTGTTGATAATTAAGTTCTATAAAAGTTTTCTGGTTGATTTACACATTTTCTCCCTAAAGGAGAGACCAAACAATGTGAAAAACGGCTGTTCAGCATCAACAGATGACAGCGACCTCAATATTACACCTGACGGACAAGTGCTTCAGGTAGCTTTCCTGAAACAATGCACACTAATGATACATCGCCCTGCAAAAGTATTCAAACCTCTCAAGCCTTTTTATGATTTGTCAAGATACAACCACAGATGTATTTTATTTAGAGTTTTTTCTGGATATGACCGTTGACAGTAGCGCATCATATTGATGTGGAAAGTCGAGAGCAGGGCCTGGGGGCCATTTACGGACCTTGGGGTGGTTTCGTGCAGCTCCCAACTACGTTTCAGAATAGATGCATATTTGGCCCACCAGTACAGGTGGTTGAGACAGATGGACACTTTTTTAATTTTTTAGGGCGAGATTTTTACCAACCATTTTAAATCTTCTTGAAATGGAAAATGTTAAGAAGTGCTTTTCTTTTATTTACTAAACTTTTCTTCATTTCACTTTAATTTAGTAGTAAATAGGACCACAAACATTAAAAACACACTGTTTTCCGGCTGGCCTGGGAACGCTTGGAGGAGCCAGCCCAAGTGGTTGGGCAAAGGGAAGTCTGGGCTATTCTGCTTAGGCTTCTGCCTCTGTAACCCAACCCCAGATAAATGAAAAATGATGGATGGATGGATGGATGGATGGATGGATGGATGGATGGATGGATATTCAAAACCCCACTTGAGCACACCCATTCATTAAACTTAGCTTACTACAAGTGTTGTGACTTCCTTTTATTATCGCATCTGACCAATTAAATTGCACTACATGTTTATTGTAGTTAAAACAGCAAAGAAAAACACAATAAATTTTTTTTTGCATTTTTTTTTTTTAAAATTAGATTCATGTGCCCCTTCAGTACTTTGAACTTCACAGTTTTGGCTCACATGGGGAAAAGTTTGGACAGCTTTGGTGAAGAGACTAATGTTTTTACCCATTTTTCTTTGAAAATGGCTCAAGCTCAGTCAGACTGGACATAGAGCACCTGTGAACATCGGTTTTTAAGTCATGCCACAGACTTTCAAGTGGATATAGGTCTTGACTTTGACTAGGACATTCTAGCACATGAACTTGCTTTGATCTTAACAATTTCATTGTAGCTCTTGCTGTATGTTTAGGGTTGTTGTCCTGCTAAAAGATGAACCTACCCAGTCTTAAGTCTTAATGACAGCATTCACCATTTGGTTTTTTGTTTTATTTAGAGTTTTAGCTATATTAATTCTGACCTTAAATTGCATGCAGGTGAACTTCAATCTCTTTGCTAATAAGATGAAGACCATTGGTTGCATTGGATTTTATTTAGCCACATCTTTCAGATTTTTATTTAATAAAAAAGGTATAATTTTTCTCAAATTTTACAACTGTGCTTTACTTGGTGTTAAAGTATGATGTAAAATGGCTTTAAAATGCACTGAAGTCATAACTTGGCAAAATGTGAAAAGGGTTGAGGAGTTCTAACACTGTTGCTAGGCACAGTAAGTTGTAAAATAATCTTTGAATTTCTGGAGAATTTGTTATCTTTTATTTCAGCAGGTAACTTTAATAAATGTCTATCAAACAGATCAGCCCTGTGCCAAACACTCATCCTCTTCTGGTGTTTGTTAACCCTAAAAGTGGTGGCAAGCAGGGACAGAGGTGAGCACCACAAACATGGTTTTATAAAGGAGATTTCAGAATGAGCACATAATTGAGCTTGTTTCTGTATATTTCAGAGTCCTTCAGAAATTCCAGTATTTACTGAATCCAAGGCAAGTTTACAACCTTTCAAGCAGCGGCCCTGGAGCGGGGTGAGTTATTTCAGACTGCATTGGTGTCTGCCTCATCTCTGCTTTCAGGCCCTATTGTTGTAGTTTACATGATCATCTGAATTTCAGACTGAGTTTCTTCAAAGACCTGCAAGACTACAGAATCTTGGTGTGTGGTGGAGACGGCACAGTCGGGTGGATTCTAGATGCAATAGGTGAGTCAATCTTTGCAAAAAAGGAAGAACACGTAAAGTGTGAATGTTTTTGACGCACTTCCTTTATGCTGCTCTTTTGTCCAATTCTTGCAATCAGATAAAGCCGGTCTGGTGGTGCGGCCTCCTGTTGCCGTGCTTCCTTTGGGCACAGGAAATGACCTTGCGCGATGTCTGCGTTGGGGTGGAGGTGAGAGCGGGTTTGTACTTTACAAAAGGTGTAACATTTGTGCACATGATGTAACTCGGTGCCTGGTGCTTCCTCCTCCGTCTGCTTCTATTTTTACAGGGTATGACGGTGAAGATCTAGGTCGTATACTTAAAGACATTGAGAACAGCTCTGTGGTGCCGATGGACCGCTGGAGTGTGCAGGTTATACCAGATGAGATCCAGGAGAAGGGTGATCCAGTGCCATACGAAATCATCAACAATTACTTCTCAATTGGAGTTGTGAGTTTCACAAAAATGTGCCACACAATGGGAAATGTTTTGGTCACAGATGGTTGGGCTATATTATGTATTTTCTCATTGCTGTTTTGTGTTGCATTGGCAGGATGCCTCCATTGCGCACAGGTTTCATACAATGAGGGAGAAGCATCCTCAGAAATTTAACAGCAGGTAGGTGTGCTTATTGGACCATTTATCCAGCACAGCGTAAGAGAACGCAGTATTCCACTCACAATCACAAGATTGCTGTTAAAAAATGAAAATTAAGCAATGTTGGTGAACAGTGTCTTCAGGCTGAGCAACACAGGTGGTGACAACAGATGTGTCTGTGTCACCGCATGGCTTCTCCTCCTGAAAGATAAAATGCTCTGTGAACGTGAAGTAACAGTTAAACCTGAAACACACATTTTTCAAATCTTGCAGAATGAAGAACAAGCTGTGGTATTTTGAATTTGCCACTTCAGAAACCATCTCTGCTTCCTGCAAGAAACTTAGTGAAAGTTTGACAATAGAGGTGAGCACATCCAACCAGAAACACCAGATCTGCAGATGTGCTTTTTATCTTTGAAAAAAGCGAACATCATGCTAATCCCTTGCTCTCCCTCTCTCCATTCTCTGTGTACCCGCAATGCTTTTACCAGTGCTGTGGCACTCCTCTGGATCTCAGTGGCCTATCTCTGGAGGGGATTGCTGTCCTAAACATTCCCAGTATGCACGGCGGCTCCAACCTATGGGGAGAGACCAAAAAAGCGGATCCTAAGGGGCAAGCAAGTCAGGAGGAGCCTGAAGTGATTGTCAATCCAGAGATCCTGAAAGTGACTTCTCAAGGTATTTTCTCCTTGACAGCATAAGCTCCAATGAGTGGTGAAGTAAAACCTCATCAGGTCATGTGACTAGTGTGAAATATTGAAGTTCCTTTTTGCTCTGCAGAGCCCATTAGCTAATTGTTTTTAAGCAAATCCAAATCCAGATTTCCTGTTGCAGCTGTTATTAGTTAGAAAGCCTGTGTACTAACCATCCAGCACAGACATAGCAGCATCCCCATACTGACTAAATCAGACTGAGGCTTGTCTGTCTGTACTCAATTGGCTGCATGTGAAAACATACTAGAGCACAAAATAATCAAATGGATAAGCACATCATTTGCTAATACTGGTGGGATACTCTTTTCTGTTGGTTGTTGAATTCATTTTATGCAGCCAGAGATGGGTATGCATGTTATTCATCACAGTCATCAGTATGGAGCTTCAACCCACACCTCATAATTGCAGCTTGTGAATCATTTCCTGCCCCTTTCGAGGCCGATGGATTATTTTCAGTCACGAGAAGCATTTTAAGCGGAGAATTCCTCACTGAGTAGCACAGTGAATGATCAGTATATTTTTTTATAATTAACAACGAACCTTTTTTAAGCAGGTGTATCTGGCAGTTTGTGCAATTCTATGTTTAAGGCCTGCATTCTCATAACTATTCAGAAGTATTGCGGAAGAACTGAAGTTAGCGCCAGGGTTTAAACTTCTTGCACTTCTTTCTCAATCATTTGTTTAGTCCAATGTGACGCAATAAGAAGCTATTTTACTTTAAAAAATATTTGCATACGCTTCTTGAACTGATCATTCTGGAGATACAACAGACCTCTAAATGCGTTTTTTCTGCCACTTGGGGGCAGAAGAGACAAACTTTTAACACAACATCCACCTTTCAAGTACTGTATACTTTAATAGATGCTGGCCACCTTATTAGGTGGTCAGCATCTTGCTAGAAAAGGGTTGGACACCCTTTAGCCTTCTGAACTTCCTTAATTCATCTTTAGCGTAAATTCGGCAAGGTCCTCGAAAACCCTATTTGAGATTTTGGTCCAAATTGATATGACATCATTACACAGTTGTTGCAGATTTGTCAGCTGCACAATCTCACGTTAGACCACATCCTAAAGGTGCTGAGTTATATTGAGATCTGGTGACTGTGGAGGCCAGTGGAGTCCAACGAACACAACGTTTTAGGTTAAAGCAATCAACCATGACATTATGACAGATGAAGTGAAAAAACTATAATTGAATTTAATTCAGTTTATTTATATAATACCAGTTAAAAAAACAAATTTTCTATGTAGGACAACCCAACAGGCTGCTTAGAGTCACTGACTTGCATCATTCACTTCTCCTGGATGAGCATGTAGCGACAGCAGACAATTGCCTGCATTGTATTGTTTATTTTGCAGCAATCTCTCATATCTGGCATGCATGTAGCAACAGCAGAGAGGAAAAACTCTTCTTTAACAGGAAGAAACCTCTGGCAGAACCCGAACCTGGCTCAGCATGAGGCCATGGCTGACTGGCCGTTTGAGAAGACAGAGCAGATACACAAAATGCACAGACTTACTGATCCACAAGTACTTTCAATGTGAAAGAAAAAGAGAGTTAATGGCTGTAGTAGTTTCTTTAGTGGCTTCATCTAGGAGAGAAACACAGCTAAACAGATCAGCTCTGAGCTGGTTTTCAAGTCTATAAATTTTGTCCTTAAAATTGATGTTCGAAATAGGAAAATTGGGTAAGTGTGAGGATTTGATGCAGTTTTTCAAGGGACGAATTGTGATAGGTGAAGCATATCCAAAACTGCTGCTGTTGAGGGGTGTTCTTCATCTGAAGTGGCCGCTTCCTATTAAAAGTGATCCAAAGAGGGAACAGTTGTGAACCGGTGACAAGGCCATGGGAAGCCAAATCTCATTGATGCTAGTGCGGAATGAAGGCTGATCCAACAGAAGAGTTACTGTAGCTCAAAGTGCAGAAGAAACTATTGTTAGTTTTGATTAAAGAGTTGCAGAAAACACAGTGCATCACAGTTTGTTGTGTATGTAGCTGCAGACCAGTCATGGTGTCCATGCTGGCCCCTGTTCACCGGCTGAAAGAACTGGATCATGGAGCATTGGGAGAAGATGGCCTTAGCTTCCACCAACAATGTGAATGTAACTTTTACACATACAACCTACATTGGAATTGCTGCAGACCATGTGCACCCTTTCATGCCTGTGGCTTCCTTTGGAAGGAAAATGCGCCCTTCTACTAAGTAAAAATACTTCATGACTGGTTTGAGAAGCACAAGATGCTCAGTTGGTCTCCAAATCCCCCAGATCTCATTCAAGCTGAGCATCTGTGGGATGTGCTGGACAAACAAGTCCAATCCATGGAGGTTCCATCTCACAATTTACAAGACATAAAGGATCTGTTGCCGCAGTCTTGGTGCTAGATATAACGGCAAACCTTCACAATGACACGTGGTCATGACGTGGGTGTTTTGTTTTTGATCCAAAATAACCATGATTTTGATCAAACTGAGCTGTTTGTCTTTTCTGCTGTCAGACCTTAGTGACCGCCGGGTGGAGGTGGTTGGCCTTGAAGGAGCCATGGAAATGGGACAGATATACACCGGACTGAAAAGCGCCGTGAGGCTCGCCAAAACTTCCCAGATCACCATCAGGTATGAACGAGTCTGAGACATGTTTTGATTTGTCAATCTAGGAATCTCAGTCTGATGATGGCTTTCGATCAAGTTAGTTACAGTTGAAAGCAGGTCCTTGACGTATAAATTCACATTTACAATAACATAGTGTTGTATGTTAATCACATATTAGGCTGACTCCATGCAACTTGTTGATCTGTCTGTGTCTCACACTTAGGACAAAGAAAGCATTGCCGATGCAAATAGATGGAGAGCCATGGATGCAATCCCCCTGCACGGTAAATAACACTTGTTAACTTGTTAAATAACACAAGCTGTAGTGCAATAGGGTTTCTGCAGGTTTGAGAAAGGACTTGGGCATGATGGAGTGTTGGGGCCACTGTAGGTAAAGGAAAAAACGATGCAACGAAGGAGAACATTTCTGAAAAAAAAAACAAAAAAAAAACTCTATGAGATAAAGTTCACATATTTACAGGAAGAAACTGAGAGATTCTCTGATGTCAAAAAGTTGCACATTTATGAGAAAAAGTGATAATTATCCATGATCAAAGGCATAAGTTTATGTTAAAACTGGGATATTCTCTAACATTGTAAAGTCAGAAATTTACCTGGAAAAAATTTAGATGTTTACTGAAATTATAAAGTCAAACATTTGTGACAAAAATCCCAGAAGTCTTTTAGAATTGAAGGGGTAAATTAACAAAATGTGCGTCTGGATATTTTACAAAGTGTAAAGGGTAGCTCGGGCTCTTTTTCTGAATCAGAACGACTTCTCCTGGGTGCAGACTCGCGATGAACACCTCAGATAGGATCCAGAATACACTCCTGAGGCAGTGAAGAAGAAGCTGCAACATGGCTGCGCTGAGTCTGGACCTGGAAGATGTTCTAGTACAGAAAAGAGCATTGATTGTACCTAAAGTAAACACTTAAACCTCAAATGTCTGACTTTATAATCTCCGATAACGTCAGCATTTTTTTGTGTTAAATTACAGACTTTTTCTTAATATTTTTTATTTTATAAAGTCAGAGAATATCCTAATTTTAAGAGTTTGTTAGAGAAAATGTAATCGATCGTGTCACTTTTTTTTTTCTTTGGCCCTAATACCCTGGCGTAGTTTTTATGGAGGCTTTGGTCAAATTTTAGGGATTACAATTTTTAATTGCCTTTAGTCAGGTTTTAAATGTTCAAATCCATAGCTCCATTGCATCTTCTTTATATTTTTTTTGCCTGCATTCATTTGATTGATGTTCTGTACTTTTAGCCGGTGAAGTTATGCATTATTACACCTTGACAAAGCGGCAGAGTCCTAGATTTATAACACCCCTGTTGAAAGGAATTTAAAACCAGGCGTTCAGCTTTGTTAACAAAACCCTGACAAATTATTCCCCTAAAAGTGGCCTATTGTTTTTTTTAATGGAAATTAAATCTAAAAAATCCTAATTATGTACAACCAGCTTGTTTGCCTTGAAAACATGTATAAGCTTTAATGTAAATAAGTTATCAAGTTTTTTTTGTATAATTCACATTGGTCCAAAATGTGATTTCTAATGGGCCTAAAATTAAATGTACTTCACTAAAACTGGCAGAAACCATGTATTCGAGACATTCTTCATCTCTGCATCAGTTTCAGTACAGGATTTGATTTATTAATAGGATATTTTGTATTTCTGTTGTTTTTCAGATCCATATAACACACAAGAACCAAGCATGTATGCTGATGGCTCCTCCATCCAAACCATCAGGTTTCTTCAAATAAAACTGACCGTCTTAATGCATGTTTACTGTATATTCATGACTGGCACTTTTTGATATAGAATGATGTATGAAGTAGTATATTTGCATTATAACAAAGAAAATAGGATTTTCCAGACATATTGTGTCAGTAACACAAATTTCAAGCATGGTATCACATGAATACAGACAGAATGGTAAGCTATGTTTGCATTGTGGCCAAAAGGATTTTGACCAAATTATCTCAGTGTTTTTAGTAATACTCTCCACTCCTGCTGTTTCGAAGCTTGACAGCAGGCGGAAGTACTGCTCTTTAGAGACCTTAGGTAAAGTTAAAGTGGCTATAATTTTAAGTAGGACAACTATTTGGCTTCATGTGCCTTTACAATCTGCTCTCTTTGGTTCTGATTAGATAGAAGACAGAGTTCTGTGTTTGTTTGCACTTCGAGGATTGACCAGGTAGTATTCCGATTTTGTTGTGGCTGTAAATATTGCTCTAAAAGCCAAATGTATATTCAGATAATTTCAGAAACAAAGGTGCAGAAAGAAACATCTTCATTTAAAATTTAGGCTGGATATATTTTAGCTTATTTTTTATTCATTTTAAAAGATACTTGAAAGTGTTTGGAGGAACAGAAAAGCAGGCAGCCTGCTGTTCCTCTCTGCGATTTCCCAGGTATTTCTATCTTTTTGTGGACCAAATTTGGTTTGTCTGAGTTTGATTAAGAGCAGAAAGCTACTCTTTTATTAACATAATATCAATACATATTCTTCTCTGAATGTGTTATGAGTTAGACTATTGATTGGGGCTATTTATTACAGTATATGTATTTAAATGCTTCATCAGCTGTATCATTTCTGTATATCTAGAGAATGTAAAAGTAATAACTCCATGTGAAAACTTTAATAAATTGTCTGGGCCTCAGTTTGTGTTGTGCTTATTTAACACTTTGAACAGAGCATCATGTAATTGATCCATTTTGCCTCAAGGGGGCAGAAATCCCCTTTATGTCTTTGGTCAATATGATCTGCTCTACTTCCCCAAATTAACTCAGACTTCATTTTTATTTTACAACTTCATCCAAATATGAAAGATGTATATGTGTTTTCTAAAAACTGGCTGATTTCTGGAGTGCATTTATTTTTTGTGAGAAATGTATTAGAACATAATTTAACTGTCTTGACTTAATACTCAGATTCCCAGTAAAACAGCAGTGATTGATAAAGATAGATGTCTTGCAAAATAGTTTATATCTCTTGAACCTTTCCACATTTTGTTGAGTTAAACCACAAACTTCAAATAATCAGTTAATATGATTTTATGTTTGAGGCAACAAGGACATCCCTGTAAAGTGTTAAAAATATATATATACTTGTGGCCTGCATCTGTATTCAACCCCCTCCACTCTGTTATTCTTAAATAAAATGCAGTGCAACCAACTGCCCTTAGTATTTTAATATGTATTTCATATGTGTACACTCAGAATATGCTTGTGTAATTTAATATCTAAATTAATGCAAGTCTACACAGAAACATTAGAGAAATCCCATTCTTTCTCAGGGATAATCTGGGGGGTTGCGTCGGGAGGGGCATCCGTCGTAAAACATCCGACAAGTCCGTGTGCGCGCAGCTGAGGAGAGAAGGACGCTGCTGGGCTGTGCTGACAATCCTGGAAGAAAAAATTATGACTTGAGACTTGAGCGAATGTTTATCTTCCAACTGGTCAACACCTCCTACTTAGACTATATATAATATATATAATATTAGATTGGACATCCTTAACCCAATTTTTGTACTTTCAGAAATCTTCTTAGATATTCTCGAGGTGGTACAGTAGCTGGTTCTCTAACAAATTAATACGGAAACACAATTTAAAGTTGTAATGAGCATTAGAAGTTGGTATTTTGATTTTAATTTCATTTGTTTTTTATTAAAGATGCAGTTTAAGTTTCATGATTTTTGTAAGATTTAACCACAAAATGTTTGGTTTTAAACTATATTATTTTAGCAGAGGAGGGCAAAATGGACGTAATGTTTTATAATTACAGTTTGGAGAATTTATTCCAGTGAAACTGAAAGTGTTGATAAGTAATTGAAAAAAACCCTATTGGCTAAAATAAAATGTATGTAAACTCAGCAAAAAAAATTCAATTCAATTAAGTTTATTTATATAGTGCCAATTCACAACAGATGTCATCTCAAGGCACTTAACAAGAAGTCATTTCAATACATTTATACAAACATTCCAATCAGTTAAAAAGTTTCCTATTTAAGGAATCCCAGCAGATTGCGTCAGTCATTGGCGTGAGGTTGGGCCCCGTTGATGCAGACTTTCCAACCACAGCAATCCTTCAGCAATCCCTCATACTGAGCAAGCATGTAGCGACGGTGGAGAGGAAAAACTCCCCTTTAACAGGTAGAAACCTCCAACAGAACCGGGCTCAGTAGGAGCGGCCATCTGCCACGACCGTCTGGGGGTTTGAGAAGACAGAGCAGAACACAGAAGGAACAGAAGATCTGATATAAGAGAACTTTCTATGTTACAGAAAGTAAAAAGTTGATAACAGGACACAGTGGATGCTCAGTTACTGGGAGCACCATCCCAGTCGATGCCCCCAGTCCAACAGGGCATTGCAGCCAAGCAGGATACCAGACCAGGTATATCTTCTATGGAGAGAAAAACACTGAGAGAAAACAAAGTTAACAGTTGAAATAACAGAATGTACTGTAATACAACTTGAGAGTCGTAGGAGAAAAGGAAGTAGCAGAGTGAAGAAAATTGGTAAGTCTGTCCTCCAGCAGTCTAAGCCTATAGCAGCATAACTACAGAGATAGTTCAGGATGACCTAAACCACTCTAACTATAAGCTTTATCAAAAAGGAAAGTTTTAAGCCTGGCCTTAAAAGTAAACAGACTCTCGGACTAAAGCTGGGAGCTGGTTCCACAGGAGAGGAGCCTGATAACTAAAAGATCTGCCTCCCATTCTACTTTTAGAAATCCTAGGAACTACAAGTAAACCTGCAGTCTGAGAGCGAAGTTCTCTGTTAGGAACATAAGGAACAATTAGATCTCTGATGTATGATGGAGCTTGATTATTAAGGGCTTTGTATGTAAGAAGAAGGATCTTAAATTCTATTCTGGATTTAACAGGGAGCCAATGAAGGGAAGCTAAAACAGGAGATATGTGATCTCTCTTTTTAATATTCATCAGAACTCTTGCTGCCACATGTTGGATCAACTGAAGGCTTTTAATGGCATTTTGTGGACTTCCTGATAGTAAAGAATTACAGTAGTCCAGCCTTGAGGTAACAAATGCATGGACTAGTTTCTCAGCATCACTCCTGGACAGGATGTTTCTAATTTTAGCAATATTCCGGAGGTGAAAGAAAGAAATCCTAGAAACCTGTTTAATATGGGATTTAAAAGTCAAGTCTGGGTCAAAAACAACGCCAAGGTTCTTTACGTTATTACTGGGGGCCAATTTAATGCCATCCAGATGAAGTGATTGACTAATCAGTTTCTTTTTTAGAACTTCTGGTCCAAAGACAGCAACTTCTGTCTTGTCAGAATTTAAAAGCAAAAAGTTTAGGGTCATCCATGTTTTTATGTCTTCCAGACATGCCTGTAATCTACCTAACTGATTGGGTTCATCAGGATTTATGGATAAATATAGTTGTGTATCATCAGCATAGTTGTGGAAATTTATCCCATGCTGTCTAATGATTCTACCAATTGGGAGCATATATATGGTGAAAAGAATTGGTCCAAGCACAGAACCCTGTGGAACTCCACAAGTAACCCTTGAGAGTGAAGAAGATTGATCATATAGATGAACAAACTGGAATCTATCAGACAAATATGATTAAAACCAGCCTAGTGCTGTTCCTTTGATCCCTGCAACATGTTCAAGCCTTTCTAAGAGAATATTATGATCGACTGTGTCAAAAGCAGTCCCTTTTTCAGAACTGTGTATTTCAACATTAATGTTGTAAAAATCCAAATAACTTTACAGATCTTTATTGTAAAGGGTTTAAACAATGTTTTCCATGCATGTTCAATTAACCATAATCAATTAATTAACATGCACCTGTGGAATGGTCGTTAAGACCTTAACAGCTTACAGAAAGTAGGCATTTAAGGTCACAGTTCTAAAAACGTAGGACACTAAAGAGACTTGTCTACCGACTGTGAAAAACACCCAAAGAAAGATGCCCAGGGTCCCTGCTCATCTGCGTGAACATGCATTAGGCATGCTGCAGGGAGGCATGATGACTGCTGATGTGGCTAGGGCAATAAATTGCCATGTCCGCACTGTAAGACGCCTAAGACAGCGCTACAGGGAGACAGGAAGGACAGCTGATCATCCTCACAGTGGAAGACCACGTGTAACAACACCTGCACAGGATCGGTACATCTGAATATTACACCTGCATGACAGGTACAGGATGGACACAACAACTGCCCGAGTCACACCAGGAACACACAATCTCTCCATCAGTGCTCAGACTGTCCGGAATAGGCTGAGAGAGGCTGGACTGAGGCCTGTTGTAAGGCAGGTCCTTACCAGACATCACCAGCAACAACGCCGCCTATGGACACAAACCCACCTTCGCTGGACCAGACAGGAGTGGCAAAAAGTGCTCTTCACTGATGAGTCACGGTTTTGTCTAACCAGGGGTGATGGACGGATTCGTGTTTATCGTCGAA
The DNA here is from genome assembly GCA_963556495.2 of Valencia hispanica. Lineage (NCBI taxonomy): Eukaryota > Metazoa > Chordata > Actinopteri > Cyprinodontiformes > Valenciidae > Valencia > Valencia hispanica. The sequence continues at coordinate 45,103,708 of OY747709.1, read as the reverse complement.
GGAATGAGCGTTACACTGAGGCCTGTACCCTGGAGCGGGATCGATTTGGAGGTGGGGGGTCCGTCATAGTCTGGGGCGGTATATCACATCACCATCGGACTGAGCTTGTTGTCATTGCAGGCAATCTCAATGCCTTGTGGTACAGGGAAGACATCCTCCTCCCTCATGTGTTACCCTTTATTCATGCTCATCCGGACATGATCCTCCAGCAGGACAATGCCACCAGCCATACTGCTCGTTCTGTGCGTGAGTTTCTGCCGGATCTCAATCCCATTGAGCACGTCTGGGACCTGTTGGATCGCAGGGTGAGGCCTATGGCCATTCCCCCCAGAAATGTCCAGGAACTTGCAAGTGCCTTGGTGGAAGAGTGGGTAACATCTCACAGCAAGAACTAACAAATCTGGTCCAGTCCATGAGGAGGAGATGCACTGCAGTACTTCAAGCAGCTGGTGGCCACACCAGATACTGACTGGTACTTTTTTTTTTTTTTTTATCCCACGATCTTTTCCCATTATTTATCACCCAGTGCTCCTTAGTTCAGGTTCTGGGGTTCCACTCTCCCTCTGTGCTGGCCCCGGGAGGGGCCCTTCACTGAAACCCAAGCGTCCTTCATGCTTGGGGAGTGGGAAGGCCCTTCTTTTCACCTGACGGGGCGGGGTTTCTCCGGCTGGACGTAGCGTGTGGAAGGATCACGTTATACCAGCCAGATCCTCCCCAACCCTGCGGGCGCCCCGGCCGGCCAGGAGGAGACAGTATACAGCCCCAGGACTAATGGATATTTTTGTGGGAGTAGCTCACATTAGCTGCTCAAGGGAACATGGGGAGAACATGCAAATTCCACACAGAAAGGCTCTTTCGCCAACCCCACCCAGGGTGTGGGTGCTGATGATGTGGGGGAACAAACACACCCTCAGCACCCACAGCGTCCCCGGGGGTAATCGAACCTGGGACCTTCTAGCTATGAGGTGAGCCAGGCTACCAGCTGCGCCACCGAACCCCCACTGACTGGTACTTTTGATTTTGAGCCTCCCTTCATTCAAGGACACATTATTCTATTTCTGTTAGTCACATGTCTGTGAAACATTTTTAGTTTATGTCTTATGGTGTTGACTCTTTTAGTGTTCGTACAAATATTTACACACATTAAGTTTACTGAAAGTAAAAACAGTTGAAAGTCAGAAGACGTTTCTTTCATTTTTTTTTGCTGAGTTTATAAACAAAGAGGCTGCTTTACTGCCAACGCTACATTAAGTAGTTAAACATCATTTAATTGCATTCAGTATTATTTTTAAACGTGAAGCTGACATGTTCTCCGTCATGAAACCAACACTGGAACATTTTTATCTGACTTTTGGATATTGGAAGCATAATCTATTAGTGTCTATCTTAGAGCTGCTGCTCGTGTTCCTCACTAGAACCAGGAAAGTAGAGCACATCACCCCAGTTCTAAAGTCCTTACACTGGCTCCCTGTAGCTCAGAGAATAGACTTGAAAATACTTTTACTAGTGTATCATGTGTAATGTGTGTTTCATGCTAATTTGCTACTTTTATTTTTACATTTCCAATGTTATATTCTGTTTGTTTGTTTTGTTTTTTATTTACCAAATCATGTAAAGCACCTTGAATTACCCTGTTGTTGAAAGTGTGCTACACAAATAAAATTGCCGTGCCCTGCCTTTATTATCACAAGTCTTTTTAACCCCCATCTCTTGCATAGAACACTGCATACATAACAATTACGTATGAGGATATCAGAAGGTTCTGACGCTTAGAGTCGAGTTTATTTTTCCCGTACAACTTCAACCTGAAATTGTTGCCTGTATTTTGTCTGCCTGTTTGATGAAAATAGTGGTGATGCAGGTCAGGCTCAAACTCCATGCCCTAAAAAAAAGCGGGAATCGCCTTGGCAGCGGATGACTTGGCAATTTCTGTGTCTTGCTACTTATCAATCTCATCATCATATCATTGGACCTTCATTGGACCCCCTCACTTTTTTTTTTGTTTTAATATTATAGCAGATCATGTTTGAAATAAAATTTAAAGCCTTTCTGTTTTGATACTGTAAACGTATAGCCTGGCAAGTCATCATAGCTCTGACCAATTGCACGCAGAGAATTTTTGAAAGACAACCGTAGATTGGTCAGAACTAGGACCAATCAGAGCAACGAACAACATAATGTATTCGTATTGACGGATATCAGTCAATGGGGCAGTCTTCCATACACCATCGAAAAAGAAGAAGAACGGGGCAATCATGGCGTCCAACAACAACATCGACATCAACAACTTCTGTTGTTTTGGTCAGAAAAACATGAGAATATTTGGTAACCGACAACAGAACGTTCCTGAGCCGCTGCCATCTTTGTTGTTTGGCTCCGCTGCAGCTCTGCCATAATGGTGCTAAGCACGCCCAACGTCTCTCTACAAACATAGAGCGCTGTGATTGGCCCGGCCTACACTTAGCAGAGCCAATGGTAGACCTGCTGAGGCTATAATGGAGCAGGGCTAGACCAACCTGCAGAGCTAAATGTTTGCTACCGCAACTGTTTGTCTAGATTTCTAGGCTAGTAAACATAAAACATAACAATTAATGACACAATATTGCTCATGTCTTCACTGAGCTCTTAATTCCCCCCCCCCCCAAAAAAAAAACTGCTTGCTGAGTTGAGAATTGTGGTACTGCGGACTCCTCCTGCAACTTGCTGCTCCAGCAAAAGGTGGGACTCACTATAGCAACCAAAGACTCTCTAGTTTTTCCTCTCCACTGGTGCTACATGCTTGCTCAGTAGGAGGGATTGCTGTGGGATTGCTGTGGCTGGAGTCTGCATCAACGGGGCACAACTGCAAAACAATGACTCGATGCAATCTCTTGGTATTCACTCAATAGAAAACGTTTAAGCTGATTGGAATGTATGTAGATTGAATTGAAATCCCTTTTTTTGGTAAAGTGTCTTGAGATGACATTCAATTCAAATTCAAAAATACTTTATTGATCCCAGAGGGAAATTAAGTGTTGGTATAGCTCATATAATTTATTCTTTAAGGAGTTGTTGTAGATGATGATGGCTGTGGGCAGGAAGAATTTCCTGTAGCGGTCTGTATTGCAGCAAAACTGAAGAAGCCTCCGACTGAAGACGCTCTGTTGTTGCATGACTGTCTCATGAAGAGGATGCTCAGGATTGTCCATAATTTTTTATTTTATGAAGAATCCTTCTTTGCATTATCATCTCCAGATGTTCCACAGTCGTCCCAAGAACAGAACCAGCCTTCTTTATCAGGTTGTTTAGCCTTTTTAAATCCCTGGCTCTGATGCTGCTACCCCAACAGATGATGGCTGAAGAGATTACACTCTCCACAACATACTTGTAGAAGATTTGCAGCATCTTGCTGCAAACCTTGAAGGACCTAAGCTTCCTCAAGAAGTACAGTCTGCTCTGCTCTGCTCTGCTCTGCATCTCCTTTGTTTTGTTCACGTTCAAGGTGAGACGATTGTTTCCACACCATGTCACAAAGCGGTCCACCAGCTCTCTGTATTCACCTTCTTGTCCATCGCTGATACACCCGACAATTGCAGAGTCACCTGAGTATTTCTGCAGATGACAGGTCTCTGATTTGTACTGGAAGTCTGAGGTGTACAGAGTGAAAAGGAATGGTGAGAGTACGGTCCCCTGTGGTGCTCCTGTGCTGCTGACCACCTGGTTTGACACACAATCCTTCCTTCAGTCTCACAAACTGTGGTCTGTTGGTCAGGTAGTCATTGATCCAGGCGATTGTTGAGGGCTCCACCTGTGTCTTCAGGAGTTACTCACCAAGCAAATCAGGCTGAATTATGTTAAATGCACTGGAGAAATCAAAGAACATGATCCTCACAGTGCTGCCTGCTTTGTCCAGATGACAGTGGGTTGGTTGAAGTAGGTGGATGATGGCATCTTCAACTCCAACTCCACAGCGATAAGCAAACGGATGGGTGAGTTCTCTTTGGTACTGGAACAAGGCAGGATGTCTTCCACAACACTGGAACCTTCTCCTGAGTTAGGCTAAGGTTGAAGAGGTGCTGCAGAATCCCACAGAGCTGCTCTGCACAGGCCTTCAGGACTCTGGGGCTGACACCATCTGGACCTGCAGTCTTGTTCCGGTTCAGTTTCTCCAGCTGCTTCTTCACCTGACTTTTGGAGACAGACAAGTGGGAGGGGGAGGCAAAGGGGGTAGCAGCATTTTCTGACTTGGTTGAAGTCAAACTTGTGGAATTAGACGAGTCCATGGCTGAGATGAAGGATAAAACATCCGAGGTGTAACGGGAAAGCTGTTGTGAATTGGCGCTACATACATAAACTGAATTGAATTTAATTGAATGTCGCTCCACAATATTTGTGTGCTTGCATTTATTTAAATAAAACCTTTAATTGCAGTCCTGTCAACCTTGTATTTTTGACATTCAGAATACTCTAAATTCACATTTCTATAGCAACCAGCTGTTTTTTCCACTCACAGTTCAAGATTATTTCACTAGGCCTACATTTTCTTGTTACACAGCGCCTGTTTGAGTCTTGAAATCTTGTCAGTGTTTTTCTGACTGTTTGATGAAATTAGTGGTGCTGAGGGCTCCGACATAATTCACCAAAATGCTGGGAGTGACTTTCTTGAACTCTGGTTAATAAGTAATTACTTTTTTCATCATCATACCAGAAAAGACCCCTAAAATTGAGGTCCCAAATGTTTTGTTGTACCAACTCTTCCTTAAAGTGCCTATTTCGTCTGTCAACATGTAAAAGCTTAAATTGCAATCGGTTTTTTTATGAATGATCTTTTCAACACTCCCAGTTTCTGATCTCCTACAGTGTAAAATGTGAAAGGGAAAAGCCCGAGGCGCTCTTGAAAGCACCGTTGTCATGGCTATTGGGACTCTTTTGCGTCGCTCAGAGCAAAGTCCCCGCCTCCCGCGCCTATTGAGCGGCGACACTTGACTCAGAGGAGCCGCAGAGAGACAGAGTTTATTCTGCTGAGCTCCACGTTGAGGCTCAAACTCTCGGCTCTGCATCTCTCCCAGTTGGCTTGTTCCACACTTTGTACCGGAGAGTCCACGGCTCGGTTTTCCTCCTTGATTACGAGCAACAATGACGTTCAGGAAGCTGAAGAAGGTGAACTCCAGCGGGGTGGACGGAGGATCCGCATCCCAAGACAACGACATTTATTTCCCTTCATCAAAGTCAGACAGCTGCAGGACCGTGGAGCTCCCGGCCAACTCCTCGGAGGTTTATAACTACAAGACCCTGGCTTACTCTGGGGGGACGCTGCCCAGAAACTATAAAAGGGTAGGGCTAAAAATGTGTTTATTATTTTTACACTGTCAAAGATTGAAATTAGTACATTTAATACATTTTAAAGTTATTTATTTATCATCTTTAAACGTAAAAATAAAAAAGCAGGATTTTATTTTATTCTTTAGTTTTTATTTACATGTTCCCCTCTTAAACTCATAGTTTACCATTATGGTCAGCTTTTAGCTGTTGTGTAGAAAACCTCCCTATGAGGGTCCCTAAAGGTAAACCAACAGCCCACGTTTAGGACAGAGCAGGGACGGATCAAGCCCAGATGGGGCCCTTAACGGAGTTGTAATGGGGGGGCTTTCAACTATCTTCAGTCGCCATGACTCATACATTATAGATCTAACCAGTGCTGGTTATTTTGCACCTTTGTCCTTTTTGTACCTTTTTAATTTTTGGTCATTTTGTTTTTTGGTTCGAACATTTCATTTGTCTGTTACCCGCTTTGACAGCCTATGATTCAAAGTAATTTTCTATACTCTGTTAATAGCTAAGCACTATAACAGTGGTTGTATGATTCAGTTATGTGACCACATTTAAAATGTTATCTATTGATAATATGGGTGGTAAATATATTTATCCTTTTTTTTCCCTCTGTCAAATAGCTTTAACAGTCAACTGAACCACTCTTCAGAACATATAGCCTAGTTAAATTAAAAGTAAAATCTTGGCAATTCTTTGTTATTTTTCCTTCCGTAACTCACTAAAATATTAAACCACCAAACTAATCTGATACAGTACGTCGTTAAGTATAGAATAGTTTGTTAATGGGTGCGAAATGGAAGTAAGTTGGGATGAAATGGAAACGTATGGGTATGAATTGGGTGAATTGGGCATCTCCAACCCTATCATCACTCTGGCACATTACCAGAAAGTAATATCAACCACTCAAGATAATCAGATTATTTGACTTTACAACCAACTGTGTGTTGCTTTATTTGATAAATTACCATTAATCCAGATTTCATTGACATTTGCTGATATTTGTAAGTAGTTTGTCCTGATTTCTAATTATTTTCCCAAAAATGTGAGCTAGGTCTGCACGTTTATAAGAAAACATGAAATTGGAATATAATTGTTGGTCATAACCATTCAGCTGGGGTAAACATATTTTTAAAATCCAGAGTTTTAACACACTGCACATGAAATGTAATCAAATACCAAATATTGCATCCAAGCAATCCTTTGTGAATGCAGTGTTACACAAATCAAAATTGTGCTACTCTAATGGAAACCGAATCAATGACAAAATATTTTATTCAGGAAAGAAATCTTTTCAGCCCTGACCGTTTGCTGTGGTTAAGGGTCTGAAGTCTGGTAGCCCAGTTCCTTATCCTTGATCTTGAGCTAGATCAGAGTGATATGCCCGAAACAGGAGAGTCAAATCTAGAATCTCTTTCAGATCTTATCTCCAGATGATTTTGGTACTTTTTGTGGTTTTAAAAAACTACCAAACTGCTGAGCTCATCTTTCTGAAAACGGTTTGATCTCCTTATCTCGGGTCTATTTGAAGATTGAATAACTAGGTTTCACGTAACTGACAGTTCTTCTTCTACTCTGTCCAAAAATGACACCAGTCATTGCTGTCTAATACTGGTCAGTCAGCACATTTCTCTGCTCTGGGTTTTTCTCCAGTTGTTCAGCATCGGTTTTTGGGCTAAAAGCAGACATTTAGAGAAGCCTGCTTTCACAGCTTACTGTACAGTGAGGCGCAGTTATTAGGAAACCCACCCACTACCAGCCAGCAGTAAGAAGTAAGAGCGAGGAGCAACAACACTACATTGTGCGCGCTCAGGGACGGAGATCTCGTCAGGCCCACCCCCGGCTACTCCGTGTGGGTACTTGGGGAATAAATGCACTCATTGAGACAAGTGCCGGACAATTCTGTAAGTGTTGGGACATAAAGAAAGCAACATTTTACTGGGCAGAGAGACGCTGGCACAAAGCAGGCTTTCATGGGAGCAACATTTGAAAATGATTGAGGTGGAACAGAGGAGAATTGATTTAGGTGATTTTTAGTGGAGGCATCTGGATAGTTATGTGTCATTTCTACACAGTCAGGTAGAGCAGGGACCTGACCTGCTGCTGACTTTGGTTTGTCTCTCAATGCGCCTATTGTTGCCCAGTATTCACCACAGTGTCTTGTGTGTTTCTGTTAATAGCCTGGAGTTTGTGTGAATGGCTCTAAATAATAAAAATCTCTTGGATAAATCAACAGTTTGTGCGCTTCAGGGGCAGCTGATCTGCTGTGAAATTGAGGCTAAACTTAGCTGTAGGTCTTCTTTCTAGCGCACAGAAACTTGAAAGTAAACAAAAAGCAGCTCAGACATGCATGTCTAGTTTCAGTCCCATTATTTTTAGGCATAATGGATCAGTGGATTAAAGACACAAACGCACTGCTCGCCATGCGCGTGCTACTGACAGACCTGATAGACCGGTCAAAGCAGTGATGTGTACAGTAAGTGTGTCCTGCACATGGAGGTGAAGGGGAATCCCTTGTGAGTAATCTTGCAGCAACCTCACGCAGGTGACTGAAATATTCCATCTCTCATTTTTGTTTTCCCCTCACAGGGTGGCGGCTCGCAGAAGTGGAAACCCCTAACGCAACCCCCAGAACCACAAAGGTACAATCTCCTCAATTTCTTCTGTAACATCAGTCACTGTTTGGTTTTTGGGACTTCATCACTACGTCATCTCAGAGTCAATATGCCTCTTGTCCAAACAGCGATCTTTTGTGGATTTAGGCTTGTGTTAGATCCTTAAAGGATCTTCATGAATTTTTATGTCTTTTGCTGGTGAAATGTCCAGCACTGACGTTTTACACTCTGACAGATCATTGTGCTACGTGTTCCCCTGTGACGTCCTCAGTTCTACTGGACACAGAGGGCATCCTGTGCAGCCGGCAACATCTTCCCTCATGCTCCTTTCAGATAACAGCACTAATGAATCCACATGGCCTACAAGTCTCATTCGCTTTTCAACCATTTTGTCCCATTACAACCTCAAACTTCAATGCACTATTTTTGGTATTTCATGCCATTCACCAATAGAAATTAGGGCATTATTTTGGTTGAAAATTATATATGGTTCTCAAAATTCTTTTATAAATAAGTCTGACAAGTGTGGTATGCATTTTAGTTTAGTTTTGCAGATACAGTACAGCAATTAAAGGTGTAGTTATTTTGGTGTACATCTCTACCAGCGTCTTATAATCCCGAGATGGAATTTTTTACCCATCATTCTTTGCAAAACAGGTCAAACAGAAATTTCCACGCCTTGCAGCAGATTCTCAATTAGATTCAGTTCTGGGCCTTCCAACACATTTTTTTGACGCTCTGGTTGTATGTTTAGGGTAATTAATCCTGCTGCAAGATGAACCTCTGCCCCAATCTCAAGATGTTTTTAGCCCCTAACAGGACTGTCCTGTTTTTAGTACCACTAATCTTTCCATCAAATCCAATCAGCTTCTGTGCCTCTGGTGAAGAAAGGCATCCCCACAGCATGATGCTGCCACTGTCATGTTTCAATGTGGGGAAGTTGTCTTCTGGGATATGTCCAGTGTTAGCTTTCCTCCACACTTAGGGTTATGTATGTTGGTCTCATCTGACCAGAGCAGCCTCATGTTTGCCGAGCCCCCTACATGGCTTTTGGCAAACTGGAAATGGGACTAAATATGGCTGTCTTTCAACAGTGGCTTGATTTCTTTCAGATTTTCCCACCTGAGCTGTGGACCTCTGCAGCTCCTTCAGAGTTACCTTGCCTGGCCTGTCAGTTTAGATGGACGGCCATGTCTTGGTAGGTTTGTAGCTGCACCATGCTCTTTACATTTTCAGATGATGGATTTAACAGAACTCTGTGAGATCTTCGAAGCTTAAGATATTATTTTATAACCTAAACCTGCTTTAAACTAGTTTCTCCCTGACCTGTCTGCTGTGTTCATTCACTAGTTTCCTTTAATAAATCTTTGAGGCCTTCACTGAACAGCTGGATTTATAACAAGGTTAAATTGCACATAGATGGACTCTATTTAGTGATTAACTGACTTCTGAAGGCAATGGGGCTGGAATTCAAATGCATGCCACACTTTTCAAATGTATTTGTAAAACACCAGAAAACTATTAGTTCCCTTCCCCTTCACAATTATGAGCTACTTAGTTGAGCTATTATGGGGGTGGGTGTGGGGTGTCACTCCTGTCTTCAAGAGTTCTTGTCCTGCATCTAAATGTTTTAATTTAGATGCATCGCTGCTCCAACACACCTCCCTCATCATCGTGTCATGCAGCTTTGCAGAGGCCTGGAAACAAGCCGTTCATTTGATTCAGGTGTATTGGAGAAGGAAAGCATCTAAAAGTTGCAGGATGTTGGCTCTGGTGTGATGTTTGACGCTGTTGAGAAAATGGGAAAAAATCAAGGGCTGGGAGTACTCTTACAAAACAGTTCTTTGAACAATTAAATAACCTCTTAATATTTCTTTTCAAGAAACATTGCTCTATGTAAGAAAGACATGCAGATAACTGACATTTACCAGGCTATTATAAATGGGCCAGTCTTTTTAACTGTGGATCAGTTAACTCATATTTTCTTTTTTTCTTCAGGAAGGTGGTGGCCTTGGAGAAAAATGAAGAGGAGGCATTTGGTTTTGAGATTCAGGTAAATTAACTGGATTAGTTCTTAGTTTTGGAAAATCTCAGGTGCCGTTTAGTTGGATTTATATGATCAGCCTGATCTCTGTCGCTAGATCTTCTGCAAAGCGTCAGAAACAAATGTATAATTTCCTGCATCTCTGAATCCAATTGTTTCCTTGCACCAGCGGGAGTAAAAAGGTCATGCAGCAGTCAAATAACTCATTCATGTTACTCCCATGACCGAACCCCCCCTCCTCCCTCGAGCATCTTTATTTTAAGCCTTGTGGTTTACTCACACGCCTTCGATGTAATACCTGCTCTACTGTCTCCCACCATGCCAGGAGGATCTTTACTCACAAATCTCTGATCTCCCTGAGCCACCACGCCTCACGATGTTGCCGCTGTTTTTCGTATTCATTCTTCGAATAGTTTACAATAACGATTAAAGGGTGCGAGAATAACATGGAGATTATAATGTGCTGGTGCTCACATAAAGTATCGGGAAGTGAAGTACTTCTTCTAGGAAAAGACACAGTGTTCTATTTGCGCTTTCGTTAGACGTTCCCGCCCTTCCTGCCCGGCTGTGGCCAGAAGGAAATAAGACCATGAGCAGTTTGATGGTCAGCAGAGGCCACCATGAATGTGGGGGCTCGCGTTTCCTGGTGCTTTTCCTCCCTCAGAGTTGGTAATGTGGATACGGAGCTGAGAATCCAGCATGCAAATGTGAAATTTGCCTTTCAGTGATATTTGCATGCTAACATGTGTATCTTGCTGGTTGCTGAGGAGGAAGTCAGTAGCTGTAAAAACAGGCCAGATCTGAATCATTGCAAATTTCCAATGGGAGTCTCGTGCAACCTGGATGCATGGTCTAATTGGGGCCTCTGGATTAAGCACCAGAAAACGTTGCATGTGCATCAGTGTACAAGGCAGATATAAACAAACTTCTGAAAAGTTTGTCCAGTTTTATTGTTCTTTTTTAGCGGTTAATGGCTTCTTTTGCTGCAGCACATTAACTGTCTAAAAGGTGTCTGAGATGGAGAAGTGTATTTTTGTCCTTCAGCTCTGTGACCTTTGTGCAGTGTCACTGAAACAAGCAAGTGCATGGAAATACATGTGGAAGTAACAAGACAGAGTTTCCAAGACGACAAAAATATAAACTTTAACACTGGCGAGAAGGGATGCAAATGATTTAGATAATTAAAAACAGGAAAAACAGGGAAACATGTTGACATATTTTACAAACATACACTGTAAAGCTACACAAGTGCTTTATATGGAGGCAAATATACTACCAGGCTGCTGCAAGTACCATTGGGATGCTTACATATAGTCATTATGGGCATAAACATCATATTAATTTAAAAATGCATTTAAAAAAATGTCCTGGTTGGGATGATCACACAGCCATCAGTTTGGCTATTACAAAAACCTAATGTTGGCCTGCTTTATAAAACCCAGAACCATCTTTGATGTGTCTTTTGGATCGTTATCCTACTGAAACACCCATACTTAACTGAATAAAGGTGAAATTGAAAAATCTGGATTTAGTCCCTCACTTTAATTAACATAGCTACTTCTGGCAGCTAAACACCCCCACATCATGATACTGCCACTACTGTTTGGAGCTGGTTATATGGTTTGTTGTCACCTTGACTCCCCCAGTCATCTTACTGTGACCAAACAGCTCAATCTTTTTTTGTGCCTGACCACACAACGTTTCTCGAGAAGGCATTTAGCTTCTGGGCAGCTGAAAATTTCAGTCTGACTTTGAAAGTTGAGCAGACATGTTTGAAACAAAGACACAACTACAAGGACAAATATCCCAAGACATCTAAGCTGATTTTGAAACGGATTAAGTAGACTAATATTTGGCTTCTGGAATGTCCCTGCTTCAGCTATATTAAAAATGATCTGACTTTGCCAGAAGATGGCTTCAAGTCAGGAGACAACCCCTTTAAATGAACTGTTTAATTTCTCTTTGGACTTGAGATATTCCTATTAAATTCAAACTTTTGTTCCTATTTTGACTTTTAAAAACCTATGAAATTGTACATAGTATAATCAATCCAACTTGAAGAAAAGATTATTTTATATGCATCATTAAATGCCTATATTAATATGATATTCATGCCCATGATGAGTCTGTGCATCCATCTATCCCCTGCACTGTAGTTGACGCAAAACAATTCAATGCACAAATTGTATCGTTTTTCTGTCGTATTTTCCCTGTGACACGTGTTCTTCTTTTAGATCGTTATTAAAACAAATAAGTTAAATTTCCCGACTGGATTATTTAAAAAAAAAATATTCTATAGGACTTAATCAGTTGGAATAAATATATGAAGAATCTTTTTGTATTTCAACACAAACAACTTAACGAAATAAGTGCATATTTTCTTCAGGATAAGTAAGATAGGGGAAGTTACAGACGTTCATCGGGTCCTTCATGCGATTTGTTTTGGCTGGTGAGAGGAAGCGGACCTCCTTATTTGCTTGTGTGCGTCACACATCTGCCTCTTCTGTGATAAAACAGTATTTCCGGCATTGTCCGTCATGACTTCCTCTGCGTGCACTTCAGTGGAGTTTTTTTTCTGATGTTGCAGGGTTACCACAATATTTCAGAACATCAAATCTAAAACGGGTTGTGAAAGCCAGTTTGAAACATCTAAAAAAAGGAAGACATTTTTTATCTTCAGTATCTCTGTTTTCTGTTTTTTTATTATTTTATTTTTTTAGACGTACGGCCTTCACCATCAGGACCAGAACTCAGTAGAGATGTGCACGTTTGTGTGCAGGGTGCACGATGGCAGCCCGGCCCAGCTAGCAGGACTTAAAATTGGTGAGTGAACAGTTTTTTTTTCTTCTTATCTCACTTTTTTTTTTGCATGGCCTGAAATAATCTGGAAAATGCTTGAAATAAACACAAGGGAAGTGAGCGAGACAAGACTTTTGGGTTGAGCTTGACCTTCTTTGTGTTATCAGCTGACATCGTGCACATTATGCCAGCTCAAACTAGTGAGTTTGAGCCTGCTGTTTGGTTGTTATGGGAAGTCCAAATGTGACTGCTTGCCTTGTTAATTTTCCAGCAAACAAACAAGTTTTTCCGCTGACACATACAGTGCCTTACAAAAAGTATTAATACCCCTTAAACGCTAAGAAAAAACTCAAAACTGTGCAGTGGATTTGCACTTACCCCCTTTTTACTCTGCAATCCCCAAATAAAATCCAGTGCCACCAACTGCTGCTAGAAGTCACTGATATATTAAATAAATCCGATCTGTGTGTAATTTAATCTCGATATTATAACAGCTGTTCTCTGAAGGACTCAGAGGTTTTCTTAGGGTTTTTGGAGACTTTAATGAACAAACAGCCTCATAAAGACCAAAGAACACAGCAGGATGATGCAGGGTTAGGATAGAGTACAATATTCCAAGCTTTGTAGATTTCACACAGGCCTCCTAAATCCAACATTTATCCGAAAAGTGTGGCATGAAACCATTAGCCAAGAGACCCATTTTTACTCTGGAGGAGTTGCTGATTTCTACGTGTAGAAGAATTTGTCAACAAGACAATTGTTAATTCTGCAGGCCACAAATCTGAACGATATAGAAGAGTGGCAACATGAAAGTCAACGCTGCAGTTTGTCACTAGTCACACAAAGGACACAGCAAGCATTTGAAGGTGCTCTGGTCAAGTGAGACCAGAACTCTACTTTCTGGTGACTATATGAGGCGTAAAACCAACACGCCACCCTGATTTAAGGGTAGTAGTAGTAGCAGCATCATTGACAGGGAATCATAGATGGAAACCTGTTAGACGCTGCAAAGAGACTTGAGACTGAAGTGGAGGTTCACCCTCCTGCAGGACAACAACACTAAACATGCACCCAGAGCTGGGATGGAAGGGTGTCAGAATGCCCTAGACCTACATTAAACTGAGATTTATTTTCTATAGAGTTGAAACTTGCTGTTCAAAAACTCTTCATCAAATCTGACTGAGCTAGATATATTTTAATAAGAAGACAGGGCAATGTTTTCAGTAAAGGACTTCCTGCTGTAATTGCCTTTAATGGTGGCTCTCCAAAGTATTCACTTAAATGGGACTGAAGACCAATGCATGCCACACTTTTCAAATTTTTTGTAAAAGGGAAAAAAGTGTCATCGTTCTTCAATGTAACAAACATGGTCCACTTTGCTTTGGTCTATCACATAGATTCTGCAACAATAGAGTGAAGTAGTCAGTAAAAAACCAGAGGGATAGTTGATGGTTCAACAGAAGAGGTTCAGGAAAGGACAGGACAGGAAACTAAATGTGAGCTGACACCAGAGAGTTTCTTTGTGCTTCAGTAAATGATCTCGTCACGGCTCAGTCACAAGCCCGGCTCGCTGAGCATTACAGTATGTCTCCACCAGTCAGTGAAAAAAGAGAGACGGTGTTTATCTCTTCTAAATCCAATCTGAATGTGTCAGTTTCACTTCTTGCATTTCTTGCATGCTATCTGTCGTCCTCTCTTTGTGCGGCTTGGAACACAGTGGCTCTTCACAAAGGCCACAGAGTCCACACCACATCTAATTAGTCCGCGCGACTCAAAGAAGATGAAACACTGACAGCTTTAACTCTTTAACACCACACACACGTTGAGGTATTTGGGTTAAGTAAATGTTCCCTTCCCCGTGACGAGACCGGGGGTGTAGTGACTATCTGGAACGCCACGACTGCAAGAGCCCGGTCTTCCACACGTGTGCTTCACATGTGCTGAGGTTTATGCCTCGGTTGGCTGCATCTCCAAGAAATGAAATCCACATTTGCATGGAAGCATTGTGACCTCATGGCTGGTTGATAACACATATGTTGTTTTTGTGTGCAGGGGACACCATCGCGAGTGTGAACGAGACCACCGTAGAGGGCTACCTGCACAAGGACATCGTTCAGCTCATCAGATCCTGTGGCAACACACTCAGGTAAACAGATAAGGGCTTCTGTTTTTAAGGCTCCATTTCTTTAAATAGTTCTGTATTTGTTGGTTTTCTAAATAGGATCAGAACTGGGGAGAAATTCGAACCACAGGTCAAAATATTGTGTACTGATGGTGGTTGGATGAGGGACGTTCTGTAACTTAGAGGCCAGAAGGTTAGGTTCAGTGTTTCATACTGAATTACCTGAGTACAGACAGCTGTTGTCTGTCCTCCATGTCCTGAGGATGTTCTCAGCTGTGTCACTGTGTAAACCTGCTGAGCTGCTCCTCAGTAATGTCACCAAGCGAAGCATGCAGTTTCTGCAGCTTACCTGGATTAGTTTCTTTGACAGAAGAGATGAGATCTGAGTTAGTGGAGAGGAAAACAAAGACAAATAGTTGGCTTTTTCTGTCCTGAATTATTAACAGTTTCATTTTCTACAGCTCATATTGGAGAGCAAAGAATGTAAAACCTGCATTTTTAAAATGTCTTTTTTTACAATTTGGTAAGAAGTTTTTATTCATCATCTCCAACTGAAATTAAATTCCCAAGGCTTTTTTTTTTAGCTCTTGACTTGTTTGCTTTAACGTTTCTGAAGGAGACACATAGTCCAATAAATTATAACCAAACTTATAAAAACATCCTTGATTTATGAAGCCTGGTGGTGTTGAATCTGTTATGATGGACATCCCTCAAGACTCTCACAAGTCTTATATTATGTGCTATATATATATATGCTATATATATATGATTCAGTTGAGTTTAAGCATTTTTTTCACATCAAATTCCTGATGTTTGTAAATAGCAAAATAGATTTTCACTTTTATTTTTTGTAGACCGAATGAGTAAAAATACCAATGCTGCCCTGTTGTAAATGTTTTACCAAAGTTGTCAAAACAAAACAATGTATCACACCCATTACTGCTCAGACCTGCCGTTGCGATCTACTGTACTCTCATTACGAAACTCGCAGAAAAATGCAAAACATTTCCCTACAGACTACAATGGGATTTTGAGGGACAAATTTCAGCCCTGTTTGGAGTTCCAGAACTCACTCATACTTTACAGTAGAAAAACAGTTTGAAGTTTTAACTTGTCACAGAACGTTTGGCTTTGACTGACTAAAATTGTTTTCTTTTTACCTTTAACGGTTTTAAATAAGTTAGTTTAAGGTTTGTGAAATGTTTTTTGTTTTTACCATGAAATCTTTAAAAGTGTAATGATGTCACACAGGTTTTAATCCTAGGAAATAAAATCAGAAAGCATTTTAAATTGCACTAGTGCCTTTTAGTTTTAATCTTATGCATAATTTAATACTTTGAAATGTAGGCATTTTTGTCTATCGTCACCCAGTGTGTCTCCCACTGCTGTAGGACCTGGGGTTCTCTGTAAAATCCACCAATTCACATCCATCATGATTTGTTTCTGTCAAAACTCTGTTTATAGGCTCTCTTTGACTTGTAATGTTGCTTGTATAAAACAAATAAAAATTCACAGATGGGGCCACCAGAAGGTTCTGCTTTCAATGTAAAATATATTTTTGACAAAACGTGTATTGGTGTAGATTCTCAGTCATCCAGGACATTTTAGTCTTTAGTAGGGATGTGTATTGGCAAGAATCTGGTGATATATGTATCAATACGTTTTTCTGTCCTGCTTTCAGAAATTACCAAAGTCACCGTAGCAACTAATGACTCAGCATTCCAGATGAAGTTTTCTAGCTTGTTTGAATAATTCTTCCTGCTGCGTGTCGAGTCCCTTAGACGTCTCTGTCTTCTTGATTTTTAGTGTTTAATTTGAGCCACGCTCTACTCGTAACTCTCCATCCGTGCTTGTTAAGAATTGAAGGGACAATTAGTGCGGATAGGCTGTAAGCCTTTTGGAGTGCTTGTTCTGCCACGGGCTTTATAGTCGGACGTCATCAAATTATACCCTCAGCTTGACTTATTAGAAGTGTTGGAGTGTAAACGAGCTTTTTACTTTGTTCCCGCCGCTCAGGATTAAAGAGGGTTTGTAGCCTTGAAATGTCAGAGTGGAAACTGTTGATGTTTCTTATCCTTCCACACTGCTTGTAAACTGCAGTCCTGTGTTGGACTTATGAAGAGAGCCTTTCATAGATTTTTTTTTTTTTTTTAATAGCTGTTTGTTGCCGTTGTAGGTTTTATAAGTGTTTCCTGTTGAGCTTAATAACCATGTGGTCTTTTGGTATTTCTCTTTAAGGCTGGAGACGGTTTACAGTGACTCAATCCGAAAAGCTGAGCTCGAGGCCCGGCTGCAGTATTTAAAGGTGAGTAGTTTCCCTTATGCAAGTGTTTTTCCTTTTTGTTTGGAAGTGAATCAGACCGATTATGTGTCCAGTAGCCTTTCACACCCACCCACCCACACAGGCATACATTATGTTAAATGCTAGATATAAGGAGCCCTTCCCCCTCGCCCCACACCTGTCTCCAGAGTAGGTCCACCTGTTGCATGAAGTGGTCTGTGCAGCAGACGCAGGGATTGCTGCAGGCCTGCTCGACTCGAGCAGCTTGCGAAGTGGCTCAAGTGAGCAAGCTCTCCCCAAAGATTACAGCAGCTGTCCTGCACTAATCCAGTGCAATACAGCCGCTTTTTCTTTCTTTTTTTTCTTTTTTTTTAATACCAGGCCGACATTTTAAAGCTCAACCTGCAGCTGAACAAGCTGTTTTTGGTGCTTGCCTTTTTTTGTTTTTTCGTTGCATTAAGTAGCTACTTGTAAAACAGCCATACTTTGACTTTATATTGTCATTTTTTGTTAGTAAAGTCACATCTTTTGTCTTTTTTTGTAGCAAACTCTTCATGACAAGTGGGATGAATATCGTTCGTTGATGGTGCAGGAGCAGAGGCTTGTTCATGGTAAATTATCCTTATAGTTCACTGGCTTTCTTGGTTTCTTGATGCTAGTTTGGTTTTTACTCATAAAGATATATAAGATTGTGCAGACCCCTGCAATCTCTAATGACCCCCTTGGGGCACACGAACCTCATGTTGGGAACCACTGTTCTAGAACCACTGAACCACTGTTCACTTGCTGAATCCGGTATTTGATCAAATACCAGATTCAGCCTCTAGAACAGTGGCTCTAGTGATTTGCAACCAGTTATATATATAACAGTGGTTCCCAACATGAGGTTCGTGTGCCCCAAGGGGGTCATTAGAGATTGCAGGGGTCTGCACAATCTTGTCTCTGCTGAGGTTGTAAGACTTTTGGTGATACTATTCTTAATATATATATATATATATATTTATTTATTTATTTATTAGTGGTTGCAGATCCACAGATGTTTGTTTTGTTCTCTACAACTGAGCAGAGCTGTTGAGATATTCTGCAGATGGCTATTACTGTATGAAAAATGTCTGCAAACAAAAAAATATTAGATAGGCTTTTAGTTTGAGTTTCTTGAAGCATTTGAACGAATCAAAAGACTTTTTGAATAAAAATGAATCATTAAATTGCATCGTTTACTCTTTTTGTAATTTTCAGCTAATTTGCTGTATTCAAGTCCCCTCATGACACGTTTCAGTAGATTGCCTGCTGTGCTGACATTGCTCTCATCTTCTACAGGCATTGTAATGAGTGATGCTGCACTGTACGAGTCCCTGGAGTCAGCGGGAATCTACGGCAGCCTCGGTGCTCCCAGCCCCGCGGCTCAGAGAGCCCTCCGCTGCACCGGCAGCACCAGCAGCAGCGCCAGCCTTCTCAGCACAGCCACCGAGGACGACCCGCTCTACCAAACCTGCCTTTACCACTCGGACGGCAACGTTGACTCGAGCAGCGCTGACAAAATCAACGAGCAGCAGCCTCCCCAGAGGCAGCAGCGCCTCCGACCGGCGAGCGAGCTCCTCACTGTGACCAAGACTCACCTGACCCGCAGTGCCAGCACTCGCAGCTACATGAGAGGATCTTCGTCATCCTCGTCGTCTGTAGGCCTGGGGGAGAAACAGGGAGGGTTCGGTTCGCTACAGCGAAAACCCAAACAGAAGAGCTTCCGTAGGCGTCTCCTCAAGTTCATCCCGGGTTTGAATCGAGCAATGGAGGAGGAGGAGAGCAAACTGTGATCAAGGAGCAGAACTAAAGACTAAAAGCATCAGTGACAGTCAAACTAAACTGCCAAAGAAAAACAGCAAACAGCCTCCAAAGAGTGAAGTCTGAGACCAAAGTAAAGTGGCTGTGTTTCCGGGGAGACCAATGGACTTTTATTTCACAGGTGTACATAACTTTTGCTTCGGCCTGTCTCAATTTCTAAGTTATTTATTTATTTTTACATGTTCTTTTCATGCAGAATGAAGGATGTTTCTTCTTTCTTTTTTTTACCGCATGGACATTTTTATTATTTTGACAAACCTGTGACAACTTTAATTGTGCAACAATTTAGAATGGCTCAAACCCTGTTTTGGTTCCTAAAAATAAAATATGTGGCATTTCCAGATTACATGCTCATTACTTTGTAAGATTTGTCCCATGCTTGTGTGAGCTGTAGCAACCATATGACCTCCTGCTGAATGTGCATCATTTTCCATGTGATTCTTAAATATAGTAAGCCTTCATAACTTTTCCAGAAGGCCGTCCCTCATACATTTGGAGGCCAGTTTGTGCCCTTGAAGCTTTAGGGCATTTAGTGGTGTAAGCCAAGGTATCCAGAATGAAGGCTGTTGTATCGCCTCTGACACCGTTTATTGTTGGGGAAACCAGTGAGGAATGTGCGGAGAAAAGCGTGACCCAAAATTCCAAACAACCGCTTTCTTTCAGCTCCTGCTGGGCAAATGCCGATTCCTCTTCTTCCACGCTCCCGTATTCCCATGGCGGCCTCAGTTGTCCAGGAGCTTGTTGGTTCTGTGGTTGCGTGCATGCATGCGTGTTTGTTGGGTGGGGGGTTGCAGGGAGTCTTTTCACTCCCTGGCTCCCAGCTGACCCGTGAGGTCATTGTGGTCACTCTCTACATTGGCTTCGTAATGCTGATCCCTTTTGTCCTCGGCCGCTCATTCACAGATGCATCAGCGGATGACGATGATGGTGAGCGATGGTATGCAGCCATGTGTTAGAGCCTGAGCTGTGAAGGAGGTGGGGGGGTGGGAAGGGGGATTGGACACTGATATAAAGAACTGTTTATGCATGCTTGCTGGTGCCTAAAACAGAGAATTGGGCTGGTAACGAGGGGATAATGTAGATGATTGTACACCTAAAACAATGTGCTAAAGGGCTCTTTCACAGAGACAGAGTGGTTAAACAAGAACTCGCAGCTGATGTTAAGCTGGACAGCAGGAGATCAGTAGGGGTGTGTGGTTACTGTGGCAATCACCATCCTGCTAAAACAACTCAGCTGATACCGAAACAGGTTTTTTCAGTGTTTACGTGAGTTTCTTAGCAGGAGTTGGTCGACTCCTTGGTGTTTGTGTACTTTCAAGTACGTGGTGGGTGTGTATAAATGACCATGGTTCTTGCATCCTCCATTTTGTTTTGCACGTGCAGATTTTGAAACAAAAAAGGGCCGGTTTTAAGGTGAGTTAAGATTCTCCTTTGGCCATTTTTTTTTTTTTACAAAAAAAGACAACCTAGCAGCTGTTCCCAATAAAAAGATCAATTTCAATAGTTCAGTACAAGTAATATCCATCCATTGTCTATACCCACTTGTACACACAGGTTTGCAGGCGGCCAGTACCTATCTCCAACAGTCATTGGGCAAGAGGTAGCATGTACAGGTCATGAGTCCATCATCAGAGACCAAATAATCTAACATGTTTTTGGACTGTAGGAGGAAGTCAGAGTACCCTGAGAGAACATCTAAATCCCATGCAGAAAGACCCCAGGCCCTTCTTGCTGCAAGGCCACAGTCCCGCCAACTGCCCCTCTGTGCAGCCCTAATACAAATAAAATGTCCCCAATAAACACCCAGTTCTAATGACCGCTGCAATCTTAAAAGGATTCAACCTCTTCAGAAGAAGCATCCCTACTACATAGTGGAGCACCAGACAGACACTAGCTTCTATCAGCGCTACTGAGAAATTTTAGACTTCTCAATTCAGTTTATTTACACAGCACCAACTCACAACACGTCTTCTCCTGGCACTTTACAAAAAAAGGCATTTCAGGCCCATTATACATACATTCAAATTGAACCTAAATTGCAGTCAAATTCAGTTTGTTATTAAAATTGGTTAAAAAGTTTTTTTTCTAAGGAAACTCAGCAGATTGTATTGAGTGATTGACTTGCAGCATTCACTCCTCCTGGACAAACATGTAGCGACAACAGACAGTCGCCTGCGTTGTGTCTCTGCCTTTGCAGCAATCCCTCAAACTGAGCATGCATGTAGCAAAAGTGGAGAGAAAAATTCAAAACTTCAATTTAAAAAATACTTAATTGAAAACCTCTACATTAACAGGCAGAACATCATTCTCCACTGGGTTTGTTTACTGCAACCATCTTTTTTAAAATCCTACCAGAAATTTTAAATGGTTCAAGTCAGTTGAATCTTATTGGCGCTCTAGTTTCTTTCACAGCATCTTCTGAAACCAAGTCCTAGTGGACTTTCAGATATATTGAGATCATTGTCCTATTTAAAGTTTCAAATGACACCCAAGCTTTAGCATACCTACAGACAACATTAAACTGAATCCTTGCTATATACACGCTGAATGTTTCCAGTGTCAGGAAGCAAAACAGCCCCCAAGCATCACTGACCCACTGCCATGCTTCACTGTAGGCATGATGTTCTTTGCCACATCTCTCCAATCTTTCTTCTCCAGACATATTGCTGGTTCCATCAGCCTGAAATCTTCCAATTTTGATTCATCGCTCCACAAAGCATAATCTGAAAAACCTCTGTCTTTTAAGGACTACAACAAATAAATTTTTTATGGCAAAACGCTTACTCATTTATTGTCTATCTTTAAAACCTGATTTTATTCAACTACCTGCCTTCTGTGTGAAATGTTAAAAGGAACCCACCTTGCTAAAAGCCAAATATCAAGTGGGAAAAGATGCTCGGGTTAAGTGAAATCAAATTTTAACTTCTTTGCTCACATGTTAAATGTTTCTACAAAGAAAAACAAACACTGTACACCCCCACTGTGAATCATGGTAGTGGCAGCATCATATTGTGGGGATGCTTTTTTTATTAACAGGAACAGGGAAGCTGGTTGAGCTTGAGATGGATAAATAAGGAGCAATCCTGGGAGAAAACCTGAAGATGAGGGCAGAAGTTCATCTTAAAGCAGGAAAACAACCCTAATCATACAGCCAGAGCTACAATGGAATGGTTTTAATCAAAGAAATGTGTTATAATGGCCTAGTCAAAGTCAAAGTAGAGATCTAAAACCAGTTGAGAATCTGTGGCAGGACTTGAAAATTGATGTTCCTATTGGTGATTAAGTGACACTGCTTCTCTGCATCAGCATAAAAACACACGTCTGCACTTACTGGAATGATCTAACCCGCTGTACTATGGAGAAGACATTTGGATAATAGATGTACGTCAGTTAGGATTGCAAGCTAATCTGTCATCGAGGTATTTAATGTTTACCCACTTGGGCTGTGACAAGATGTAAACTTTCACCCTCAGTTGTGACGATGTTGATTCTGGTGGTCAGCACAGGGTACCAGTCTGCTGGCTCAAAGATCACTGGAATGGGGACTGGCCAAGAAAAAATTAAGACCTGTCCCAGAATCAAACATTTAACACTTGACAAAAGTTCAAAAGAGAAGGGAAATATTTTCAGAAGCTTTTTGTTCATTACAATTCATCTTCACAAAATAATAGCTAAAAGAAAAATGTTCTTTGCTGTTTCGGATTTTGTTTCTGAGGTCTAAAACATATACAGACACATTTTTGTTACCTAAATCATAAAATAGGGGAAAAAAATGTTGCAGGCTCTTTAGCAGATTCACAGTTAAGTTTTAAATGATTCATCTGGCAGATTTCGGTTTAAAGTAATCTTTCAATTTTTCCAACATTTTTCCTCTTGCGTGGAGTAATTTTATTATTCAGGAGTTGCCCAGCCACACTCCCAACGTAGATCTGATAGGGAGCTAAAGATTAGGGTGATGGTAAGGAGACCTTCCAACCTCAAAGATTGCACCAAAGGTGAATCATCAAAATGCCAGTGGAAACATAAAAAAACATTGGTTTTTCCTCTGATCATTGAGAAAAGTATTTAAAAAAATTTTTATTGAATTTTTCATTTAAATGTAACTGAAAGTTGATTTTCTTTCTCAAAATTGATACTTGATTTATGTTCTTTTAGTAACTTTTGAGAAATTTTTTCTCTCCTTTCCTTTCAGAAATAAACCTCCTGGTTGAATGAAAAATCATTTTAAATCAAAATCGGCCAGGGGTATTAATAATTTTGGTCCTAACTGTAGCAGCTTTAAAGAGCTTTGAGAAAAACTGAGGGGATTACAAAATCCCAGCATGTGTGCCTAAATTTCATCTGTTTTTTTTACTAGACTCAAAACAAAACACTGATGCTGTTTGTTGGCGTGTTTACAGACTTAAAAGTGGTTTACCCGCTGATCACTACTCACTGCCCCCTCAAGCCCAACTGTTTGTTGCATTAATAACATCAAAAGCCTCATAATGTTATGTCAGCTATTTTCTGGTTGATGTTGCTCTTTGTAACTGAAAACAATTAAATGTTTGCGCAACGTAAAATTTAATATATATATATATATATATATATATATATATATATATATATATATTTGAATTTTAATAATTGAATGACGATTGCTGGCAGATCTTTACAGTTATGGGAATAAGCAAAGGGGAAAACACTGATCAGTATCTTTCCTGTCATTCTCATCAAGTTATGCAAGAGCCATTCAAAAATTGTCCCTGGTTAGGAAATTCCTGCTCTAGCTGTAAACTCAGCCTGAGATTTCTCTTATTCTCACTTTCCCAGCTTTAGGTTTGCAGAACGCACAATTTGTGGTCTTATGGGGGGGGTGACACCTGAAACATTATGTCACTCGGGTCAGCATCAACAGGGTCTGGTGAAAGGGAGTTTATCACTACAACATTAATTGCTGTGAGTGTTGTAGGTGTTAGTTGAAGACTGAGTGCAGTCACATTGAGGATAAAGATATCTTTAGATATCTTTGCATCTGAAGCGTGAGATTAATTGAAAAGATGCCTCCTCCAGCTGATGGTTACTACACTTGTTTGCTGATAAACCCATGCATCTGCAACTTCCTTGGTGTTGTGGTGTGTCTGCTTGCATGCAACTGCCTGCTAACTATAGCCCTTTTTGTTCCTCAATGAGTTGGCTGATGTAACAGAAACAGATCAGGAACAAGATTGAGTTATTCTTTACAAATTTTGATCCCAGCATCACAACTAATCTGCAAGCCGTTCTTCCACAGAGCTTTTTCTGTTTGTAGGGAGAATCAGTAACAACTAAAGAAAACGTCCACAGTTCTGATGACTGAGGACACAGATACTGACACAGGCCTCTTATTGGCTGCCAGTGATGAGAAATTAGCTTTAAAAAGAGGAAGCAAGACAGAATTGAACCTCTGTGGTATAACAGCTCAAACCAAATCGCCCTTTCTCAAGCATTCTGTGCGTCACGCACCGCTACAGACCGTTAGGGCCTCTGGATCAAAACGTGCTTTAGTGTGCTTCTGCAGCTTTAAAATAAGGAAGCACTGTGATGCTTGGTTCAACACTTACAGAGCTGTTTGTGTGCAAAGAACAGACAGCCAGACAACGCCACAAATAGCAAAAAATCAGCCCGTCTGAAGCACAAAATGTCACCCCCCCCCCCAAAAAAAGAGAAGGGCTGTGTCATCACACAACATGGGTGGGTGGAGTGGTACGCTGCTGTGTCTCACGCAGCGATAAGAGCTTTCAGGGCCCAGGATGTGGATGGGAAATGTGTAAGAAATCCACTAATAAGATAAAACAATCCAACGGATGACAGATCTAAAACAAAAAAAACACAGGTTTTCACACAGTTGTGGTCAGAAGCTTACATACATCGACTATAGGTCATGCTGATTTTATACTTTTAATACTTTAAAATATTTAGTTGTGCTTCTGTGGTGGATTGAACATGCAACCAACTACACTTTTACAATTGTACAACTGGTAAAATAAAAGAATGAGGTGCACAAATGTAAATTTTCTCAAAATTATGCTAACAGGTTCAAATACATGTATACACCAGCACTATTTGGTTAACAATTGATTAAAGCATCTTTGAACATGCTGTACTTCAACCATATAATGTCTGCAGCTATCAACGAGCTTCTGACATGAATCTGGCTGAATATTTGACCGCTCTTCTCGACAGAAATGTGTAAAAAATCTCCGGCAGAGTTGAGGTTGGAGCTTTAGGGAGTGATCAGCCTGTTTATCCATTCCAAAATCAGATTTTATTGGTGTTTTGTTGGATATAATTGTGTCCAGGTTTCATCCATAGCTGTTGTTTTGAGATGAAGTTGAAAAATCTGCAAGTAATCTCATGGAGACATAGACTGAGCAATCAATCCTCAACATTAAAGCTCAGGTTTCAGCCACTGCTGCCTGGATTCTTCTGCTGCACTCTGTCCTGGTCCCAATTTTCCAGGTTTTGTCGTGTTTCTGTCTGTAATTACTGGATTTTTGGTGTTGAAGTTGCACACTCAACTGGATTCTTTGGGTCCTTTAAACCCATAGATCATGACAGGTAGCCCACCTCCTTCATTATGGCTTCCATTTTATGCGATGCACCAGTACCACTGGCAGCACAACAACCCCACAGCATGTAGCTGCCACTACCACTGATAACATGATTCAGTGTTCTTGGGTTTAGAAGCCAATGCTTCTCATTGTAGACAATAGTTTGCTGGAACTTTGGTTCATTCCTCCTCACAGAACTGGTGTATTTGAACCTGACTTGTATGATTTCTTGCTCACACACACCCTTTTCTTCCCTGCTGCAAATCTACTATTGAGATAAGCATCCAAAGTTATCCAGGATTGGGATACAGACTTTGTGATGGCCACTCCAAAGCACTTACTTTATCATCTCAAAGCCACTTTGGAACTAATTTAGCCACATTATTAGGGTCATCATCCATTTGGAAGATCAATTTGTGCCCCAACTTTAATTTATCTGCTGATGTACTCCTTTAGTGTTTGCACATGGTGTTATTTTCTCACGATGATATCAATTTTTCAAAACACACCAGTCCTTCCTGGACAAAACTCTCACACAACATAACATAGCTTCGCAGCTAGGATGGAGTTCTTTGCTTTGCTAAGTTCCTCCTTTTTCTTCCAAATGTTTAAATGGTAATTATGGCCAAGAAGTTTAAGTTTTATCAGATCACGCGACATAAACAAAGCATCAAACTAAGCTTCGTTTGTTGCATTTGGAGTGATGGCTTCTTCTTCACTGAGTGGCTTTTCAGCCCATGTTGGTACAGAAATTACTTCAACATTGACAATGAAATTGTCTTTTCTGCTTCAGCCAGCAACTTCACAAGGTCTTTTGCTTTCTGATATGGGGTTGATTTGCATATTTAGCACAAAAACGCATTCACCTCTGGGGCACAAAACCTCCTTCATGAGCAGCATGAGACCTGGGCATTCCTTTCATGGGGTTTAAACGCATGTCTAACTGTTTGAGGGATAAAAGTGGCATCTTCAGGCATCTGGATATTGTGCTCTAGTGGTTTTCCAGCAGCAGCAGCAGCGAATATTGAGGGGCTATTTTGTGACTTTGTGGCTTCAGCATCCTCTCTGCTGAAGTTACTGCTTATAATTTCCAACCGAGATCCTGTTCATGAACTGGACAAATGAGTAATTTCCAAAATTAGATATATATATATATATTCCACAAAAACAGAGATTTTTTATTTCTTTACTTTTACTAACCTGAATTTTTTTTAGTGTTTCTGTTGGGTTTTTTGCTGGTTTAAAAGAGATCGAGCCATGCACAGCAACATTTGTTTCCGCTCACTGATTAATGTAAAGCAACAAGTGAAATGAAGTCGATGGCAGTTGGGCAGTTGTTTGCTCATGAAGCCAACAGCTGTCAGTGAAATCTGATCAAACACCCACACCCACACAGCCCTGATGAAGCAGATTAGCCGAGTTTTAACATAAACCCGTTTACAAAAGAGGAGGAGCTCAGGACTGGTTTGTGATCTGTTGGATTTTATAGGTCAATAAGATCTGACGAGTTCTTGAATAGTGTAAGCACAATTAATCTTTTCTGAAGGTGGAACCTAACTTAAATGATCTAATTTCTCAAATTTAAGACTTAATTTATTGATTTGTTAATGTGATCTAAATTATATCCAAACATGATTACAAATGACTAAACATGGATCAGGTATCACCTTCCTTCTCTGCATGAGAAAATAACAATATGAATATTTTTAACCTCTAAAGATCTTGAGATCTGTTTGCATCTTGAAGCCATCACCATGTTTGCACTGGACTGATACTGTATGTCTGTAGATTTTTTTTGTCCAAAGTTGACAGATCATGTGCATATTATTGTTTCCAATGAGAGTTTCTGTTTACTCTACGTGTTCATCAAAGCGATAGCCTGAGGGTAAAAAAAACTGCCTCTGTGACAATGTTTTATACAAACAGCACTCTGTAGCTCCTGCCTGAAGGTAAAGGTTTAGACAGGGTGTATGGAGTCTGCAGAGATGTCTGCTAAACCACACAGCAACGGATGAGCACAGACAGAATTACAGTGGTGTAGTACAAACCCAGAACCTTCTGGAGGAAGTATTGCTTCTGCCTTGGAGAAGCACCAGAAAGAGCTGGAAAGTGTCGCTGAAGAGAGAAAAGTATTTGTTTTCTTCATGAACCTTTTACCTACATGACCTTTCTGTGGACAACCAGTGGACAGTGGACAACTGTTGATTGATCCATGTTAAGGGGCTACAAATCATTGCTTACTATGTTTCAGAAAAGTGACTTTGTGCATGATCATCTATGTTTTCATTGTCTCTATGCTCTTCTTTAACAGTACCAGCTGTTCTGGACACATTTAAATATGATGCAGCAATGAGCTCAAAATCCTGTTTGACATATCAGATGAAATGGTTATTAATCAGTTTTTAAATTTAAAGGCACATTTTTCCCCCACAGTGATTAGCATGGTTCTGTTTTAAAGTTTTTAGATACTGCTGAACCTGAAACCTAATGTTTACAACACTCTCACCATTAGTATGTTTTGTATTGACACAAGCAAAGGTCAGCAGTGCATACAAGCACAGCATAGTTGCAAAGTGAATGGAAAATGGTTTTCAAAATTTTTTACTTATAAAATTATAAAAAATGTAGCAAGGACATATGTTTTCTTCGCCATTTAATTCTGATACCCTTAAATAAAACCCTCTGCAAACATTTACATTCTGATGTTGCCCAAATTGTTTATAGTATTAGTAAACTCTGTCATTTATTGCCAGTAAAATCCCACTTTTTTAAAGACTGATCATGAAGACCAAGAAGTCTCAGGAAATACTGTATTTGTGTTCACACCGGTCAAACATTGTGTGAACCTGAGTTGTCAGGGACCATTTACACAGACGCCCACTTGAGATCTGCTCCCCCAAGACTCCTTCTCACTAAAGGTCTGTATAAAGAAAAAGGGCTGATGGTTTGTGTTCCACCACATTTCACCCACTGAGCTGTTAAGTTCCTCTTTGCAGTGGCGTTGCTGAAATTTGAAAAAAACCTGGGGTGTCCTCTGTCTGATCGGAGAAAAACTAGCAATAAAAAATAAATAATAAAAAAAAAATTTTTCCCCCATAAATTGTTGACTGTGAAAGAAAGAGCAACTGCAACCATGAACATGTAAAATAGATGTTTTTGGTGAGTGCCAGGCAGGATCTTAACCTGAACGAAGTGTATTATGGCCTTCTGTGAAAACTGATTCATCAACTCCTGAATATGACCTGTGAAGACCAGAACTTTACAGTTTTGAACTTTCAGGCTCTCTGTGTCTGAATCTCGGAGAAACTACAAAAACTCAAGTTGAAAACTCACAGGATGACCAGAAACCAACAGAAAGTCTATGACACACAGTGACACCAGCTATTTGGAGACATAACAGATCAACATAACACTAATCAGAGCTGCTATGGATTGGGCACGACTTGTATAATCAAGCCCAAAAGTTCTGTATGTCACACAATTGTTTTGTTTTGTGACTATTTTTATGTTTCTTGATCAGATACTCAGAACAGTTTATCAATCTCACAAGCATTGCATTTATGTCAAGAATACATTTTTGGCATTCACCCTTCCTTTTTATAACTTCTGTTTTTCTCTCTGTCTGACCCATGATGATCCATTTTTGTCTCAAACTTTAAGTTTAGCACAGTTAGTTGATTTATGTTTATTAACAGAACAAACCACAGGTTCTCAGTGAGAATTAAGATCTACAAGATCTCCTGACAACAGGTCGAATAGTCCACTCTCGTCTCATGGCACTGCTCAGAAAAATACACAGATCCTTGCCAAAATGTTGTAGGAGGTTGCTCTTTGATGACATTATGAGCCAACCCTTGTTCATGGCAGTGTTTTTTATAGAAATAAGTAACCCCTCTCCCTTGAATGGGAGTCTGGTCTGCACACAGACTGTATCAGGATGCTTTGTTGTTTTAACACCACAGGAATCATTATAGCTCTCACCTTTCTGTTTCCATACAAAGCTTCTTTTTTTTTTTTTACACAAAGAAATTCATGCACTCATAGCTACCTGCTGCAAGTTCTGAACAACTCCACAGGGCATCCCTGGAGAGGAAATAGTCATGGCACTTCCTGGACCATTTTGAATGTCTGTAAGTCTACTTTTGCGTTATCTAGAAAAAAGATTTGTTTTGCTTTAAAAACCTTTAGCCATAAATGTAGAATTGATTTTAATGTGCTGAAGAAATGTTTGAGACCTGTCTGGAACTGGTGTAGGTCTAACCTATGAAAATCATACGTATCTGGTCCTTGCTTGTTAAACAATAAAACATTTAATTTAAATTTATAAATGAAGCTGCACTTTGATTTTTTTGGTACTTATAACGTGTGGTTCCTCAATTCTGCATTCTTGGTCCACTTTTACTCTACGTCTACATGAGCCCCTTAACTCAGATTTTGGAGTACTTGCTAAACACGTATGCTGATGATGCACAACTTTATATTGCCATGTCACGACCTATTCATAATCCATTAAAGTCACTTTGAGTCGGTATCCAGAATAATGATCTGCGGATAGATTTGAATTTCCACCAGCTTAATGCCGAAAAAGAGAGAAGTCATTGTTTTTCTTCACCAAAATGCAACCCTGGAGATCGGCACACAACTAGACTTAACAAATCTGCCACAGAGCATCCGAGAAACAGATGGCGCTAAAGACTCACACCTAAATTTTACTGGGTCAGAATAAAATGTTTGATGTCAAAAAAGGATACCGGCAAACTGCTACATGGTTTATTCTTCATGTAAGACTACTGCATCTGAGTCTTTTTGTAAAATCAAACAGGCAGCTGCAGCTCATCCAAAATACGACAGCTGATGTGATTATTTTAACACATTTCCTGTTTGCAATGTAATATTTTTTCCTCTGTCCCTTTATTTTTCTGGGTTGTGCTTTATATTACCTCATGAAAATTGCTTCACAAACAACTGTGCCTTCACTTTTACAAATGATGCTGTTTCCAAAGCAAACAGATCGCCACAGCAATGAAGCAAGGAGGTAGAAGTGTATTAACAAGGAGCAACGTGTAAACAATATTAGTGAGATGGTATTAAAAGCTGAACAAGTGACTAATGGGAAAACGTTAGTGACTACATCACTTGGTGATTTCCAAAACCTCCATCTTTGCGTACAAACTCTCATATTTTACTGCAGTCTTATTTACTGTTCAAATGGGTGACAGGTGTCAAACTCTACGTCTCTCTGCGTCTAAAGTATCAAACAGTCATGACCATTCACCATCACAGCCAGCACAGGAAACACCAGCTGCATGTAGCTGACACATCTTGAAAATAGATATTTGCACGGATCATTAGCTTAAAGTTCCACATATATTAGAAAAAGGTTGAGGTGGGTAAACACAGGCGTGGTCTCAGCAGAGAATACATGAATATGTTGGAGTTAAAACACGTCTTTGATCTGGAACAAACTGATCCTTTGTCTGGCACGTCTGAGTTGGAGAAGTGTTTACTGGGTCTCCCTGATTGGTCCAGATGGTTCAGGGAGATCAAACATTCAGCCGTTAAACTGGTTCCTCTTTTCCATTATGGTTTTATAATGTTTGTGAACACAGAGGCAGATAAGGAACCACCTGCTAATGTTTTATCACTTCCACGCACACACAAAGACAGATATAGATTACTGAAAGGCCAATAACAGCATGTGTTCACTGTGCTGTGTGGGAAGTAACTGTAATATAGTTACTGCAACCAGTGAGTTCATGTAAAAGTGAATAACACAAAAAAGTTATTTGTTTTTTTCACAAATCAATAACTCCTGATTTTCAAATATTCATTCAGTTTTGTTTGGTTTCAACATTTCCTCAGGCCAAAATAAATGCAACTTCAATTAAGTTTGAAGGGAAACAGAGAGAAGAGAATAGAAGATTATGGGCTAAATCCAGTGAGAAGCTATGACCCTTGTCCCAGAATCCAAAGAACAACGAATTTTACAAGACAAACAATTCCAATTTTATATACAAAAATACAGACAGAGGTTGCTAGAGTTGTCAAAACATTTACTCAAGTAAAAATAGCATTACTTCCATACATTTTTACTCAAGTACAAGTAAAAGTTTATCATTCAAACAATTACTCAAGTAAGAGTAATGAAATATTTGATCATAAATGCAAATTCTGGAATAGAAACACTCATTTTTAGTGTGTAGTGTAAATCACTTCGAGGTCCTCTGATTGAAAAAAACACTACACAAATGAAGGCCATTTACCATTTACAAATTAAATTTTGTTCCCAGCATAAAGCTTTCGAAACCCAAACTTATAATAGGTAATTTTTGTTCGAGCAGTGCAAACTACTTCTATAAAAAATACTTTTTAATGTATATTCACTTGACCACTAAATGACACAGCAGGCCAAGCAGATAGAAAATAATATGAGGATAATGACATTAAATTTGACCGGCCAGAATGTAAAAGGTTTTATATTTAAGTTAAAGGAACCCAGGTGATTGGATCAAAGGAACCCAGGTGATTTGTATCAAGTCACTGATATTGCAGCAATCCTTCCTCCTGAAGCACAAGCAGGTGCTGACAGGAGACGGTTGATTGGATTGAGTTATTAACTTTAAAGCAATCCTTCATACTGAGCATCAGTCAACGTCTTTTCACAGGAAGAGATCTACAGCAGAACCTGGTTTGGTATGAGCAACCATTTGATGTGACCGACTGAGGGTTTGAGAAGACTGAGCAGAGACACAAAAACAACATAAGCACTCGTCTCCGAGTAAAGAGTTATGGGCAGCAGCAGTTCCTTTATTGCTTCATCTGGGAGAGAAAGGTAGCTACACGGATAGGGCCCCTGAGCCAGTAGTAACATCTAGAATATGAAAAGCTGAGAACGTGTTCTAGTCTGGAAGGCCTCGGGGCAGAAACCGATGCTGTCATCGTTAGGTTCTCCAACTTGTTTCAAAAATGCAGTTTCAGATAAACTCACCACATCCATCCCTTAGGCAACTTTTATTTGTTTCTGAACTATTTCACTTCTTTTCTTAAATTGATCATACTCATCCTTTAAATTCACATTCATGCTGCAGCTTCTTTACCTTTGTTGAAAAAAAGAGTAAAAATATAAACGTCAACAGAAAAAAGATGGATAAGAATCCAGCAAGAGAACAAACAAAAGAGAAACTGTGATACGAAATTATTTTTACAGCAAAGTGAGAAAATCAGTAAAAAATAAATAAAAACATGTCATGTGGCTTGGAAAAATACCACAAACAGTTATATATTTTATTGAGATTCTATGGGGACAACTAACACAAAGTAGTTCATAGATGAGAATGGAAGGAAAAGCTTCCACTTCACAACCGTCCATCCATCCATCCATGGTGTCTATCTGGGTGAAAGAATTTAATCTCAGTATAAATACAGCTGTTATGTGAAGGCCTCAAAAGTTTTCTAGAGAACATTAGTGAGCAAAAAGCGTAATGAAGACCAACGAACACAGCGGAGAGATCAGGGAGAAGATGTGGACAAGCTTAAAGCAGGGTTAGATTATAAAAGAGTACCCCAAGCTGGAACACAGAGAGCACTGTTATCAGAACTCCACAAATCTGACCTTTGTGGAGGAATTGCTAAAATAAAGTTATTATATACACACACAGCACACTTAGCAGACAAAAAAATGAAACTGCACATCAGCCTGGACACACCATGGTGGCAGCATTATGCTGTGTGGATTTTTGTCTTCAGCAGAGTTGATTGGAAGATTGATGGAACTAAATACAGAACAACTCTGGAAGAAAAGACTTGAGACTGGGCCAGAGGTTCACCTTCCAGCAGTACAGTGACCCTAAACACACAGCCAGAGCTACAACGGGTGAAGCCAATTCAGGTCTAAATCCAATAGAGAATTTGTAGCTAAACTTTTAAATGAATGCTCAAAAATATTTTTCCTTTTAATTTAACTGATCTTGAGGTATTTTACAATGAGCAATAGTTTAAAATGTTTGTCTTTAGATAATTGATGGAGACACAAAATACTTGCATTTGTAAATTCAGTGTATAGGTTAGTTCTACAAAGCATTGACTAATTTCTTTTCTTATAACAAAATAACAATAAAATCAGTTTAACTTTGCTGTTGTAATGTGACAAAAAGTAAAAAAATTAAGGAGTGTGAATACTTTTTCAAGGCAGAATAGACAAAAAATTTAAGTGCTAAAGCAGGTTTTTGTTTTTTATGCATGAATTGTGTGTGATATAAAACAATGGTGTGTGCGTGCAAACAAGGACAGAGAAATCCTGAAATACAATAGCAGGAAGTGTCATGGTGGTTTTATCTTTAAACACGTCAGGTCATAGTTTCAAACATCTCACAAACGTAAATAAAAATGCTTCATTTAACCTATTTCCCAAAGCCATCATCTGTTTCATCAAAATATACATGTTGCGTGCCTATAGACCTCTATATTTTGACTGAGACACCAATAGAGGCCACTTTAACTTCTTCCTGCCTGGAAATAGAGGAAGCGGCGGGATCAGTCTGTTCTGGACATCATATCTTTGCAGAGCGAAGAGCCACTACACAGCTCCTGCTCTGCCACCAAGTCAGAGAGAAAACAAAACGAGCGACGACGTTCGGGAGCCCAGACGTTGGAGCTGAACAGTGTCTGGCCTGCAGAAACGCTGGAAGATGGAAGTGTTTGCATAACAGGAGCGGATGTTGACTCACCTTTTATTTTCCAAGAACTAATCTCCCGGAAAAATGCAGAGCCCAGAGATACTGTACTGTGTTTCCTGAAAACATTATGAGCCCAGCATACCAAAAACCCTGTTCTGAGGAAGAAGGGATGACACTATAAACAGAGAGATGCAACACATAGGTTTGTAATTGTCAGCCACTCTTCAGATGAGTGTTGAATTGATACGTGGTTTACCCTAAGCGAACTTGGAGCTCAATAATATTTTATTTTTACACAGCGTGTGGGTTGATACTGTACACAAAGGGGCTTTCCTTTTACACTCTTTCTATTTCTCTGATTCTTCACCTTGAACTTCTTCCTGCTCGATCCAAGACGGTAGAATTAACTGATCTGTGGTGATGACACACACACATTTTATGAGGGGGATGTGAGAACCGGATGACGACTGTGAAAGGAGATACTCCACTTGTTGTAAGAGCGTGACGCTCAGAATTGCAATAGATTAACACATTTTTTTCTGTCTTGGTAAAAGAGGAAGTTTGCTTTCTTCGTCACTGTGGTTTCGCTTCCTCTTGCTCTTCCTTTACTGCTTTTAGAGTTACAAATTTCAAACACAGATGCATAAAATCCCTCCATCCAAAAGTTTGTTCACAGGCTGGTATAAAGTGTAGGGGAAATTATTTGGCCACCTTACAGACTTTCTTTGTTTTTGCTTTTTTTTTTGTCACAACACGATGTGTTTAGTATCATGCAATTGTATCGCAATCAAATTTAACTCCAGCCTTTGACTAGGTCACTCCAAAACCAAATTTCTTTACGATTTAGAGCCAGGTGGACTTTTTGATGTTCTTTTGCATCCTGTTGCACACTACCAGCTCCATGTTTGACTGTCTGTATGTCAATGACTTTGTTGGATTGGCTAGGTTATCTTTGTCTAATATTAACATTTGTTTGATAATACCAAATGTTTCACTGTGACCAAAACAAACCTGAAGGGAATAGACATTTTTCATAGCTCTGTAGGAGCAGCTTGTTGTTCTGTTTCAGCACCAAATAAATGGTGATTGTTCTTACTTTCTGTGCTGACGAAGCCGGGGAAAGTCATTGGAATTTGAAAATAGACCAAACATACATGATGGGGAAAAGTTACCCTGGATGGCAGCGGGGGTTCTTGTTGCTGACATTTCTCCCCCACCTTCGACTGCAGTCGTTTCAGTCTCGGCCCAATACTGAGAAACTAGGCCTTGTAATATTTGGGGATTTCACCTGCACACCATGTACAGAACACAGTCCTCACAGAGTCTCTCTATTCACCCTTAAACAAGCAGCTCTCTGCCTTAAACAGATCCAGGAAACTTTGAGACAATAACACCACCACTTCATCCAGCGACTGAATTTGGAAAAACATAAGGAAATTCATTGAAGAGGGGGAAAAAAAGTGGGAGGTGGGGGGGGGGCAAAGTCAGCCAAGAGGCAGTATGAGTGAGTCAGTGGTGGCGCTAGTCCCAGACCCAGAGAGGAACCGAAACAAAAACAGCAGCAGTCCACTGAAGGTCTGTGGGGAGCTGCTGGGTTTGGCAGAGTTGCTGAAGGGTCTCAAACACCGCCCCTCGCTCTGTGGCCGCTAGACTGAGCATTTAAGGCCCTCGTGTAAGCCTCCTGACTGTTTTCCTGTGGGAACTGTGAAAAACATTCCCCACCCTCGTTCACGCCTCTGCCAAAAGACAGCTACAACAAACCTGACCTGACCGCAACAAGGTGCCCTGTAAACCATGAAAAGAAGAGACAGTAAAGCGAGGTGTGAATACGAGCAGAGATGTTTCCTGTTTAAGGCTGTGACATCATTGTTGTACTTCCCATCACTCCCTAACAGTGCTACAAAGTCTTCATTCAAGTGGTTGTGACTTTCAGATACTTTATTTTTCAATCAATTAGGGCTCTGCTGATAAGTTTTAATTAAACTACACACATTTGCCACTGATACGTTACTTTTATTTATGTAAAATAATGTAAGAAACACATTGTATCCCTGCAGCAAATGGAAAAGGTAATTAACCAGTGATTTCCAGGCTTTTACTGCCCTCACCCTCCCACTGTTATACAGCTCTGATGTCAACTTTTTATGGGTACCAACAACAAGTCCCACATAAAAAGACTTAATAAAACCTACACATTTGTGAAGTTAAATTCGGTTTTTACTTTCAAGTAAAGATCTTACTTGCCAACCAGCTCTACTCATGCTCTGAAATTATGAATTCAAGTAAAGAAAGATCACATATGGTGTTCCTCAAGGCTCAATTTTTGTGCCACTTTTGTTCGACATTTATATTCTCCCCCATTGCCGATGAATTTTGAATTTCTGTTTCATAATGACCAGAGCCCATTTCCTGTCACTAAGTCGTCCCTAATATCAATGTGTGGACAAGTCAGAGTTTCCTCAAACCTAATGTAGATTTTTTTCTCTCCCAAAACTAAAATATTTCCTGACACATTAGGACATAGGAAAAGGAAAAAAAAAATCTGCATGCCTCTATTTTCAGTAAGTTAGATTGTTATGAAGTCATTATTTTTACAAGTCTCTATAAAGCTCCCGGTTTGTAAAAGGATAAAAGTTAAAAATTTAATCTTATAATTTAAATAAATAAAAACACAATAAGAAAAGCAATTTTCTCTCCTACCATCACAACCACAGGCACATAAAATTTGCATACCACTACTGGTACTTTAACTGGTAGCTTTTGCTTCAGTCAGATTAAACTTAGATTAGCTTTTCAGTCACAAAGACTTTAGGTTTGTCTGGAAATAAAGCAAAATAAATAAGTAGAAAACCCCTGAATGACTACTAGTAGGTATGGGAGAGGATCTGTGATGCTGTGGGGCTCTTTCTCTTCCAAGAGTCCTAGGGATCTTGTTAGAGTGCATGGCATTATGATCTTTTTGAAAAACCAGAACATGTTAAATAAATATCTGGTGGAATACAATAATGATCCAGAACAACTGGTTGAAACAACAATGAAATGCCTCACTAGGAGCAAAATCAATCTTCTTCCATGACCATCTCAGTCCAAAGATCTAAACCTAATAGTAAACCTGTGGGGTAAAAGGAGGATATGAAAGGACCCAGGACTCGGGATGATCTAGAGGGAAAGTACAAAGAGGAGGTGTCAAAGTCACAGATGTGTCCCAGACATTAAACCCGTTTCTGTAGCAGCATAGGGTGTGTGGCCTGCTGAGTGTACGTGGGCAGCTGATGAGGGAGGAATGTAAGAGTGGGAACGTTGAAAAGGGGAGGGGGGGGGGGGGGGGGGCATTCTTGTGACTTGCAAACAGACAACAGAACAGAGTCGTCCCCCCCCCCCCCCCCCTCTGCAGTGAATAAGACAGGCATGAAGGCAGAATTCAAAATATTCTCAGAAGAAAGGCCAGCGATGACATCATGCTGATGTCTTCATCACTTTCACTAGATGCATTCAGGCCAGAAACCTTAATAGAAACTAAAGCAACCCCACTGATTCCCATACAGATTCAGATTCAGTTTTAATGATTTTAAAGATTCACAACAAGTCAGGGATTTCACATTTCCGATAGGTGGTTCTCAGCTGTATCATCATACTACAAAACAACCCTCAGCAAAGATACATTTATCTCCAAGCATGATGTACTTAACTGTCTGGCGTTTGAGCTGTGTGGTCTTCCTCTTTTCTTACCAGCACAAATATTTTTAATCTCTTCCAGACATCATGTGCCAACCAATATTCTGGTTATAACTGCATTAACTTACATGTGTAAGGTCATTCTAATAAACCCTATTTTCTTACATTTTTTTGTGCATTCCCACCACTACAGTCATTCAGGCGTTCTTTAGCATTTAACACTTTGCGTCAGCCTACTTGTGGATATACTAACAGCACTAAGTCTCAATGAAAATAAAACCAAAAAGCATCTGAATAAAGATGAGTATCGTTTTTGTTTTGTTTTTTACCTTTAAGGCAACTTAGTTAAACTTTCACACCAGTCTGCCAGGATATTTTTGAATAATTTGCAAACAAACATGAGAAACATTATCTTCTGTGGAAAAGTAAAACACTAAAAAGACAGTCTGTTGTTTATTATGCTTGTTAAAAATGCATAGCATGTTCTTTGATCTATGGAAAAAGGGGGCTGTTGACTCATGTCAAGATGCTGCCCTCTAGTGGTAATTAAACTCAAATATTGGAACTTTGCGTTAAGAGTATGTCTATTCTCTGTTTTAGGTGTTTAACTTAATGTTCAAATAGAAATGTGGGAATTTGTTGTTCTCAATTCACGTTCAACAAGAAAAAACATGAAAAACACTGGCAGCAGCAGCAGCTTGGTTTATCATACCGACTTAAACAAACTGTACAACTGTATAAGAATTCATTCTTAATAATACACCATGAAGATCCATCCTGGATATTCAATGTTTTTGGTAAAATTCCTTACCTGTGAATTTAAAATTTTAGATATTTAATGTTAACTACCTTCAGATTAATTGGTTGCCTAAGTCCTTCAGAAACCTCGGGTCTTCCAGTAGAATGTTCTTCATTATCCTGAAAGAGAAAACACTAAGGTGGCAGTTTGTTGGAGCAGTCTTTTACATTCTTTCTGGTTTGTCCTTTTAAAAACCTCCTGCTCTTTTGTGGTCAAAACATTGCTTTTTGGAAAGATCTTTCTTTCTGGTTGTGAATACTGTGAAGCTGGAAGGATTTATTTTTCGTTTCTTATTTTTGGACAATTCTTATGATGCATAACAATAGCAAAGAGGCGTTTTTTAATATCCTCAAGCAGCTGATCAACATCTTAAAAGCGATATTGCAGGTAAAAAAAAAAAAAAAGAAACAGATCAACCTCAAGCCACGATAAGGAGTATTATGTGTTTTACTGATACATGGATGCAGGATCATAGCTCCAGTTTCAATGTCTCTCTGCTTTCTGACTAGACAGAGATTTGTAGAGGAGCAAAAAGCAAAGAGTTGGATAACCAGCGCTTTTCAACAACAGATGGTTTGATGTAATATTTCAAATCATCAAGCAAAAGATTTCCCAAGTGTCATCTTAGCAATGATATATATCAGCTGATTGCGATGCTGCATGTGACGTCATCGGCTCAGATGTTGATAAGCTAAACAGACAAAACCCTAAACCATTTTTGAAAATATGTGGATAATTTAACCAGGCCTTTTTCAGTTGATTTACCAGAGAAAACAACTTTGGATTTGCTTCATGCAAATGTCAGGGATGCATACACCTCTGCTCTAGGACCTCCTCTTGGCAAATCAGATCATAAACTTATCTTTCTCTCCACTGTTAAGAGAACTGTGATAAAAAGAACTGTGAGAAGATGGTCAAGGGAGAGAAAAAGCTCTGAAGGGTTGTTTAGAGGCAACAGACTAAGAGACAGTCAGCCACAGTCAATGTCATATCTGTTTGTGTGACTGACACTATAAACTTCTGTGTGAACAGGAACACCACAGGGACCGTACTCTCACCATTCCTTTTCACTCTGTACACCTTAGACTTCCAGTACAAATCAGAGACCTATCCTCTGCAGACTCAGATGACACTGTAATTGCCGGGTGTATCAGAGATGGACAAGAAGCTGAATACAGAGAGCTGGTGGACCGCTTTGTGACATGGTGTGGAAACAATCATCTCACCTTGAATGTGAACAAAACAAAGGAGATGATTGTAGGTTTCAAAAGAAACAGGGATAAGTCGAACACTGTTCCCATCATGGGAGAAGAAGTGGGGGTGATTGATGAGTTTAAATAACTTGGAGCTCACCTATACAACAGACTAGTTGCAAACTAAACAGTGAAGCCGTCTACAAGAAGGGACAGAGAAGACTGTATTTCTTGAGAAAGCTAAGTTTTGCTAGTCTTGCCAAGGTTTGCAGCAAGGTAGGTTTGCAGCAAGATGCTGCAGATCTTCTACAAGTCTGTTGAGGAGAGTGTAATCTCTTTGGCCATCATCTGCTGGGGTAGCAGCATCAGAGCCAGGGACTTAAAAAGGCTCAACAACCTAAAGAAGAAGGGTGGTTCTGTTTTTGGCACTATTGTAGAACCTCTGGAGATGATGATGCAAAGAAAGATTCTTCACAAAATCAAGAAAATTATGGACAACCCTGAGCATCCTCGTCATGAGATTTTTGGAGTTTCACTGCAACACAGACTACAACAGGAAATCCTTTTAGGATCTACAACTCTTTGAAGAAACTTGAATAGTTATGAGCTACAACAACATCTCATTTCCCTCAGGGAAATAAAGTATTTTTGAATGGAATTTAATTAAATTGAACCACCTCCCCACCAGAACAGAGTGATGCTTTCCCAATAACAAACTCTGGCTCACCAGGGACATGAAGGAACTGCTTTACAAGGAAAAAAAAGGCTTCATGGAAGAAGACAGGGAAGCTCCTGCAGAACAATATAGAAATGGGTGCTCAAAGATTAAACAGATCACAGGCTTCAAGCAGAAGGAGGATTAGCTCAATGGAAGACAGGGCAGAGCCAATGCACTGACCAAATTTTTCAACAGGTTAAGTTCAATAACAAGCTCAACACCCTCCTGTCCTACCAAACAGTCAAACAGACCAGTTTCTGGTTAGATATACAGAACGTCTAATCTTGAACACAATTTAAATATTCAGAATGACTATGAGATGGGTGGTGAGATAAAACTATTTAAACTCCTGCAAGTCACCACGTCTCTGTTGTCCTTTTTCTTCTTGCTCTTTGAGTGATTTCTTAAGCAAGGAGCTGCTTTCTCAGATTCTGCCACCAGATGGAGTTTTAACAATAAATTTGTGAGACTAGCTCAATCTGCTACAAATGTAAGCAAGCAAAAACCAAGAATCTTGAAGTGACCACAGATGCAACGGATGACATCTGTTCTTAGACTGAAACATTTTATGATCAATTCTCTCTTAGACCCTTAAAAAATATTGGGACTTAACTATTTTGTAACACATAATAAAATTAATTCAAGCACAAACGAGACAGCAACAGAATTAGAGATGTGGAAAGGAGAAGGTCATAATTCATGACATATGTTTATAAGATATGAGATGTGGTTGTC
This sequence comes from Valencia hispanica, assembly GCA_963556495.2. Classification (NCBI taxonomy): domain Eukaryota; kingdom Metazoa; phylum Chordata; class Actinopteri; order Cyprinodontiformes; family Valenciidae; genus Valencia; species Valencia hispanica. Next base: position 45,062,331 of record OY747709.1, on the reverse strand, counting down.
TGATCATTCTCCCATTTGAAACTGGAAAGTGGAACTCGATGAGGACAGTGGAGACTTAAGCCTTGAGGAGGAATGTAAGACTGATATAAAAAAAACTCACATGTTGGTTGAAAAAAGAAGAAGTCTCACACAGGCCTTGTCATGTTTTTGTCATGGGTTCAGACGGTAGCATCTCCAAATTTGTACATGTCACAAAACAGCATTTCTGCTATTTCACACCATGTTTCACACGACAGTAGAGAGATAGGCATTGAGTGCGTCCCTCATTTTATTCTAATCTACTGTTTTTTTCCATAACAGTTTAAAAATAGTTAAAATACTGTTGATTTTATTGTGTTTCTCATTTTTCTATAATGGAAAAACACATTTATGGGAGAAATAACAAAATGTCTTTATAGAAGCATTAAAGGTCAGAATACCAACTTACACAAAATTCACAATGGTTATTTGTTCTGTTAGAGAACACTGTCAAATTGCAAAAATTCAATTCAGTTCATTTGAATTTAATTTATTTTAAAACTATTCAATCTATTTTAATTAATTTAATGTAAATTAGGTTCAGTTAAATTCATCCTTTATCTAGATGTGGTTTTCCTTACAGGGAAGAAGCATAGGGGGCCTGATCCCTATCTCCAGATACCATTGGGTTTGTTGTGGGTTACATCCTGGACAGTTTGCCAGTCCATTACAGGGCAAACACACAACCAAACAGACTCACTCACTCTTAAAGACAACTTGGAGAAATCATTTAAGATAACAGCTTTGTTTTTCAACTTTGGGAGGAAGGCGTAGCAACTGGGGAAAACATGCAAACTCCATGCAGAAGGACCCGAGGTGGGATTTAAACGCTTGACCTTCTTGCTGCAAGGCAATGGTGCTAAAAGCTGTTGCAGTCCCCAGTCCAGTTCAGTTCAATTCACATTAATTAATTTCAAAACTCTGGAGTCCTGTTAAGTTCAGTTTATATAGCCTAACTAGTGCAACAAAAGTAATTTCCAGACACATTACAAGTCAAACAGGTTCGGTTCCTTTCTAAATAAATTTAATCCAATTATTTCAATAGAATCCTATCATACAAATCAGACAAATTTAAATCTGAATACATCCAGTCTAATTTATTCCAAATCTTATTACAAAGAAGCCAAAGTTGTAAAAGGCAATCTATCTAAAGAGGCCAAGCTGACTGTATTAAGTCATTGACTTGGTAGCCATCCCAACTTCTGAGCAAACACATGGCTAATACGGAAATGAACAACCTGCTTTAACAAGACAAAAACTCCAGTAGAACCAAACTCACTGTGAGTGATCATCTGTCACAACCAGAATAAGACACAGCTTTACACAGAAGCACTGGGCTAGAAGTCCTTTCTATGCAGAAGAAAAAACAAAGATTAAATGTAATTAAGGACACCTGTATCCCAGCCAATGGCTTCATTCAGGAAAGATGCACATCTGAAAACAGAAATTACTCAACAAGCAGCGCTTTCTATCGAAGGAAACTTTGTAAAAAAGTACACAGGGGATATCAGCCATAGTTCAGTAAATGGCTTTATCCAGGAAAGTTACACAACTAAACGTAGAATCTTGTGGAGGAGGTGTACTTTTTATAGAATTAAAATATGGTAACAATTAATTCCACATGATTATGGAATGAATGCACCTAAGTCGGATACCCTGATAATTACACGATTAAAGCATCTGAAAGGACCAGTACTATCTGTAAAGTGCCTTTAGATTAAATTGTCATTATCTAAATAGATTGAATTGAATTAGTTTAACTGGGCCAGTTCCTCGGGAGGAATCCCAAGGCATTCCCAGGCCAGCTGAGAAACGGTGCCCTCCCAGGGAGGCGTCCAGGAGGCATCCAAACCAGATGCCCAAGCCACCTCCTATGACTCCTCTTGATGTGGAGGAGCAGCGACTCTACTTTGAGCCCTACCGGATAACTGAGCTTCTCACTCTATCTCTAAGGAAGAGCCCAGGCACCCTGTGGAGGAAACTCATTTCAGCAGCTTGTATCTGTTATCTCAATCTTTCGGTCACCACCCAGGGGTCGTGAGCATAGATGACAGTAGGAACACATATCAGCCGGTAAATTGAGAGCTTTGCCTTTCAGCTCGTCTCTCTCTTCACCACGACAGACCAGTACAATTCTCACATCACTCCAGACACCGAACAATCCGCCCATCGATCTACCGTTCCATTTTGCCCACATTAGTGAACAAAACCCCCAGATACTTCAATTCAATTCAGTTTATTTATATAGCGCCAATTCACAACAGATGTCATCTCAAGGCTCTTAAAAATAAGTTATTTCAATACATTTATACAAACATTCCAATCAGTTGAAAAGTTTCCTATTTAAGGAATCCCAGCAGATTGCGTCAGTCATTGGCGTGAGGTTGGGCAGACTTTCCAACCACAGCAATCCTTCAGCAATCCCTCATACTGAGCAAGCATGTAGTGACGGTGGAGAGGAAAAACTCCCCTTTAACAGGAAGAAACCTCCAGCAGAACCAGGCTCAGTAGGAGCGGCTATCTGCCACGACCGTCTGGGGGTTCAGCTCCTCCACTTGGGGAACAACCTCATCCCCGACCTGGAGAAGGCGCTCTACTCTTTTCCGGCTCAAGACCATGGTCTCGGATTTGGAGGTAGTGATTCTCATCCCAGCTGGTTCATACACAGCTGCAAACCACTCCAGCAAACGCTGTAGATTACAGTCTGATAGAATCAACAGGACCATATAATCTGCAAAAAGCAGACCCGATCCCCTCAACACCTTGGCTGCGCCTGAAAATCCAGTCCATTAACGTTATGAACAGAACAGGCTCAGAAGTGTGATCCCCCTGTGGTTGGAACTCACTCTGCGGTCCCTCTTTTAAAATAGGGGAACTACCAGTCTGCCAATCCAAGGGAACTGCCCCCAATGTCCACACAATATTGCAGAGGTGCGTTAACAAACACAGCCCCACAATATCCAAAACCTTAAGGAACTCCAGACCCAAATTCCTTAGACCCTGCTTCCAGATTGGAAGGCTAGCTGGTGGGATTGAGGAGGTTTTTGAAGTACTCCATCCACGGACCCACAAAGTCCCAAGTTGAGGTAAGCAGTACCCCATCCCCACTGTAAACAGTACTGGTGGTGCATCGCTTCCCCCCCTGAGATGCCGGATGATGGACCAGAATTGCCTCTAAGCCATACAGAACTCCTTCCACACCAAAGTTTTTGCCTCAGCGACCATCCGAGCCACATTTCGCTTGGCCTGCCGGTACCTATCAGCTGCTTCCGGGGTCCCACACGCCAAAAAGACCCGATAACAATACACCGCTTGGGTTCAGATTGGGGGAGCCATTCCACCCAACCACACCTCTCCAGGTCTCACTGTCATTGCCCACGTGAGCGTTGAAGTCCCCCAGCAGAACAAGAGAGTCTCTGAGAGAAGCGTTCTCCAGCACCCCCTCCAAGGACTCCAAAAAGGGTGGGTAATCTGCGTTTAACGCATAAGCGCAAACAAAGGTCAGGACCCATCTCCCCTCCAGTAGGAGGAGGGGAGGCTTCCCTCACTTTCACTGGGGTAAACCCCAACGTACAGGCGCCAAGATGGGGCAGAAAAAGTATGCCCACCCCTGCTCAGCACTTCTCAGCGAGGGCAACTGGAGAGTGGAAAAGAGTCCAACACCTTCTGAGAAGACTGGTGGTAGAACCAGAGCCGTGTGTCGAGGTGAGTCCAACGATGTCCAGCCAGAACCTCTCAACCTTGCACACCAGCTCAGGCTCCTTCCCCACCAGAGAGGTGACATTCCAAGTCTTAGAGCCACTTCTGCAGCCGAGTATCTGACCACCAAGGTCCCCACCTTCGCCTACCGCCAAACTCACACAGCACCCGACCCCCGTGGGCCCTCCCACAGGTGGTGAGCTCATTAGAAGGTGGGCCGATGTTGCCTCTTCGGGCTGAGCCCACTGCTTGGACATGTCCACAACAGATGACGTAAGAAGAGTATTTATTCCCATATGTATTGCAATCTTATTCTGATCACCCTAATTGGAAGAAGAAAGGGATATACTATTTATCTATCCTTCCATTGTCTTTTAGCTCTAATTATTCTCTTCAGTGACATTCTCCAATTTGACCTTTAGGTGTTTCCTGTCGAGAGGGAAAATGAAGTCCCCTAAACAAATAGAGTCCCTGGACTTTCTTCCCTTAGGGAAATTACAAAAAGGTCTGTGAACCAGTCACTGTTAGGTGTCCATGGTTACTGCCATGCTGACCAATAGGTGCTTCCATTACTGCTTTGGGTTTTGACTAACGCTACAGTCACAATGATCTGTACTAAAGCCTGCAAGCACCCTACTAACAATTTTTGGACCATTTCCCAAAGCTTCTTGAGGCAGCCTTATAAGAGTGTTCGTAGCCTGTTCGTAAGTTCATGGCCAGGTCAATGGTCTCGTCAAACAATTTCTACAAATGTGCCACAAAAACCCTCTTCTTAGGGCCTCCGTACGAATGTCTTAGGAACCAATAAAAAACAACACACAATGTTTGTAGATTATTTAGCTGCTGATATGTGACAACCACCTTATGACAACAATTTTTGTAATGCAACTGTAAATATAACACAGGAAGATTCCAAGACACCCTAACACGACTAACATAAGAACTCTATGGCCAGCATACGGCCAGCATCACCTCATTTCCCCAAGATTGCCTCAAGTTGCTCTTGCGAATTGAACGACAGCCGTACTAACTTTTTAAAAAGGCTGTTGGAAACTATGCAATGCATCAACCAAAAAAGTGATGAACAAAATACTACAAAAAGAACAAATCAGAACTAATGTAACGGAGCTACTACAACATGCTGCCACCATGAACCTTTTTTGTGCCTCTCTAATTAATGGTTTCTTTGAACTTTCTGTCATTTTAGATGGACTACCAGATCTGGGTAGGTTTACAAATGATGCATTTAACAACGGTCTTTGAGATATCTGCTGTGTTCCTTGGTCTTCTTGATGTTGTTTGATCACAAATGTTCACTAACAAACCTCTGAGGCCTACACAGAGAAGCTTGAGTTACACATAGTTTAAAGTACACACATGTGGGCTATCTACTAATTGACTTCTTATAATAATTGCTTGTGTTGGATTTTATTTAAGGGAGACACAGTAAAGTGGGCTGAATACAAATAATTGCAAACGTTTTCAGATTTTCATTTGTTGGTTTATTTCAATTTTAAAAGATTAAAATAAAAAATAAAAAATTCAATTCAGTTTAATTATATAGCGCCGATTCACAACAGATGTCATCTCAAGGCACTTTACAAGATAAGTCATTTCAATACAATCATACAAACATCCCACGTTTCTAAACGTTTTCTTTCTATGGCATCCCAGCAGATTGCATCAATTCATTGATTTTAGGTTGTGCCACGTTCATGCAGACTCCAACCACAGCAATCCCTCAGTAATCCCTCATACTGAGCAAGCATGTAGCAACAGTGGAGAGGAAAAAGTCCCCTTTAACAGGAAGAAACCTCCAGCAGAACCAGAACCAGGCTCAGTACGAGCGGTCATCTGCCACGGTCATCTGGGGGTTCGAGAAGACAGAGCAGAAACACAGAAAGAACAAAAAAAGAACTGATGTAAGACTACTTTCTATACTGAATAAAGTAAAAAGCTGATAACAGGACACGGGGGATGTTCAGTCACTGGGAGCATCAACCAAGTCGATGCCCCCTGTCCAACAAGGCCTTGTGGCTAACAGGATACTAGACCAGGTGTACCTTCTATGGAGAGAAAAACACTGAGAGAAAACAGAGAGAAAACAAAGTTAACTGTCGAAATAACAGCAAATAATACAACTGGAGAGTCGTAGGAGAAAAGGAAGTAGCAGAGTGAAGAAAATTGGTAAGTCTGTCCTCCAGCAGTCTAAGCCTATAGCAGCATAACTACAGAGATAGCTCAGGATGACCTTAGCCACTCTAACTATAAGCTTTATCAAAAAGGAAAGTTTCAAGCCTGGCCTTAAAAGTAGACAGTGTGTCTACGTAAGAAAGAGGATCTTAAATTCTATTCTGGATTGAACAGGGTGCCAATGAGCCAAGGAAGGAAAGCTAAAACAGGAGAAATGTGATCTCTCTTTTTAATATTCATTAGAACTCTTGCTGTACCATTTTGGCTTTTAATTGCATTTTGTGGACTTTCTGATAGTAAAGAATTACAGTATTCCAGTCTTGACCGGATGTTTCTAATTTTAGCAATGTTCTGGAGGTGAAAGAAGGTAATCCTTAAAACCTGTTTAATATGGGGGTCATGTCTTGGTCATAAATAACGCCAAGAAACTTTACGTTGTTCCCGGGAGCTAATTTTATCCATCCAGATGAAGTGATTGACTAAGCAGTTTCTCTTTTAGGGCTTTTGGTTCAAAGACTTCTGTCTTGTTAGAATTTATAAGCATTTAAACGCAGAAAGTTTACAGCCATCACATTCAATATCAATAAAACACATTAGAATTTGAGGTTGTTGTAGGCCACTTGGCAAGTCGCTGTTGGTGAAAGAATGCCTACACTTTCATCTGTTTCTGAACTATTCTGATCCAGTATGGACACCAACTGTCTCAGAAACATGTCACATACACATCTGCATACAGATTCGCACAACACATCCGGTTGCTAGTAAACAGTGCACATGTGGCAGACCCCAAATAAGAATACATGTGACATCTTGCAAAGAAGAAGGCGGTGGGAACAAAGGTATGTCTGAACCCAATTGGCTTGTCATGACCTTCCTGGTTTCCTTCCCGCCGGGAGATGTAGATATTTTTAGTGCAGAATGTGGGATGTATCAGACGTAACTTTATCTCCTGATACAGAATGTACAACTGAAGAGGCTGCTGTTGCTTAGCTAATAGTTAGGAGCATAGGTTCTAAGATGGTGAAGTTGTAGAGTTAATTACATGCTGGGCTTAGTTTTCTACACATAATCGCTACGAGGTGCTTTTCATCACCCTGTTTCACAAATCTCTCTGTCAGATTGCTCCTTGGACAGAATGCCAAGCTTGAAGCAGCAGCTGAGTATCCAGCTGTATGTTTTTCACAGTTTATTAGATGGCACTTGTAATTAAGCAGACAGTAGGGACGGCACATGCTTTCATTCTGTGTGTACAGTCAAACATGGACCGAATGAGAGACGTCCTTATCTCTAAGAATTTTTATCTGGCATCTTACGGTATTTGCTCCCTTACAGATTTCGTCTGTTTTTGCTTTGTCTATTGCATTTACATGTTGAAATACAGTTTACAAATCACAATTAAATTTCATTCATTCATTCAAGAGCTATCAAAAAACAACCTTACCCCATGTGAAAAAGTAGAGCCCCACCCCTCCTTGAAAGTTGAATTGCCTGTAATTCTCCATATTTTTTGTAAAGCTATATTAAATTTTACTAATCACACCCAGGCTTGATGACAACCAAGTTAAAACCAACCTGTAGAATAAAGTAATCACTTAAGTGGGACATTACTGATGACGTGAAGTAGGCTTAAAGATCTCAAAAAAGCAACACATGCTTCAACCTAAAGAAATTCAATATGAGGTGAGATAGAAAGTCTTTTATCTATCAGTCTAGAAAGGCTTTAAGTCTTTCAGAATTGAACCACTAAATGTGGCAGCATGTTGGAGTAGCTCTGTTCTGATTTGTTATTTTTGTAGAGATTGGTTCATTTGTTTCTTGCATGTTTGGACAATTATTCCCGCTGGTTTTGGATGCTGTGCAGCTGGAAGGATTTTTTCTCTTACTTTATGACAGTTGTTTTGATGTGCAACTGTAGAAACAAGGTATTGTTTTTACAACTGTGAGGAGCTCATTAACATCTCAAAATCTCAAATAATACCTGTACTATGATCCCATATCCCAGAGGAGTTGAAAAGGAGGCTTAATGAATCCAAAGCAGGATCAAACAGACGAGAGAGAGGGAAGAAGTTCAAACTATCTAGAATTTAAAAACATTTCTGCACAGAAGAGTGGGACCTCAGATTTTCCACAGAAATGATAAAGACTGTTCACCAGTTAGTTATGATGGCTACAGAGGGTGGAACAAAACCTGTAAATACTTTTTTACTTAGGTTACAATTGGTTTGAATAGCTTTATTTCATCTAACAAATTATGATAATAATGGAAAAATGCTTTTTGAATTTTGTCACGATATGTTTGATGATCTGAAACATGTAAGAGGGCCAAAAAGAAACAACTTCAGAAGAACTCTGTAAGGAGGAACTTATTTTTCTCAGAACTGTTGATGTGCCACCAAAGCTTTTTGGTGTGCTTTTGGAACCTCAGGGTTCTGCTCTGGAAAAACACGAGTCTGTGTTTTCTAAAATTAACAAATGAAAGCTATGAATTGAATTAGAATCTTCTCCAGGGACTGGAAACATCTAAATTAATAAATGGTAATCATAGCTATGAATAGGATGTGGAATTCTGGGAAAAACAGATGCAAAGCATATCGGATAGCATCTTTTCTGCTTCATTTACATCTGCATGCAAACTACCAAGGATCTGACTCTAACTGTTGTTGATTTTTCATCTTGTGGAGCGAACAGGGTTTGGAAAGAGCTGCTGTTAAAACCACTTTCTGTGCTGCCTTCCCATCTAATAATATATGCATTACAAAGCAGAGGTTCTCCATGGATCCTCTCACTGCTGTCCTGGTGGTTTGGAAAGAGTTTTATTCACACTTCCAGCTTTAGAAGAAGCTTGTTTGATATTTGAAGGTTTAGAACAGAAAGAGGTTGGTGCACAAAGAAATGGCATTGTATTTGTGGCAAAACAAATAGGTAAGTATGAGATCAATGTAACTTTTCCTGGATCAATAATTTTAAAACTTCTTGAAAAAGACTGTCAGAAATTCAAATGGCCACCAAATGTTATTGTTCTGGCATCAAATTGAAAATAGTTGGTTAAAAATGTGCCCAGAGGTCCTCCAAAGAAAGGATCCAACGAGCTGCAATAAACAGTAAGAAGTGTCTGATGACACAGATTAAATGAGAAGTAAAATCAGTTATTGTGCTGCTAGGGCCCCAAAACTGAAAAAAGAAGGATTTGAGGATCAACTTGATTTAAAAAACAAATAAATCTACACTTAAAATTTGGTTTTGAAGCTGATGATCGAAATGATACTACCTGGTTACTCCTGATGAATGTGGAATTGAGCTGAAACAGAAATCTGTGTATTTTTACAATGTACTTTGCTGAGCTCAGTATAGGTTTTCACAATGTCTTGAATAAATACTTCTACTACTTTAACTTTTTCAGTCACAAACATGTATTTCCATGGGGTTTTACCTGATAAATCAACAAAGAGCAAAGCAAAATCGTAAACAGTACGAGTTAACACTTTGGCAAAATTAAAATGACAATATTTTTACATTTTCACAGTACCATTGATACAAAAAGTACTCTTCATCCTCGCATATTATTGAAATTATGTACTCTGCTTTTTAACTTTATTTAGTTATCCATTAGAATAATTTGTCATTTTGTCCCTAAAAAGCAAATATACTTATATAATTTGTCCTGACATACCCCCTACACCCCACTGCTTTTGATTGAATCTTCATATGGAGAAAATCGGCACTCACTTTTAATTTGGCTACAAACATGCTGTTTGATATTAACATTTCAAGCAAAAAAAAAAATGGACGCAGTTTGATTTTAAGATCAACCATATCAGAACCGACCTTATATCTTATTTGACATGCGATAAATTGTAATTCAATGCATTTAATTTGATATTTCACTAACCCGGGCACATGGAATACAGGGGCTGGCATTGTACCCCTGTCTGAAACTCAAGTCTATTGCTCTTTGCAAGGCTATAAATAAATATGTGAGTAATAAATAACAAGATGAATTGCATCTTAAATTACACAAACTAGCTCAGCACATTGTGGGAGTTTCAGCTGATTTTTAAAAGTTACATTCTTTTAACTTTAGTGCATTTTTCAGTTATTGTTAAAGAGTTCTAACCTCAGAAAAAAAAGGAAATATGCTACTTAAGATATTGACACATGCGCAGGCTTTTTATCAAAGCCTTTTTCGAGGTATGTCTTCTTAAAAATCCTCCATGAATAGTAAAAATACCAAGGATTTCCTGTTTCTAAATTATGCCATCATTTCCCCCTTTTTATTTCCGGTTAAAAGTATCATAACATTTAAAGAATTGAAAGAAAAACTAAAGATGAGCTGACTAACAAAAGTCGTGTGCAGGCCGCCAGCATGTACCTGCTGCAGGAAACGTTTTAATTCAGATTTACTGGGCTTTATCTTTCTCTGAGTCTCGTTCTGGAGGACAATGCTGCGGTTCTTCGCTGAATGCGCGTCAACGGAATCCCGTAGTGCGTCATTAGACAGCCACTCTGTCGAGTGAGCGCTCTGATTGGCCGCGGGCTGGAAACCTCCCCTCCCACTGCGCACACTCACGTGGAAACCTCTCTGTGGCGTCATGGAGACATTGAAGTAAAGTATAAGAGCGCAGCGCGGAGCGGGTGCGCAGGGACTGCAGCTCAGCTGGGAAACGCTGGGGATGACACGGTCGCTTGTAGACGGTTTTGAACGCTCGTTCTGACAAGACAGGTAAGAAACTGTTTCAAACTTCTGCTACAAACATTCATGTTTAGAGAATAAGCTCTCTCTCCCCCGTTTGGTTTTGGCTGCAGCGTTGAGGATGTAGATTTCTTTCAGCTCGGAAAAGAAAGCAGCGTGTTTAGATAAAAGTAATACGATTTTTTTTAAGTGCCATTTTGCAGTAAATATCCTTAGCAGGGAATAAAGTTTGTGTTGAGCCGACATGCTGTGACCATGTGTTTGGCATTGCGTGTCCCTGTCTTTAAACTCAATCTCGCTGCACTTTGCGGTGGTTTCTATATTTACTACGAGGTAATAACTGATGACTGTCTGCTACTATAACCAGCTCTAAACTTTCTAGGTTTTGATTTATAGTGACCAAAAAACTCAAGAGGGTCACAAAGCGGACGTGTTTCATTTACTAATTGGTTTTATGAACACATAACTGAACCTATTACTAAAGAAAGAGGGCTGTAAATGGATCTAAAGTTATCTTTGGCATAGTAAAGTTGTATTTCTCTCTGATTACTGTGTTGACATGGGTTCATGTGTGTCTACATACTGAGAACTTCGTGTTTTAACACGAATTGGAAAAATATATTATTATTTCACCCTGCATGTATTTATTTTATTATTGTATGTAGGCAAGGATTAGGGGGGATTTGGGGATAAAATAAGAACAGCCATTAAACAACAGTAAAACTATAAAACAACATTAGAGACGCAAACCATATAACACATTAAAACATATGACATTCCAGCTGTTATTAATTTTCACTCAAAAGCAGCTGTAAATAGATGGGTTTTAAGCCTTGATTTAAAGGAACTGTGTTTCAGCAGCTTTGCAGTGGTCTGGAAGTTTGTTCCAGATAACGGGAGGATAGAAACTGAAAACTGTTCCTCCGTGTTTGGTTCTAATTCTAGGGATAATTAGAAGACTAGAGTTTGAAGACCTGAGTGATCTGGGGGGTTGGTATAGTGACAACAGATCTTCAACATACTTTGGTGCTAAGCCATGTAATGATTTATGGTAAAATTATTTTAAAGTCTATTCTCTGAGCTACAGGGAGTCAGTGTAGAGACTTTAGAACTGGAGTGATGTGCTCTACTTTCCTGGTTTTAGTGAGGATGCAGCAGCAGCGTTCTGGATATTCAGTAACATGTTCTCACATTGCTGCTACAAACTTAAGACTATTTTCTTGGGAAAGTTCATAATTGTAAAGCGTACATAAGATTTGCATGGTTTTCCAAATGTTTTAGTCAGTTATATTGTCAATACTCATAGTACCACCTTTTACTTCTATCAAACCTAAAAGTATGTTGTGTTATGTCTCTACCAGATGAAAAGGGTTAGGGACTGCATTTTAGTCCTTTCTTTTTTGCAAGAACGCACAGTCAAATTATATGCAGAGTGTCTGTAAACATAAATTTCTTAGTCCTACCACAGAGGGTGGGAGAATCTGTTGACAGGATCGGTTTAAAGTGGTAAGAAGAAAACTATTAGAAATCCTTTTTGAAGTTTGAAACACCTTGTGTGGGGTAAACAACATTTAAAGAAGGTAACACATGCGGGGTTGCTTTTCTTTAAAAGGGATAGGAAAACGGGTCAGAGTTGATGGGGAGATTTATAGAGGGAAGGAAACCTTTTTGAGATTGCAAAAGACTTAAGTCTGGGGTGGTGGTTCACCTACCAGCTGGACAACAATCCATACAGTCAAAAATACAATGGAAGGGTTTAGATCAAAACATATTCATCTGTTAGAATGGCCTAGTCAGAGTCTTCAACTAAATCTAATTGAGAATCTGTGACAAAACTTTAACATGTATGTTCACTGGCGCTTACCAATCTGAGCTTGAGCTACTTTGCAAAGATAGATTAGCTAAAATGTCCATCTCTGGATGAACAGACTGACACCCCAAAAGAGTTGGAGCTGTAACTGCAGCAAAAAGTGGTTCTACAACAATTAAGTTGTATGTACAATTGGTTTTAAGTACACCAAAAAAGTCTTGAATCAGGAATGCTTGCATAATTTTTAATCATTTCTTTTTACTATAAATTTTAAGAACCACAATTTTCCTTCCACCTTACAATTACAATGCACTTCTTTGTGTTTGGGCGTTCACATAAAATCCCAATCAATCCAAATGAAGCTTGTGGTTGTAACATGACCAAATGTAGAAGTTTAAGGGATATGACTATTCTTGGAAGGTACTGAGGGATATATTTTTAACTTCATTAACAGTTTTTAACATGTTTTTCAGCCATGACTTGCATACACCCCCAGCATGGATCTCAGTTCTATGAGAACAGCATGAGCAGCTTGGAGTCTCAATGCACAGACATCACCTCTTGGTTGGACATGAGCAGCTCACAGGACCAAATCTCAGGGTCCTCTCTGCCGAGTGCTGGTCAGGCGACACGCACACCCTCTGAGGACTATGAAGCCTACTCCTGTCAGTTCACTACAGCCCCTGCCCATGTAACGTCCCCCTCAGACCAGGAGAGACAGTACAACATGGAGGAGCTTCAAATTTACGGCTGCTACCCAGGGCATCTTATGCTGAACTATCCGTGTGAGGCCATATCTCCCAGTGGGTCGGATTATTATGGCAGCCCAGCAGCAGCCTCGTCCCCTTCCACACCGGGGTTTCAGGGCCAGCAGGCCTCTAACTGGGATTCAGTCTATGGGACATATTCAGCCAGTCCTGAATGTTGGATGGCTAAGGACATCTCAGGACCAAATGCATCCACTTTATTTCCATTCAGCCCCGGGCCTATGGAGGACATGTCTCAGTTTGGTACGTCGCTTTTGCAAGAGCAGGAACTTTTTGCTTTGGCTCATCCTCTTCAATCCGGACTTACCTTCCCGTCTGTGGTGAGGGAGCAGGGGCTCAGTCTTCATGGCAGCGAACAGCTGGACAATAGCTTATCGCCCAAGCTGAAACGTGGAAATGAGGGTGACTGCGCTGTGTGTGGAGACCATGCCTCCTGTCAGCACTATGGGGTTCGGACCTGTGAGGGATGTAAAGGCTTTTTCAAGGTAAATGCATGACAAATATATGTAGAAGTTGTTCGTAAAAAACATTTCTGTGCCGCTCTTTTGGCTAGGTTCACACTAATTCTTTCTTGTTTTACAGCGCACAGTGCAGAAAAACTCCCGTTATGTTTGCAATGCCAACAAAGACTGTCCGGTGGACAAGAGGAGGCGCAATCGGTGCCAGTTCTGCCGCTTCCAGAAGTGCCTCGCTGTGGGAATGGTGAAGGAAGGTGAGTAAAATGCAGGAAATTCTGGGAATCTCATATATAACATCCGCCCAGAGATGACTGGAGAAAGATCATTTACTATTTTGCGGAAGTGGAAGTGATTGCACATGAGGATTTCCTCTTCGTATTACCTCTGACTTTTCTTAACTCCTATCATGAGCTTCTTCCTGTGCTTTAAAATTGTCAGCACTCACTCTGGAAGCTCAAGTTATCATTCTGCTAATAATTACTAATTTAAACCCTTTAACTTCAGATAGAAGTTTGCCTGCAAAACTGTGGTGGTTCACTCTTAAATTCAAATTATTTGGTTATCAAGGGAAGTCTCTTTGTCTGATTTAATTCTGACTAAATTAAGGCTCACCATATTCATTCCCTGCAGAAATTAATCTTTTTTTTGCTGCTTTAAAGCAACGACTTCATGTAATAAAAAGGTTTGTTTAGAGCATTTGCATCATGCATTCAAATATTTAAAGATCTTTTGCTTATTTTTAACACCTCCATTGAGATTTAAGGAATATTGTGTCACTTTTGACAATACTGTTTATGGGGATTGGATCAAGTGTTAGAAGGTGGACATATTCAGCAGTATGTCTGTTCACATTAGGTTTTTTAGTAGAAAGATAGCCTTGCAAAACCTTAAGAAGCATGCCTGATACTTTGAAGGGTTTTTCAACCTTTAAGTAAAAAGCATCTTAACTTTTTCGGGGGTTATAATTAAAGAAATATATGCTACATTGGTTTATAAGTACCACAACTGCAAGTAAATATCCTGAAGTACAATTAAAAAACTACATCCTTTTCAGGTTTGCCTTTAATTTGCATGCACTGTGCTTGGCAACCATAGAAACAAAGTGAACCTGAATGTTTTTTTTCTTACAGTTGTGAGGACAGACAGTCTGAAAGGACGAAGAGGTCGTCTACCTTCTAAGCCTAAAGTGGTTCAGGACACGCCAGCCCCTGTGTCCCCAGTGAACTTGATTGCTTCCCTAGTTAGGGCCCAAACTGAGTCAAACCCCAGTATCGGCACTCTAGATTATTCTAAGGTGAGAATAAACATTATTTTTTCACATTTTTGACATATTGTAGTTTGACTATAGCCTGTGACCAAACATCTGTTTTTTATTTCTTCTCAGTATGTTGAGCAGAAATTCAGCACTGACCAGAAGGAAGATGTCAGTGATGTTAAACACTTTTACGACCTACTCACAACGTCTTTTGAGGCCATCAGGAAGTGGGCGAAGGACATCCCTGGATTTTCTGATTTCTGTCCTGAGGATCAGGAACTTCTGCTGGAATGTGCTTTTATTGAACTCTTCATTCTGCGTCTTGCTTCTCGGTAAGTACAACTTCCAATCATTATTGCTTTTCTTTTAGACATTTAGGCACTAAACAAAATACATTAACTTCAACTTTGTTGTTTTTTTTGTTTGTTTTTTGTAAGGTCAAACCCTGAAACGGGGGAACTCATCTTCTGCGACGGCACCGTACTTCACAAAACGCAGTGTGTTCGAAGCTTCGGGCAATGGATCGTCTCCATCTTGGAGTTTTCTCAAAGTCTTCACTGCATGAAGTTAGATGACGAATCCTTCGCCTGCCTCACTGCCTTGGTTTTAATCACTGGTAAGATTAACATCCTGATCTCCATTTCAGTTTAAATAGTCAAGAGCTTTGACAGCCGAGGCAAGAATACACACAGTAAATCTCCTTAAGGTTTTATTGTATTCATGTAACATAAGACTGGAAGAACAGGTGCATAGGAAAGAGTAACATAAGCTAATTTATGACACAATGTCACATGTCACAGACTATCAGAGTGAAGGTTAACATTTAGACTCAAAGAGATGTGTAATACAGCGTCTTGCAATGGCTTACATACTCGCTAAACTTTTTGAGCATATTATCAGGTTACAACCATAAACGTCGACATATTTTTGTTGGATTTTATGTGATGGACCAACACAAAGCAATGCATAATTGTGAAGTGGAAGGAAAATCAGGCGTGGTTTCCTACAGTATTTTAAAAACAGTCATACATCTATCATGTCATCAACTGGCAGAACTCACCTTGTAAATAAAGTCCAGTTGTGTGTGATTTAATCTCAGTATGAATTCAGCTGTCCTGTGAAGGCCTCAGAGGTTCATTAGAAAACATTAGAGAACAGCTTCATGAACACCAAGACCTGATGTTTAAATCCCATATTAAACAGGTTTCTTTGATTTCCTTCTTTTACCTCTGGAATATTGCTAAAATGAGTAAAATCCTGTCCAGGAGTGATGCTGAAAAATGAATCCATGCATTTGTTACTTCAAGGCTGGACCACTGTAAATTTTTACTATGAAGAAGTCCACAAAATGCAATTAAAAGCCCTCATTTGATCCAAAATTCTAAAAAGAGAGATCACATTTCTCCTGTTTTAGCTCTCTTAAAGCCCTACATTTCAAGCCCTTAATAATCAAGCTGTGATGCCTTGGAGGGAAGCATAGGCAGGAATGATCCTCCCAGTAACTGTACATTCTCCCTCTCCTGATTTAAACTTTTTACTTTCTTTAACATTGAAAATACTCCTATATCAGTTATTTTGTTCTCTGTGTATCTCTGCTCTGTCTTCTCAAACCCCCAGACAGTCGTGGCAGATGGTCGCTCATACTGAGCCAGGTTCTGTTGAAGCTTTCTTCCTGTTAAAGGGGAGTTTTTCCTCTCCACTGTCGCTACATGCTTGCTCAGTACGAGGGATTGCAGTGAAGTCAAATACACAAGACTGACTGACAGGAGGAGTGAATGCTGCAAGTCAATGACTCAATGCAATCTACTGGATTTCCTAAGATAGAAAACGTTTAAACTGATTGGAATTTATGTATGATTAAATTGACCTGTAAGGTGCCTTGAGATGATGTGTTGTAAATTGGCGCTATATAAATAAACTTAATTAAACTGAATTAAAATCTGATTGAGAACCTATGGCAAGACTTCAACATTGATTTACACAGATGCTCTTCATCCAATCTGGCTGAGCCTGGGTTGTGTTGCAAAGAATAATGGGCAAACATTTCAGTGCCTATATCTACAAATGTTGTAGAGACATGCCCCAAAAGACTAGCAGTCAAAACTTCAGCAAAATGTGGTTCTTTAAATTTTTGGATCAGAGTACAAATGCATGTCACACATTTTAGATTTGTATTTGTTAAAAAATGTCACCTTGCATCCTCTTCTGTTGATGTTGGTCTCTTATCTAAAATCCAATTTAAATATATTGAAGTTAGTGGCTGTAACATAACAAAATGTGAAAAAGCCCAAGGGTTATAGGTAGTTTTGAAAGGCACTAGAAATCATGCAATAGTACCACAAAAATCTTAAAGCCAAAGAATATGTTGTGTTTGTAGAAGTGTGAAAAACATAGCTCAGCATGTTCTACTGTTTCCAATTGCAGATCGCCATGGTCTGAAGGAGCCCAAACGCGTGGAGGACTTTCAGAACCAGCTCATCACCTGCCTAAAAAACCACATGTCGGGCATTGGCGCCGAGTCGTTGCCACCCAATTATTTGTCCCGACTTCTTGGGAAGCTGCCTGACCTCAGGACTCTTAGCACGCAAGGCCGCCAGCGCATCTTCTACCTGAAACTGTCAGATCTTGTTCCCCAACCTCCGATTGTGGAAAAGATCTTCATGGACACACTGTTGTTTTAAAATGGATGGTGAAAAAGTCACCTCCAGCTTCTTCACACACTTCAGGTGAAAAGACAAGAATTGAAAAGGGGTTGCACTTCGATGCTACTTCTTAGTTAGTGCTTTTAGGTGTAGTATCCAGTAAAGTATGGGTATCATGGGTGACGTTTTAGAAAGCTGTAGTCTGAAGATGGAGATAGAAAAGTCCACTCAGACCAAACGGTGACAGTTCACATCTATGAATGGAGTCTCTTCGGAATAAGGGCAAACATGTCCCGGCAGCTTTAATGGGAACACAAACATTCTCTGTGCAGCTTTGTTACCAGGTACAAGCAGAAAACATTACTGTGATATCTGAAGCTTGAGAGTGAAATATTGTTACTAAAAATGTTTAAATGTTCAAATTATTTTACAAATCCAACTTGTGATCCAGACAGACTTTCCATTTCTCAACATTTGGAACAGAAGTCTCTTAAAGCTCAATTACACTTTATATTTAACGCCACCATAATGTTTTGGTGATATTTCTTGTAGCTGAAATCTACAAAATTATTCAGTGGTATCATTCATGTATCATGAATCAGCATTGAGCAGCTAATATACTGTGTATTTTTTTTAAGTACAGTCTTACACACTGTGGGTTTCTTTGTGTCTTTATATCTGTATGAAACACGCAGCTGTTTTCACACAGGAATAATATCTCAATGTACAGGGAGATTTTGTTGTGGGCTTGTTTTTTTACTTGTTAAGGTGAAATTTCACTGCTAAAAGGAAAATAAATGCAGAAATTCATATTTCATATCAATTTGTCATTTATTCATAATCATGAGGTTTGGAAATATGTTTTTTTTTTGTAGCCGACAAAGCAGATTGTCAGATTGTGCTTGCAGCTTGTAAAGCTGGGTCAAATAGAGTCCTCTTTTAGCTCCCAGAGGACGACCCGAATGCACCTCCTACCCAGTTATGTACTGGTCTCCTTTTAGAAAGCGATGGAACTCCCTGTCTTGTCTCAAATAACCCAGACTGCTCTATCATTACATTATGCAATTCTCTTATATGAAAACATGCACATGTGGCATTACAAAAATGCACATGTCACTGTGCTTACCAAGGTCCTTGAAGGAAGCGACGACTCTCTAAAATAGTCAAGCAGAAAGGAATTAGATCATCAGTGATTAGCAGGACTAATGAGCATGGAGCGATAGACTGGAGCACAAGGAAGGCTAACCAAACTCTGAGGACATGGAGAACAGTTTATTAAAAAGATGGCCCAAAATCAAGAACACCAGCATAAGAAAAACGCTGATTTATTTTAAAATTATGACCCAACCTTAAATGATTGGGCAAAAAATATATAACAATTTATCTTTTGGAGAGCATACATGCCAACCTGACAAGTAGTGACTATTCAGTGTTGCGGACACACAGCCATTGGGTGGCGCCAACCCACATTCTAGCTCCGACAGGAGAAGAAGAGGACCAGAGGTTATATAAGGCACCGCCACAGATTTTCACGCCCTCTCCAGTTCTGGCGTTCAGCCAAACAGCGCCAGGAGAGATCCATGTTTCCTTCGCTGGCGAGCGAAAAGACGCGAGCTCTGGAAGGAACCCACTTCAAGGACAACAAGACTCTTGATCAATCAGGTGAATCGCACACCCAGTGTCTTGAGACAAACCCCACTGTTCTGCCCTGAGCCCTACAGAAACTCTCTGAATTTCAGATGCTACCGTGAGGAAGCGAACTGCTAACCAGCTACTGTTGCCACAGAGCCGAGTCCAGACTACAGCCGTTGCATCCACCGCCAACGGAGCTTATGTAAGATGAACGCTGTGCTGGAAGCTGCGGACTAAGTTACTTTCAGTGAAAGAGGGTAGAGCTGATCGCTGTTTAAGCAAGTGGGAGAGGACAACGCCCATCATCCACAGAGCGACTTGGAGAACTTTAACCGTTCAATAAGGTCTGTCTGGGCAGAGGCGAAATTAGGTTAGTTTAAACAAGATTTAAGGGTTGTTTGTTTCACTGTGATTTGTTACTTTGTGTAAGATTTCATTTATTGTTTGGGTACAAACAGGCCGGTCTGGTGGTTTAAACAGTGATTTTCGAGGTTTCAAATGGAAAGTCGTTTAATTTCCTGCAACCTGAGTTACTCAATCCGACAGTTTTTCTTTGTTTGATGTTTAATAAATGATCCAGAGACTTTAAGCAGCACCATGTGAGTTAGCTGTAAGCTACATGCTATAGCGAACCACGTGGGCCGGCCCTTGACGGCATTTTGTTCATGAACAATAAAGACTGCCGTTAATGCTATTCAAAATAGAGATCGACTTTAAAACGGATAGTTTAAACACTAAAACT
The DNA here is from genome assembly GCA_963556495.2 of Valencia hispanica. Lineage (NCBI taxonomy): Eukaryota > Metazoa > Chordata > Actinopteri > Cyprinodontiformes > Valenciidae > Valencia > Valencia hispanica. The sequence continues at coordinate 45,042,425 of OY747709.1, read as the reverse complement.
AATATTTTAAGTCATTTTTGAGACCGCCTTCTTGGTAAGTCAAAATACTAAATTAGATCGACATAATTGGTACTGCCTTTAACGTCAACATAAAGTCTAAATATTAAATTAGATCAATCACTGCGGTGACCGATCCATTAAATAAAATCAATTATCTAAAGGTTGTTGATTTCTAATTCAGCAAATGGTTTAATGAAACATTGCTTCTTTAATTACCTCAGCCTTATCAGGCAGGTAATCATAAACACAAACTGAGACTGAACAATTTGGCTATTGTATTCCTGGAATCCAGGTGGTGCCCCTAAACTTGGTAATTTGTACATAAAATTATTAATCTGATTAATAATTGACCTAAGCAATTATTTATAATTATTCATAGCCAAAACCTACCTATCTGTGGCACAACATCAGTGATGCAAAATTTACAATCTTATGTGTTTAAAACAGCTGAGGAATGAGAACTATGTGCAAAATAAAGAGTAGTACAGGCAAAGACTGGCTCATTTTGAGAAAAGTTAGTAATATCAGCTGGTCTCTTTCCATCAAGTTGCAGCAAGACTGGTAAGTTCTATTGTGACACAGAGTGAGTGAGTTTTTGTCTGGTTTACGTAACCATCAATAATTATGATCAATAATTAAAAATAATATAATCAAAAAAATACTTTATTGATCCCAGAGGGAAATTAAGTGTTGGTATAGCTCATAAAATTAATTCTTTAAGGAGTTGTTGTAGATGATGATGGCTGTGGGCAGGAAGGATTTCCTGTAGCTGTCTGTATTGCAGCAAAACTGAAGAAGCCTCCGACTGAAGACGCTCTGTTCTTGTATGACAGTCTCATGAAGAGGATGCTCAGGATTGTCCATAATTTTTTTGATTTTATGAAGAATCCTTCTTTGCATTATCATCTCCAGATGCTCCACAGTCGTCCCCAGAACAGGACCAGCCTTCTTTATCAGGTTGTTTAGCCTTTTTAAATCCCTGGCTCTGATGCTGCTACCCCAACAGATGACGGCTGAAGAGATTACACTCTCCACAACAGACTTGTAGAAGATTTGCAGCATCTTGCTGCAAACCTTGAAGGATCTAAGCTTCCTCAAGAAGTACAGTCTGCTCTGTCCCTTCTTCTAGACGGTTTCACTGTTCAGTCTCCAGTCCAGTCTGTTGTCAAGGTGAACTCTGAGGTATTTATACTCCCCAAGCACCTCCACTTCTTCTCCCATGATGGAAACAGTTTTTGACTTATCCCTGTTTCTTCTGAAATCTACAATCATCTCCTTTGTTTTGTTCAAATTCAAGGTGAGACAATTGTTTCCACACCATGTCACAAAGCGGTCCACCAGCTCTCTGTATTCAGCTTCTTGTCCATCTCTGATACACCCGACAATTGCAGATTCATCCAAGTATTTCTGCAGATGACAGGTCTCTGATTTGTACTGGAAGTCTGATGTGTACAGAGTGAAAAGGAATGGTGAGAGTACGGTCCCCTGTGGTGCTCCTGTGCTGCTGACCACCTGGTTTGACACACAATTCTTCGGTCTCACAAACTGTGGTCTGTTGGTCAGGTAGTTATTGATCCAGGCTATTGTTGAGGGCTCCACCTGTGTCTTCAGGAGTTTCTGACAAAGCAAATCAGGCTGGATTGTGTTAAATGCACTGGAGAAATCAACATGATCCTCGCAGTGCTGCCTGCTTTGTCCAGATGACAGTGGGTTGGTTGAAGCAGGTGGATGATGGCATCTTCAACTCCACAACGATAAGCAAACTGCAGTTGGCCCTGATACGTTTTTGTCTGCTTAATCAGGGGTGCCAACAGGAGTCTCTCCAGGACCTTCATGATGTGAGATGTCAGGGCAACGGGTCTATAGTCATTGATGACTGATGGGTAAGTTCTATTTGGTAATGGAACAAGGCAGGATGTCTTCCACAACACTGGGACCTTCTTCTGGGTCAGACTAAGGTTGAAGAGGTGCTGCAGAATCCCAGAGAGCTGCTCTGCACAGACCTTCAGGACTCTGGGCCTGACACCATCTGGACCTGCTTCCTTGTTCTGGTTCAGTTTCTCCAGCTGCTTCTTCACCTGACTTTTGGAGACAGACAAGTGGGCAAAGGGGGAAGCAGCATTTCCTGACTTGGTTGAAGTCAAACTTGTGGAATCAAACGAGTCCATGGCTGAGGTGAAGGATAAAACATCCAAGGTGTAACAAGAAAGCTGTTGATCAGAGGAGAGTGGGATGTCTGTTTGGCTGGGAAAAGGAGAGGAGGATGCTGATCTAGTTCCTGAACTGAACCTGAAGAATGTGTTCAGTTCATTGGCTCTGTCCAGACTTCCATCTATCCATACCTTCCTGTCCTTAAAGCCTGTAATCTTTCTCATTCCTGACCAGACATCTCTTGATATTGTTCCTCTGTAGTTTGTTCTCCAGCTTCTTCCTGTATGCCTCCTTGCTGTCTCTGATCTTGACCTTAAGTTGCTTCTGTATACTCCTCAGTAATTCCCTGTCTCCCTCCCTGAAGGCTCTTTTTTTCTTGTTTAGCAGTTCCTTCAGGTCCCTGGTGATCCAGGGTTTGTTATTAGGGAAGCATCTCACTGTTCTGTTGGGGATGATGTTGTCCACACAGAAGTTTATATAGTCAGTCACACACTCAGTCATGGCATTGATGTCCTCTCCATGTGCTTGGCAAAGAGAATCCAGTCTGTGGTTGCAAAACAACCCTGCAGGGTTTCTTCAGCTTCCTGTGACCATTTTCTCACAATTTTCTTTGTAACAGGTTGCCTCTGAACAAGTGGTTTATATTCTGAACAGAGAAAAACAAGATTGTGATCTGATTGTCCCAGATGAGGTCTTGGTTTGGACATGTATGCCTCCTTTACATTTGCATAAAACAAATCCAAGGTCCTGTTTTCTCTTGTAGAGCAGCTGACAAACTGTTGAAATGTTGGAAGTGTAGTAGAGAGCGAGGCATGATTAAAATCACCAGATATTGCCACAAATGCATTGGGGTGCTGTGTCTGTAGCTTAGCAACAACGGAACTGATGACATCCCATGCATTGTCGGCAACAGCTGAAGGTGGAATGTAAACAACTGCCAAAATTACACTGGTGAACTCTCTTGGTAATTAATATGGACGAAAACCTACTGCCAAGAGTTCGACATCTGGGCTGCAGAGACGACACTTCACAGTTAAATGTCCTGGATGACACCATCTGTTGTTAACAAGCACTGCTACTCCACCACCTTTTCTTTTCCTGCTCGTTTTCAGATCTCTGCTAGTACAGTCAGGAAGCCTGGCAGAGAGATGTTTGAGTCGGGGATATGATCCAGCAGCCACGTCTCAGTAAAACACATAACACTGCATTCCCAGTACTCTGGCTGAGTCTTGTAAGGACTTGGAGTTCATCCATCTTGTTAGCCAGTGAGCTTACGTTTATTGATGAGGTTCAAGTTTAATTTGTTTATTAAAGTGGACCTGACATGAAATTCCCAGCGACGTTTGGGCCCTTTTTAGTCACACTCCAAGTACCTTAATACTGTATCAAAGGATCGTTTGCAGTAGCTCAGCCTTGTTGTAGAATTGCAGCCCCTACTAGGTGGCCCTTCTGTTAGCATTAGCACAGACCGAGCGAGTTTTCGTGGGCGGGGCCCAAGCCATGCGCCTCTATTGTCCATTGAGTCTCTAACGTCCGCATCTGATGAAGCATTGACAGACATGCATTTGCGCACCACAAATTGCCCAAATTCCAATATTTTGTATGAAATGTAATTAGGTTTAGGCCTAATTATATTGTGTGTTGAACAATAATCTGTTTACAAATTAAAGGCCTAATAAAATATTTGATCATCCACACATCCATCTGTCCTTCCTCATTACGTCTCTAGCTTCAACACGACAGTAATGGCTCAGTTATCGGCGACTGTAATGGCGTTTCAATTTGATCCGGAATCTGATCCGGACAGCGAGACACCTGAGGAGGTACCAGAAAGGTAGGACATCTTCCACAGGTGATCCAGACAGGCGTGCTGTGCATGGAGGGGAGAGGCTGTGTGTGTGTGTGCGAGAGACGTGAGTGACAGAGACGAAGAGAGAGCAGGGAATGAATACGCTGTGTGTTTTAAATAGCGTAAAAAAGAAAAACGAAACGCAATGTGTGACGGTCGGTGTTGATTTTTCTAATAATTTTTTTTTTGCCTTTTACCGTAGCTCTCGTTGTTTAGGTTGTAATACGCGCCACGGGGGGAGGGACTTGGAGAGTGTAGTTCAGAGAAGGGGGTAATCGGCTGGAACTCAATGACGTCATATGCCGAAACGTGTGGTCATATGCCGAACTGCAAAACAGCCCGTTTCTGAGTGCTAATTTCACAATGTAGGCAAACATACCCGGGGACAAAGGAAACACTAATCAGTCATTTTAACCCCTTAGGGGACATAGGCAGGCTGGGGAAACTAAAAAATATGACCAAAAAACTCAACAAATGCAAATTTCATGCCAGGGGCACTTTAAAGATAATTGGGGCACCAACCTCTAACTAGAGATACTTCTGTTTAGACGACTAGTCATCCAGTCTCTTCTTGAAGGTGTAAGTTTACACGCCGTAGACAATAATTGTACACATACATATCATTTAAACACAGACCACTTCTCTTTAAGCTAAGGGGAATTTATTAAGAAAATAGATCAACCTTACAACCAAAACATTTCATCAATAATTCCCATATATTCTAAAGCATGCAACTAATTACTACAGACCTTAGAAAACAATATGTGAAAATTAAACACAATTAACATGAAATGGATCAGGGAGAAACAGACAGCTCAGGCTTTGTTCAGGGAGGGAGGTGGCCCTCACTCCAGGGGGGCTCAAGTCACAGATAGCCTAGGAGACAGAGGGTCATAAAACTAGTTCTGTGTCAAGATGGAGAACTGCACATCGGGTGTCCAGAGACAAAGGGCCATAAAACTAGTTTTGGCTAAATGGAGGCCACAGCTTTAACTAACAGACAAAGGAACAATGAGGTTAACCTTTCAGCTAACAGACCAGCTATAGCAGGTCGGACCGAGCACCAATCCCTGCCGACCAGGTGATTTTATAGCCCTTTGGCCGTGATGTCATCGTTGATGTCACCATGGGTGGCCACGGACCAATAGGAGTGTGTTGGGGGTCACTGCTAGGATTGCTGGGAAATGTAGTCTGCTCACTCCATCTAGGGAACATGGCTTCCAGCCGTCCAACAGTCTGTTCAGTTCATTTGACGAAAATGGAGTCCCAACAGTTCCGATAACGGTTTGGCCTGATCATTGAACGCATCTCTCATCAGAACTGGTTGGTTTTAAATCAGGAACCCGGCTTTTAAACATACTAGTCCAGGACCATTCCAGAAGCTGTTGGCCTGATTTTTCACTTCAAAACCAGCAAGGCAAGGCAATTTTACTTGTATAGCACACTTTCAACAACAAGGTGATCCGAGGTACTTTACATGATTAAGAAGTAAAATAAAAACAGCAGTAAAATGCAGACAAAGCATATAAAGTAAAGACAGCAATAAAGCAAGAAGCACACACAGATACATCAAGGCATTACAAAGCATATAATGTAGAAACAGCAAAAACGGCGTTGGTTGATGTTTAAGATCTTTGGGTCCAAGTTTCAGTCAACTAGCTGTTGATTTTAGGTAAATTTGAATCATTTAGAGGTAGTCCATCTTCTTCTTGTTCTTTTTCTTCTTCTTCTGTTTCACTTTGTCCAATGCACAAGCTCCACTAGCAGTTACCTAGACCCTCAGCATGATGGTATGGTTTAAACATCTGATCTTGACGCATTTATTGGCATAAGAACTAAACAGCTCAATATTTAACACGTCAGGTCATGAGAGTTTTTATTCAGAAGATGTCTTGGTTGTCTAGTTGAGTAAATTTACAGCTTGATTCTAAATCAATGTAGATCTTGTTTTGCTTGCTTGCTCCATTAAAAGACAGGTATACAGCAACTTATTTCAGCAGCATCCATTTTGTGATGATTCCTGGATTGTTTCAGAAAACTCCCAGTTTGGGCCAGACAACTGGAACTTGGACACAACTGGGTGACAACTTTTATTAATATTTACAACCAGTACACACCCATAGCAATCTACAGTTACAATGTTGCATAAACTGGTGTTCTGTAATGCACTAATCTCAGGGGGTTTTCTGGCTAAAGATTCCCAAATCCAATCTGGTGCAAAAATGTAATTGAATGCTTTCATAACCTTGAAACCATGTAGAGCTTATGCAACAAGAGACACTGGATAGTCAGCATCACCGTGATTACATAGCCTCCCTGTGTGATGGTACGCTGATAAAGATAGCGCGGACAGCAGCTCCCTCGTGATCGAGCCAACACCATGCCTTGCTGTAACTCTGGAAAGCGAGAGCAATGCGAACGTGCCTCGTTAGGAATGCAGACAATAATAGAAGATCACAGGCTTTGGGCAGAGCCACAGAGCAAAAGGCCAGCTCCAAGAACTTACTATTCCTCACACATTGTGCAGGTCTGTCAGATGAAAGGAACTGAGGGAGTGTCACTTTACAAAGTCAGACCGTTTGAGAGGCATGCATTTCAGAAAAATGCCTGAAACGCTCTTACAAAGGCCAAGTGACAAGTCTCATGGTCAAGTCGATCCAGAAGTGTGATCTGAACAGCGTGTGCCGTGTCATTTGATCCAAAGGTGAGGCCGGAGGCTTGATCAAATGAGTCAAATATGACCCCAATTCCTTAGAAGTACATTAAAGTGTGCCAATTTCAGTCATAGCACTGCGGTGCAGTTAGTACTGCTGTTGCAGCAAAAAGGTCCTGGGTACGGATCTCAGTCTGCATGGAGTTTGCATGTTCTCCCTGTGCATACATGGGTTCTTTCTGGGTACTCCAGCTTCCTCACACAGTCCAAAACCATGACTGTTAAGTTACAGTATTTGGTTACTCTAAATTGCCCTTAGAAGTGATTGTGTGTTCGTGTTTTGCTTGTCTTGTGTGTCTCTGCGTTGCCGTGATGGACTGGCGGCCTGTCCATGATACACCCCTCCTAATATCTGCTTTATATAAGCACCAACCCCCCATAATGCTACATGGGTAATGGACGGATGAAGAACGATTCTAATTTGAATTCTATTGAAAAACAAAGAATAAACCTTAGACTCAGTCTTACGTATGCTTTAAATTCTAGATTTTAATACAGATCAACCAAATGTGTGAAAGATAAAACTTACTGTTGTGACTATGAATATGCAGTTGGGATATCTTCGATTCATCTGCCTTTTAGCAGGCCATCAGTCTGAGGCAGTATGTAAAAGTTTTTTACATTTCAAGCTGCTTGGAGAATAAATATTGATTTGGCTTTTCCCATCAAAAGGGGATGAGCTTTTAATCAATAATTCTCCATTACTCTTCATTGATGTCAGAAAAGTCTTTGCTCCCGGATTCTGACAGGAAATATAGCACAATAAAGACTGAACCCTAAAAGAAAAACACTGAAATGAGTCCTGTATATACTGATTTCTTAGGGGATGTTCTCAACGCTTCTATTTATAACTATAACTAAAACAGGCAGTCATAAAATGAAATCAATAATGCCACTTACATATGACTGAGATGGCTGGCAGGCAGCCCACACACTTGGATTATGCTGGTAATTGCCACCCTAAGGTGACTCATGGCCAGCTTTCGATGGGAAGTTTTACAGCTCCAGGTTTTTTCACTAGCGGCGCCATCTAGTGGCCAGCGCGTTTGGCTTTGCTTCCAAGTTTGGATTTTCTTTAAAATGTTTGAAATATATGTTATCCTGGAGCAAATCAGGTCTTAACCTTAAAATTCACATTTTGACTCTCACTGTTGTCCTCTGAAATATATACAAACTATGATGCTTTAAATGGCAAATTATGTTTAAAGAATGGTTTGTTTGGTACGTTTAAATAAACGTGCTGGATTTGGCTCGAAAATCTGATCTCATTCCTATGAGTGATGTCACAGTAGACTCAAGTGATGTTTGCGTTTTAAAGGTGCTCTTAATTCAAAATTAAAATAAAAAAAATATTCCCAAAGGGAAATGAAATGTAGCTGTAACTTATCTTTCCAGCAATCCACAAGGAACAAGCCGGAATGACCCAGAATTCCTAATCCCAGTTCTTTTGTTTCAACATCAGGCAAATACTCAAAGATTTCTAAGGAAGCAAATATGCCAAAGAGCATCTCACCCCCCTACCAGAGTCTTACTCCGCCCACTTTTCCTGTTTGAAAAATGCGGCAAAAGGAGGCATTGCCTGGCCCAAGATTTCAGTGGGTCAGACGGTGTCTTGCTCCAGCAGGACTCACAAAAAGACAATGTCACACAAGCATAGATTTTCACAAGCAGACTAGCACTGAATAAGCTGTCTGGGAACACCTCACATGCACAGCCACGGGACTGCGAATCACACGCTCGCTGTGATCTTCCTTCACAAGAGGAAAGGGAGGGAGGTTCTGTGGAGGAGGCATGGGTGGAGAGACTCTGCATCTATTATACTCCACAGTGGCAGGGTAGGGCTGACGTCAGCCATACTGGCTGAGCCAGTAGCAATGCCTGATTCAAATTCAAGTGCAGTGTAGAGTTTTAGCCTGAAGAGGTTGCCACACTGACTGTTTTTGGTAGAAAATAATATTTTTACTAAAATGTACTAAAATACAAAAAATAATGACCAGACATGTAGACAGCACAATTAGACACTCATTAATACTGTTTATTATTTAAAAAAAAGTTGATTTGGGGGTGAGTTGCTCTGTAAGAACCACCTTTTGCTGCAGTGACATCGACAAGTCTTCAGGGGTATCCCTCCTTCAAGTTTCCATACATACAGACTGAAAGTTTTGTTTTTTGTTCTTTGCAGAATAGCTTAAGCTCAGTCTGGAGGGCTTCTGTAAACATCAATTTTCAGGTCTTAACACAAATTTTCAGTGGACTATGACTGGTCCATTTAAGCATATGAATATACCTTAGTCTAAAAGAACTCAATTGTAGCTTTGGCTGTAAGGGTTGTTGTCAGCCTGGAAGGTGGACCTGTGCCCCAGTCTCAAGTCTACTGCATCCTCTAATGGGTTTTCTTCTAGGCTGCGCCGTATGTAGATCATTCGCTCTTCCCAATGAGTCTGACAAGCATCTCTGTCCCTGCTGTAAGAAATCATCTCCACAGCATGATGCTGCCACCACCTTGTTTCACTGTCGTGATAGTGTCTTCAGGGTGTTAGTTTGCCTTTATACATAGCGTTTTGTATGTAGACCAACAAGCATAATTCTGGCAAGAGCACAGGTTTCAACATGCTTGCGGTGTCCTCTGAATACTGTTTGTGGGAGATATTTTCCTGTTGTCTAGCTATGGTACAGAAGAGGAGGAAATAGGGTTTTTTAAAATATCATGCGATTGCCTTGTCATTTTCAGGTGATCAATTAATCAGCACTACAACTGGAAAAGTCGGTGGATGGTGACACTCAACAGGTGTGTGTGTAGTAGCTTTTGTGTGTCCACTGTATTTGTTTAACCATTACAGTAATGTTATATCTTATTCTAAAAAAAAAAATACAAGTTTTAAGGTAAAACTAAACATCTGTTTAGACTAACCGGTGGAGGTTATTGTTTTGTTCACGCAGAATTCCAATCAACAGTGCCACCAGGGGTGAAAGTAAGCCGGTACGGTCCGGTACTGCGTACCGTTAAAAGATTCTGTGGTGGTACGCAGTGCCAGGAAGATGGGAGAGCGGCTGCCTGTCTTAAAGTCCTCATTCAGAACCAGGCTACTTAAAAATTCCTTTTAACTCATACCGAATTGTTTCTGAATTGTTATTTTGTTTTTTAACCATACAGAACAGCTCAGAAAAGAAACTTCTCATGAGCTAATTCCGGTGTCGTGCAAAGGTTAAAATTATCGTTTGTGCTGCTTTGGTTTTTGAGATATTAAACTTTTTTTTTATAGGTCATTCAAAGGTCACCGTCCCCCCAGACAGCTCCAAAACGGACCAAAATAGTCTACTTTTTAGTGCTTCGTTTGTGCTGATTTGTGCAGGTAAAATTAACGTTTGTGCTGCTACGGTTTTTGAGATATAACAAGTTTTTTTTTTGCGTGGTGACGTCACCGTCCCCCCAGACAGCTCCAAAACGGACCAAAATAGTCTACTTTTTTAGTGCTTCGTTTGTGCTGATTTGTGCAGGTAAAATTAACGTTTGTGCTGCTACCGTTTGAGATATACACTTGAAAATGTTTTTCAAATGGTCGTGTGGCTTTTGTGTATAAAAGTGTTCAATAACTTGATTTCCTTCTGGGATCAATAAAGTATTTTTGAATTTGTTGAATTAAATTGAATAAAGTTCTGCAAGAAAACCTTGTCTCCTTATGTTTTTATGATCTAAATTTGTTGCACATGTACATTAATAAATTTTACTTGTTCAATTATGTTCCTTTTATAAATTCAAGATTCTAGTTCATAAAAAGAAAAAACATGCACATGTCGAGGAGGCGAACCCTTGACAGAGGTTATAGGCTTTGCACCTGTCTTAACCACTGTCCCACACATCTCCCTGCTGAACACGAGACATGCTAGACATATGTTAAAGTGGATCTTTCCTATTCAAACATAATCTTTTTGAAATAAACCGAACAATCTGCATTGCCATCATTTTTACAACAAACGAACAAGCTAGCAGTCTTTGCATCAAATAAAAGTTTGGCAGGAAAGGTATTTCAAGTAGTTTTTTTTTTTTTTACAACCCTTTGTATTTTTTGAACAAGGTAAGAGTATATTTCAATTAAACTTTAGATACTGAGTTAATACATGGTATAGTACACATGATTTTAGATATTGAGCAAACACACAGTGTAGTACACATCGTAAAATTCACTGAATCAAGCCAGAAAGAGTGATTTTTTTATTTATTAACATTTTTAAAAACGGTTACTTTTATTTGCAGATTCAAAGAAAAACATTTAATAAAGCACTAAAAAATAACCAGTACACTGGACCAAAGCACTGTACAGTACATGTTAATGTATAAAACAACATTCAGACAGAATAATACCAACAATGCAATTTAAGTAGCCCTATGTGCTACTGCACTAAAAATTCCTATGTGTAGGTTGGAGAATTAAGTTTTTATCTCCATGCTGATTATATACCATAGGTCAGAAGTCATCATTTGATCCATCCTAATCATAGTTTCTTTTAATTCTGCTTTAGATGCCCCGAAAGCCATCTGTAGACAGAGACTCAATTTTTGCAGTCCTTTGCAATTCAAAAGAGGCCATATTCCAAAATGGCAAAATAGCTACACCAGCTGCCCCGGTATGGACAGAGACGAGTCATCAGCTAGAAAACAATATGTCAGCAAAGGCCCTGTACACTTTTGTGAAGCTGAATAGACATAACATCTGGTTATTGTTGTCTTCCTAATAACACATTTTTTTAGGTTTCATAAGAGCCACAATGGAGGGGCTAAAGAGCCATAGGTTGCTCTACAGCCTAAAATCTAAAAATCTGCATTTAGACCCCTGGCCTAAATGCTGTAGAATATCCCCCTTTCCACATGGAGGTGGCAATCAACAAACATTCTCAAAGTAACACTTAAAATCGAAAAGTAACATATAAGCAAACATACATTTTCTCTAAGACAGCAATAGTAAATGACCTTCATTTCTGTAGCGCTTTATCTAGTCTTTGAGGACCCCAAGGCACTTTACAGTGGGCTATATTCAGTCATTCACCCATTCACGCACACATTCACACACTGATGGCAAACTTTTGGATGATAGCCACAGCTTCCCTGGGGCACACTGACAGAAGCGAGGCTGCTGTACAGTAATAATAATAATAATAAACTTGTATGGTTAAAAGCAAAATCATACAAACTGACTGAAAAAACACTGTAGGTTCACTTCAATCACTTCGCCTGTGATGCCAGTTTTAAGAGGATCAAATGCAAATATTAGTCTATCTTGTGTTCGTTTCAGCTCTGGTTTAATAACCACCACCTTATGAACCTGTTTATTTTCTGAAACATACAAAACATTCATAAAAACTAATACCACAGCAAGCACAAGAAAAGTGGATGTTTACATAACAGAGTTCTACAGCTGTGTTTAAAACCACAGAACCACAAACAGCAGTGTTATTATGGTGTAGGCTGTAAATAACTTTTTGAATATCTCAAAAACCGTAGCAGGACAAACGTTAATTTTACCTGCACAAATCAGCACAAACGAAGCACTAAAAAAGTAGACTATTTTGGTCTGTTTTGGAGCTGTCTGGGGGGACGGTGACCTTTGAATGACCTATAAAATAAAGTTTAATATCTCAAAAACCAAAGCAGCACAAACGATAATTTTACCTGCACAAATCAGCACAAACGAAGCACTAACCGCTCCGCCTATTAGATTTTACTTTTCAAGTGGGTGGGGGGACAGCTTCACGGAGGTGTTGAAATTGTATCCCTGAGTCGGGAGCGCGCACCTAGAATGAAGCGCTGTTCCTTAGTGTTGCCAACTTAGCGACTTTGTCGCTATTTCTAACGACTTTTCAAGACCCCCTTCACGACTTTTTTTTTTTCCAAAAAGCCCCTAAACCACCCTCAGCTACTTTTTTTCTTTTTTTTTTCTTTTGACAAAACAAACCTAACATCGTGAACTAAGAACTACACAACCACATCACACAAGAATGGATATAAAAATACAACAACAATGTCACAGAAAAACTCATGGTACCGATTAATCAAGCTCTAGTAATGATAACCTCAGCCCAAGAATATATCCTTAAACACCAGAGACCCCACATCTATGTGTGTGTGTTAGCATGCTGGTGCATATAAGGTTTCTCCATAAGAGTGTTCGATAGTTGGTGTGAGCAGCCATCTATCTGTCTCCTAGGAATCGATGCAGACATGAAGGAGATCGGAGCCAAGACGTCCAAAGGACCCCCAGAGGCCCAGGCGGACCCGGGCGGGGCCGACCGCATCCCCCAAGAGAGGAGCAAAGGAGAACCCCAGGGGAACGTCCAGCGGCTACTATGCAGGGGCCCGGGGGGCAGCAGTGACGAGCCCACGGGCCCCACCGGTAACCAGCCGCGCCAGGGCGGGCCGGTCCATGGACCGGGAGAGCCGTGGCCCAGGGGCGCCCCACCCCCAGCAGGGACCCGACAAGGGACCACCCGACGAGGGGCCGCGGCCGGCCGCCATGCGCCACCACCACCCTGGGCCAAGCCCCACCCCTGCCCCACGTCGGGGCGCCCCACCGGTAGCCGCAGCGGATGGATAGGATCCCCAGGCCAAGCTCAGCCAGCACCTGGACACCAGGTTGTACCAGCTCCCGAGTCCTGATCCCGCGCAACGCAGAGCGCCGAGACCAGGCATCCAACAAAGGCCAGGGTCGGTCCAACAGGCCAATGAACCGACCACGCACGGTGCGCACAGAACAGGTGATTGAACGAGCAGGTAACTTTTTTAATCCTTGGTCAAACTTCTTCAAATCCACAGAATTAAATGGTCATAATCCAAGGTAAATATCTACCAAACCATCATTTTATCATTTTACAATATCGTCAATCGTTTTTAATTCTTGTCAACTAACCCCTAACTCTAGGCCTACAGAAAAATATTGAAATGATTTTGTTTGGGTTTTGACTATTTGCTATTTTAAAATGCATGAAATGAGAGAGAGATGGTTTTGGTAATAGTACCGGCAAGAATTTAAAACTACTTTCACCCCTGAGTGCCACCCTCTGGTTTAAAATGAAAATAAATCATCTGATGCCTGGATTGGGAGTGAAAAGGTAAACTCACAGAATGCAACCTCCACAACAGTGTTGGTCACATTCAGAAACATCTGAACTATGTTTTTCTCAACAGTGTTATGCCTGTTTGCATTTCAAGCACGCTGTGAACAGGAGCTGTCTCTGCAGGAGTACCAGCACATCTGCATACTCCAGTTTTGTGACCTAGGCGGCAACAAACAGTGGTGGTTAGCTGAGGCCAATGGACAGAAGGGATACGTCCCAGTTAACTACCTTGGGAGAATGTCCTATATGCATGAATGTATAGGAATGTAAAAATGGCAAAAAGAAGACAAATCAAAACAAAGCATAATTAAGTCATGATTTCATACCCTACTAGTTTTTGTAATATCACACATCTTGGAAATTATGAATTCAAATGTTTTGTAACTGTTAGAGGTTACATATTTCCCTATTTTGAGTTTAATACTAAAGCCATGTATTAAAGAGTAGCTGCAACAGCATCTTTATTGCTTTTTCTCTTCAGCTTCTAGTACATTATTTTAAATTTCTCCAACAAACAGACCATTTAAATGTAGGCATGGTTTCTCTTATTTCTGTGAGATATGTTGTGGACCAAAGCGCTCCCATACTATGAGATGCTGATGTTTAAAACACCATCCATTATTTGTCACCATCTATAGCCAGAACAAGATTTAATATTATAAATTGGAATGGCACAAGGGTCTTATATGACAAGATCAGGTCAGATTTTAATATACAGAACGTTAAATCACTCAACTTACATTTCTTATTTTTTTAAAGCAATTTCTCCTCAGTCTTAGAGAATTGTCAACATGTCTTTTAAAGAAAACCTGTTCTCTGTAGTCGCCATTTTCAGATTTACGAAGTTCAACAAACATTCGGCTTATTTGCATGAAATGTTCTCTTGTCTTTTCTCTGTTGAAGAGTGGATAAGACAAAAATCTCTGTGATCACATTTATGGTCCGAGAAACAAAAGGTTATCAGCTAAAATTTAAAACACCCTAATCAAAAAAACAACTGACCAAAATGCACTAGTTGTGTACATTTTATAGGAATTTTTAGGGATGCCAATAAGAGCTGTTCCAATCATTTTCTAAAAGCATAAGATATATTCCCCACTGAATAAATGGAATCAAATTAAAAGTTAGTTCATTGCTTTTAACTTTCTGATTGAGATTATGCTACTGCAAAAACACATTTTTGTGAGTTTCTTGTAGTGCTTTTACTAGTGGTGCCATTAAGTGTAGAAAGCTCTGTACATGTTCACATTTCAGATTTGAATCAGTCCAACATCAGAAAGTGCTTTTTTTAGACAAGAACAAGGTTTTGTCTTTTAATTTTTTTTGCTTTGTGAATACTAGAACTGCACTTTGTAGATGTAAGCATTATCAGCCGCCATGTTAAACTGCTTTGTCTTTCTGAATGTAACAGGAGAGCTCACCGTTGGTATTTAACCTGTCATTTGGTTTGGAATACGAGCGAACATGGAGTATCAGATGAAACTACAGCGCACTTTGCTGAGCACTTTTTGTACCAGAGTTTTTTTCTATTGTTGAAATGATACGATTAAAAAAGGGAACGTACAGAAAACATGAAGGAAGAAAGGAACATAAAAAAGGAAGGAGAACACATGGGAGAAGAAATGAATCAATGAAAAAGAAAGCAATGTAACAAAAACTAAAAAAATACAACCAAGAAATGATGAGGCAGGATGCAAGGAAGGAAGGATAAATAAAAGGAAAGACGCAAGCGCTTAAGTTATGATACAGGGAATGACAACAAAAGAAAGGTCCAATGAATCAGAAAGCAAAGGAGAAAGGAAGCAATGAAACATTTAAGGGAATAATGGCAGGCAACAAAGGAAGGACATAAGGGAGGAAGGAAGCAAGGGATGAAACAATGAAGAGGAGAAAGAAAGAAGAGCAAAGGAATGAAAAAGCGAATGAAGAAAAGAATAGAGGGAGGAAGGACACGAGGAAGGAGGGGGATGGAACAATGAAGGAATGAAAGGAAGGACAACAAAAGTACACAAGGAATTCTTCAAAAAGGCAGGAGTAAGGACAAGATCAAGAAAGGGATGAAAACAAAGAAAGGATAGATCCCAAAGTTCCACGTTTGTGCTGGAGGAACTGTGGGCCAGTGGTGCCTAATCATACGCATATTCTTTGGTCATGCCCTATATTACAAAACTGCTGGGATGAGGTGTACAAGGCTATAAACCAGATTTTTCAGGAGGTCATTCCAAAGGATGCAACAGTTGCCTTACTTGGTATTATGCCAGCTGGTGTGCAAGGACGTGCTAAATCATATCTTTTAAATGTTCTGTTCACAGCAGCCTTGAAATGCATCACAACTAAGTGGATGCCTCCCTCCTACAACGTTTAGGTTCAAAACGTACGAGAATTGTATGAAATGGAAAAGATAACATACTCATTACGACTTCAGAAATCTGTTTTTAGTCTAAAATGGGGTCCAGCAGAAGTTTTATTCATGTAAAGGTCCAACAAGTTAGGGTTCTGGTCTATGGGCCCCAGCCCTGCCACTCGAAGTAAATTTCTTTCTTAGGGTTTTATGGTGATGCTGAAACCACATGGAAATCTCAAATATGATGCGGAAACTTATTCCTTTTTCTTTTTAAGACTGTACAATTGTAACATTTATGATAATTATTGCTGATGCATGTAACTGCTTTGTCAAGAATTAATAAAAATGTAAGTAAAAAATAAAATAAAGAAAGGAATTACAAGTAAGGACAAAATGAAGACAGCATATGCAGTAATAAGGAAGGACATGATCAATAAAAGGATGGGAGGAATACAAATTGTTTTCCTTCATTTCCATCTTCGTTTTCTTTGTCTATACTTATCAAGACCAATAAATACCAATAAATACTGAGATGAAAATGACATTTTCCAGAATGTGTAAGAAAACTGTACAAAGTGACAGATAAAGCCAGTTTGAGAGAAGAGATTATTTATTTACCGGGTTGTTTAAAAGTGACACTTTGTTCAACAGTTACTTTAGTTGCGACAGAAGAGGCACACTGCCGCATCCAGCAGCATTTAGACACAGTATAGTTCAAGTATGTGACTGGATGGTGGTTACTCCTTGTGCAGAAGCTCTTGAAGTGCAAACACGATGCTATAATTTATATGTTTACTTTCTAATCCTCGCATTATCCTCTCATTTCTTCAGTTTCTTCTGAGCTGCTTTCTTCTTAAAGATCTGCAAGCGTTTCATGGCATTAAGCTGGGACTCTTGAGAGGTCGGTGTGCCCTTTGAGCCGTTCACATTGTTTCCATTCCCTCCTCCGTTATTCCCTCCGTTCCCCCCAGCCGCTGCCTGGGAGCCACTTGGTGAGCCTGCTCCAGATGAAGCAGAGCCTTTCCCTTGGCTCTCACCGCTAGATGAGCGGTTAAGTGCCTGCTTACCCAGATTTAGAGATGGGGGAGTTTTCAGAGTTGCCTGGCTGGAGCCATTTCCATTGTTGCTCCCGGTAACCTTCGCACCGCCAAGCCCCGATTTGGCTCCTGCTAGTCCTGATAAACCCACTGGTTTCTGACCAGAAGGAGGTGCCAAAGTCTTACTGCTCCCGCTCGGACCTGAGGAGGCCAGTTTGGAAGTGGCGGGAACGGACGGGCTTGTTTTGGCACCAAACGCAGCCCAGCCTGTAAGACCACTGCCTGGGGAGGAGGAGCTGCTGCTGGTGGGGTTTGCTAATGTGGCCGGAGGCTGCAGGAAACGATAGAAAACAAGGAGTATAACTATTCGGTAACCATATCTGGTAGGACATTATTTGCATACCATCCCATAATATATTGCTGTTTTAAAGTCAATAACAGAGCAATAATCAAAAGGATATAATCCAACTACTACTACAATCACTACTACTAATGTTGCAACCACTACTACAACCACTATTAATACTACTTATTATAATTGAAATAAAAAAAGAAATAAATCGATTCTCTCTTTCTATTTCACATATTATTATTATTATTAGAACATAATAAATATTATAATATCATTATTATTAAAATATTATGTAATACAAATTAGCAACATATTAATAATACATAATAATAATAGGAATAATAATAATAACGACAACAACAAATCATTATCTAATTAGTGGCATGTTTGGGCTTAGTCACACGTGGTGTACAGTTCTTACTACTTTCAATATTAATTCTAGGACCGTAAAAATAAAAAAAATAATTTGGGGGGGCAAGATATTAATTAACTGTAGCTTCATTTACGTGATGCGTTGTGACAAGAATTCAGTATGCAGCTACAACAAGTAAAATTGCATTGAAAGATTCTAACCAAGCAACCGCATTGTCTGAAAAGCAGAACCTGTTGGGATTTATGAGTACTGGCTTTTTGGAGCAGTTTTGTACATTTTGAGCAACTGTGTTTCTCTCTTGAATATGCATTTATGACTTCTGCACGTACATTAAAAACCACACTCATTCTAAGTCCTGGTAAAGAAACATAAAAACCCTTAAAATAAATTCATATTTTAATGCAATAGCAAAATCTACCACTGAAGAAAACCCAACCTCTAATTTGAACACATTTATTAAGTGGGAAAAAAAAAACTCTGCTTAAAAATTATTCTTTTTAACAAAATCATAAATTATCGGTACCTAACAATCTGTTTGAAATAAAATGTAACTGAAGCAATGTATAAATGTTTCAAGGGAGGTTTTATTAGCAATCTATGATTTCCTGACTGATGTACATCTATTCACAGCGGTAATATGCTCAGGAGATAATTCAGCTAGTAGATTCAGGTGTGTTAAAGCAGGGATACGTTGAACGGTTGCAGAATAGAGGCTCTTGATGACTGAAGCTGAAGATCCCTGCTAAAGTGGGACTTTAACTGGAACTGTGGATTTGGTCAGGTATGAGCAAGGTTGAGCTTTTCAGCAACAAACAACTTTGCAAACACTCTACTTTGTGAATGATGCATGATGGTGTGGAATGATTCTTTTTTAAGGGTCTGGGGACCTTTGCTACACTGTACAGCATTATGGACTCTTTACTATAAATACAATCTGGTGGACTCTGATGGGAAACCATAAAATGCATCATTCTTTAGCAGAATCATGAGCTAAATCATACGCCAAATCAACACAGAAATAGTTCGGCACAAACTTGTGTATGACCCACATACCTTCACTTCTGTTCTTTTGAAAGCTTGGAAGGTGCTGGTCAAATCGGTTTTTAGTTTGAGGTCCGTCTTCTTCACCACAGTGTCCTTTACAACAGGTGTGGATGATACAGAGGCAGGAGAAGGTTTCTGTGGAGGTTTCTGGGCCTACAACCACAATAAATATGTTAACTTGGTACCGATGCAGCAGCAGATGCTCCTCACATGAGAATTGATTGAAATACTGGAACAGTTTATTTTTCTCACCATGCGTTTCATTTGCCTGGTGCAGCGAGCGCAGTACCACACGAGTCGGGGGTCGTTAACTTCTTTATCCGTCACTTGAGGTCTATGACACTCTTGGTGGTAGAGATTATGACACTCCTGGCACTCCACTAACTGGTTTCCCATGGTCACAGTCATTTGTCTGATTGATATTAAAAACAATATCATTGACTTGGCAGCAATACCGTTCTCGAAATATCCTGATAACAATTGAAGAATATTTGAATCTAGCTTTTTAAAAATAGGAAAAAAGATGACTAATATGTACCTGCAAACCACACAAGCCAGACCCATCTCCATGGCAAAGTCATCAGCGTTGGTTTCATCGTAGTCACTTATGTTTGGCAGCAGGTCTTTGCTCGTCTGAACCGTGATGGGAGAAGACCGGTTCTCTTGTTTCTCCAGACGAGGCTTTTTCGGGGGGTCCACTTCACTGAGCTCAACCCTGACCTGCTTTTCAGTTAAAGAAAAATAAGAAAATAATAGATTTTGATTTTTGCACTTTAGGGAACTGCTTGATGAATACATTTCCACATCAGGTAATACAGGCAACTTAAAAACGCACCGTTTCCCAAAACTTCACAATGTAACAAATTATAACATACCACTTAAAAGAAGAAATATTTATTCATAGATGACCAATTGGAACTGGAAGATCATTGACAAAACATGTTAAGCAGTGGTAAAGGTAATCCCAAAAACAAGAACTTTCTTTGAGTATGCAGGATACATGTAGACTCCAGATAATGTAGAAGAATGTCTTTGTTCTCTCCTTGTTAGTGTGGCTCTATCATATTTAAATCATTATTTCCCTTATATCTAAACTTTCTATATTTTGCCCGGAGAACCTTAATCTAAAATCTTCAATAAACAATCAAGCGACGCAATAATTGTTTGACAATAACATCTTAAATTTGGCTTCAGGGAGGCTTAGAAGCTACCTTTCAGATTAAATGCAATCTGATTTTTCACTCCAGTTTGTTTTAAGACTTTAAAAGGAATCCCCCAAGTGCAGATGACACCATGCTTTACTTGGCTGCCTATACTCTGAGACAGGCTTTTGGCAAATTTCAAACTGCTTTTCAGCTGCTGAAGGCAACACTGTGCCCTAAAATGGTTTTTGGATTTAATGTTTTACAGAAATCACTTCCCCATCTCAGATTATGTTGGTATTTCTATTGTAGGAGGAGACTTAATAGAGAAATATTGTCCTTCAAATATTTGGGTTTTTGACAGAATGTTTATAGTGGATAATGGATTCTTTGTACATAAAACGTCAATGTGATATTGCAGTCTGGTTTTTTGGCATTTGTTTCATTTAAAGAAATGAAAGCAGTGGTATAATTTATGTACAAAGCTATCCTGAATAAACTCCCCTCTTTTTTGAGTACAGTCTTCAAATACCATCAAACTTCTCTTTAGAGTACTAGGTTTTTTTCTGAAATTAGAAGAACTGCATTCTACTATTTTTGTACTTTATTCATAAAATAATCCTCAAATTACACAAAAGCCTAATGCTTTGGTTTCTTTAGACACTTGAGCTAAACATGGCAACTTCCATTCCTAAACTGGGCCTCATACCAATCTGATGTTACCTCTGACTTGTTTTATTTTGTTTATGTATTCTGATGCTCTTAATAAACGTTGAGCTTAACTTGTTACACTGTCTGCCATCTTGGCCAGATCTCTCTCAAAAAACTAAATGTTAGTCATAAGGATCTTCCTGGTTAAATAAATAAACATTATTTAAAAAGTTATTAAAGTAAATTCATGGTGTCATGATTTACTTTTTTTTTACTGTTAAAAATAATTTTATGATAATGGAAAAAAAAAACTTGGTTAAAGGGTAATAAGAATTGTTTTAAGAATTGGAATCACAATAGACTTATTGTTCTTTGTCTAATAAATTCTTTATTCCACATTAAACTAATATAATGATCTGGGTGGAGCACGTGAAAACTCCACACAGCTCATAATTGTTGGGCTAACTCCCTGAAAAGGAAGGACTGATTAAACTGCACCTCCTAGCATTCATAGTAGCGCTGGGGAATCTGCTGACGTTGATGATGTCTGTAAAAGGCTGCAGAATAAGAAATACCCCGCTCATAACCCTGACGCCATTGCTGTGGTAGGGAGCATTTATCAACGAATGGACGACTTTTTAACTTGCTGGGTAAAAGACTTTCGACTTTAGATCACTGTGAAAAAATGCCTCTTTGTACCTTTTCTGCCGGCCTTTTCTCCACTTCTTTCTTGCTCTTCTCTGAGCTGGATTTGCTGCTTCCACTGCTGCTGTTAGAAGAGGAACCTGATGACTTGGCATCTTGTTTACTCAAGCTCAGTTTGGACACGGAAACCTTTGACACCTCCACATCCTGAGGATTAAGCACAGAAAGCACTAGCAATAAGACGTGAACACGATGCATATCCATAAAAACACAAAGAGGATATAACAATGTAAATACCGACTTCGTAGACATATTCTTACTTTTTGCAAGGAGCGGTAGGACGAGTCACTTCCTCTTGCGAGGGAATCTTCAAGCAGAGCTTTGAGCTTCTCAGCCGAATCTTTGCTCTTCGAGCGCAGATAGCTCAGTCCCTTTAGAAAGATTGGATCCAGCTCCAAGCTGACAGGTCCAGACATGGCTACAAAACGGGAATCGTGAAATATTGTCAGCTTTCAGTTCGACAACTTCCACAGCGCGGAGCAGAAGGGTTATTGAACAAAATGAAATGTAAAAATTCATTGTAGTCTTTTTTTGGCAATAGATAGCATAGCTGTGAGTGTACGTCACTATAGTAACAGCCATACAAACACAAATACTGCTCTTTAAAAAAAAAAGCAAAAAAGAATTTGTCATTTAAAAAGGCTTCATGACACTACTTACATTAATTAGTGCATTAAGCACACAAATTGCATGTAATTGCATTTTGAAATATTAATATTTATTGCTGCTTCTATCGAGAGAAAAAAACTGGAGGAAAACGTGGCAAAAGTAACATAAAGTGGCATAAAAATAGTTTCACAATAAACACTACAATAACTCTCACAATGTCTAGCTCTGTTGTGACAGTACCTTAAGCTTATCAGAATATGATTTCTTTTGTTTTTTTACTGAATAAAAAGTATTTTGGGTTAAATATTATAAAAAAAGCCAAAGAAAAATAATTACAATCAGAAGACACGTGTTATATTGTGTACTTCTGTCTCACATATGCTAATATTTCCAACAATCCATATTCCAAAAGATTTAACCAGACAATAACTAACACAGTGGAGGCTTGATCTGCAGTATTATTATTATTATTATTACATTTTGTCAGGATTAATGTCACTTCAAATAATTTACCTAAAATAACTTGAATTTATATAAAGTAGTGTTAGGTGGAAGTAAAGTGGTACATAGCCTTTAAAAGGTTTTTTTTTTTTTTTTTAATCTGTAGTGTGGCGTGCATTTGTATTCACGATTGTTATTGAGCATATTTCACATTTTAATTTCAATTTCTAAAACGAATGGTAAACCAATGGGAGGAAATACAGGTTTCGTGAGGCTCAGATGTTCAAAGTATTTCTTCAGACACACATTACCACCATGTTATATTACTATAGTATACTAGCCTTGCCAACGCCTCCTGTTTGACTGCTAAAAACTCAGCCTACTCTTTGTTTCTACATATTCTGGTTGCTGTGTGACGCTGAAAGGAGTTGAAGAACACTGGGATAGCAGCGCGGAGCTAAAGTTACCTTCACGATAATAACGGCATTTATACAAACCTTTATGGACCCAGGCATAGTTGTCTTTTAAAACGCCTTACCTTGAGACTATTGTGGTCCTCTTTGATATGATCAGAATATTTTCGGTTTGTGAACAACGGAAGATTGATTGGGCAACACGTCCCACAGCTGCAGTTTCGGTGCAGCCGCCTAACAAGTCCGGATTGCACATAAGCGGAACGATATGAGAAACTTAAGTTCACAATAAAACCCGTTTAACACTGGTCCATGTCAGTAAACTGCTGCTGCAGAAATGTTCCCACTTGGTTAGCAATTAAGTTGGTTAATTTTAGAATAATAATAAAAGAACATGATACAAAAAACGAACAGCAGGGCCGTACATTTAACATCTAGAGCACCGAAAGGGACAAAGGAACAACTTCTTCATTCTTGACCCTGCCTGTGTCCTCTACAAGTAGAAAATGTAAGACCGTCTTTGCCTGTCTCTGATGGGAGTAACCCGCATGCGAAAGGAGTAAAACTGTTTATAATAGAAACCTTTCCCAGGGACTAACTCTAAATACTAAATCCCAAAGTCATCCAGACCATGACAAGTCTAACCTTATGGAAATAAACAACTGTGTTTATACTATTCTACTTTTTAAGGTCAACAACACATTACTTCCTATAAACTCATATCATCCAAGTGTATTCAAACAGTCGTTGTGGATGATGATGATGATGCTGAGGGCAGGAAGGATCTTCGGTAGGCAGCAGTCAGTCTTTCAAGATCAAGATTTTTTCCACTAGTGGCGCCATCTAGCGGCGCCATCTAGTGGCCAGCGCGTTTTGGCTCTGCTTCCAAATTTGGATTTTCTTTTTTTGAAATACTTTGATATTTGATAGTCCTTCAGAAATCTAATTAGGCACCATATTGATGTTTATTTTACCCATCTTTTTGCAATTCAACTTGAATTGTACTTGCTGAGAATTTATTATGTGAACACTCAGTTTGCGTACCAACACAAACTTTGTCTTATACTGGTTTAAACCAATATTTTACCCTATGAAATACATTTTGTAATTTGTGGTACATATTAATGAACCTTTGATAAGATTTGTGAAATTCAACACCACAAACAAGTATAACATGTAAACTAATGGATACGATCTACTATAATAAAGTTTTCTGCAGAATGAAAAACAAAAGACTCCATTATACAACAGGACATTGTTTTATGCATGTGTTTAGGGGGTGATCCTGATCACCGTCTGGGGTGTGTGTGACTGAGCAGCCTTGGCAGAGGTCTGTTCTTTCAGAGTAAATTTCTAGTTAAACATGTAATCAAGAACCTCAATTACAGTATATAAACATGCCATGGAGCTCCAATGCATTAAAGAGTGAGAAAAGTCTTATTATATACTTAAGATATGGGAAAAGCTCAGTGATATTGAAACACTGTGGGTGCATGTATCCATGCTTATCCATTTAAAATATATATATATATATTTTTTTTTTACACCCATTGTCCCTTCCCCCAATTCATTTCTATTACCGGTCATTTTTGACTGAACATTAAGAATGTACAAAAGTTGAATAGAACACACAAGATTATATGCAACTCAATGAAATTTATTTTGTGTGTGAATCCTTGTGGACAAATTTGTGGAATCTCAGATCAGTCGGAACAAAAAACAACTTTCAGGGATTAAGCTTAAAATTGGTCAAATATGACCAGAACACAACATGAGGTTTAATGGGCTGCGAAAAACCAAAACATTTTAAAACGTCTACTCTACATTCAACTGGTCAAGAAGTTAAAACATTTTCAATATTAAAGATGTGCATGCAAAGGCACAGATCCAGGAAGCTAAAGAGAGATCTTCTTAAAGCTCGTAACTGGACAACGGGAGAAGTTTGGACCAAGGCTGTTGCTGGGTTTGGTGGCCAGTCTGCAGAAAGAAAACACAAAACTTGCAAATTGTGGTGGAAAATAAGTATTTGGTCACCTACAAACAAGCAATATTTATGGCTCTCACAGACCTGTAACTTCTTCTGTAAGAGGCTCCTCTGTCTTCCACTCGTTACCTTTATCAATGGCACCTGTTTAAACTCGTCACAGTATAAAAGACACCTGTCCACAACCTCAAACAGTCACACTCCAAACTCCACTATGGAAATGACCAAAGAGCTGTCAAAGGATACCAGAAACAAAATTGTAGACCTGCACCAGGCTGGGAAGACTGAATCTGCAATAGGTAAGTAGCTTGGTGTTGTTGTAACTACTAATAATAAAAAGTTGTTGTCTGGTTTTCTGAGCATCAATAATTATAATCAATAATTTAATATTAATATAATTATGGATGACGTTCGAGTTTAACCTGTTTATTAAAGATATAGGGGCACCAATCTCATAAATGAGATAATTTTAATTAAACCAGACTGTCAGTCTCTCTGAAAAGGCGTAGAGTTCGTCCGCGGAGTTAAAACAAACTTCACAGCACACACTGAAACAGCACAGGATCTTCTCGTTACTTAAGGGAATTTATTAATGAAATAGGTCAACCTTACAGGTTACATTTCATTCATAATTTCCATCTATTCTAACGCATGCAAAAATATAGAACAAAGTTAGCTTTGAGGGAAGGGGGCGTGTGTGTGTATGCGGCTGTGTGTGTGTGTGTGTGTGTGTGTGTGTGTGGGAGACAGCGAGCGATAGAGGGGGGGGGTTCAGCTCACCCCCTCAATGCGATAAATAACTCAAGCCTTATCAATTGGTGCAAACGGTTCACAAAGGAAGACAAAGGAAGACCGCGTGGTGATTCAACAAAGGCTAGTTTCATTAGCAATGGTGGCTTGGACAAAGGAAACGGGGGCGACGGAGAAAGGAGATCTACTGAGTCCACGCGACCTGTCTAAACAGACACGGGCCGACCGCAGCGGACAATAAACAAACAAGGAAATAATACAATATAATATACTGCTTCTGGTTGCAACCAAAGTCAAATAATAAAACACAAAAAGCATGCACATTCAGGGTCGGTGTCCAGCGACAGACGACCAAGAATAACAGTGGTTAACAAGTTGACAGACTTATTTTAACCAACAGAAAAAGTATATTAACCGTCAAGACCTCTCCTCTACCCAGACCGAGAGATATAAATCAGTTTAATCCTACTTGGTGGGGGCAGCTCTCCACAGTCCACGACGAAGAACGTAGAAAGTGTCCAGTTTAAAGGAGCGGTTTGCGCAAAACCGAGGTCAGAAAAAGCGGAAGTCCACCTTTAGGCTTTGAGGCCTGTTTCAATAGAGCTCAGATGGCCAGCTGACTCCCTGGTTACGCCGACGGGGAGTCTGTTTGCTCGGCCGATTCGCTTCGAAGTTTAAAAGGGAAGTTCTTCCTGGTCCAGCAGGTTTGAACGAAAAAAAGGGAAAATGCTAGCAGTGGATTAAAGTGTCTCCTTGCGGCACCGCTGGGGAACCAAAGGACCAAGATTTCAATATTCGCGCTGCTTTTATCAACTCTGTGATGTCATCACTGGCCACAGACCAATGAGAATGGGTCGAGGGCAGCGCAATGGGTGCTGGGAGATGCAGTTCGTTCAGTGGAAGGATGCTGGGAGATCCAGTTCGTTCAGTAAAGGCCATAGCCTCAACAGTGTGAAGAAATCAACTGTGGGAGCAATTATTAGAAAATGGAAGGCATACAAGACCCCTAATAATCTCCCTCGATTTGGGGCTCCACGCAAGATCTCACCCTGTGGGGTCAAAATGATCACAAGAACGGTGAGCAAAAATCCCAGAACCACATGGGGGGACATAGTGAATGACCTGCAGAGGGCTGGGACCAAAGTAACAAAGGCTACCATCAGTAACACACTACGCCGCCAGGGACTCAAATTCTGCAGAGCCAGACGTGTCCCCCTGCTTTAGCCAGTTCATTTCCAGGCCTGTCTGAAGTTTGCTAGAGAGCATTTGAATGATCCAGAAGAAGATTGGGAGAATCTCACATGGTCAGATGAAACCAAAATAGAACTTGTTGGTAAAAACTACTTGTGTCTTGGAGGAGAAAGAATGCTAAGCTGCATCCAAAGAACACCATACCTACTGTGAAGCATGGGGGTGGA
Organism: Valencia hispanica; assembly: GCA_963556495.2. Taxonomy (NCBI): domain Eukaryota; kingdom Metazoa; phylum Chordata; class Actinopteri; order Cyprinodontiformes; family Valenciidae; genus Valencia; species Valencia hispanica. Next base: position 45,015,339 of record OY747709.1, on the reverse strand, counting down.
AACATCATGCTTTGGGGCTGTTGTTTTTTTTTGCAAAGGTACCAGGACAACTGATGCGTGTAAAGGAAAGAATGAATGGGGCCATGTATCGTAAGATTTTGAGTGAAAACTTCCTTCCATCAGCAACAGCATTGAAGATGAAACGTGGCTGGGTTAGGATGACAATGATCCCAAACACAGCGCCTGGGTAAAGAAGGAATGGCTTCGTAAGATGCATTTCAAGGTCCTGGAGTGGCCTAGCCAGTCTCCAGATCTCAACCCCACAGAAAATGTTTGGAGGGAGTTGAAAGTCTGTGTTGCCCAGCTTCACCCCCAAAACATCACTGCTCTAGAGGAGATCTGCATGGAGGAATGGACCAAAATTACAGCAACGGTGTGAAAACCTTGTGAAGAGTTACAGAAAACGTTTGACCTCTTGTCATTGCCAACAAAGGGTATATAACAAAGTATTGAGATTAACTGTTGTTACTGACCAAATACTTATTTTCCACAATAATTTCTAAATATATTCTTTAAAAATCAGACCATGTGATTTACTGGATTTTTTCCCCCTCATTTTGTCTCTCATAGTTGAAGTATACCTATAATGAAAATTACAGACCTCTCTCATCTTTTAAGTGGGAGAACTTGCACAACTGGTGCCTGACTAAATACCTTTTTTGCACCACTGTATGCACAAGACAATTTCAAATTTACTGCTAATGCGGCTATTGTATGCTAGTAGGAGTAGTAGCTTTGAGGACAACACGGGTAATGGCTGCTACTTTGCAAACAACAAATGACCTAGAATGCAGTTACAATTGAAGTTGCGCTAACTGAGCAAGATAGTCAGAGTAACCCTCCTCCTTCCTGCCACCAATCAACGCGTCCCTCATTTGCATTAATACAATGACCGTCCACGACAGCCAAAATATCGTATCAGATCTTGCGAGACAATAATGCCTTCAGAAATAAGGGTCAGAGGAGCTCTGTGTTTATTTTTTTTTCAACTTTTCTTTTTAAGAAGGGCCTAAAGACTATAATAGAGCATGGGTATCCAAGGTAATACTAGGTTATGACTCCTTTAAGTATAGTGTCTTTCATGTCAAAGTGTAGAAAGTTCACAATTATGGATCTGGGTGTAGTTCCAGGGCCGGGTCTGTTCATTGTTGACCTGTTCACACGTTGAATCCTAAGCTGACTCTCCGTTGGCAGCTCCAGCTCTCTTCTCAATAGGTCTTCCACATAGCGGGGGACTGAGTCCCCCTCCGCTCCCTCCGGTATCCCGAAGATGCGCATGTTGTTTCTCTGCGATCTGCCCACTAGGTCAGTAAACTTTTCTTTCAAACTCTTCTGTTCTTTCAGTGCTGTCAGCTAGGCTTGTTTCGCGTTTACACTCCAGTCTTCAAGTTCTCCAATCCGTATTTGTGCTTCGTTCAGGTTCTGTTTTTGATCGTGTATTTCCTTTTTGTTTTCAGCCAGTCTAATATCGACCTGTTCTTTAAAAGTGCTGAATTCTTGCTTGAATTCTGGTTCAAATTCCTCCTTTAGAGCAGCAAGGTCATTTTTTACATCTTTTCTCAACTCCCTTATCTCTTTTGCTCACTGAACGGTTTCAATGAAATAACAGGTAGGTCTCCTTTACACGCAAGCACAGCCATTAGCTCTATTCTATTATTCACTGACAAAATACGTTGGACCTACCAGGGTGAACTAATAGCCAATGTTTTGCCGATGTGGCGAAAAATTAGAGACTGCGGGAGGAGATGAACCCAGACAGGTAAAAGCTAGACATGTAATGCAATGTGTAGGCTAGTTTAATTGCAATATTTTCACTCTGAAATTATATGTTTTATTTGTAAGAACTGAGAGGGAAAGTCAAGAAGGCGATGAGGTTCAGAGTGAAGTAGGTGAACAGGTCGAGTAAAGACGAGGGTATTTCAAACAATAAGGCCGATTCGTAGGCTGCTACACATGGCAGGTCAGGGCTGTGCAGTTGCACGTGCGATGAAAAAACTGTGTGATAAAAAATGTTCATACGTAGCACCAGTGCGAAAGCTTTGTAAGCTGCATGTTTTGTTTTTTTTACTGTAAGATGCCACCGTGACAGATGAAGCGAGGGTGTCTCAATGCTCCACATTGGCTGCAGTCACTACCTGTTCACTACAAATAATCATGCGACTTCACACCGGCTGATCCTAACCACTCTTGATGTGGATGCAAAAAAGTTTCTGTCTAAAATAAATGACTGCACACTAAATAAATCACTGATTTCACTCACAGTCCCTTCACCTCGTCTGTGTTGTCATCTCTCTGTGACAGATGTCATCATGTAAAATACATTTTGTGTTGATGCTACGTTTTTGTCTGTGCTACAAAACCATCAACCTCAGTAGCACCAGTGCTATAAGCTGAAAAACTTAACGTACAGCCCTGAAGGGAATGTGAAGTGAAACATGATTTCGGAATATGACCAGTCATATACAAAACAAAAGGCACAGTTAAAATGCCCCTCCTTCAATGAGGAATGATTAGGGATTTTTCACCGATGCGCTCCACAGACCAATTCACTGACTCCAGCGGCCGTCCGCTGTGTGGCTAGCTGTGATGCTTTGGGAAAACGCAGACTCCGATTTCAATATCCTAATCTCCAAATGCAAGTCGTCACACATCAACATGTGAATCCACGAGCCTTTATAATTTAATAAGGGCAATCTGCACGATGGCTCAACTGCCGACAACTCGGGGCTAGCCTGTGAAGGAAAATCAAAAGTCTATAAAGCTCCGCAGCTGCCTAGTGGGGCATCACATTAGGTAAAAATAGAAGTAGCCCTACCTATGACAGAGCGATCTACGGCACGGTCGTTGTGAGTCATAAAAGTCAGAGGCATTATAATCCAGTTGACAGTCACTCGCCGGTCACTCATTTTGCCACCAATCTTTGAAAAACTGTGCAGATAACAATTAAACACTCACAGTGGGCCACCCAGCGTGTTTGACTCATGATAGACTGGTTAATAGATAATGTCGTCTAGTCTACCAAAGTGGAATTTTAATGTTATTTTAATCTTCCTTCCAGTGTTTCCTCTATGGTAGCCCTCTGCCTTGGGAGCGGTGGTTGGCTATGACTGGCTGGGTGCTCTCCAGGTAGCGCTTGGGTGGAGGTGGGGGTCTCGGCTTTGCCTCCTCTGGGCGCCCCTTGTGCCTCGACTGCTGCAGTTGATCCTGCTGCCATCATTGCAGATGGCTCCCTTGATGGTGTTTCCTTACCTGACTCATCTGCACTTGGCCCAATGTCCTTTTTGTTGTTGTTCTTGGGTGTTTGTGTGCATGGGGGTTGGGGTGTGTGACTGTGATCATGCTTTTAAATCTGTGGGTGAGGGATGGGGATGTGGTTTATGTGGGGTCATTTTAATCTGTAAAGCACTTTGAGTTGCAACTCTTGTATAAAAAGCGCTTTATAAATAAAGTTTGATTAATTGAACAGTGCCCTCAGTCGCAACACTGGTTCTGATACGTGTATAACAAATAAGCCTATTCATTCAACATTGCATTGCTAGCCGTGTGTATTCATCGGTCTTCTGTAATTTGGTAGCCTAACAGTGCATTCACACCAAAGCGTCAAAAACACACCGCACGCCAAAATTGGAAGCTTCAACATTCGCGTCAGGCCGGAAATACGCAACTTGTGGGAGGAGCTAGTGCCAGATGGTGTTTTTGCAAGATGGCAGTTGTCGATCTAGCCTTGGAAGAGAGAGTCTCAGTTCTCTATTTACTTTGGAGAGTACCCTGCGCAGGTTCGCAGGGTCAGTGACGTGAAAACTTTCAAAAGTGAAATGAACTTACCAGGTTGGCCTATCTCCTCACTTATATTCCTCCAGGCGAAGTCCTTTTTTTCCTATACAGTTCCTATACAACTGGTGTTGTATAGCTCGCAGTGATTAGCCATGGCCGTTATCAGTATTTCCTCCATGTTGAATGAATTTTGCCTGACCTGACCCCATGTACTGGGTCACAGCACCCCGTCACCAGGCTTCTGATTGGTTGACGCGGCACGAATTGACGTCGAACTTTAGATTTTTCAACTTCAGCGGCAGATGCAAAAACGCTCGTGACGTGCGAATGCACAAAATGCACCACATAAAATGATGCACGTATTTTCTGACGCGCGTCAAACGCCTCATTCACGCGAATCTGATGCGCAAATGAGGCAGAAATGCGTTTTTGCGATGCAAATCTGCTTCTAACGCGATGTAGACAGCCTGACGCGCGTCAGCGAGCTTCTACATTGACTTTACATGTAAACCTGAAGCCCATGACGCTTCAAACGCGTTCGGTGTGAACGCACTGTAACACTTGAACATGGTCGAAATAAACAGCAGACCAGCACTTCATTAATAACTCTTGCAACTTAATTGTAAGGGAGTAAAGTTATATTTAAACATTAAGTATTAGTCAACCTGTTCAACTTTGCAAGCCTAATTAAGTAAATTAAATAAAGCTGCACAAGAATAACTAATACTATACTGATGTTTATCACCCTTTTAATAAAGTTACAAAGGGTTTATTAAAAAGTTAGAACGAATCCTCTGTTTATTTTGAGCCTTTATTCTATTGTCATTTAAAGTGGTTTAACTTTTTCTTTATTTCCCATAGATCTAAAAAACACGAGACCTAGTGGTTTTGGACCAAAATGGCTGATATAATTTACATTGTGTGTTTTGTGAGTGTGTGTGTATATATGTTTGGCTTGCTGTAAATAAATTTGGTTATTGAACAATGTGCCCTTTGTTTGGCAATTATGACTTCGAAATCACGGTATAGGCTACTAACGGAAATTCATTTGGGGGCGCTCTCAAGTCCCACCAGTGGGTACCACCACTGACCTTTTTTGACCTAGAAAAAACGCTGTTATGCACACCTTGATACAGGGTGTTGATATCTTTAGGCCACACCCCCTCTCATTACACAGATACACATCACCTGCTACGCTTAAATATATTCAGCAATCAAGTTTATCCAGTTTGGAGTTAGAAAATATCCCTAAAAATGATGATATGGACAAAATACTCACTTGCCTAATACTTGTCCACACAGTGTATTATAATCTCTACTAAACCTTTTAGTGTTTTAATCTTTTTTATTTTATTTTTTTTATATGTTTTAATCTTACCCTTGTCCCAGTCCTCAGCCATGTTTGGGATGAGGCAAGTGTTGACTGGAAAATGCAAACTTGTGCTTCCAGCAGTTTTATCTAAATAATTTTAAAAAAAGCATATAAATCACTCAAATGAACAAAACCCCAGCACTAGATCTCAGACAGACAACTAAATGACCTCACCATCTTCAGGGTCCACAGATATCTTATCCTCACATGTCTTTATGTGATGAGACAGCTCTTGCTTGTGAACCAGGTGGCGAGCATTGAATGGGCAGGTTTTTAATTCCTGAGTCAGTTTAGGATGGTTCTTTAGAGAGAGATTACATCAATCATTCACAGCAAGAAAGTCATTTAATTTACCCACATCTAAAATTGACAAATTACTACTCCAACTAAACAACCCCTGTTCCTGTGTGCCATCCAATATTTTAAACTACTGCTGCCACATTCTGCTGCAGACTAATTCCAACATGCTCATCATCTCAATCATTGGCACAGTGGATAATTCAGACCATTCTGGGTAAAAATTATTCTCACTAGTCATCCCTTCTGATGTGGCAAAAAGAAAATCTAAATCCATATTTAGTGGAGAATGTAAAAAGTGCATCCACAAGTACCGTGCATGTGAAATAAAGTCTTACAGTTTGACACATATTGCATGGACCACTCTTGAATTTATCTCCAAAACTTGGAATCCCCATATCACATGCTTGTCATGGATGTTGAACGGTTATGGAGGTGGGACCCAAACGGTAGCAAAAAAAAACAAGCTGAGAAGGACATCAGTGGAAGCTTCTTCTTATTTTATTTTCCAACTGTGATACAAAACCAACCCATACCAACACAGAAGAATGGAAGGACAGTTTATATACAGGGGACCTAAATTGGGAAAAACCATTCATGGGTGAAAACTGATGCACTCTGAAATGGAAGCAGAAACATTCACATTAAAGTGCAAACAATGCATTTACTACCATCTATACGAATTATATTTTATCAAACTGAAAATATGTTAAACAATAATTGCTGCAAATGTAAACAGAAAACATAACATGCCAAAGCACCCCTCCCCTAAATCCTTTTCCCAACATGGAGCAGTCCTAGAACTACTAAAGGTGTGCACAAACCTCCAGTAAACATTTTGTCTGTGCACACCTGCATGGAAACAGGAAATGGCAGGTAAGTGTCTGGAAAGAATAATTTACCAAGTAAATCATAATTCTTTTAAAAGTATGTTTACTAGTGATGGCGAGATGAAGCCCCATGGGACATTGAACCACTTCAGCCAATTGGTTCAAGAAAGGGTTCTGCTCACGGGGCTTCATGTGAACACAAACCCCCCCCTACTGGCCAGGTACATAATCACAGGCCGCTGTAGCTCTTAGCCACTTAAGGTGTGATACATTAAAGTTGTAAGTCTGCTATGGTTCTTGGGAATGACTGAGTTCCAAAAAAATAATTGCTCTACATCAAATAGTACAAATGTGAACAATAAAAATATTTTTTCCATGTATTCTGTCTGTTAATTATCCCCAAAAGGTAGTATCATATGTTATGGCAGGTTGTGTAATAAAGTTTTTCTCTCACTTGAGGCAAAAGGCATGGGCTTAAGCAGGCAGAGGAAAGTGGAAATGCTTGTGGAACTAGGAAGAGGGCACTGAAAATGATTGTGTAACTTGGGCAATGATATACAAAACAGGGGGAAAACATTTTTATTCAAAAATAGCCGTTTCTCAACAGTTTTAGGTTTTAAGCGATTCCTTCTTCTTGACACCACCTCACCAGCCTTTGAAAACACTCTTTCACAAGGCACAGAAGATGCCGGCGTACACAAAAACACAGGTGCTAGACCATATAATATTGGGGTACAGCAATTTTTGCTTTTCCCAATATTCCAGGGGGGGGGGGGTTCCAGCCTGCTAATATTTGGCTCCCAAACAGGGGGAATCCTCCTCTTCCTAGCTGGTTCCATCCTCTCACTAAAAAAGAGGACACTTGGCCCAGTCCTGAAACACTGTCTTTTGATTTTAACATATTTAAAGCATGCATTCTCCATGTGGTTAGAATGAACAGTTTAATAACAAACTTCAGATAGGCTTTCACAAGTGCAAAAATGATTTTAAAATCTCTAGAAATTAATTAATAGAAATAATTACTCTTCCGAATTAGAAAATGTACCAGAAACAGTAATAGTTTGCTTTACTGGACAAAAATTAAACAGAAATCTGAAATAACATTGTGAGAAAACAGGTAGGCTATTACTTTCTTTTCAATGTAATAATAAAATTTAAAAGCAGCAGTCTCAAAAACACAATAATGCCTGCTCCATTTTTTAGATTTTATCTTCATCCTCCTCAATCAGTTTATAGATTAATTATTATAGATTTAGTTTCCATGTGGACCTACTAGATCTTTGCCACTTTTGTCACACAAAGAAACACGCATGCCAGCTCTGTTTGTCTGTAAAGCTACACTTGCACTTTAATATCTTGTAAACAGTCGCAGCACGGTGAAGGGCAAAGTGGTGCAGCGCATCACAGCCCGCTGTCTTATGTCTGAAACGGTTCAGAACCATCCACTAAAGCATCTAAACGATAGATGAGAGCAAATGTGTCGTATTGCATGCATCGCACCAGTCAATCTAAGTATGCTTATTAGTCCCCTTAAAAACGATGAAAATCCGGACATTTTCATCAATCTATGAAATCCCCCGGACGGCACGTGAAAAGTGGAAATGTCCGGGGAAAACAGGACAGTTGGTCACCGTACCTAAATCTTATCTTTCTCTCCTCACTCTCCTAAATCTTCAAACTATCTGTCTCTATACTCTCCAAACTATATAAACGCAAACCAAACTCTCCTATCCAAACTCCAAACTGGCTGCAACTCTCCTACACAAACCCACATGTTGAATGGAGCCTGAGGGGATTTATATTGCTGTCAAACCACTCCGCAAACCCTGAACCACTTCCTGAAGCAGTCACGTGGTACAGCCAGGCAGCAGGGCTTCAGACGTCATCGTTTTCGGCTCCTCCCCTAAATGAAGCAGACCTCGATTCGCGCTTTGTGGAAATGCTCCCTCCACTGCTCGACACACGCTTCGTAGCCTCGGCACACATCGTAACATCACTAATGTTTACCCAATTATGTAGAATAGTACTGAAAATTAACAGTGATCTAATTGCCTTTACAGGAATGATAAAGATGGGACCTGCAAACAAAGACAAACGCCTAATCCAAATAAACTCAATCAAAACCTTTTCTTAACTGTTCAGTCTCTATGTACAATCAATGTAGCTGAGTATAAATGTAACAGTTCCTCATTGTTACACCCCAAAAGCAGCATTTAAAGTCCTGGTGAAAACTCTTAAGTTTAGACCAAGTATACAGGTAACTGTTTCTAGGTCGTTTTTATTATTATGAATAATTACTACATAGTGGGATATTCGTATGTTATACATGCTGCTAGAAAGAATGGATAAAAGCAAACAATAAAAGAAAGGGCGAGGAAAAAAATGGATAAAAAAAACCTTCAGTTCTAAAACTACATAAACTGTCAACAAAAATGATGTTTTTCACTTTTCCTGCAACTGTATGCACATTGAGTCTCCAAAGAAAACATGCTTTGGTACTAAATAATCTACAGCCCCCACCTCTAAATGCCTGATTTTGCAAAATAAACTGATAAAAATATTTTCCCTAAAAACTAAATACAAATTTTTCCCAGCATCAGGCCATACATGGTATTAAGGAGTCAACAACTTTCAAGAGCTTCAATATGCCAAGGAGGAACAAATATAATCTGGTAGAGAGAAAATATCTCCAGCAGAAAACCCTTTTGAACTCACAAAACGTGACTACAGCGTTCTCATCAGTGCATGTTTTGACCAACTCTCCTTCCTGCACTTAATCAGATGATACGGGAAGCGACAGGAACGGATTTGGTGGTTTGTGTCAAAAGGACACTGAATTAGTTTTTCTGGATCACAGCTTCCCTTATTATCTAAAGGAGTGAATGGAGGAACGGTTAAAGATGAAAAACTGACATACACTCACTGGTCACTTTATTAGGCACACCTGTCCAACTGCTCATTAATGCAAATTTCTAATAAGCCAACCACATGGTGGCAACTCAATGCATTTAGGCATGTAGACATGGTCAAGACGATCTCCTGCAGTTCAAAATGAGCATCAGAATGGGGAAGAAAGGTAATTTAAGTGACTTTGAACGTGGCATGGTTGTTGGTGCCAAACGGGCTGGTCTGAGTATTTCAGAAACTGCTGATCTACTGGGATTTAACGCACAACCATCTCTAGGGTTTACAGAGAATGGTCCGAAAAAGGGAAAATATCCAGTGAGCGGCAGTTCTGTGGGAGAAAATGCCTTGTTGATGCCAGAGGTCAGAGGAGAATGGCCAGACTGGTCCGAGCTGATAGAAAGGCAACAGTAACTCAAATAACCACTTGTTACAACCAAGGTATGCAGAAGAGCATCTATGAACACACAACACGTCAAACCTTGAACCAGATGGACTACAGCAGCAGAAGACCACACCGGGTGCCACACGTGTCAACTAAGAACAGGAAACTGAGGCTACAATTTGCACAGTCTCACCAAAATTGGACAATAGAAGATTGGAAAAATGTTGCCTGGTCTGATGAGTCTCGATGTCTGCTGCGGCTTTCGGATGGTAGGGTCAGAATTTGGCGTCAACAACATGAAAGCATGGATCCATCCTGCCTTGTATCAACGGTTCAGGCTGGTGGTGGTGGTGTAATGGTGTGGGGGACATTTTCTTGGCACACTTTGGGCCCCTTAGTACCAATTGAGCATCGTTGCAATGTCACAACCTACCTATTGTTGCTGACCAGGTCCATCCCTTTATGACCACAGTGTACCCATCTTCTGATGGCTACTTCCAGCAGGATAATGCGCCATGTCATAAAGCTTGAATCATCTCAGACTGGTTTCTTGAACATGACAATTAGTTCACCGTACTCAAATGGCCTCCACAGTCACCAGATCTCAATCCAATAGAGCAGCTTTGGGATGTGCTGGAACGGGAGATTCGCATCAGGGATGTGCAGCCAACAAATCTGCAGCAACTGCGTGATGCTATCATGTCAATATGGACCAAAATCTCTGAGGAATGTTTCCAGTACCTTGTTGAATCTATGCCACGAAGGATTAAGGCAGATCTGAATGCAAAAGGGGATCCAACCCGGTACTAGCAAGATGTACCTAATAAAGTGGCCAGTGAGTGTATGTTGCACATTTAAAACAGTTCAAAAAGCTTAACTTTACCATCATTTTCCACTCCTGGTACCCTCTCTTCGGAGGACACCCTGCCTGGACCAGAGGAGCTGGTTCCAAATCTCAGGAGTGAACCCATTTGGGGCGCAGAATTACTATGGATGGCACAACCTGGGAGGAAATAAAATTCATAATGGCGTTAACGTTAAATAGCCTATGTAGATGTTAAATAAAAACTATTAGACGCAAAACCAGATCAACCTAAGACAATTAAAAAGGGAATACTGGTAGCAGATATTAAAGTAGCTTATAATCTTTCAGACTCAAAAATAAAACTAGTTCCTTCCATGTCATGTGATTCTGACGCCTGGTTTCGCTTATTTCGTTCAAGTTCAACAAGCCACTATTTCATGTCTAACACACCTTTAGCAACACTCTTTTGACAAATCCCCCCCTCAAAATTGTGGACCTGAAGCCAAATATGCTAACACAGAGCTAGCTTCCACACTAACCACGCTAGCTTAAGTCTTTATTCTTACTTTGCGAATAAACGGACTTAAATCACGCTTCTATCAAGTTATATTTGAAACAAAGAGTTAAAAAGATGTAAATTCACCGCACAAAAGAAAACTCTCAGGATCTCAGCGAAAAATTTGTGACAGCGTGTGGCCAGTGGTCTCCAACAGAAAGTAGCTGAAGATGACCCAGAAAGTCGCTAGATGTCGCCAGAGGACGTCGCTAATTTGCATAATGATGATGTCATCACGTGATGACGATTGAAACAAAGGAGGAAAAAATTATATTTAGATTAGGATTTGATCATACAGGTTAAATAATACAGTATTTAAACATTATTTAAATAATATATTATTTAAACAGGGGAAACATGCTACAGGGAAATGTGACTTATGTCTTCAAGAAGAGACTGTGGAACATGTTCTATTATTTTGCCTGAAGTAAACTGTTGAGAAAACTGGTAGCCTACAAAATTGACAAGATATCAAATTGCAACTGGACATCAAAGACCTTTAAAAAAAAAAAAAGTTCTGAAACATACATTTGCTGAGATATCTCAAGAAGATGAAATAATTAGAGAGAATATAGTTGTTGTTTGTTTGTTTTTTTTAGTACTTTGTAAAAATAAGTAGGGCATATTTAGCATGCATCAAATGTTTCTTGCCAACCGCCATTAAACAGAACTTTATTGCTTATGATATTATTTTCAGTGGGGTTTTTTTTGTCATAAGTTTTAAATGTTCTACGTTTTTGAATTCACTATACATTTCGAACGTTCCTTGAATGCACCACACGGGTGTGAGATGCAGCTTAATACAGACAAGCTTCTGCCTTAATTCCAGTTGAAAGATCGGTTTTATATACATGCAGATTTATTTTTTAACTTTTGAATTTACATTAACTACAAAACAACTTTAATTGTGAGTGGGTGAAATAAACCGAAAAAGGTTTATGATTGGTCAGTCGACATACTCTGATCCATGCTGCGTACACATGCGCAGATCATTCCCTTTCTGAGCGTCTGGAAGGAGCAAGCTGGGTCTCTAAAATGCAGGAAATATCGGCGACAAAGTTTCACAGAAAGTAGCTAAGGGTGGTCAGAAATGTCGCTAGGCGCTTTTTGAAGAAAAAAAAGTCATTAAGGGGGTCTGAAAAGTCGTTAGGAATAGCGACAAAGTCGCTAAATTGGCAACACTGGCCAGAAAGTCGCTAGATGTCGCAAGATGACGTCACACGGTTGCCCGATTTCTCAAAAATGTATTCTTTTTTTACAGTTAATGGCTCACCTTAACCATCCAGACGTCGAAGGAATAAATATATTTGATACTGGATTTAAAATTAGGCAGTTCGCGGATGACATGGTGATATTTTTTAAAGGATAAATCAATGCCTGAGAAAGCCTAAAATGTGATTTCAGTCAGGCATCGGGTTTGTGTCATAATCTGAAATGTGAACGTTTTTCCTCTTTAAACTGGTTATCTACTTTTGATGCCTTTTGTTTATACTCAAAAATCTAAATCTGGCCTTAGACGTGCCAAACAAACCACTCTTTAAGCATAATTTGCCATTTAAAGTTGTATCACAGTTTGTATATTTCAGAGGACAACGGTGAGAGTCAGTTTGTGAATTTTAAGATGATGATGCTGATGGTCACGTGAGTACACTGACTATAAATGGTCACGCCGCCAGTGTGCCATTAACTCGTCGCTTGAAAAAGAGGAGAGAAGAAGATTTTGATCCTGGGGAGCTTGAGAATTTTCTTCTGTTTGGTGAAGTTACACATTTTTAACCTTTCGGTCAATATATAACTTGATATAAGCAGGATTTAACTCAGTTTAATCGTTAAGAATAAAGAATAAGCTAGCGTCGTTAGTGTGGAAGCTAGCGTCGGTAGTGTGGAAGCTAGCGTCGGTAGTGTGGAAGCTAGCGCCATGTTCAAATCAAACTTTATTTATAACGAGCTTTTGATACAAACATTGTAACTCAAAGTGCTTTACAGATTAAAATGACACCACATGAACCGCATTCCCATCCCTCCCCCGCAGATTTAAAATGTTGGCATATTTGGCTTCAGGCCGACAATTTTCAGGGGTTTATTAGTCAGCGTTGCTAAAGGTGTGTAAGTACTGAGATGAAATGGTGGCTTGTTGAACTAGATCGAAATAAATTCAACCAGACGAAGCATTTGAGAGGACTCATTGTTTAGGCTCCGTGCAACTTGTATTTCAGTCGGCTGAGTAAAACTGACTCTATATGGGCTAAAAAGGGGACTGTTGTGGCCTCAGCAGCTAATTTTGTATTAGTTTCCGTATAATCGATTATAAAAGCGTCAGAATCACATGACATGGAAGCAACACGTTTTATTTGAGTCTGATGTATTTATAAGCTACTTTAATATCTGCTACCAGTATTCTCTTTTTAATTGTCTTAGGTTGATCTGGTTTTGCATCTAATAGTTTTTATTTAACATCTACAAAGGCTTTTTAACATTGACAACGCCATTATGAATTTTATTTCCTCCCAGGTTGTGCTGTCCATAGTAATTCTGTGCCCCAAATGGCTTCTCTCCTGAGATTCGGAACCAGCTCTGGTCCAAGCAGGATGTCCTCCGAAGAGAGGGTACCAGGAGTGGAAAATGATGGTAAAATCAAGCATTTTGAAGTGTTTTTTTTTTTTTTTTTTTTTTTAAATCTGCAACATATAATTTTTTCCATCATTAACTGTTCTCCATTCACTCCTTTAGATAAGGGAAGCTGTGATCCAGAAAAACTAATTCAGTGTCCTTTTGACACAAACCACCAAATCCGTTCCTGTCGCTTCCCGTATCATCTGATTAAGTGCAGGAAGGTGAGTTGGTCAAAACATGCACTGATGAGAACGCTGTAGTCACGTTTTGTGAGTTCAAAAGGGGTTTTCTGCTGGAGATATTTTCTCTCCCACATTTGTTTCTCCTTGGCATATTGAAGCTCTTGAGGGTTGTTCCCTGAAAGTTGTTTGCTCCTTAATACCATGTATGGCCTGATGCTGGGAAAATCTTAATTTAGTTTTTAAGGGAAAATATATTTCTCAGTTTATTTAGCAAAATCAGGCATTTAAAGGTGGGGGGCTGTAGATTTATTTTTTTTGGTATCGAAGCAGGTTTTCTTTGGACACTTGATGTGCATACAGTTGCAGGAAAAGTGACAACAATATTTTCCCTTTCTAGTTGAATGTATAAAATACGAATATCGCACTATGTAGTAATTAATAATAATAATTTTAAAAAACGACCTAGAAACGTTGCGTGTATACTTGGTCTAAGCTAAAGCGTTTTCACCAGGACTTTAAATGCTGCTTTTGGGAAAACCAAGTTTTGTACATGAATTCAAGAGTTGTCCATGCAATATGTGTCAAACTGTAAGACTTTGTTTCACAGGCACGGTACTTCTGGATGCACTTTTTACATTCTCCACTAAATATGGATTTAGATTTTCTTGTTGCCACTTTAGAACGGATGACTAGTGTGAATTTTTACCCAGAATGGTCTGAATTATCTGCTGTGCTAATGATTGAGATGATGAGCATGTTGGAATTAGTCTGCAGCAGAATGTGGCAGCAATAGTTTAAAATATTGGATTGCATACAGGAACAGGGATTGGAGTAGTACATTTTATGATGCAACAATTAAACTGAAAGTACTGGTGGAGAGGAATTGCTTTAATCGAGGATTGGATTGACATAAAAGGTAAACCAGTAAAATCATTATAAACGTTATTGCAGTGACCACCTGCCTGTACTGCTCATTGATGCAGCAATATCCCAAGATCTTTGCCATTTTCAGTGACTTAAAGAACTTGTTTGTTGGAGTTTAGATGTGGGTAAATGACTTTTTTTGCTGCAACAGATTAATAAATTGCTGTAATCTTTCACTAAAGAACCATCCTAAACTGGCTCAGGAATTAAAAACCTGCCCATTCAATGCTCGCCACCTGGTTCACAAGCATGAGCTGTCCCATCACATAAAGACCTGTGAGGATAGGATATCTGTGGACCCTGAAGATGGTGAGGTCATTTAGTTTTCTGCCCGTGATCCAGTGCTGGAGTTTTGTTCGTTTGAGTCATTTTTGTGTTGTTTTTTTTTGTTTTGTTTTTTTAGATAAAACTGCTGGAAGCACAAGTTGGCATTTTCCAGTCAACACTTGCCTCATCCCAAACATGGCTGAGGACTGGGACATGGGTAAGATTAAAACACTACATGGTTTAGTATAGATTGTAATAGTGTGCACAATTATTAGGAAAGTTGACCATATAATTTTTAGGCATATTTTTTAACTTTTTAAAGAGTAACTTACCCCCTTCCCGAGTCTTACTCGACCAACATTTCCTGCTGAAAAATGCAGCAGAATAAAGGTGTTGCCTGGCGGACTGAGGAATACGTGGGAGGAGGGCTGGGCGGTGTCAACACTTCCTTGGCTTTCCAAGTTTCTATGGAGATGTGGCCGAGACTAAGCCTGAATTTGGACACAGCCTATATTCAGCGGCATGATGGCTGTCGTCAGTTTCCCCCGCTGATGTCAGAAACCCAAGCTGAGCCAGTAGCGATGCCCTATTCAAGTGCTGCATAACACTCCACTAATGGTTTTGGTACAAAATTTATGTTTTTACTAATATACAAAAACTCAATTATACAGTTTATCAGCAAAAAAAGTTGCTTTGGGGGTGAGTTGCACTTTAAACTGGATAAACTCGATTGCTGTGTATATATAAGTATAGCAGGTGATGTGCATCTGTGTATTGAGAGGGTGTGGCCTAAGGAGGGCAACACTCTGTATCAAGGTGTGCAGAAATACTAGGCACCTTTTCTTCAGGCACAATGGGCCAATAAAAGATTCAACAGACTATGAAAACTCTTGAAATTAAGATGTTGGATATGATCAAAGAACCATTCGTAATTGTCTTGTGCCTATTTTATAATTCTCTGAATAGATTAGTCTAATGTGTAACAACTTTTTTTTGTTCTTGCAGAGGTGGATGATGGTCAAACTCCATTTGTTTGGGGTGTAAACTCAAGGTTGACCCAAACGTAAGTGGTGGACTTGACCTCAGCATGTTCTGTGCATATTTTCCTTCATATTGAGCAGTTTTGTTTTCTTTCTGCAGACTGGCCAGCAAACCCAGTAACAACCTTGGTCCAAAATTCAGGGCACCCGCTACTCTCCCGTGGTCCGGTTACGAGCTTTAAGCTGTTCTCTCTTTAGTTTCCTGGATCTGTGCCTTTGCATGCACATCTTTAATATTGAAAATGTTTTAACTTCTTCTTAATTAATGCTAAACTTAATCTCTGAAAATTGTTAATTTGTGGTCCACTAACAAGCTTTAAGGTGTCTGTAGTTTTACGGACCACCTCCCTCCGTGGGGATGCCAAAGCACCACGGCCTTAAGTAACAAAAGGGTCAATGTTGTTCCCTCGTGATGTTTTTTTATTTTATTTTATATATTACTGTTTTTCTAGAGTAAAAGGTTTCAAAGAAGTGGGTGTGATTCCTCTCTTAAGTCTGATAAGATGTGAGTCTTGGTTCTTGATGTAAATGAAACTGCTTTATTTGGTAATTTTTATACACATGAGGCCCTACAGGTTTAAACTACCAATTTCAATTTGATTTATTTTTTGGAATAAACTTTCTAAAAGATCATTCCACCAAAACATACATTTTCTATGGGGCCTTCCGTAAGACTCACCCGTCTGAGTTTGTCTATCTCTGTAGTGTAAATCCTGCAACTTTACTCCGTCAACCAGCATTGTGGTTTTTATCCTCCTCACATCTCTGACATCCTGGAACAGCATCTTGAATTCTTGAACAAGTCAGTGAAACAGTCGTAAATACGGGTACAAGGAGAGCAACTGGAAGCTATGCTGTGTATCTGTGGAAAAAATAGTTTACTCTGTAGGTCAGTTCCCCTCCTTATTAAAATAATTATACACAAAGATTTTGGTTTAATAATGAAGGGATTACTGAAGCTCAAAATTAGAATATCGTGCAAAAGTGAACTTATTTCAGTAAGTTAACTTAAAGTGAAACTAATATGGACTAATTACATGAAAAGCAAGTTACTTCAAGCCTTGTTATTATGGCTTGCAGGTTATGAAAAGTCCAAATTCTAAATCTCAAAGTAAGAATATTTAGAATAAACTCAAATTGTCTCACTCTAATCAGCTAATCCAAAACACCTGCAAAGGTTTCCTTGGCCTTTAAATTGTCTTTCAGTCTGGTTCAGTAGGAACCACAATCATGGGGAAGACTGCTGATAGAAGTCTACAGTAGAGGTGTAGAATAAAGACTTTCTCCTGAAATTATTTTGGACCTAAAGAGGAACGATCAAGAGTCAGCACACCACTTAAGTTATTACAGCCGGAAACTACTGATCAGGCCCGAAATCTGGGTGTAGTGATGGCTTCAGACCTGACCCTTCAGAGACACAAATGTAATCAGAAGGTCCGGCTTCTATCACCTGAAGAACATTTCCAGGATTAAAGGACCGATGTCCCAGCAAGATCTTTAGAAACTCAATCATGCGTTTATCTTTTAGTCGAATCTATTTTGTCTTCACAGGTCTGCCTAAAAAGTCCAACTGCTTCAGTTGATCCAGGACTCTGCTTCTCGCGTCCTAAAACTAGAAAAGTAGAGTACATCCCAATTCTAAAGTCCTTACACTGGCTCCCTGTAGCTCAGAGAATAGACTTTAAAATACCTTTTGTTAGTTGAAAAATCACTGAATGGCTCCGCACCAAGATACATTAAAGGTCTGTCGTCGTGCCAACCTTCCATACCACTCAGGTCCTCTGGTTCAAGTCTGCTCTGCATCCCGAGAGTCAGAACCAAACATGAAGCATGATTCAGTTTTTATTTTCCTGTAATCTTCCAGAAAACTGCTGAAACATTGAATTCCTTTTAAACCAAGGCTTAAAAACCCATTTATTTAGCGCTGTTTTCGAATAACTGGAACATCTTAAACTGTAGTCTGTTTTTCTGCCTGCCATTGTTTTTTTTGTTTTTTTCTTACCTGAAGTGGAAGTTTTTTTGTGCTTATTTTATCTTCTAATGTAAAGCTATTTAAATTGCCTTGTTGCTGAAAATGGGCTATGCAAATAATCTTCCCATGCTTTGCCTAAATGCATGCATAAAGCAACGTCCTGTTGTATAATTGAGTCTGTTTTAAAAAAAAAAAGTTCTGCAGAAAACTTTTATAGTACTTTGCATCCATTAGTTGACCACTGTTTAGCGCTCTTATAACGATTACCTTCGCGCTGACATGGTGCATTACGGTAAAAGCGTTGGGGTGGCCTTGCAGGTGAAAGCAATTGCAGTACAGGTGTCTTCCCTCAGGCTTTAAAAACAGCAGTTATTAAACCACTGATAAAGAAGAAAAATCTGGACAACACGTTAATGCAGAACTACAGGCCAATCTCTGATCTTCCATTCATCAGTAAGATTATTGAAAAAGCTGTTTCAGCAGTTAAATAGCTTCATAACAATGACAAACCGTTTTGATGTTTTTCAGTCTTGTTTCCGTCCTCACCACAGCACCGAGACTGCCCTTGTCAAAGTATTCAATGACATCCGCATAAATACAGACTGGAAGAACCACAGTGCTGGTTCTGTTGGACCTCAGTGCAGCATTTGACACTGTTGATCATGATATTTTATTGGAACGACTGGAAAGCTGGGTCAGACTCTCTGGTACACTACTTGGCTGGTTCGAATCTTACCTAAAGAACAGGTACTTCTATGTTTCAATTGGAAACTTAATCAGAACGAACAGAAATCACATGTGGGGTGCCCCAGGGCTCCATCGTGGGGCCCCTCTTATTGAATATCTACATGCTCCCACTAGGCAAGATTATAGTAACCAATAAGATTTGCTACCATAACTACGCGCATGACACTCGGCTCTACATTACAATGTCACCAGGTGACTGAACCCGTTCAAACCCTAAATCAATGCATTGACCAAATAAATGGATGGATGTGCCATAACTTTCTCCAGCTGAACAGAAACAAAACTGAAGTGATTATTTTTGGACCCAAGGAGGAACGATCAAGAGTCAGCACACAGCTTAAATTAACACAGCTAGAAACTACTGATCAGGCTCGAAACCTAGGTGTAGTAATGGACTCAGACCTGAACCTCCAGGGTCACATAAAGGCAATAACAAGGTCAGCCTTCTATCACCTGAAGAACATTTCTAGGATTAAATGACTGATGTTGCAACATGACCTAGAAAAACTCATCCATGCGTTTATCTTTAGTCGGATTGATTACTGCAACAGCGTCTTCACAGGTCTGCCTAAAAAGTCAATCAGACAGCTGACACTGATCCAGAACGGTGCTGCTTGCGTCCTCACTAGAACCAGGAAAGTAGAGCACATCACCCCAGTTCTAAAGTCCTTACACTGGCTCCCTGTAGCTCAGAGAACAGACTTCAAAATACTCCTACTAGTTTATAAATCATTACATGGCTTAGCACCAAAATATGTTGAAGACCTGTTGTCACGGTACCAACCACCAAGACCACTCAGGTCCTCCAACTCTAGCCTACTAAACATCCCTAGACTCAGAACTAAACATGGAGAAGCAGCTTTCAGTTTCTATGCTCCCCTTACCTGGAACAGACTTCCTGACGAGTGCAGAGCTCCAGAAACACTGAACTGCTTTAAATCGAGACTAAAAACCCATCTGTTTAGAATTGCCTTCGAGTAAATGCTTGATGTCATATGCATGAAATGTGTTCATGCTCTCTTGCTTTATTGTGTATCATGTGCAATGTGTGTTTCTTTTACTTTTAATTTCCATTGTTTTTTTTGTTTTTTAAATCACCAAATCATGTAAAGCACCTTGAATTGCCCTGCTGTTGAAAGTGTGCTATACAAATAAAATTGCCTTGCCTACAGGTGACCTTTTACTGGAATCAAAGAGAGTTTGGTGTCACCTCTTAGGATTTTGGTGAAATACATTCCTAAAAATGACACAAACACCTATCCAGGATATACATTATGATGTAGGGTACTTCAACTTGGTATTCCTCCAAAAATTTCCAGTAAGATTATAATATATTTACTTGTCTGGGCATAGAATATGGCATCCTTAAATAGAATATAAAAATAGTTTTTTGTTACCTCTAAGGATTTTGGAGAAATAAATCCCTTAAAGTGAAAGAAACACAATATTTTAAAAAATATTTATCCTGAGTATAGAATGTGAAAATAGTAGGTAGGTCATAAATATAACATTTTTTATAGTTAAGCCTCTCAATACTTCTCCTTGGCGTTGTTTTTACCTGCAAGGCCACCCACAATGCTTTATTACCGTAATGGACCATGTATACGCGAAGCTAAGAGCTCTAGTTGACCGCGGTTAAGAAAAGAAATTCCAATTACAGTAAACGTTTTTATCTTGAGTAGACACAGTTTAACCTAAATACTAGATATATAGTGTTAATATAGCCCATTTCCTTTTAAAATCCATCCTACATTCAGTAAAAAAAAAAAAACTATAATAAAGTGTTTAGTTTTCTGTCTATTACGGTAAGTGATCAGCTTGTATGTATATTACCGTCGTTACGGTAACTCTTCTGCCTGTCAAACATGGCGCTATCCTGCTCGAGGCTGTGCAGCCGGTTGTCTTTGACCCGACTGAGTGGTCTGAACACAAACAGGATAATAAATGGCTTTTATTTCCAAGACGTATCCTGTCAATCCAGGTCTGTCTTTAAACCGTGAACCTTCACTATTTTTCCACCACGATTTGTTTGCAAATTGATTACGGTTTGCTAAGCTAGCTACACACCAGCTAAATAATCAAACGTTAAGAACATTTAAAGACAGTTGTTTACCGGCTATCAATTAAAAATGTTTATCGGGGATGTTTATAACCCTAAAATGTGTTACATGTCCCGCATCATGTACAGCAGTGTTCGTGTGCTTCTAGCTCTTCCTAGTGACAAGATTTATAGGTATTTAATATCAGATATTATGTTATTTACGTCACAGGTTACCCTTGTGCAGACATTACACTTCTACTAAAGCTAGACGAGGTATTGGACGATATGTGTCCTCCAAACTCCAGTGGGCAAATGCCAAATATGAAGGCTTCCTGAAAAGGCGATTTCCTCGATTCTTCCTTCTTTATCACACCTTTGTTGAAGGTAAGATCAAAGTTTAATCCCCTCTGACCTCTTTGCAACACTACTGATGGGTTTACAGTGTGTTTACTGCAGGTCAGCGTTTAGATGTCCAAATCTTGTCCTGAAGACTGTATCTGTTTTTAATACAAACAAATATACTGTTGCTTGTAGTATGTTGCTCCAGCTTTCTGAGTAATCAGTACAGGTAGAAGGTGAAAGTATGGTAAGAAAAAAAAATGTTGCGTCTCAATAAAATCCAGGTCAACCAATTCAATTCAGTTTATTTATGCAGCACCAATTCACAATGCATACATTCCAAATATATGGAGGACCAAAACTGACAATTAAAAATAAAAGTCGAAATATATATAATTTGTTTTTCCTTTTCCTTATACGTGCATTTTTGTGAAGAAATGTATATATTTGGCTTTTCCTTATATGTGCATTTTCGTCAAGAAATGTAAACTCAGCAAAAAAAGAAACGTCCTCTGACTTTTAACTGTTTTTACTTTCAGTAAACTTAATGTGTGTAAATATTTGTATGAACACTAAAAGAGTAAACACCATAAGACATAAACTAAAAATGTTTCACAGACATGTGACTAACAGAAATAGAATAATGTGTCCTTGAATGAAGGGAGGCTCAAAATCAAAAGTACCAGTCAGTATCTGGTGTGGTCACCAGGTGCTTGAAGTACTGCAGTGCATCTCCTCCTCATGGACTGGACCAGATTTGTCAGCTCTTGCTGTGAGATGTTACCCCACTCTTCCACCAAGGCACTTGCAAGTTCCTGGACATTTCTGGGGGGAATGGCCCTAGTCCTCACCCTGCGATCCAACAGGTCCCAGACGTGCTCAATGGGATTGAGATCCGGGCTCTTCGCTGGCCATGGCAGAACACTGACATTGCTGTCATGCAGAAACTCACGCACAGAACGAGCAGTATGGCTGGTGGCATTGTCCTGCTGGAGGATCATGTCCGGATGAGCATGCATAAAGGGTACCACATGAGGGAGGAGGATGTCTTCCCTGTACCGCAAGGCATTGAGATTGCCTGCAATGACAACAAGCTCAGTCCGATGGTGATGTGATATACCGCCCCAGACCATGACGGACCCCCCACCTCCAAATTGATCCCGCTCCAGGGTACAGGCCTCGGTGTAACGCTAATTCCTTCCACGATAAACACGAATCCGTCAATCACCCTTGGTGAGACAAAACCGTGACTCATCTGTGAAGAGCACTTTTTGCCACTCCTGTCTGGTCCAGCGAAGGTGGGTTTGTGCCCATAGGCGGCGTTGTTGCTGGTGATGTCATGTAAGGACCTGCCTTACAACAGGCCTACAAGCCCTCAGTCCAGCCTCTCTCAGCCTATTGCGGACAGTCTGAGCACTGATGGAGGGATTGTGTGTTCCTGGTGTGACTCGGGCAGTTGTTGTGGCCATCCTGTACCTGTCACGCAGGTGTGATATTCGGATGTACCGATCCTGTGCAGGTGTTGTTACACGTGGTCTAGGTGTTGTTACACGTGGTCTTCCACTGCGAGGATGATCAGCTGTCCTTCCTGTCTCCCTGTAGCGCTGTCTTAGGTGTCTCACAGTGCCGACATGGCAATTTATTGCCCTAGCCACATCAGCAGTCCTCATGCCTCCCTGCAGCATGCCTAATGCACGTTCACGCAGATGAGCAGGGACCCTGGGCATCTTTCTTTGGGTGTTTTTCACAGTCGGTAGACAAGTCTCTTTAGTGTCCTACGTTTTTAGAACTGTGACCTTAAATGCCTACTTTCTGTAAGCTGTTAAGGTCTTAACGACCATTCCACAGGTGCATGTTAATTAATTGATTATGGTTAATTGAACATGCATGGAAAACATTGTTTAAACCCTTTACAATAAAGATCTGTAAAGTTATTTGGATTTTTACAACATTAATGTTGAAATACACAGTTCTGAAAAAGGGACTGCTTTTGACACAGTCGATCATAATATTCTCTTAGAAAGGCTTGAACATGTTGCAGGGATCAAAGGAACAGCACTAGGCTGGTTTTAATCATATTTGTCTGATAGATTCCAGTTATTTGGATTTTTACAACATTATTGTTGAAATACACAGTCCTGAAAAAGGGACATTTCTTTTTTTGCTGAGTTTATATAATTTGTTTTTACTTATACGTGCGTTTTTGTCAAGAAAAAATTCTTTTTGTTTTTGCTTTTCCTTATACATGCATTCCTTGTTTTTACATTCCTTTTCCTTATGCGTGCATTTTTGCGAAGAAATGTATATAATTTGTTTTTACTTTTCCTTATACCTGATTTTTCGTCAAGAAAAATATATTTTTTGTTTTTCCTCTTCCTTATACATGCATTCCTTGTTTTTACATTCCCTCGTCTCCTCTTTTTACTTTACTTGCATTTCTGCCTCATTATGCAAATGAGGAGGGCTGCCCTTCTTGGTCCAGCTCCTCTACTATTGGTCAATAAACAGGAAGGAGCAGGATCCATGTGCAGATTGATTGTGCATGCCTGCACTTTTGGCTTCAGTTTAGCAACCAGAGTAATAATAATAATAATACATTTTATTTAATAGCGCCTTTCAGGACATGCAAGGTCGCTTCACAAGATAAAAACACAATAAAATCCAGTAGAATAAATAGAATAAGTAGATACTCCCATCCAGTTTTCAGAGCTGACGAAGCCTCTTGGATGAGAGACGAAACGTTTTCAAGACAACAATAAAAGTCCAGTTGCCTTCATTTAAACTGTCAAGATTCCTTAAATAAATGCGGCTTGACTGTATTGCTGTGAAGGGAAAGCAATCATTTGAATTAAAGTGGACATATGCTTTTAAATTCTTCCTTTTTACATTTAAATCATTTAGTTGTGGTCTAAATATAGTGGAACTGTAGTTATTAGGTTGGAATTTTCTTATTATAGTAGTTCTATAGGCTGCTTTTCTACCCGGGTTTGCGGAATGACTGGTTTTGGTGCGGTCCCTTTAAATGCGTAGGTCGTGCTGCATACCACGCCCCCCCCAGGTCGCTGAACCTTCCACTCCACCCCATTCAGCCATTTTTGTAGTTTGATACAGAACCGGCAACCTAGCACTGCAGGAACTTTTTATTCGTCATTTTTTATTAATGTCGGAAGAGTTGTCCATCCAGCCGTACATGTTGGAACCAGAGTCTGACCCTGAGCGAGAGGAAAATGAAGGGATTGAGCCCACGATAAGACGATGTCTTTTAGAAAACCCTTGTTGATATTGGCGGAGGTTAATGAAGCACTCGTCTTTGAAGTGTTTGGCGCAAACAAAAAACACTTTATCCACAGATTCGGGCACATTACCATTAAAAATAAAACTTAACCACGCACTACGAAGCAGTTCTGATGCTGGGAGACGGTGTAAAGAGTTGTGCGGGTTAATACACCCAACAACAGAACATTTTGACACTCGTACTTTCGGCAT
This sequence comes from Valencia hispanica, assembly GCA_963556495.2. Taxonomy (NCBI): domain Eukaryota; kingdom Metazoa; phylum Chordata; class Actinopteri; order Cyprinodontiformes; family Valenciidae; genus Valencia; species Valencia hispanica. Next base: position 44,990,805 of record OY747709.1, on the reverse strand, counting down.
ACCTAAACTTGGACTACAAACTCACAGCGAGAAATAAAGATGGCGGATTCGCTTAGCGTTTAGGCGGAAATCCATGACAAAGTTTGGCAGTTCCAGTGCAAGTACTGTGACGTAATAGTTCAAAAAACGTAATAGATAATAGAGAAAACTGAACGGCTTAAAAAATATGACCCGAAACATTTTACAAAAATATCTGCACAACACATGGACTGACAAATTTATGCTTTTTGCACTCCTAGACACTCTAAATTCACTACACAAAGCATTTAAGGGCTAAAAAAGTGGAATTTTCATGATATGTCCCCTTTAAGGCATGTTGGAGCAGAGACGCATCTAAAATTTAATAGAGTGCAGCCTGTAGATCAGGGTTGAGGACCACTGGTTTAGATCAAAGCATATTTATGTGTTGAAATGGCCCAGTCAAAGTCCAGATTTAAATCCAATGGAGCATTTGTGAAACATTTTTTCACAGTTCCGGGTACAAAATGATTTCCTCTCTGCTCTGGATAATAAGAACTCTGCAGTCCTCGTGCTTCTGGACCTTTCAGCAGCATTTGACACAGTGGATCATGGTGTCCTTATCTCCCGCCTCCAACACTGTGTTGGACTTCAAGGCTCAGCACTCAAATGGTTCTCGTCATACCTCTCAAATCGGACCTTCTCTGTTGTACTAACAGATTTATTCTCAACAACCGCCTCCCTCTCCTCAGGTGTGCCACAAGGCTCTATCATTGGCGCTACTCTTTTTTTCGTTGTACATGTTGCCACTGGGACAGATCATTCCCACCCACAATATTGGTTTTCACTTGTACGCAGATAATATTCAGTTATATCTACCTGTGATCCTGAATGTTCCATCAGCACTAGATCCTCTCCATAGCTGCATCCGGGACATAAAAAATTGGCTCTCTCAAAATTGTCTCCATCTTAATGAGAGCAAAACTGAATATATAATTTTCAGCCCGGATTCGCCCCACAGCACGCCCTGCTTTGGCCTGTCTACTCCACAGTTTTCTAGAGCTGTAAAGAACCTGGGAGTTTACTTTTGACAGTGCACTTAAGTTTGACAAGCAGGTCAGTGCGGTGGTTAAGGCCAGCTTCTTCCAGCTTAGACTGCTGGCAAAGGTGAAGCCCTTCCTGTCCCGAGCTGACCTTGAGAAGGCCATACATGCCTTTATTAGTTCCAGGCTGGACTATTGCAATGCCCTGTATGCCGGATTAACTCTTCTCCGTCGGATTCAGCACAAAAACAGATCGCCGCTGCCCGTCTCCTCTCCAACGCTTCAAAATACTCATACATCACCACGATCCTCCAAAACCTGCACTGGCTGCCGATCGCTTTCAGGATCAAGTTCAGTGGTCCATCTTTTTTGTTTTTAAAGCTGTCCATGACCTGGGACCAGCCAATCTCACTGAAGTGGTAGCAGTTTACCATCCTGTCAGGACATTAAGATCTGCAGAGAAAATATTTCTGGTGGTTCAAAGGTCGCGCTATAAAAAGTGGGGTGATCGAACATTTCCTGCTCATGCTACGAGGCTGTGGAATGCTCTTCCACCTACACTACGTTCCATCACTGAACTGTCTGTTTTTAAAAACACAGTTAAAGACTCGTATTCAGTCAGGCTTTTTTATGTCCGAGTTTGATGCTGACTGTCTGTTTTAACCCATGTATGTTTTTCTTTTCTTGTTTTTAATGCTTAGTTCTTGTTTCACTGTAAAGGAGCTTGTGCACCTTTTGGATGTTATTAAGGCGCTATACAAATAAATATCGATTGATGTGGGGAAATCGCTATCTCCCCCCTCGCTATTGACTGATAACCTTCAGCACCCTGAACAAGTTATGTAGAAAACAGATGGCTTCATACCTCACCACGGCTGTCCTTGGTGACACCGCCTTTAATAACGTTGAGCTGGAAATAGTCTAGTGCCTGTTTGCTTATTTGTGTTATCTAGTTACACTGGACATATAACACCTAAACAACAGTAATCCCTCCATCATTATTCAACCAAAATCTGTGTGTATAATTACTTTAATGAGGGGAAAACTGACCTACAGAGGAACCAGTGTATTTTTTCCACATATACACAGCGTAGCTTCCTGTTGCTCTCCTTGTACCCGTGTTTACGACTGTTTCACTGACTTGTTCAAGGATTCAAGATGCTGTTCCAGGATGCCAGAGATGTGAGGAGGATAAAAACAAAAATGCTGGTTGACGGAGTAAAGTTCCAGGATTTACACTACAGGGAGATGGAAAAACTCAGACAGGTGAATGTCTTATGGAAGACGCCATAGAAAATTGATGTTTTTGGTGGAACAATCTCTTTTAGAACGTTTTTATTTAGCTATAGGGGTTTTTCCCCTAATAAAGACATTGAAATTGGTAGTTTGAAGCCTGTAGGGGCTCAGACGTGTGTAAAAATGACTGAATAGAGTAGTTGTTTATTCACATCAAGAGGAACCAACAATCGCATCTTATCAGACTTCCTAAGGGAGGAATCACACCCTCTTCTCTGAAACCTTTTTTACTCTAGAAAGACAACAACAGTAACATGAATAAAAACAACTGTAGAGGGACCCACATTGACCCTTTTGTTACAACATTTTGTAACCTTACAACCAGTTTAACTTACAGTGATAAAAGTGTTGCAAACCAGGGACTTCTTTTGCAAAGCATGGCTCCCCCTGGTGTCTGCTACTTTGAGAAAATGCCTTCAAATTCAGTATCATTCATACTGCGTCTAAACTCCACAAATTAGATTTTAAGTGAAACTTCGTCCACAGAAGAAATGTGCAAAATAACTTTTTTTTTAAATAATGTAGCTGATGTGTGTATTGCTGTTTGGGTTATGATGTCCTAAAAGGTTTAGGAGGAAGTTCCTACAATTCTAAAACTGCTGCTTCCAATTAATAACCTGGATGTAAAAGTAATTATGAAAACCAGAAACGGATGAGTAGTTGTTGTTTCTTCTTGTAGAATAACAAGTTTGGGTATATATTTCGGATTGCTGAAAAATAGAATTGGATGTCTTAGACCAAGCATGGGTCGCCATGAAATTCTCGTCATATAACCTTTGAACTTAATCTACTTAAAAATGACACATATTGATGCTGTTTTATTTATCGTTTCTTAACTTACATTTACTACGTACAGTGGATAAAATTGATGATTTGAGGTTGATCTTTTTTCTTATTTTGATTTTCTATGCCATCTTGATCCCTGTGATGTGTATCATTACATACTAACATAATCTGTGCTTCACAGTTTCGCAGAGATCTAATAAAGGCCGTCCCACTTGTGGTTATATCCATTCCTCCCTTTGCAAACTACCTGGTTTTTCTTCTGATGTGAGTTTTTATTTATTTATATTTAGTTGATCAACTTTTGTTTATAAAACTGTAAAAAGAATAGAATTAATGTTTGTGCATCATTATACCTCTGCATTTTCTAACACCTATTTTACCGTCTCTCTCCTCCTTGTGACTTTCAGGTACTTTTTCCCTCGTCAGCTCCTGATTCCTCATTTCTGGACTCCCCGGCAGCAGTTGGAGTTTCGGAGATTGTACCATTCTCACAGGGCCCAGCACCACCGACCAGTGCTCAAAGAGCTCGAGAATACGAGCCACCAGGTCAAAAAGGGTCACATGCAAGGTCTTCTGAAGAACCTTTGCGCTAAGGCAAGAAAATGTATCACAGAATCCAAGAAACGCTTGAATGCAAATCTTCCTGAGATGCATTTATGCACAAAGCATGCAATGTTTGCACATTTTTACTATAGGTGGCAATAAATGTTGCAACGTGTCCTAAAATAAATGCAAGAGCAACAGCATAATAGCACACTGAACATTTTATACCCAGACGGGTCCTGGTCCCACTGCGGACATTTCCTGAAAATGTCATCAAAATCCCTCTAACTTTTTAAGTTATGTTGCTAACAGACAAACAAACACTGGCGAAAACATGAAACAAAAATATACCATTAATTTTAGTACATTTATTCACTGGACACGTTTTCTGTAACATTTCACAGTACATTCTTTATTGTCCAAGCTCTCTAGGTCCTCCTTGGTCCTCTCTTATGCTCTTTTTCTCTTCAGCTCATCCAACTGTTTTTTTAAAAGGATTTTGGCCTGGGGACTCGGGTGGCCCTTGAAGAAGATTTGTGTCCAGTGAACCATGTCTGTGTTGATTTATCCATAAATATTTGGATTATTGTTCTGCTGACAGACCCAATGACAGCTCATTTTCTGGTTTATTTAATTAAAACGATCCACTATTTCGAACGGTTAATGATAGCATGCGCACTACCAAGTTTCTCGATGGATTTGGAAACCAAAAAGGCCTACAGCATCACAGATGCTCCACTGTACTTAACGTTGGGCCTACTGTGTTGTTGGGGTTTTTTCACACAAAACTTACCTGGAGTGTTTGTAGCTAGAAGCTCAACTGTAAGTTTCACCTGACCAAAAGACACATTTCCAGTTAAAATCCTGGTAGCGTTTAAGCAAACTCTGCATGCTTACGTTTGCAATGGTAGTATAGCAAAGATTTCTTATTCTGGCATTGTCATTTTATGCCCCATGTGTCATAGATTACTATTTAGATCACCCTATAAACTCTAAGCGACTTAAAAAAAGTAAAATATATGTTAAAAAATTGCTTCAGTTCTATTTAACGATTTTTTTGGCGGGAAATAAATAGATTTGCCCCATGTGGGCTTTTTAAAGCAATTATTTCTTAACACAGGATCTGAATAAATGTACTGAAATAAATTTTTTCTACTTGATCAATTCATTTTAAAACTTTCTTTCACATCACTTATCAGGGATGACAATAAATGCGGCTGGTGCTGTAAAACATATGTACTTTAGCCTGAATATGCAGTAGATATGATGTTTCCAACAAAACAGTAAAATTACTCAAACACAAAAAAAAAATTCTGCTTAAAGTTTTTTTTAACATTTTTTTTTAGGATTTGGTATTTCGGTGCTTTTTTATTTCGCCATAAAACTTTTTGAAATATGCTTGGATTTCTGGCAGATTCTGCTTTGTGTGTTGTAGGTTACAGTTTTGGCTCTCTGTGCATTTATTCAGCTTTAACAGGACTAATTCCTGTATGCATTCAGGTGCAAAGTGGAGAAAATCCCAAAGTGTCTGAAATCCTTGCTGTCAGAAACCTGTTCGCTGGAGCCCCTCTGGCTATAGAAACAATGAGTAATGATCACATGGTGAGTAAAACATTTCTGCTCAAGCAAACACAGTCAAGTGTTCAGCACTCTGCTGATCGTGTTTGAGCTCATCTATGTTTATGGGTAATCAGAGACACATCAGTCCCCTCCTCTTCCTGACGCCTCGTCTTCCCGGTTTCCTGATTGGTCGACGGCTGAACAGCTATGCCCTGGAGCTGCTCCAGCTGGATCAAGCCCTCAGCCGACTGGGCCCTCACCAGCTGAGTGACTCCGAACTCAGACAGGTCCGTCACTCTGTGAGTTTTATTTTCCCAAGCTAAAGATGCATCCCATGATGATGTAAGACTTTCCTCTTGCAGGCTTGTTATGTAAGGGGGATGAATGCTGACAGTCTTGGTACCAACCAGTCTCGTGAGTGGCTGTCCCAGTGGCTTCAGGTGTCCTCTGCATTGAAAGGTGTGTATGTTTTCAGATGCAGTGTTTTTGTACTTCAAAAAATATACAGGTCCTTCTCAAAAAATTAGCATATTGTGATAAAGTTAATTATTTTCCATAATGTAATGATAAAATTAAACTTTCATTCATTTTAGATTCATTGCACACCAACTGAAATATTTCAGTTCTTTTATTGTTTTAAAACGGATGATTTTGGCATACAGCTCATGAAAACCCAAAGTTCCTATCTCAAAAAATTAGCATATCATGAAGGGGTTCTCTAAACGAGCTATTAACCTAATCATCTGAATCAACTAATTAACTCTAAACACCTGCAAAAGATTCCTGAGGCTTTTAAAAACTCCCAGCCTGGTTCATTACTCAAAACCGCAATCATGGGTAAGACTGCCGACCTGACTGCTGCCCAGAAGGCCATCATTGACACCCTCAAGCAAGAGGGTAAGACACAGAAAGAAATTTCTGAACGAATAGGCTGTTCCCAGAGTGCTGTATCAAGGCACCTCAGTGGGAAGTCTGTGGGAAGGAAAAAGTGTGGCAGAAAACGCTGCACAACGAGAAGAGGTGACCGGACCCTGAGGAAGATTGTGGAGAAGGACCGATTCCAGACCTTGGGGGACCTGCGGAAGCAGTGGACTGAGTCTGGAGTAGAAACATCCAGAGCCACCTTGCACAGGTGTGTGCAGGAAATGGGCTACAGGTGCCGCATTCACCAGGTCAAGCCACTTTTGAACCAGAAACAGCGGCAGAAGCGCCTGACCTGGGCTACAGAGAAGCAGCACTGGACTGTTGCTCAGTGGTCCAAAGTACTTGCATGTCATTTGGAAATCAAGGTGCCAGAGTCTGGAGGAAGACTGGGGAGAAGGAAATGCCAAAATGCCTGAAGTCCAGTGTCAAGTACCCACAGTCAGTGATGGTCTGGGGTGCCATGTCTGCTGCTGGTGTTGGTCCACTGTGTTTTATCAAGGGCAGGGTCAATGCAGCTAGCTATCAGGAGATTTTGGAGCACTTCATGCTTCCATCTGCTGAAAAGCTTTATGGAGATGAAGATTTCATTTTTCAGCACGACCTGGCACCTGCTCACAGTGCCAAAACCACTGGTAAATGGTTTACTGACCATGGGATTACTGTGCTCAATTGGCCTGCCAACTCTCCTGACCTGAACCCCATAGAGAATCTGTGGGATATTGTGAAGAGGAAGTTGAGAGACGCAAGACCCAACACTCTGGATGAGCTTCAGGCCGCTATCGAAGCATCCTGGGCCTCCATAACACCTCAGCAGTGCCACAGGCTGATTGCCTCCATGCCACGCCGCATTGAAGCAGTCATTTCTGCAAAAGGATTCCCGACCAAGTATTGAGTGCATAACTGAACATAATTATTTGAAGGTTGCCTTTTTTATATTAAAAACACTTTTCTTTTATTGGTCGGATGAAATATGCTAATTTTTTGAGATAGGAATTTTGGGTTTTCATGAGCTGTATGCCAAAATCATCAGTTTTAAAACAATAAAAGACCTGAAATATTTCAGTTTGTGTGCAATGAATCTAAAATATATGAAAGTTTCATTTTTATCATTACATTATGGAAAAGAAGGAACTTTATCACAATATGCTAATTTTTTGAGAAGGTCCTGTACATTCTAATTTTTAACAATGTTGACATGTCTTCATGTGAAATGTTTTAAGGTCCTGTAAGCTTAATGTCTAAGGAAAAACACACAGTAAAATATGCACATAATGTGTAAATTGCTTAAGCAAATCAATGGATGTTGCATTTTCAGTGGCCAGCAAGACTAAGAGAAAAAACGCAGACTGTTTATATATCCTCTAAAAAATCGTTTGAAAACAATATTACATTTACACAGTGTAGCTTAAAGGAATACGTAAGCATTTTTGAAACTAGTTGACAATATCTTTATTTAAAAATAGGGGTGCACAATTTAATTGTTTCTGAATATTGCGATGTCAAAAGTTTATGATTTTTGCACATTTTCCATACTTTTTCAACAACACCTCTCTTTATGAGCTTTAGCATCTTGTCAACTAAAACTATACAAGTGTGACCCACTGAGGGCAGTAAAAATCTATCTAACAGATCATACACATTCTGGACGTGAAGAATTTGTATGCTGGCACTTGGAAGTATAATATCCTACCAAATATTGCACTCATTGATATTGCGATTTGATAAACCGTGCAACCCTATTTTAAAATGTTGAAAAATTGTTTGCATAAATGCCATCCATTCCATCCCAGAGGAGTATCTCTAAAAACAAACGAAAAAAATAAAAAAATACACAGAATGACTGCGAGTCAGTTCTCCTCGTCGCCAGTTTGTGTGTCCATTTCATACCTGTAAACACACTCTTTCTTAGAGATAAAAAATATTAAAATAATGGAATGGTTTTCAAGGGGTTAAATGACCAACATCCTCCTTTTAAAACTAACATGTACATGAACTGTTACATTAAAAAGTTTCACAATTAAATTTAGCAACGTTCACTTCCTGCTGATAGCAGACGTGTTCCACTAAGTGTGATGGTGAGTTTAAATAAGGTTAGAATTAAATTCAAAAATACTTTATTAACCTCACAGAGAAATTAAATGTAACTCATATCATCCAAGTATCTTCAAGTAGTCATTGTGGACGGTGATGCTGTGGGCAGAAACGATCTCTGGTAGCAGTCAGTCTTGCAATGAATCTAAAGAGGCCTCTGACTGAAGACTTCTACCAGAGTTTTACTTAAACAAAGCATTTCCAGAAAATATGGATGTTTGTCACAGCATGGATCTAAACTTAGATAGAAGATATTTAACGACGAGTTAAGCAAGTGAGCTCTGTGGAAAAGGTATTTAAGAGTCCAGATACAGATTTAAGTTTGTCTGAGAGAGCTGTCCATACTCCACATAATTTATTTATAAATGAGGGAGATCAGACCTCTGTCTGGAGGTGGCAGTGGCTCAGGGTGGTAGAGCAGGTGGGCGCTACCCCAGGGGTGCCAAATGGTGCCTGATGGTTGCGAGCTTAGCAAGCTCATCAACATCAGATTGGTTGCTGGGGCGTTTGAGGTTGAAGACATGAGTTTGGAGAAAAGGTCTGATTTTAAAAGGGTCTAAAAAGTTTATTTTGGTGAGAATATATTTTTGTGAACAGTTTTGTTACAAAATGTTATCTATTTAAAGTGGATATTAAAACTCCTCTGTAGATTTATGCCAACCACCATCAGAAACAGTCCCGGACAAAAGTTTAAAAATCATATTTTGCATGGTTGGATCTTAACAAGGTTCCAAGTAGAGCTTCAATATGCAACAAGAAAAAATAGGAGTGAGAAACATTTTTAGTTGTCACCAAAGTTCCACACATGAACTGTAAGTAATGAGTAGCTCCACCGTTATTGTTGATCACTTCAAAAATGTGTTGCAGAATGCTTGATGCAAGCGTTTCCATGAGGTGAGTGGGAACAGTTCTCCAAGTGGTGAAGACATCCGCATGAAGAGCCTCTGCTGTCTGGAACTGTTCTCCATTTTTGCATCCATCCCCAAAGGTTCTCAGTTGGATTCAGATCAGGGGAACAGGCAGGACGGCCCAAAAGAGTGATGTTATTCTCCTGGAGAAAATCCCTTGTCCTGCGGGCATTGTGTACTGTGGCGTTGTCCTGATGAAAAACCCAATCGTTACCATGGAGACGAGGGCTCTCACTCATGAGGGATGCTCTGTGCAACATCTGGACTTAGCCATTGGCTGTTTGACGCCCCTGCACCTCCCGAAGCTCCATTGTTCCACCCCAGACAATTATGACGCCCCCTCCACTGTGGCGTGTAGAAAACATCTCAGGTGGGATCTGGTTGTCGTTCATGTAGCGTTGGAAACCATCAGGACCGTCAAGGTTACATTTTTTTTCTCATCAGAGAATAAAAAGTAATCTTGCAAAGTAACCCTCCACTTTTCATGTTTGGTGTGCTATTGCAAAGTCGAAGCGGTCGGTTCTGTGGCGTTCAAGAAGGCAAGACCTTTGAAGATGTTTTTTTTGTATTTGAAGCCCTTCGGTCTCAGAATACCGTCTGATGGTTATGCGGCTGCAGTCTGCACCATTAATGGCCTTAATTTGGGTCGAGAATCGTCCAGTGTTCCAGTGTCTTGACGGGCAGCCATTTGGATCCTCTGGCTCAGTGCTGGTGATATGTTTTGGGTCTTCCACTTGACTTTTTTTTGTTCCATAACCCTCAGGATCATTTAAGAAATTCCAAATAACTGCGTCCCACCTCAGCAGCGATGGTGTGCAGCGAGAGACGCTGCTTATGCAGTTCAGCAACCCGACCACGTTCAAAAAGGGAACCTTTTTTTATTTGCCTTTGCCATCAGAACGTCATGACAATGTGACTACCTGACAGAAAATGACAATTGATCCACATTTTTGCACAGATTTGGCCTTTTAAAGACATTTAATTGACGTTTTCAATAAATTGCATGCTCAAAAAATGTTTTGTCTCACTAACCTTTTCTTCTTGTTGCAGGTTGAAGCTATACTTGGAACCTTGTTAAGATCATGCAAAATATGATTTTTCTTCCATTTTGCAAGAGGTCTTAAACTTTTGATTAGGACAGTATAAAATGAGATATTTTACCTATTAAAACATGAAGATGGTGGTTCAGTAGGGCCAGTAACTGCTGTTCAATGAAAACATTTTTTTCATCTTTATTCCAAAATTTCAGATTGTTTTATAGTTGAAGAAAATATCTTGAGCTATCTCTGCTTTAATTTATAGATTTTGTCTTTTTTTTTAAAACCTTGCAGAGTCAGAGGTGTCACTTCTGTTGCACTGCATCGTACTTCTGTCTGCAAACTATCCCAGCCCTCCAAGCCGTCACTGACAGGAAGCCTGCTTTTCTGATTATGGTCACTTTCGTGTTGCAACGCACAACTTCCTGAGTTATCAACATCTCCTTGCTGCAAGGGGAAAAAAGAAATATAGAACATTTCCTGGTAAAGGTTCAAAAGAAACACCAACGCTGGACACTGATGCTTATCTGAAGGAACAAACTGTCGCATGTCAATTTATCAACGTGTCTTTATCAGAGAGAACAGTTGTTTTAGTTTGTAGTTTTGTATCCAGAACTCTTTAATCTTTCCACCTTAAAACTGCACAACTCAATCTGCTTTATTTGGAATTTTATGATAGACCAACACAAAATAGCAAACTAAATGTGAAGTAAAAGAGATGCATGGTTTTCCTTTTTATTAAGGTGAGTCTGCCCCAGCCTCATTCTTTCTTCCAGGATTGTCCAGTATTTAGATTCATCCATCTTCCTATCGGCTCCGACCAGCTTTCCTGTCCCATTTGAGTAAAACCAGCACCACAGCATGTTGCTGCCTCCATGTTTCATTCTGAGGTGTGTTTACATAACATTTTGCATGTAGACCTAAAGGTTTAATTTTGTTCATAACTTACCAGAAGCATGCTTATCCACATTGTTGTTGTCTCCCCTACAATCTTTAAAGAGGACTTATTTTGTCTTTCTTGCCACTATATGCCTTATATTAGCTGGTTTGCAATTATGTTCTCTATTCTTGGTTGATGGATGGAACAAGGCCCCACAAGTTATAATCCAACCTACTTTAAAACATCTCCCTGACTGCACATGGTTTGTTCTCATAAACAGTATTTACACATATTAGATCACTTTTTGCACTAATTTTGAAGGCTCTTGGATGCATTCTTTTATTTAGGGGTATCAGAGTAAAAAGGCTGAAAACATTTATGCCAGACTTTTTCAGATTTGTATTAGTAGATCTACTTTGTATTGTCAACTTTCTATCCTTTGACTCCCACCACACAATTATGCACTGTTTTGTGTTGGTCTATCACTTAAAATCTAAATACAATACAAAGAACTTTGTGTTTGTAGCCTGACAAAATGTAAAAAGGGTCAAGGGGTGTGAATACTTCATCATGGGGGTGTATATAAACTAGTAATGTTGGGGTAAAATGATTATCTTTCCTGTTTTTCAGGTCATTTATGCTTTAACGTGTGCATAGCTTCTGCTTTTGTCTGAGCACGCGCATCATTGCACAGCTTCAAATGCAAGCTGGGGAAACAAAGCTGATTCTACTTGAGGAAAAGATTACAAGTTAATGGAACAATTCGGACGTGTTTCAGTAGTAATAAATGTAGGGACATGTCATTTTTGGTGCCGTTACCTCACTTTATGCTTTCTTTTTACTTTATTTTCCATATTGGGTATTGCTGGTCATGACAAGTTTGTTCAAATGACTAAAAATAACTTTTCTTTTTAAAGAAAATACATAAATTCGTAAGTAATGCCCAGCTGTGGAGACAGTCAAGTCTGCTTACATAGCAAGAAGTTTAACTTAAGATAAACTTTAAAACAAAAATATTTGGGCTGCATCACACACACACACACACACACCTAGAGTTGTGAATGCACTTTACTGTTTACTTTTTGTATCCATCATTTTGTTTGTGGAGACTTAAAAACGGATGTATTTTAGCAAAAAGTTGCATAAAGATATTTATGTGTAAAAGTGCAAAGCAGATCAGCACCACCCTTGCAACAGTAGCTGGAGTTGTAAAGCCAATTATTTTACTTCCTGTGCCTTTCGCAAGTTTTGGCACACTGCATCTAAAACATGACGTGCAAAGGTTTCGTTCTCTAGATGAATCTTTTTGTAATAGTATTTTGGGGGTTGTGTTTTTGTGCAAATATTGCATATAATGCTTTTTTGCAATAAATCTCTCAATGCCGCTTGTATTTCGTTTTTGTTTCTCATTAATAAAATCCATGTAATTTAAGTTGACTTTATTAGAAATAGAACTACAACCAGAACATACAAACATGACCCAAAAATAGATTCAAAACAACAGTACATTTTGCCATAAAGCTCTTCAGGCTTGCTCTAAAACCCCCAAGACATTCATCAAATTTAATCTGAATGTTAACGTTTTCCGATTAGTTTACAGTATCAAAGCAGGAACAATCTTCTTACATGAAACTAAAAACCCCAGTTTTACTTTAAGGGAGAAATATAATGTTCTGAGAGTAATACAGGAACTTAAATGTGAGCATATTAACTGTTTAGAAATGAAGTTCCCAATATGTAGGACCACACCACCCATCAGTAATTTGAATACAAATCACATGACTTCATATCCGCTCCGGATGCCTCTCATCAACAAGCAGGCAAATATGATGCCCAAAATCTGAAAGAAAGAAATGAAGAATGAATATGAACCCCCACATAATGCTAGGAAATAAATGGGACCCACCATGATGCTAACAGTCCCATTTAAAATGTAACGGTTAAAACATACAGTAATATGGTCAGATCTGGGAGTAAGAAGGTAAAATAAAAAGTAAATAATTAGGGTAAAAAACAGATAGGAATGATAGTTAGGGTAGATTAGCCTTTTTGAACATCAATGGGTTTTTTTAAAGATATTTAGACTCATCCAGAAATCAGAATTATAAACTGGCAGGTCACATACTTTTTTTTTTTTTAAATACATCAAAACTAAGAGCTCCCATCCTCCTCAGTGTATATGGACAGCAATCAATAAGTTTGTTCCTGCTCCCTGTTTTGGCTTTAATAAAAAGGAGATACAGGATTGGGACATATGCTTTACTGCATAAATTGGGGAAAATCTCCACTAAGGAGCACATTTATCTTCTTTTACATTACAGTGATAGAAATATAAAATCAATATTGGCCAAGGAAAGCTTGACTGGTGCATCTCTAATGATATGTTTTGGCTTACCGCCGGTACGTACCTGCAAGAGTGCAATAACGAGAGCTGCAACTATCACCCACTGAATGTTATTCTTCAGGAAGGTTACCAGGGCGTCATGGCAACCCTAAAAAAACAACAAAAACAAAGAGTGAGCAGACATTAACTTGCTGCAGTGTGTTCTGTGAGAGTGTCTGCCTCAAAGAGGAACAGATGCACAGAGACCTTTGACCCCACCCACCAAACTGTAAAAGTTCCTAACATAGTTTCTCCGTGGTGGACTGCTTTCCAACTTAGCTCAACTCGGGAGTCATTTATAGGGAACACCTAAAGCTGCATAATCTCTTGTACATCTGGGGAAAGATTTACATTGGTGTGGTTTTCCAAGCAAATCGCAGATCAGGAATAAAACTTTGGCAGGTTTGTATCATCATGCTTCACTAAAATTCTCTGCAACTCTAGAATAGTGACATGGTGACAGGAAGTTGTTGTAGCTCTGTTAGTACTGAATTGTTCTTTTTATTGCCTTTTGTTCATAATTTTTTGTTTTTATGGTTGAGCCATTGCTTTTTTGGATAATTATTCTCTCTGGTTTTGGATGCTGTGCAGTTTGAAGGATTTTTGCTCTTACTTTCTTTCCTTTCAGACAGCTGTCAGGATGCGTATTGTGGCAAAAAGGAATTTTATAACCGAGAGCAGCTGATTAGAATCTCAAAAACTCCAATAATACCTGAACTATGACCCTAAATCCCAGAGGAGTTGAAAAGGAGGCTTAACAAATTAGAGCAGGACCAAAGAGCAGAGAGCGGAGGAGGAAGTTCAAACCATCTCTTCTATTGATCATAATGGACAGGGACCATACCACCGACACGAATGCTTCTCTGCCCGGCTTTCTAACCATACGGCCAGACAGAGATTTAAAGAGGAGCTGCAAAAGGAAATGAGGTGGATTAGCAGCGCTTGGTAACAACTGATGATGTCACCCAGGACATGTTACTGTGGCATATCGTCTCTGTTACCTGGATATTGAGCTGTTAGCGTCTCATGACAATCATGAGACTGTCATTCAGCAACTCTTCAGTCCGCGGCCTCTTCAGATTTGTTCCAAGACTGACTGACATTATTAGGCAGCTATTAGGCCTCACATAGACCTCTCTAAGTATAGCATCGCGACTGAGTGTTCAAAAGCATGTTTATTTGTCTTACGGCAACAATTTTATCCAAGTGGATTCATGCTTCTGTCTAATATTTACATTCCATCTACGTGGAATGTAGCCTGTGTTTGGTTTTCGGCTAGCTAAATCTCTCGAGCTTCCATGACCTTATCCAGTCATGAAGGCTGGTGACATCCTGTTACCTAAATCAGAATAAACAAAGATATTTTTTTTTTTATTCAGACATTCAGGTTTACCTTCTGGTGCACTTTGCTGGCATCTGTCATGGCTCCTTTTCCACAGTTTTGAGTGACGTTCAAGCAGCATGAGTCAGGCACCGTCTTTCCATCGCTACCAAAGTAACCCCAATCAACAGAGCTGTTCACACCACAGCACTTCCACTACAAATGAGCCAATACAAAACCTTGATTACAGAAGAGGCAGCTGTAACCTGAGCCTACAGATGGACAATAATTTCACGTCTTGGGTTACCAACAGGATGCAGAACTGTTACGCAAAGGTGTTCCTGAGCAATGTAAACAGTGACTGGGACAGTCGAGGCTGAACTTACGTCCTCCTGCAGTTTATCAACGGTGTCTCTGAATTCTGCTGTGGAGTTTTTGTAGTTGTTGATCATATCAGTGAGACTGTCCTGGACGACAACTGAGAGCTACATGGAGGACACAGCATGGAGGCAAAATTTAAAGACACCCCTTCTGTAGGGAGTTACAGAACCGAATAAACCGTGAAGCGTACACCCACCTTGTTTCTGTACACGTATCCAAGAATGGCTGCAGCAACCTCAGCAATGATGATCAACGAGAGGAGGATGGAAAACTGTGAAAGAAGAATTAAGCAAAGGAGAGTAAACATACACTGGCTCCCCTATCCACAAAATTGAATTCAGATGTTCCAATAACGTCTGTTGCCACTGATGTTTAAAATCAGGCGCCTAGTCCTGCAGGCTGCTTCTACAAACATGGATGAAAGAAGGGGTTGATCTCAGGAGCTCAGCGAATTCCAGCGTGGTACTGTGACAGGAAGACACCCGTACAACAGGTCCAGTCGTGAAATGTCCTCACCACTAAATGTTCCACAGTGAACTCATCGCGTTAGTGGAAGTGACTCAGCCACAAAGTGGCAGGCTGTGTAATATTGCGAGTAGGGTTAGCGGATACCGAGGCACATGGTACACACAAGTCACCAACTTTCTGGAGAATCAGTGGCTACAGAGCTCCAAGCCTCATGTGGCCTTCGGATTAACTCAAGAACAGTGTGCATAGAGCTTCGTGGAACGAGTTTCCATGGTCATGCAGCCGTATTCTAGCTTTACATCAAGTGCAATGCAAAGTGCCGGGAACCAGTGGTGTAAAGCCCACAACTGCTGCTCTCTGAAGCAGTGGATACGCCCTCTCTGGAGAAACGAATCATACTTCTCTGCCTGGCAAGACAACCTTTGCCAGTTTTATGCTCCAAACCTTGTGGGGAAAGTTTGGGATCTGCCATTTTCCTGTTCCAGCATGACTGGGCATCATTGCACAAATCAAGGTCCATAAGGAGGGCATGGATCGGCGAGTTTGGAGTGAAAGAACTTGACGGGCCTGCAGAGAGTCCTGACCTCAGCTTAACGGAACACCTTTTGGAAGGAATAGAGCGGACGCTGTGAGCCAGCCCATCTTTTCCCACATCGGTGTTGGATCTCACGAATGCACAATTCTCATAAACACACTCCTAAACCTTCTGGAGACCCTTCACAGAAGAGTTAAAGCCTTTATAGCTGCAATGGGTGGTCTGATATAATTCTAAACTCTGTGGATTTAGGATGGGATGTCTCTCAGGTTCATATGTCTGTGAGGCAAACAAGCTATAATGTACATCAGGCCTATTCAACTAGCGGCCCCCGGGCCGGATACGGCCCTTTTGAATTTTTTTGTGGCCCGCTAACCGCTGCCAGAAACTCAATTTGACTTATATGAATACAACGCGTAAGTATCAAACCTATATCAGAATTGGTTTGAGACTGAACTTCATAAGCCAGTAGTAGTAGTCCGTTGATTTATAAACTTTCTACAGGTAACTATGGCAACGCAGAAGGGAGTGGGTAACTCCGCATGCACATAAACGCTGATTGGCTGAACAAGTGGTTTCACCTGTGTGTAATAGCGGTAAAACTGCTTTTCTGACTGAAGAACACAGAGGAAAACCTTGGATAAGAAAAGCTGATGATAAGCTTAATAATGTCTCTTTCCAAACTATAAAGACGCAAAATGGACGTTTATTTACGTTGCCCACCTTAAAAACTGTTGGGTATTTGTGCAATATTGCCATTAATGTGACAGCAAAGTGGTTCAAATGGAAGGATTTGTTCTTTGAACTTATGGTTAGAAATGTTTAAATTGCTTTTTAAATAAAATGATTGACTTTGGCCCATGAGCCTTCTGTAATTTTTATATTTGGCCCACCTACAATTGAAGTTGAATAGCCCTGATGTACATGAAAGTGAAAGACGTATTACAAATGTTTTGCAAACAGTCTTCCTGCTTAGTATAGGATGCATCCTATGGGAAGTTATGCTTTAAAAGCACTGATTCCCAAACTTGGGGTCATGGGTCAACAAGTATAGGGTCTTGAGATCCTCTATAGAAATTAAAATAAAAAAATAAAAATTATAATGGTGAAAAATATTTATGTTTTAGTGCTTAAAGAGATAAAAACAGCAATAAGAAAAAGACAAAACCCATATATTGGCTATTGATGCTGTTTGTGTTATTATTATTATATTCATGTTTAGTTGATTTAACTGAAATATTTGTACAATCAACCAATAGTTTGGGTCATGAGTCCGTCCTGCTGTTATTTTGTGGGTCAGAAGCTAGAAAAGGTTCAGAAGGCCAGATTTAAGGGATGCCATGGGTGTATATGGATTACCGTGGTGACCATGCAGTAGTTTTCTTTCCAGGCTCCGCAGCAGCCAAAGAACGCAATGAAGAAAATTACAACGCCAACTCCAATGATGAAAATGGGAGCTGAGGAGGCCGAGGCGTCACGGATCAGAAAGGTTTTGTGCAGAGAAACCTGCACGACGACTCCCACGACAATCAGCGCAAGTCCACATATCTGCAACGATATAGAAGAGATCAGTTCAGTTTTCATGTCACCTGGCCTGCATTTTGTTGAAAGTTAATAGCCGGTTGCTATTTAAATGTAAACAGCTACATTACTTGATCAATGAATAGGAAATTACACATTTAGTACTTGACTGTGATAAAACTCTGGTCTAATCTTTAATGTACGCATCTAGAAATATTTCCATTATAGCTCTAAAAAGAATTAAAATGATTCCAGATTCCAAAGAGATTATCTGAGCAGCATGAAGGCTCACAAAATGTATATTTTGGTCAATTTGCACGCCTGTTTCATACCCAGTTATCATTTCAGACAAACCTACAATTTTATATCCGTAAACAAACCATTTTATACCCTTTTTGCTGATTGTGTTCCTGATTTTCTCTAACTAAATGACTAAAAACTGCACTAAACAACCAAACCGACTGAAGTTACATCATGATTCAGTAACTAAATGTGGAAAATGGTCAGATGATAATTTGTCAGTCTTCTGGGTGGGGTGATGGTAGCAGTCCGGATCTTTTACACACATTGTTTGGGTAATCTATTTGACCACGATCAGATCACACCGGGCAGCTCTTATGCAAACAACAGGGAAGTACATGAAGTGAGCTGTGAATGGGTTTATTAGAGAAGCACAGTAAAAAAAAAGGAAAACTGATTGTCCAAAAAACCGAAGCAAATTTAAAAACGGACCCCTTTATGGCGGAACATCAGCGCGAATGTTTGGATGGAAAGTTTTACAGTAGAATAAAGAAAGCTCACAAAAAGCATGGCGAATGTGATGTTCTGTTTCCAACTTTCCTTAAGTATAACAGCAACCATAACCTACTGATAAACACACCAACAACAGCCTGATTTCATTATGTAGCCTATGACAATGAGTAGGTAAAAACATCAACTGTTCAGTGGTTAAAATCTACCAGCTCATTACCTTCACTTTACATGAGAATCACAAAGAAATATATCTGGGTTTCCGAAGCAGAAACCAGATATTCTGATGATGTATATCAAATTTACAAACTTGTTTTCAGTGTTTCTACAATTTATTGTATGTGAAGGGACAAATAAGCTAATTATTTTACATTTTTGTTTAGCAAATGTATTCTTTCAACACTTGGAGCCTGATCAAAGGTGACAAGTCAATGTACTGATTTCAAAAACATTTAAATTTGTTTAAGATTATGCTTCTGATGACAATTATTCCGGTCTGCTCGTTGAACAAGTCTAGCAATTTCTAACCTTCATATTTAATCTATGAAGCGGTAGGAGAATTGAGTCCCCATAAAAGTGATTTAGATGCTGAAAAACATCACAGTTTTTGCTTCATGATCATAGATTAAGCGTTAGTGGTGTATGACTTAAAAAAAGGTGATACAAATGTGGCACAAAAAGCAACATTCTCACACCCCTCAACTCTAACATAGAAACTACAGTACAGTCATCTCATATGTCTTCCTACTTCTTCATACATGTATTGAATAAATAAATGTTGTTAGTTTTTTTTTTAAACTCCTTTTTAGCACAATCGTGCTACTTTTAATCACTCTACCTCAGCCAGGTTGTTCTGTACTACACTGCGGCATTATTCAGGCTTGTTGCGTTTTTTAAATCAACCTTCCATATGAATATCTTTAGCCAGCGCAGTTTGCTATCAGACAGCTCATTGGTTTCCTGTGTTACTCGTGTTAAGCCCTGGCTTTAACTGAAAAACCTTTTCACGTTGACAACACCAGAGTAAATATTTGAGCCAGGGTGAAACGGGCGGCTAATGGGTGACACTGGGAAACAAAAAAGGAGTGAAGAGAGCCAATAAGGTCATCCAAATCCTGGAACAGGTTATACGATTAAACAAAACAGAACTTAGTCCCTGGTCATTAAATTAAAATCATTATTTAACGTCCTACATGTGTGTAGATCTATTTTACCTAAAGCACCTTGACAATCACTCACAGAGACTAAATATAACCAGCCTTATTCCCTTACATATAAAACAAAGTGGCAAAATAAGAGAACAGATTCTGAACTGAAGAAGGGTTAGTCAAATCTAAATTTACTGCTCATTGAAGAGTAAAAAACAACTGACTCAATAGTTACTGAGTAACACGCAGGGAATTTGCTATGATGTGATAAGAAGGAAAACCCAGTCCTAGCCGGAGTGTTTATTCAGCTTCTTTGCCATGTAAACATAGAGTGTGTCTTACACCTGCATAAAACTGTAATAAAACACCTAACTCTGATCAAGACTAAAAAGGAAGGCTATGGAAGGTCATGTGCAAGCTGAGGTCGCTATGAGGCTTTAACCCGGAAAAGGGCTGAGCAGTGGAGCAGGGTAAAAGCTGAATACATGGCGATCTGAAAGAATCACATGACTTGGTTATAATTATTTAGATCTGGTCATAAGATTTACATTCCACTATTACCACCAAAAACTCCCAAACACACACACCAAACTGCAAACAGACCATAGGAAGGAAAGGTTTTCAGCTGATCCAGGACTTCATCACTGTAAAAGTAAACAAGTCCTGCACATGTCAAAAGAGGAGGAAGTGGGTTCTGTGACTAGTGCGGGTGTTCATCAGCTGATTTGACAGAGGTTTGCATGCTGTTTTATCACGTCAAGGTTGCATTAAATTTTGAGACACACACCTTTCCAAGAAAAGACACAAAACCTGAACGCCTATTTGTCTTGCTTAACCTCTGAACAGCACAACATCACTTCACATAAGTTATACTGTATGTAGGTATCAATGTACAATAATGACGTTATAAATTAGGTTTAAATCTTTTATAATGTAAAACAGGTACTTTTACTTGGGGTTATCATGCTGTGACGCCTTCTTCACATGTTAGTAAGGTTTTTAGGTGATTTCCACATCTGGTCTGCCAACTATTTCATCCTAAAAGTAGTTTAAGAAAAAAAATTTGGTTGTAGCTTACCCAGAAAATGAAGTTGAAGAAGAAAAGTAGATACTTGACGCATTTCAAGCCACCTTCCACAGCCATGGCAGATGATGATCCGGCTCCTCTGTTTAACAGACAGGGAAGGCAAATTAGAGACAAAATAGAGAAATTGGAAACCACACATTAGATGTGATTAGAGCAGAAGCAAAGTGGAAGATCTGACTCATTTTTAGCAGGAAGGTTTAGTGACACAACCTCTGAATTGCAAAACATCTCTTGGTAACTTTCTGAGCCACTAAAACATCACGATGTCTCAAAAAGCAGAGGAAAGAGTCTCAAAAATGGTCCTCAGACTTATTTCAATAGTGCTGTTTACGTCTCAGAAAGGGCAGGGCACCAGTAAAAATAGTAAACAGCAGGAGCAGAAAAGTGCTCAATGTAAAGGAATTATGACAAAATGTTTTTACAAAGGTAATAAATTCAGCTTTTTTCAATTAAAAAGCTTTAAAGTAGTTTGTAACCGTGTAGCTCCGTTAATACCCACCGACAACAACACCAGCTTTGTCATCATCACAGGCCAAATTACATCAACCGATTAAATCAACATTCACCAAATCATTCAACGTGTTGGTTTTAAGTAAGTTAAAATTACATAAACACCTGTAGTTACCCTCTTTAATTTAAAAAAAAGAAGTCACAAACAAAAGAGCGAGTTTTTTCTTTTATTCCACACTCTTGAAACCTTAAACGGTCACATAAATGGAACAAAACGAGCAGAAACGGACAAAAAAAAAAGATGGCGTAGCAAATCCAAGATTTAATATTTCGTAGTATTTAGTTACTTACTGTTGAGGAAGAAGTGTTTAAAGTCCTTTAATGGGTAAACAAAAAGAAAAAGAAAAAGGCAGCGTGTCGAAATGACCAAGACCAAGTTTTTAAGCTCACACGTTCTTCTCCTCCCTCTTCTGCTTTTAACTCGACAACCCCCCGCGCGCCCCCCTCTTATGCTGCCTTCAGGGTCCGCTCGTTAAACACATTACTATAACTTTCAAGGTTGAAGGTTAACGGGAAATTTGGTCAAATTACAGTTTGTATTGAGTAAAAAAATCCGATAGATTTTCACTTCTTTGATAGTATAAGTTAGGACTGTATATTTTTAGAGGCTGGTGTGTATATATTGTGAAGAACTGCAACTGTGATGAGAAAAGTTAACAAGTGTCTCTAAATTCTGATAATGTCGAATGATTTTAATGGAGCTATGTCAATAGGATCCTGATAGCTTCCCCTATTTTTTGATTTAGATAATTTATAGTAATGAAATAGTGTCTCAATATGTCTAACACTCATGACCCAGGGAGCTCCGAATTCTGGGATCATAACTTTTATTTATTTATTCCATTCTCAGGAGTAGGTGTCTCATAATTTTCAGTTTACTATTTCATCGTGATGAAATAGGCCAGTGATTCTCAACCGGTGGGGCGCGCCCCCTCGGGGGGCGCAGACACGCCCCTGGGGGGCGCCAGTAGGCTACAGGATGGGAGGAAAAAAACTGAAAAGAAAATTTGCTAATTTTTTTATTATTAATAAACTACTGTCATAAAAAGTTCTAGTTTTGTATATAAACAACTCCTGAATAGAAATTAAAATGTGTTTGGACTGATTTAAAAAAAAGAAGTTTTGAACAAATTTTATTCGTTTGTCGATGGTAAGGGCAAATGCAGGTGATAAGCGGTTTCAGCGAGTCACACTGAAGTTCGTTGGCTCTCCAGGGGGGGCGGGTGTTGCAGCGGTTGTATGAGCTGCGAGAGGAGGTGAAGGGGTTTTAGACAGAAATCAAATCAGATCTGGTGAAGCATCTAGATGACACTATAAGTGGCTTGTGTTTCTGTCCTATTTGATCTATATTTGACCGCTTGAATGGCCTTAAACTGTCTTTGCAAGGCAGCGAAACTCATATTTTGCTCCTTGCAGACAAAGTGCAGGCCTTCACAGTAAAACTAGACCTCTATGGCCGCATCAGTGAGGGAACCCCAGCCTTGTAGACTTTATCACTGATGCAGGCACGTCACACGATTTCTCCTCCCTATTTCAATCAGCGTCTGAGCGCCTGTCAGCAATGAGAAAACAATTTGCAACATACTTTAAAGAGTATTATCGCTCTTTTGCTTGGGTTCGAGATCCGTTTGTGTGCACAGCAAACGAGCTGTCAATTTAGGGTGACCAACCGTCCTCTTTTCCCCGGACATGTTCACTTTTCATGTGCTGTCCGGGTCATCCTGGAGGATTTATAGACTGATGAAAATGTCTTGGTCTTTATTGTTTTCATAGGACCATGCTTAAACTGACTGGTGTGATGCATGCATTATGACAGCCTTTCTCTCATGTAACGTCCTCCCGAGCTGGTTCTGATCCGTCTATTGACGCCACAGACAGCAGGGTGTGCGCCAAGCTGCGCCGCACCGCATGCATTGCTCACCGCATGCATTGCGCACCGCATGCATTGCGCACCGCATGCATTGCGCACCGCATGCATTGCGCAGCGCAGCGCTGCTCTGCTCTGCGCCGAGATGCACCGCACCGCGTAAACCTGCATTGCGCAGCGCTGGGCCGCGCCGAGTTACTGCTGTTTACAAGAAATCAAAGCACAAGCTTCATGCACAAAGCACAAAAGATATACTGTCAAGTCGCAACAAATGGGTGGCGTAGTGCACTATTCACATAGCTGGAATGTGTGTTTCTGTGTGACAAAAGTGGCAAATATCCCTAAGATAACATGGACACAAAACTATAAAAAGCCTGAGCAAAGTGAGAGTTCATCTATAAACTGACTGTGGAGGATGAAGATGCAAACTAAACAGAGTAAGCACTTTTTTATTGTGTTTTTGAGTCTGCAGCTGTTTACTTTTATTACAGTGAAAAGAAAATAATACTTGTTTTCTCAGAAGATTATTTCAGATTTTTCTTCCGTTTCTGTCCAGTACAATTTAAAAAGTAAACTAATATTGTTGCTGGTAACTTTTTTTAATTCAGAAGAGTAATTATTTCTATTATTATTTATTTCCAGAGATTATAAAATCATTTTCTACTTGTGAAAGCTTTTTTGAAGTTTGTTATTTAACTAATCTTTTCTAACCACATTGAGAATGCACACTTTAAATATGTTAAAATCAAAAGTCTTGGCCAAGTCCTGAAAGTGTTTCACTACTGTGCCAGATGGCCTCTATTTTGGAAATCAAAATATGGTCACCCTATTGATATGCAGGAGCAGCTCATTGAGCTGAAGCGTGACAGTAGACTGAAGGAACTCTTTGGCTCCTCCCCTCTTTCGTCATTCTGGGCAGCATTGATGCAGGAATATCCTCAACTCTGTGACATCGCCTTGAAGATTCTCCTTCATTTCACGTCGACATATTTGTGTGAGGCAGGATTTTCATAAATGACTGCACTCAAAACAAAATACTGCAATCATGCACAAATCGAGGATGATTTGAGGCTATGTTTATCAAACATTGAGCCAAGAATTGAGGATCTTTGCGAGGCAAAGCAGGCTCAGGTCTCACATCAACATCACCTACGTACAAGCTTCTGTAAATAATGCAGATGATGCCTATTATTAGGCCTAGTAATAATAACAATAATAAAGGATAAATTAATAGCAGAGGTCTGAAGCCAATTCCCAATTATAGCAATAGCCTAATAATGATAATAGGCCTATTGATGATAACAACAACAACAAAGCATGTAACCTCATATAATTATATAGCAATAGCCTAGTAATGATGATAGGCCTACTGATGATGATGATGATAATAATAATAATAATAATGTGGGCACTGGGCCCCAACTGCAATGAACCAGCTTTGGGGGGGCCCAGCTTGCAAAAGGTTGAGAACCCCTGATATAGGCTATAGTATCTTATAGCTGTTTCACAATCATGTGATTGTGTTTCATGGTTACTGTCATGTTTAAATTGGACTGAAGAAGTCTTTGTTTGTTCATACTGATAATGACTGAGTTGGTCTACATTCACAGTTAGGTTTTACAAAAGGTGTGAAACAGCTATTGCAAAGCGCAACATGTTTAAGCGTATCCAGATAGTAACCCTCTAACCAAATTATTGCAGCTTAGAAATATATGCTGACATTTTTTGAATGGATGTCATTTTGTTCATTTTCTGCAGTGCCTTTATTCACCATCAAAAAAAATAGTTTAAAAGATACATATTCTGTTTTACAGTTCATGTTTAAAAAAAGAAAACTCTTATAGATAGTAGATGTATTTTTCAACTTTAGTAACTAGAGGTTTCTATGTACTGTTAATAAGCTTCTAATGCAAACATTCAGGGAGATTAAATGCTTATAAATATTATTTCCATTTCCAAATATATTTCCATTTATTATTAAAATGTATTTTATTATTATTGTTTAGAAATTAAGGATAATTTCTAAGTAAATATCTTACCTATATTAAATAGAAGTAAGATATTTACTGTAGATAGCCCCTGAACAGAACCTCACTTTAAAAAACAACTTATCCATTTCAGTGACTTTTGTATTCATTACAAAAACTCTTAACTGGAGTTCACTAAAGGTCTGTTGATGGCATCTGAGCACGGTGTAGTTATCCTTCCTAATATGCAGCTGAGAATTCAAAGACACTGAGACGATTCAATTTTTATAGTTTTGCATTGCCTTTCTGCAATGTATTCAGGAAAAAAAATTTACTGAGCAAAAATTTGTCTCAAAAACTGAAATAGGCTGTAATTTGAAACTGCATCTAAGGGCTTGCAAAATGCCCTTGATATATGTCAAACAAAGAAAACGAAAGTCACATTTTGGTATGGGTGTTGGAATTTTCAAAGAGTTTGATGGTGTGAACACTTCTCTTTATATGTTTACATTTTTAAAAGTTGTGCTAAACCTGAAATATTTTCCATTCCTAATAAAAAGCTGTGTGATGTCTAATTCATGCTGCACAATGCTTTGGCTGCTAATGGAGCTGACAAAGTGACTTATCGCCAGCTGGTATGTAATACATGTTTACTTTATAATAAAGAACTAAAAAAACCCACCTGAGTCAATGCCACATCTGAACAGAACACGTTGAATATAAAGCTTTAGGGCCTACAATGAAAAGCGTAGGCAAAGATGTGACAGTATAATTTAATTTATGATCATAACGTGTATGCAGTAGATAAAATAAGTAACGCACTTAGATGATGTTGCACATAGTGAATGGCACTTGCACTCATAAATATCAGTCTTTTTGTATACAGTAGACAGTATAAAATTGCTGTGAGGAAATAGCTAGTGTGGGAGTTGACTCAGTTTGTTGTCTCTGGAGCTCCAGATGTTCAGTGGAGTTCAGGACAACTGTCCACCAAACAATTCTGAATGCAATAGCATTGGTGGGTGTTGATTCTGACATTGCTTACATTGCTGAGTGGAATTACAGTGTTGTAGTGCACAAAAGAGGATCGAGATGCAGCTGTCCAACTTGTGTCTGTGTATAGGTGTAGAGGGTTTGGCTAAACATTTCTTGCATTAAAGGGGAAAACATATTCAGAGCTGTTACACAACTTCAGCGTGGCTAGAATGATACCACAATTTAAGTGCAGACTCATGTGGTTCCTCTACTATGGCTTTTTCATTAAAATGCTCTAAAATAACGATCCTGCTACCAAAGTTTCTCTATCAGTTGAAAATTGTTACATTTTTAAATTAAAAATCATCACAAAGGCATTGAATACATAACACATCTATGCACCAGAGGGAGCCCGTTTTTTTGATTTTTAATTTTTTTTTATATACACTGTATATGAAGAGATTACCACATGATATATTTATTTATTATCAACTGTATTTACCCATTTATTTATTTATTTATTTATTTCCACCTTTATTTATTTATTGGAATATTTATGTATGTATTTATTTATTTACAGATGTATTTTCAATTTTATTTATTTCTATGTTTATTTACAAATGTATTTATTTATTTACATACATTTCCAATTTTATGTATTTATTTTCACATTCATTTATTTTTTTCTATATTTATTTACAAATCTTTTACCTTCTTTATTTATTTCCACATTTATTTATTGTCAATTTCGGGGCAGGGATGGTCCACAACGCAACGAGATCGTAACTAATATTATAGGTATTACATTTATAAAGCCAACCCTTGCACAACCCAGATAGATAGATAGATAGATAGATAGATAGATAGATAGATAGATAGATAGATAGATAGATAGATAGATAGATAGATAGATAGATAGATAGATAGATAGATAGATAGATAGATAGATGTGTTGTAGATAATGTTGTTTACATTGTACATTGAGACAACAGTACTGTTTAAACTTGTTAAAATTTCGTTTTTTGTACATATTCTCTTAATAATCTTGCATCTCTTCCTAATAACAATGGCAGAGTAACAAAATCCCACAGTGGAGGGCTGGAGAATTCAAATGCGAGATGATGAAACATAGGCGATGACGTCAACTTGTTAGGGGCTTCTGATTGGCTGCCCTGCGTGTAGCTCATCAGACAAGGGGAGGAGGCAGGAAAAGACGTTGGAGAGGAGGGGGTTAGCTAAAAATCATCATGGCGGGATGCATGAAAATCATTAATGGCTACATCTCTGCAAATTCGAAGATGCTGGTTTTGACAGTGCTTTTTATGTGTTTGCCTCAAGCTTCACACCAATATACAGGTAAGAAGCTGTGTTACAAACGAGGTAGAGAAACCTTCAGTGATATTTAACAAGATGCGGCTAATAAGTGTTAGCTTGTGTTTTTGTCCGTTTTAAAGTGGACTATGAGCTAATAGATTAGCGTTTGCTTTACCTGTTGTTTTGCGTCCTTAGACAGTAATAGGAGTTTATGTAATTAATAATTTCCTCCATGTTAGCTTGTTGCTGCCATGCATTGTTCAGTTGGAGAAATTTGCATCCTGTTATTTTTATAGTTGTTGCGTTGACATCCCAGAACACGCCCAGATTGTTTTCCTACAGGAACCTCACTCACTAATCCGAGTTGGTTTGCATGTAGAGAACCTACTAAATGATTAGTCATAATGCATTGCCTGTTTGAAGCGTAATCAGTATTTGTACCCATTTAGTTTTATTTTTAAATACAGCCCTTTTCAACTAATAAGTCTGTTTAAAGAGAATAATCCATCCATCCATCCATTCATAGTCTATACTTGCTTATTCCTGCAGGGTTGCAGGAGAAAAGTCTTTGTTTGCTTTTTAAATGAAACGTGAATCTCAGTTTTTTTTTCTGACGATAAAGTTCTGTCACACATGTATCTGCTTGTTCAATCAAGGTAACACACCTCCAATAATTGATCTGCAAGATGGGGAGCAGTACGTCATATCTGGGCCCAACCGGTTCTGTTACAAAAATGCAGTTGTTCCAACCTGGAGGCAAACTTGGACAAGAATTCAGGCAAGTTCCACTAATTATGCTGACATAACAGGTTAGAAAGTTACATTAAGCTATAAAACATGTGGTACCATATTTCGCTTTCGGGGTGCCAAATCACGTCAATTTTTTAACTGGAGTTGAAGGCCCAACATTTGCGAATATGAACTGCTTGGGTATCTACACAGAGGCTGATTTGTTGTATCGACCAGTTCAGCGTTTTGTTACAGTAGAAATAGCACTGATGTCCATTTCTGCAGTGACTTTCTAAAACTGCTATTTTCTCAATGCGGAACAGTGTTTGCAGTAGTGGAAATAAAAGTCAGATATAGGTTGAGCTGCAGACAAGTTAGAGTGAATGCATTAGTTCTTTCTCTTCGGTTTAGCCAACGTTCCTGCTGACTTTTCATGATGCATAATCAACCAGCACATATCAGTGGGGAGGTCTAACGTGCAGGCAACTAAAAGGCAAGGCAATTTTATTTGTATAGCATAGTTTCAACAATAAGGTAATTCAAGGTGCTTTAGATGATTAGGGGATAAAGTAAAAACAGCAATAAAGCAAGAAGCACACAGAAAACATGATACATGAAAGCATTACTCAAAGGCAGCTCTAAACAGATACGTTTTTAGTTCTGATTTAAAAGAACTCAGTGTTTCAGCAGCTTTGCAGTTGCTTGTAAGTTTGTTCTAGATTAGAGGAGCATAGAAACAGAAAGCAGCTTCTCCATGTTTGGTTCTAATTCTAGGGATGTTGAGAAGACTGGAATTAGAGGACCTGACTGTTCTGGTGGGTTGGTATAGTGACAGTAGATCTTCCACATACTTTGGTGATAATCCATTCAGTGATTTATAAACCAGTAGGAGTATTTTGAAGTCTATTCTCTGAACTACAGGGAGCCAGTGTAAGGACTTTAGAATTGGGATGATGTGCTCAACTTTCCTGGTTCTAGTTGAGGACACGAGCGGCTGTGTTCTGGATCAGCTGCAGCTTTATTGACTTTTTAGGCAGACCTGTGAGAATGCTGTTGCAGTAATCAATTCGACTAAAGATAAACTCATGGATGAGTTTTTCGAGGTCCTGTTGCCACATCAGTCCTTTAATCCTAGAAATGTTCTTCAGGTGATAGAAGGCTGACCTTGTGATTGCCTTTATGTGACCCTGGAGGTTCAGGTCTGAGTCCATTACTACACCTAGATTTCGGGCCTGATCAGCAGTTTCTAGCTGTATTACCTGAAGCTGTGTGCTGACTCTTGATCGTTCCTCTTTAGGTCCAAAAATAATTACTTCTGTTTTGTTTCTGTTCAGCTGGAGAAGGTTATGGCACATCCATCCATTGATATGCTCAATGCATTTACGTAGGGTTTGGATGGGCTCAAAGTCACATGGTGACATCGTAATGTAGAGCTGAGTATCATAGTTATGGTAGCTGATCTTATTGGTTGTTATAATCTGGGCAAGTGGGAGCATGTAGATAATAAATAAGAAGGGCCCCAGGATGGAGCCCTGGGGCACCCCACATGTGATTTCTGTTCATTCTGATGAAAAGTTTCCTATTGACACAAAGAAGTTCCTGTTCTTTAGGTAAGACTCGAACCGGCCAAGTATTGTACCAGAGAGTCTGACCTAGCTCTCCAGTCATTCCAATAATACATCATGATCAACAGTGTCAAATGCTGCACTGAGGTCCAAAAGTACCAGCAACTAAAAGCACAAAAAACCTAATTCGAACAGTCAGCGCTCACTGTAGTCTGCTGCCCAACCCTGGATGTTTGTAAACAACTGTTATTATTCAAGGCTTCAAATGGAAACTGGTGCATGTTGAGCTTTTTACTGTTATATTCACCTGCCCTCAGAGACGCATGAATCAGTCACTCAAACATTATTTATAAATCACATTTCATTCAGTCAAGTGTAACATAAAGTGGTTTACAGAGGTTAGAAACAGAAGGACCGAGCCTGAAACACTAAAGGCAAAATGAAATGCTCAAGTGTTAGACAGAAAAAAACACAACTGTCAATAAAACTGTGTAGAACTGGAAAAGCACTCTGAGAGCGCAGACCTCCGCCAAGGCAGCTCAACCCCCCCCCCTCCAATGTTGTGATCTAATTCAGAGTTTTATACCTATAGCAGCAAGATTCACAATGATATCATTATTAGCTCAGTAGTTATTCACAAAAATCTCTTTTTGGGTAATGGTGGTTATTCCGATCACCCCCCAAATTCTAATCACTTGTTCCTGGTCCCCTTGCAGACATTTCCTGAAAATGTAATCAAAATCCACCAACAACGTTTCGAGTTATAAACAAACAAACCCTGGCTAAAACATAACCTCCTTGGTGGAAGTAATTAAAAGTTAGAGAAAATCTTTAAGGTCTTTAGTTTGCTTTTAAAAACATCTGAGTTCTTAGCTCCCCTATGGTTTTCGGGAAGGCTCCTCCACAGATGAGGGTCATAGTAACAACAGACGCCTCTTCGCATGTTTCACTTATTACACTCAGTAACAATACAAGACCCGCTCCAGAGGACCTGGGGAGCTTCGAGGGGCAGTCGGACGTAGGAAAATGTGATAAATATGATCACCTGTTAGGATTTGAATATTAGACAGAGCAACAGAGCAAGACATTCCACCCTTAAGTTAAATTTAGGCTGTTGCTTTATTCCCCAGAGTTAGAAACAGTGAGAAGAAGCATTTTGTAACCAGCCCAGTCATTCTCCTGATCTGGCAGCAGTTCGTTTGCTTTAGCTTAGCATAAACAATGGAAGTGAATGGTAACAACTAGCATTTTGTGTGCAAAAGTCATGAAAATTACTCAATAATGATCCTAATTATTCCCGGTGACCTCAATAATCATATTGACTGCAAATGACAATAAGTAACTAGAAGGAAATTACAGGAGCAGATTTAGACTTGGGACTACATTACGACAAAGCACTGCTGGAAAGGCGCCGCTGCAAGGCGCAAAGACATGGCGCAGCGCCTGCAAACTCAACAAAATTTCACATAGGGGTGGAATAAGTAGGTGACAAATGTGGACTGTAACATCACAGCACTAGATTATGTGTATTTTAAAAACAAGCAAACAACAAAAAGAGAAACTGCACAAAAGTTTGGACTGCAAGTTCACAACATAATTACTCCGGTGTCCAGATTGTCTTAGATTCCCAGTTAAGAATATTTTTGGCCTGGCAGCTTTCTGAGATTGGGGGCTAAATGAACTGTAAGCATCTGAATTTTTTTCTCTGTGACTTGTAGTTCAAATTGAGGAATTCAGGCATAATGTTTTGAGAACCTCTTGGTTTGAGATGATTCAATCAGCTGGCCAGATATCGTAAGGCAGTATTTCCTTTTCTTGGCTCTGATCGTTGAACGAAACCTAAAGAAACCTGGTAGGAAGAAAAAGGAAGAGAGCTTAACATTTCCATTCACAAATACACCAACCATCAGCATTCATCTAGATCCCCTTTTTTATTTTACATTTAAATCCCAATTGACTTCAAAAGCTTTTAAGTCCTGAATGCTTGTTGAAACTTACAGACACCCCATTTACTTTAAGACATTTGGATTGTAGGGACATGCACTGTGCATTGGTTGTTGTTGTTAAAGTCTACTCTAAGTGCGTCTTTCTGACAGGTGAAAGTGTGGAGTTCAAAGCTATTTAAGTTGGAAACTGTGGAAGGCGAAGAAGAGCTGCAGGAGCTGGAGCGTTTCACTGTCTGGAGCTGGTTTCAGAGTTTTTTACGTGAACGGCACAATGAAACTGTCATCAACATCAACCTGTTCAGCAAGAAGACCTGCTTCAGGGTGGACCCTACTGCAGGAGCTCAGTACACCCTCAAACCCATCCGCAGTAAGTGGAAAACCAATCTAGAACAATTACTAACTGGTTAGTGACAGATTTAGCATCTTCACACTGTTCAGTAGAGTTAACTTCATGGGAAACGAGGTTTACACCTTCATCTGCACTTAAAAAGGAGAGAAGTTACAGAATAAAACATATAAAATCGAGTAGTTTACTAAAGATTACATGCAGAAATATCACTCCTGAAATACTGCTCTGATTTTTACCTTCTCCTTTTTGAGAATCAAACAGCAATCATAAACGAATAACAAGAAAAAGCCAGTGTTAGGCATGTCAATAGATAATTGTGAACAATACACAACGGCCAACTAAGTCAGGATGGAAAGAGAGCTCTATTTGTGGAAGAGCAAAACTGACTGAAAGCTTACAAATTGTGAAGTTTCTGTTTAGCTCTCAGTTATCCAGAGTATGATATTTTTGATTATCTAATTAGGAGTTTTATGACCGGTAAAGAACTGTAATTTTAATTTTTGTTCTGTCAAATCTCCCAAATGCACCGTAATAAATATGGAAAAAGCTCCTCACATGTTCATGTATAAATTGTTGAGACTTCAGCTTGACCTCAGTAGGTTTTTACTATACCCTCATCCATAGATTGCGTTTTAGTTTTGAGTTTATGCACCCACAGGGAATCCAACAGTAAATGGATCTGCCAAATGTCACAGTGAAGCTGTCAGCTGCACTGGATTTGACTGACTGCTTTTGAACTGGCTCCTAATGAAACAGGGGAGAGTCTAAAATCTTACTGAGTGAAGTTGAGTGCACCTCCAGAGCAAGAAGGAAAACCGAGTCTGACAAAGAATTACTCAAAAATAAACAAAATTCAGTGTACATGGATAAACAATTGTGGTCAGCCAAAAAAAGCATGCTTTGATAAGCACGGGGGTTTAAAACCTCCAAATTTGCAGGTTAAACCCTTAACATTCTGAGGGCCCGCGGGCGGGCCCAGCCCATTTCCTAGTTTAAATCCTCAGATATTCTGACTTCTAACTTTTATGAACCTATACATATTTTATATCATTGGAAAGCTAAGAGTCTTTTGATTCCAATTAAGCCTGGCGTTTAAGGATACAATCATACCTGAAGACACAAACATGTTTTTTTCTCATGTTAATGTTTACATATTACAGATGTATACTTGACACATGCAATAATTTCACAGAATAAAGGAAGTTTTGACCAAAGCCTGGTAACTATGAACTTGCAGCACTGAACCTTTTGATGAATAATGATTTAATAATCCAAAGAATAAAAGAGAAGTGATGAATCTTGATTGATATTGTATTTTATCTGTTATGAGAGTGTCTCCAGAAGTTGCTGGGGCTTTCATGTAAACAACAACACAGTCTGGAATATCCGTAAACCATCACAGATATAAGAAACTACTGTAGTGTTTGTGAGACAGACACTTGTTTTATGACTGAAGTAAAAGTTTGAGACTACACAATAAACATTTGGTCAGATAAGTGAACCACAGAGCAGAGTCGTTTTCGATGGGAAAGGTCAAAGTATAAGTTCGTTTATGTTTCACAGATAATTAACAACCAAGTTTTTTTTTTTTCTTGCAGAATTTGATATCTATCTGTTTCTGGTCTTCCTCTGTGGGGTGTTGCTGTTTCTTTTTGCAGAATCTCTCAGCAGGTATTTATATATCCAAAATTAGTACTGCATTTTAAACTGGGTTTATTAAATTTTTCTTCATGTTTTGATCCTTTACTAAAGGAGTCAACTTTTCTTCTACTCTGCTGGAATGAGCACAGGCATGATCGCCTCTCTCATCATCATCTTCTTCATTCTGTCACGCTTTTTGCCAAAGGTAGGTTGTTTAATTCCTCCCATATGTTTATCACTTCATACCTAAAGTCTCTACAATCCAGTGGTTGATTGTTGCCCCTGTTGTTTACCCACAGAAAAGCCCGTTTTACATGCTAATTGTGGGCGGGTGGTCCTTCTCTGTGTACGCCATCCAGCTTGTCTGCAGGAACCTCGGGGTAATTCTGCGAGAGCACTGGCACGCTGCATTAGGTACAGACTTGTCATCAGCAGAATGTAGGCAGACAATAACAAACTGGAACTGGCAGGAGCAACGTGAGCAATACTAGAAAGAAGTACAGAGGCTTGCAAACATTTTGTCGTGCTACAATCAGAAACTTAAATTTTATGTGATAGACCAACATAAACTTGTGTACAATTGTGAAGTGTAAAGAAAATGTCCCACAATTATCATTTTACAAGTACAGATCTGAGAAATGTGGCAGTATATTAAACATATTCATCCTTTTTTAGTCTGCTAGCATTAAATCAAGGATTTTTGGCTCCAAAAGTAACTTGGTAAAAAGTCTAGCTGTGATATTTAATCTCAGTATACATCCAGCTGTTCTGTGAATCCCTGGAGTTTCATTGAACAATCAATATTATAAAGATCAAGGAACACGGAGTGCAGGTGTGGAGAAGTTTAAAGATTATAAAACAATATTTCAAGCTTTTAACATCTCCCTGAGCACTGTTCACTCCATCATCCAGTAATGGAAAGAGATGGCACAGCTGCCAAGCCAGGCAAGAAGAGCATTATTCAGAGAAGCAGGCGAGAGATCCATGGTGAAAGAATCTGTCAAGACGGGAACTATAATTTGTGAACTCCACTCTTGTAACAAGAAAGTAATTGTTGCAAGAAAACCAAGAATTTTCTTCAAGTCCTGTAGAGGAAACGGCAAATATGCGGGAAAAGGTGCTGTAGACAGATGAGACCAGAACTTAACATTAAGGGCTTTTCCACCAAAAAAGAACCGGTGCTGGTGTCAGAGCCAGTGCTTAGTCGTTCTTAGTCGGCTGTTTAACAGAACCCGTTGCTGACACGGGCCCCACCCGGTGCTGCGTTATAACGTCATCTAAGGCGTTGCGATGCAACCGTATACGCCCAGATGGGGAGATGAAGCACGCAAACAGAGAGATTTTAACAATGCAGGAATTCATCGTGCTTTTACAAGTGTTGCTTTAGTGCTTTCACACTTTGCTGGTTTTGCAAAGATGTGTACATAACATGTTCTTGGTGCACCGTCAACGATTGATTACAAGGAGATAGGGCTGGGCAATATATCAATTATATCGATTTATTTAATTTTTCTGTTTATGAAGACTGCATTTTTGGAATATCGAGAAATACATTTCAGATGGTGGCAGCATCATGCTGTGGGGATGCTTTTTATCAGGGACTGGGAGGTGGTGAGATTGATGGGAATAATAAAACAAAATATATAGGGGCGTAGTGGTCAATACGGGTGCCCCATAGGCCGTTGCCCTCGGAGTGGTGGTCCCTTAGCTGCATGTCTTCCCCCGACTGCTCTCCCCTTTCTGCACTGTCCCCTATCAAATAAAGGCCACTATAGCCACAAAATCTTAAATAAATAAATATTGGGGGGACTCGGGTAGAAAACGAGTTAAAGACTGCAAAACACTTGAAACAGGGTTCCCACGCATCCTGGAAAACCTGGAAAACGATAGACCAATTTTCCAGTCATGGAAAACACCTGGAAAATGGGAAAAAAAGTAAAATGTCCTGGAAACGTTTGAGTTGTCCTGGAAAATATTTTCCCTTCTTGTGGATGAACCCAAACGGGTTAAACATTTTACGCATGAATGTCTGTTTTCAGCTGCCTGCAACGGGCTGTAGCGCTTGTCTGCTTTCATTTCTGCATGTAGCCGGCACGGCGCCCTACGTGACCCTACCAACCAATCAAATTGCATATTCCCTTACATTTCTGCCAGAGTGCTCCAATGAGAGTGGCGACACTTCCATAGATTTCTCATCTGTTGTCATGGATGACGTGACGTGACGAGCATGTCAGCGACATGCTGGGTGGCAAAAAGATAAACAACGCGGGCGTACTTCTACCGGCACAGCTGCTACAGCTAGCTTTTGGCGCCCATAAAGACATAATTGTACATTCGTGCAGTGCCTTTGGGTGTTCCAATCAACATCCCGAGGATGGGATTTAATTTGCCTCCTGAGCCTGAACAACGGGATAAATGGGTTGCCGCCATTAAAAGGGAAAACTGCAGGCCGTCAAGGAGTACTCGGCTGTGTAGTGAGCACTTTATCGGTGGTAAGTTTCTAGCTAATTCTGTTTAATTTTATGTAAATAATTTCTTTTGAGAAGTAGCAAATAAACAAAAAGTCTAAAGTTGCTCACCATGTAAATGCAACCCTGGTGAGTTTCTGACATCTTCAACCGTCACTGCGCTGTAAAGGAGAGATATGGTGATGGCAGTTTTCAGTGTTAATTAACCTAAAATTATCGGCGTGTTTAGATCCGGTGGCTGCCCTGGCAACCAGACGTTCTGCAGCCCTGCCCAGCAGCGGGCTAAAACACCATGTTAAAAAAAGCATTAACAAAACAGCAGTGCAGAGCCTTGGGGCGCACTGCTTGGATCCAGTCGTCCAGGAACGCCAAGGTGAAGCAGCGAGGGACCCAACACAGCCCAGGTGGCGGAGCCGTCGAGGCTTGCCGCCGACGCAGACAACCCCCAGCCGGCACCGCGGGTTGACCGCGCTGCAAGACAGACAGATGGTAAAAGTCCCCAGATCGGCTCCCCCCGTTACCCAACACAACTGGTCCTACCTTCGCCGAGCTGGGGGAGGAGATCAGCTGCCCGAGGAGAACAACCACTGAACAGGAAGAGGCCACGCTGGTTATGCACCTGCTCTGGCTGGTATGTTTGGAGCTGCGTGAAGCGTCAGCCTCCAACCAGCGCTCACTACGGATAAACCATATAGGCTGTCACAGAGAGGAAATACTAATGAGGCAGTAAACTAGATTTTACTTACGGCCACCAACGGCAGATCCCCACCTCCAACACCCTCAGTGCTGAGGATCACAATCAGAGAGCTGTTTGTGTGAGGAGCTGGTATCTGCCTCTTATGAAGGCAGCGTGCCCCGCCCCACAATCACCAGGATGTCATCCACCTAGACTAATCTCCTTGAACCAAATTGTTCATCCCACCACACAAGCAATGGCGTTGAAGCCAAGACTTGACATATACATCAGGCTTGAAGTTTTGGAGCGGAGGGCCAACACACATGATAAAAAGCAAGGCTAGTCTTTAGATAACAAAAAGCAGGGTAGGTTAATTATTGAGATTAATAGCTCACCTGTAATTTTTTTCTTTAAAAAAAAAATCCCGGACATCCCGCTGACCAGCCGTTCGTTTGGGCATGTTTGCACTTCTGTAATGCAGCTTTTGCCGCTCTCTAGGCCATAAGGTGAACCCCGAAAATGTCTAGAAACGAATCTCATTCCGACCTCTGGCATCTACAAACTGTTTACTTCATAAAATAAATACGCACTTAGTTCAAAAGTTTAAAGTTCTCCTTCTGTAATGCCGCAGTTTGTTTATGATCGATCTTTTAATTCGGGACTAGTTTGTTTTCGCCGTAGTGAGAAAGGAGTGATACGGCTACTAAGTACCCGTTTTAGACCAATGCGTTGGCAGAGTTTAACCAACGTGATGACGTATGCAGATATGGAGACAGCTAAGGTCATGATGAAAACTTCTTTAAAACTTTTACAAAACCGAGTAACAAGATGTATGTTAAAATTGTTACATGCATTTAACTTCCATGAAACATGAACAAGACATGGATTTCATACTTACGCTATGGAATACGTATGGGAACTCCTAACCGACGGTGAGTACGTCACTATGCAGTTGCAGTGTTACTGGTTCTGAATGAGTTGTTATTTACAGATTTATTTGGATTAGATTAGACAGGTGCTTGCTTAAGAACCACAAGTGTTAATAATAAACATTCTTTCATTACATTGCAGTAATTAAATCCAGCGGCCATGTCACTCCTTTCTCACTACGGTGAAAACAAACTAGTCCCGAATTATAACATCGATCATAAAAAAAACTGCGCTATTACAGAAGGAGAACTTTTACTTTTGAACTCGGTGCGAACGTATAGATTTTATGAAGTAAACAGTTTCTGTAGAAGCCAGAGGTCAGAACGAGATGAAACGAAAACTGGTTTCACCTGGCCTACTCTCAGGCATTAACCAAAACAATGTTGCATCATTGCGTTTCGTGCCCCTGTCCCCCGGATTTTATTAGACTGTTAATTTTCGCTCAACATGTGGAGACCTAACATTTTCTGATGATGAAATTATTTCATATAGGCTAAGCCTATTTATGATTTATGTTTCCATACAATATTTACTGTAAAATGGAAGGGAAGGAGATGGAGGATGGGACCTTTACTGGTGGGACGTTATATGCCGGATTTCTTTCTAAGGGGAGCGGCGCCCCCCCCTCCCCCTCAACTCGACTACTGAATATAAATATATTTATGTTTATGGGTATATCGCAAAATTTGTTGATTACCGACCGTGGTAAGAAAAAAATCCAAACCGGCACAGCCTTAGTTGTGTTGCATTGCAAGTAGAGGAAAGCCGGTGGCATTGTTAAAGACAACAATCGTTGCACAACTATAATACCGATATAATGGTATAGGTACAATGTCATATCTGTTTCAAAATATATCCCGATATGATGATAATATCGGTATATCGCCCAGCCCTAGTTGTGATAGCTTGATTTGTATTGTAGCAGGCTAGCAGCTGAAAATGTCCTGGAAAATCATTTTAAGAAAAGAGTGGGAACCCTGTTGAAACCATGGACCGTAACCCTAAACCTTAGCCCAGAGCTACGATGGAGCGTTTCAGATCCAAGCATAAGTCTGTAAAAATGGCCCAGTCACCAAGTCTAGCCCTAAATCCAGTGGAAATCTGTGATTACTCTTAGAAATTAATATTCAAAGATGCTCTTATTCCAGCCTGACTGAGCTTGTACTAATTTGTGAAGGGAAATGGGTAAAAATGTCAGACTCCATGTACAAAGCAGGTAAAGATATTCCTGAAAAGACTTGCAGCTGAACCTGCAGCAAAGGTGATTCTGCAAAGGGTTTACTCTGGCAGGAAGTCGAATACAAATGCAGATTGAACCTTTTCATATTTTTATTTTCTAAAACGTCAAACTATGCATCATTTATTTCCCCTCACATCATAATGATGCTCTACTGTC
Source organism: Valencia hispanica (assembly GCA_963556495.2). Classification (NCBI taxonomy): domain Eukaryota; kingdom Metazoa; phylum Chordata; class Actinopteri; order Cyprinodontiformes; family Valenciidae; genus Valencia; species Valencia hispanica. The sequence continues at coordinate 44,951,852 of OY747709.1, read as the reverse complement.
CGTTGGTCTATCACATCAAGCGCTGAAATCTAGTTGAAAACAGACCCAAGTCATCACGGAAAGGTCATGTCGCACAGTGCCTCAACACTGGTCAAGTCATACTCCTTTTTTTTTTTTCTTTGGTCAGGTTATGTAATGTTGGTGGGATTCATCAGTTTTGCTGTGTGCTACCGCTATGGCCCTCTGGTGGATGAGAAGAGCATCAACATCCTATCATGGACGCTACAACTGTTTGGACTGCTTCTAATTTATCTGGGAATTCAGATCCAGCAAGTTGCCTTTGCCATCATCGTGGCGTCTTTGCTGTCCAAAAATCTGGAGTACCCAGTCACTTTGGCATTGACAGCTTGGAGGTATGCAAAACTCAAATGCTGACAGGAGGTGGCGTAAGAGTACAGCAAGAGTTGAGAATCTGCTGTAGCAGCCTAATGTGGGGAAACTATTGAACTGATATTTAAATTCTTGAAGTGAGTTTGTTTATAACTAGTTCTTGTTATTGTTCTGTATGGATTGTGTCTTTTCTCTACCTCACATACAGTGGATTAAAAAGCCTAAACACCCCTGTTAAAATACCAGGTTTTTTGTAATGTAAAAAGATCTAATCCTGCTAAATTAAACATTTTTCATTCTTTATCGTGAAATATCTCTTAGACAACACATCTGTTAAACAAATATAAAAATAAATAAGCTGCAACAACCTGGCTGCATACGAACACACCCTTAAACTGACGCTGTCTTGAAGCGCTTCAGCTTTCAGACCTGTTTACTAAAAGTCTTGTCAGCATCTCACATCTTGCCATGGCGATACCTGCCCGCTCTGCTTCGCCCAGGTTCTCCACATCTCAGATTGTGAGGACATCTCTTCTGGTCAACCCCACAGGTTTTCGTTCAGATTTAGCTCTGAACTGGGGCTGGGTAGCTTTTAAAGGTTTAATCTTTTTATGAAATAAGTAATTGTCTTTATTTGAATGTACGTTTGGTCTCGGTGTTGCTACAAAATAAAATCTGCTATCAAGCATAAATTTAAAGGTGTAGGGTAAAAAAGAAATACTTACACCATTTTTTTTTTTCAGCTTGACAAAAAGTCTAGTTACCTCTAGGAAAAAGGAATCCCAGAGCATAATACTGCCCCCACCACCCTTTGGAATCGTAGCTAAAAGTTTGCGTTTGGTTTCATCAGACTAAACGCATTGTTCCATAAGTTATTAGATTTTAGCAAGGCTCAGGTGTTTTTTTTTGTTTTTTTTTTCTTTTTGGAAGAAAAGACTTCTTAGTTCAGACATATGGAGAAAAGGGGAGATTGTTGGGATTTTGTGAACCTAAACCAGTTCAAACCAGAACATTCTTCAGTATTACTGTCTCTCCTAATGACTGTTTTGCATCTTGCGTCTTTACATAAATCATGGAGAACATTTTCATTTTAGTAATGTCACGGTATTGCTAACTTTTTTTCACTGTGCCATTGGCTCGTACGTTTGTTCAAAAGGTCATTTATGTCCTTTGTAACCTGGCTGCAAAGTGTAGCTTCAGCCACAGGATGCAAATGGGTAAATGTCAGGGAAATCCTCATAGGTCATCTGAAATTCATTTAAAGTTACTCCGCGTTTCCTATACAGCCTGGAAAAGTATGAAAATGTATAATTTTTCCCACGCTGAATAAGCATGGAAATATGAGGACTGAAAAGAGTTTAACTTTTCCATTTATTTAAAAGAATAAAATATGAATTTCTGACTTTTTTTTTTTTTGATGACCTGTATTTTTATTTTGCCAGATTACTACTTTACTAATAAAAAACACACATTAATACAAGAGTAAAAAGTGTTTACACTTTTTTTTTTGTCTGTGGCTCCCAAAACCATTATTTCTGAAGTGGTTTTGGTTTAGATGTCAAGTTATATAGACCTGTTGCCCTGACATCCGACATCAGGAAGGTCCTGGAGAGACTCCTGTTGGCACCCTTGAGTAAGCAAACAAGAACATATCAGGACCCACTGCAGTTTGCTTTTCGCTGTGGAGTTGTCCGTTGAGGATCATGTTTTTTGATTACTCCAGTGCATTTAACACAATTCAGCCTGATTTGCTTCGTCAGAAACTTCTGAAGACACAGGTGGAGCCCTCAACAATAGCCTGGATCAATGACTACCTGACAAACTCTCCAGACAGGTGGTCAGCAGCACAGGAGCACCACAGGGGACCGTACTTTAACCATTCCTATTTACTCTGTACACCTCAGACTTCAGTACAGATCAGAGACCTGTCATCTGCAGAAATACTCAGATGACTCTGCAATTGTCGGGTGTATCGGAGATGGACAAGAAGCTGAATACAGAGAGCTGGTGGACCGCTTTGTGACATGGTGTGGAAACAATCGTCTTACTTTAAATGTGAACAAAACAAAGGAGATGATTGTAGATTTTAGAAGAAACAGGGATAAGTCAAAAACTGTTTCCATCATGGGAGAAGAAGTGGGGGTGGTTGAGGAGTATAAATACCTCTGAGTTCACCTTGACAACAGACTGGACTGGAGACTGAACAGTGAAGCCGTCTACAAGAAGGGACAGAGCAGACTGTACTTCTTGAGGAAGCTTAGGTCCTTCAAGGTTTGCAGCAAGATGCTAGAGATCTTCTACAAGTCTGTTGTGGAGAGTGTAATCTCTTCAGCCATCATGTGTTGGGGTAGCAGCATCAGAGCCAGGGATTTAAAAAGGCTCAACAACTTGATGAAGAAGGCTGGTTCTGTTCTGGGGACGACTGTGGAACATCTGGAGATGATGATGCAAAGGAGGATTCTTCATAAAATGGACAACCCCGAGCATCCTCTTCATGAGACTATCCTGCAACAACAGAGCGTCTTCAGTCGGAGGCTTCTTCAGTTTTGCTGCAATACAGACCGCTACAGGAAATTCCTGCCCACAGCCATCATCATCTACAACTCCTTAAAGAATTAATTATATGAGCTACAACACCTAATTTCCCTCTGGGATCAATAAAGTGTTTTTGAATTGAATTGAAAGTTCATTTTTTTGTTTCGTGATATTAAGCTATTACTGACCCCAAACTGTTATTTAATGGTCCTATACCTAATCTTGGATAATAAAGTCCCCATTTTATTTAGAAAATTATAGATTATAAATTATCTACATAAAGGAAATTACTAGGTCAGCCTTCTTTCACCTGAAGAACATTTCTAGGATTAAAGGACTAATGTCACAACAGGTCCTCGAAAAACGAATCCATGCGTTGATTATTGCTATGGTGTCTTCACAGGTCCGCCTAAAAAGTCAATTAGACAGCTGCAGCTGATCCAGAACGCTGCTGCTCGCATCTTCACTAGAACCAGGAAAGTAGAGGAAATCACCCCAGTTGTAAAGTACTTACACTGGCTCCCTGTAGCTCAAAGAATAGACCCCCTCAAAATACTTTTACTAGTTTATAAGTCATTGAATGGCTTGGCACCAAAGTATGTTGATCTGTTGTCACTATACCAACCCCCCAGACCACTCAGGTCTCCCAACTCTGGTCTGTCGCCCCTAGAATTAGAACCAAACATGGAGAAGCAGCTTTCAGTTTCTATGTGCACCTTATCTGGAACAAACTTCCAGACCACTGCAAAGTTGCTGAAACACTTTTAAATCAAGGCTAAAAACCCATCTGTTTAGAGCTCCCTTTGGTTAACTGATTAATAATAGCTGGAATGTCATATCTTTTAATGTGTCATATGGTTTGTGTCTCTAATTTTGTTTTATGCTTATACTGTTTTTGTTTATTGCTGCTTTTTTTATCCCCTAATTAGGGTTAGGGTTAAAATCACCTGGAATTGCCTTGTTGAAAGTGTGCTATACAAATAAAGTTGCCTTGCATTACATTTTTCCAGACTCCAGAAATAAAGGAAATAGCCTTTTACCACATTGCCAAATCAGAAAATCACTCAGGAATTTATTTATTTTTGGAAGAAAAATGGATCATAATCTCTTAGATTCGAATGATTATAAAAGAACGTTGACTAACCTAGAAATTTTAGGAAAGCAAAGTAAAAATATTTCATACTATACTATAACAAAATATTAGTTTAAGGTTGTGCACACCAGGCTGTTTTGCTTTTCCCCTCTTGACATGTTGGGTTTTCAGTTGAATGTGGTAGATTTGTAACATTAAAGTAGGGGGAAAATTTTTTTTAGAAACTGTTAATCAAGGTCTTTATTTTTCTACAGCACTTAAAAGCTTGCATTTTAACAGGGATGTGCAAACATTTTAGTTTTATACGCATCACATCTGGTCTGGTTTGCAGGAAAGTCAGAGGGTACATCTACTGGAAGCCACAGCCGCGTCCCCTGCTCACTGAGGAGGAGTATCAGAAAGAGGCCGAAGAAGAGACTCGTCGTGCTCTGGAGGAGCTACGGAAATACTGTAACAGCCCAGAGTTCAGCCCCTGGAAGGCTGTGTCCAGGCTTCAGTCCCCAAAAAGGTGCCAGTTTGAATTTTCAGACTTCTCTGTGTAAGATGTGTGGAAAGACGAAAAGACAACTTTGTTTCATTTTACTTCAACATTGCAAGATTTTAGTGACAACTTCCAATTATCGGGAATAATTAAAAACATAAAAACATCAGAACATAAAACAATGAAAATATGTTGTGTAAATTCATAAATCACTAGAAAATGATGATTTGAGTTGCTTTTGATTACTCACAGGTTAGACATTTTGGATACATTACAGGCTGTATAATGATCTAATCCCTTGAACTTCCTCAGTTGAGACAGAATTTGTTTATTTGCCTAATGATGTCACTTCTGAAACCGTTCAGATAAAAGATGATTCAGTGTATTATTAGAGCTTGGTGACATCATTACTCATCAAGGGTCTGAATAGGAACAATAATTATTTGAAAACCCAGCTTGGCCCTCCCCAAAATATTGTCCACACTTGTCCAAATTCAAATTTCAAAAATACTTTTCAATTTTCTAACACTGTGGACATATGAGTATCTTATAAATTGACATTTATTATCCCCTTGTTCCTCATGAAACAGCCGAATGTTGAAGTTGCGTTCTGATTTGAAGGCTGGTCATCTAAACCGACGATTTTAGGAAGCCTAAATATGGACTTTCTTTCTCCAAACAGGTGTAAGTTTAGCTTCTGGAAGTTGACTTTAAAGGCATGTTAATTTCCAAAATATTAAAATCAGCGTCTGCTTTGGTAAATCAAAGATGCAAAGTATGATTTAGATATAGAATTATAAAAAAAGCGGATTGTTTTTCGTAAATGTTACCTTTTACATGTTAGGGGATGAAAGAACACCATCAACCTCAAATATTTTTCATAACTTTTTTTTTTTTTTTCCATGAATCTCCAAACATGGAAAATGATCAAATAAAATTAGATACTCTTTGCAGACTTTTTAAGACTTGTAGCGTCATGGTTCTGGAACTGTAATAAAATTATCATTAGTGGTTTTATAAAGAAAGGTTAGTATGAACTACATGAACGGTTAGTAGGAATTATATGCACGGTTTATGAGCAAATTGACTGTGATGTAACACTAAATAAGCAGTTAAGAGCCCCAAAAGGGAATCAGGGCCAAAATCAACTTAAACAGCTTTTAAATTAAAGTGTTCAGAATTTTTATTTTTTTGCAATTATATTAAATGACAGAGGAGACCTGAGTATTCTAGGGCTGTAAAGTCCTAGTCAACTGGTCGACTTATTGGTCGATGCGTTCTGAGTCGACCAAAATTCTGATTGGTCGATTTTATGCCGTGTTAACTTTTGAAATTTGATTGGACAAGAGACGTTCCATGAGAGCTGATCGGTGCTGACGTTAGAGTAGGCTACAACAGCGCTGCCTCTCGTGTGATATTGCTTTAACAGTCTACAGGGAGATCGAAGAACGTCCACGTTATTCAACGTGCTGTGGCTTCAGTGCTTAATGTGTAAATCATTAGGTGCCGGAACGCAAAGTACATGACAGCGCAGGCATGACCAGAGTCGCGCACAGGTCCCGGAACGCAGTAAATGGTAACGGGGAAAAAAACGTGTAAAAACATGATGTGGGCCTTACAGGCCTGAATGTTTAAAATATTGTAATGTTCTCCGATAGATGCAGACAATGGTTGTAATCGAATGCTTTAATGCCGACTGCTGCTGGCCGCAATCACGGCGTACAAAACAGTAATCAAAAGAACTCTCACATAAACCGGTTGTCTGTCTAGCTCCATTTACAGACACACACCAGCTCCCCGCGCGCAGCCTGCAGAACAGTGCTGGATTTGGTCGGGTTTTTTATTTCTTTTCTTTTATTGCTTAATGCTCAATTGCGCCGTGCCCACAGTCTTTGTTTTGAGCCCAATGCACAGCTTTATTTCGTTTGTACTTGTCTTGATCAGGCATGTTTAATAAAGATCATTGTCCCTGAATTGCCTTGCCATTTAGTGCAATTGCAGTAATCATGGCATATTATATTGCAGATGCACGTAATGCAAAATGCTGGCAGAGCTCCCCCCCCCCCCCCCCACTGCAAATTAGTCGATTTTTGGTCGGAATTTCAAGGTTTCAGTCGACCAAGAATTTCTTTGGTTGATTACAGCCCTAGAGTATTCATTTCCATTATTTGTAAAAAAATTACACAACTACCAAGAGAAATACAGTGACACTTCATGGTCAAGTACATGGGTGTGTATAACAAGGAACAAAATAGAGGTAAACTGACCTGGAACCAGCAGGACGAAGTGTTGCTTAGCAGAAACTGAATTTGGGAATTAAATTAAGTTCATCGGTCTTCCAGTTTTTCCAGCTTTTCCCAAGGGACAATGGGAAACATAGTAGCATTGTGTTTCAAATCAAAGTACATTCATTTATCATCACAGATAATTGTTGTAACGGCATGGAACTGTTCATTGGATTAGTCTGGAATATGTAGCTAGGCATCCTAATACTTTCAATAAAAGTGTTCGTTTCAAAACTACAATCTTAGACTTTGTTACACAAAGGAATCTCACAGCTAGCTCCAGTCTGTCTGGAGAGTTTGCAAAGCATGTTATTTAAATCAGCCAATGACAGCAAGTGTTACAAAGATTTAAATATCCCATACATCAGAGAAGGCCATTTATTTGGGTGGGCACCAATCCAAAGTGGGTGAGCCTAGCTCCCCCCCACCCACAGGACCACCCATAGCCAAGCCCCTGGGCCAGGGTAACTTATGTTGGCATTTTAATCTAAAAACAAAGTATTTTTCTGCATTTTGTGCTTTTTAACACAGTAGAAACATGCTTCCTAAAAGTGGTTTAGTACCCTGCAGGTGAAGAAAAGAAGATTGTCAGAAATGCAATGTTTTCTTTTACTACGGCCGTCAAAATGTTTTGTTAGCAGCCATGTTGGATTTTGAGGTGTAGTTGAGAAACGCCAGACTTATTTTTTCTACTTGGAATCTCAATTTCAAGATTAAAGTTGCCTTTCCTGTCATTCACCATAACAATGGACTAAAAATTATTACTTAAGTAAAACCAAATTTAGGTCAGACAGTTAAATGATCTGCAGGAGGCTGCTTGTCCGTATTATAAAATTGTAGAAATTACTAATCAAGTCCTACATATTGTGCTTTTTCTCAAATAACATCTGTTGTTAGTGTGTTTTGTAAATACTGTCTTAAATATGTGACACATTTAATCAAGTACACATTTAATTCAACTTATTTCTAAAGCACCAATAACTGTCTCCATAGGAGTTTACAAAAGAAAACTTTCCAGAAATATGTAATCAAATCAGTCCAACATAATGTAGTCATATAAAAACACCAGTTTGCTCCTGAAAAGCTGCAGTAGCTCTGTTAGCGGCTTCATCTAGGAGAGAAATGATACAGTCAGTACTATCTAATGGGATGGAAAAGTGTCAATTACTATTATATTATCTCCATTATCAATAGGTTTGCTGATTTTATTGAAGGATCCCCCCACTTGATGCCAAACGAGGCGTCCGTCCACGCTCAGGAATACGGTTTTGGAGGAACTTTTTTTGAAGACGAGTTGTTTGACACTGACGATGAGGACGAGGAAGAAGAACTCAAGCCCATGATGAAGCCCGAGTGAGATGGGGGGGGGGGAACCCCAAAACAGTTATCCTCTCTGAGAAGGGCAGGTTGGGGAGCGCATCACTGCGGCTGTCCAGACAGATTTTCATGTTTCACGCAGAGAGTTGGAGGAAATCTCTGGACCGGATCCCAGTCAGAACTATCACAGACAGAACCGTGAGGGTCGGGTTAGGGTAAATGAGCTATCATTTGGGGATTGAGAACTTTTGAGTGTTTTACATGAGGTTTTCTCTAGGAATAAAATAGTTTTTATTTTTTCTAAGCATTGTTTCCAACCTTTTGGCTGCAATTGGAGTGACTAAAAAAGAGCATCTGGTTTACACTGAGACATTTTCTCTAACGTGAACAGCAGCCTGATACTTCTGTAATTATTTCAGAAGAAAGACTATATGTTTTCTTCTTATGGAATTAATTTCAGTGGAACTGTCCCAAAATATTTTGAATAAAAAAATATATATATTTGTGTTTGGGTGTCATTACACTTAAAAGTGCTTTTGTAACTTGAAATAGTATTTTGTATCCTGTCCTTTAAATAAGACTAATTCACACATCTGTTTATAAAATATATAGGAATGCCCAATATCATGTTCCATGATCCAGTGATTTTTGCTTGGATGCCGTGCCGTGCACAAGTAGAGTATCAACCGGATACTTTGTAAACCTACAAAAAAGCCTTAAGCCCCTGCTTCAGTATAAACACCATGGACTGAACTGAAATTTGCAGCTGCACACATGGAGAAGCCAAATTTATTCTGGAGAAGTTTTGTAAGTTTTTTTTGTAGTTTTGTTAGACCAGATAAATTTAGAGCCACAGTAGCGAGATGTGAATTCAGAGTCGCCGCGGTGAGCTGCTGCTCCTCCACATCGAGAGGAGCCAGTTGAGGTGGCTCGGGCGTCTGGTCAGCATCCCTCTTGAACGCCCTGGTGAAATGTTCCAGGAGGAAGACCAGGACACACTGGAGAGACTGTTTATCAGCTGGCTTGGGATTCCCCCGGAGGAGCTGGTCCAAGTGGCTAGCGAGATTGAAGTCTGGGTCTCTGCTTAAGCTGCCGACCCCGGATAAGTGGAAGGTAATGTTTACAACCCTAAGAATACTGTACCCACTGACAAGCATGGCAGTGGTCGCATTATGCTGAGGGTCTGTTGCATGATGTTCTGTTTAGTGATGGACCTTCACAAAGTTCAGCTGTTTTTGTGGCACTAGCGGAGTTTATTGAACTGTAATTTGTCAGGAGAGAAGGGGAAGAAATGGGGTGCCCAGTTCTTCAACTTCATCTCACTTTAGCAGCTACTTCACGATAATCCCATACATCAAAAAAGTGTTTTTGGATGGAGAAAGGAGCATAGTAAGCTTTTGAAAACCCTTACCTCAACTTAAAGTCCACAGTTTAATGTTGGACTATCCTTTAAAGCCAAAGAAATCATCCTGTTTAAATTAGGTCCTATTAGTTCTGCCAAGATTAGTCAAAAATCCAATCAGAATATGCGAGAAGCTTGGCGGCGGCAACCAAAAATGGGCGAGAAGGTCTATATATCATTTGTTTTGGAAAGAAAATCCACAAATTTATTCTTGGGCATCCAACTCTTGCTTTTATTCTCATTTGATACATAACTATGCAGTGCATGGTCATTACACCCTGTATGAAATTAACCATTTCAAAATGCATCAAAGAATACATTAAATTCATGCCAGTGTTGAGTATGTAAACCTCTGACTGGAGATTCATCTGATTTTCTCAGTGATTGATACCTGGGTATGGCTGAGTGGTGATTTCTATTAAAGACAGTAAAACTCGTGGTTTTACGATTATTTTAAAAAAGTTGCGCTCTAATCTGCAAAAACAGATCCAAGATGATTCAGCAGAAATTTCTGACCTTTTTCATATCTCTACACTATCTAAAACAGCTTTTTCTTCCCACGTAACTTCAAAGCTTTTAATCTCTGTGCAATAAAAACTTTTAAAACTATTGCTCACCGATTGCCTGTCAGTATGACTGTTTTTAAATTTAAAGCAGAAGCTGAGCCAGGAATTAATAAAACAAAAAAGTTTTTCAGAGCAGATAATGTTATCTTTCATCAGGTAGGTCACAGTAAGTTTGAAAAGGAAAACCTCACATCTATGCTTTCTTTTTTACTCTCCCCCTCGAGTTTCAGTGGGTCATATCGGACATCTTGGGGACGCTGTGACATTTACACGCAGCTGCAGAGAGAATCCCGCTGCAGGTTTCTTTGCATTCCACCAGTGTCCACGCAGCGACTGAACGCAGGGAACAACCAAATTACACCATTTTAAATGCTTACAATTACTCAACAGGTTTAAAACAGCTGATCCAGCGAGCATCATTTGCATGTATTTCCCAGGCTCAGCTCACCATTCACACAGCGTTGCATTTCCTTTGAACTACTTCCCCGAAACATGCATTACAAACAGGGAAACCCTCGCTCCAATGCAAACAGGACTCCATCGAATGCGGAAGGGGGGGGAACCCCTCGGACATGCGAGCATATTGAGAACCCTGTGACTGCCCCCTCATGTAAAGTGTCTGGACTTCCCCACAGCTCAAAAACTGGCCTACGTGGGACCAATGGATTTCTTACCAACATCCAAACATAAGGATTCAGCAGTTTGTAAACTAAACCAAGTGGACCGTTCCAAGATGTGCAGCCCTGTTTTTAGAGCTGGCAGCTTTCTAAAATTATGTGCACTTCACTTTATTCTTTATATCAAGGTAAAATATTTATTGTAGGCGAGCAAATGCATGCTTGGTTGAGTAAAAAAAACTAAACAAAAAACTGGTTTATAAAGATGGCAGAAAACTCAGCTTTACATAATAGCAGCCAGTGCAAGAAAAGATAATAGTTAAACAAAATAAACCCAGTGCAGTTTAAACCTTCGTAACCACGAGCAACGGATCTTGTTTTAGTTAAGGAACGCGTTTACTTTGATGAAACTGTGATTTCAGTTTTTCCAGACCTTCAGGGTACTCGCAGGTTTTTTTTTCTTTCTTCCTCCTCAAACCTTTACTCAAACAGTTCAGCAGGAGCAAAGAACTATAAAGTCCAGTTTTTGTGGATAAAAGTCCCAGTATTACGGCGCGTCAGTATTTGTTGATGCCAAATATCCGCACTCCGTGAAGCTGCGGCAGCTTTGGGATGAGGACGGTCAGCAGGGAGCACGTGTTGATGAAGAAATGCGTTGCGTCGTATTTCGTGTAGAAACTGGCGAGAATGTGCCTGCAAAGAGAGAACGCATCAGAATTAACGGTTCTAACTTGAATGATCCTCATGTACACCAGCTTGCAAAGATATTCATTCCCGTTTAACCTTTCCCACGTTTGGTCACATTGCTCCCACTCGCATTAGTATGTTTTATTGGGTTTTTATGCCATAGACCAAGACAAAGTAGTGGACAGTTGTAAAGTGGAAGGAAAATTATGCATAGTGGTATCAGTTGCTTTGCAAAGAAAAATCAGAAAAGTGTGGCATTTCAAACTATTTTAAAGTTTATGAAACCCCATTTAGCTGCAATATCAGCTGCACAATGTTTTGCGTACATCTTTTACAGCTTTGCACATCTATAGTTACATTTGTTCCCCATTAAACAGCAACTTTCCAGTCTTGCCACAAAGTCTGGACTTTGCCTACGCCTTTCTAACGTAAATATGCTTGACTGTAACTCTGGTTGTATGTTTAAGGTTGTCCTGATAGAAGATAAATCTCTATCCCCGTCTCAAGTGTTTTGCGGCCTCTAACACAGGGGTGTCCAAGAGCCGGTGTCCTGCAAATTTTAAGAGTCTCTGGTCCAACACGGCTGATTCAAAAGGTCCAATTACCTCAGCGTGTCAGAGCTATGCTAATGAGCCATCATTTGATTCAGGCCTGTTGAACCAGGGAAAGGTCTAAAACATGCAGGGCACCAGCCTTTGAGGACTGACTTTGGACACCCCTGCTCAAACACATCCTATCAAACTTTATTTATAAAGCACTTTTCATACAAAATAGCATCTCAAAGTGCTTTACAGATTAAAATGACCCCACATAACCTTGATAAAATTTAATCAAGTAAGACATGCAGAGCAATTAAGCAGATATTAATAAATAATTAATCAATTAAAAGTTAGGCTATGAACGTTCTCTGTGTCCCTGAGGTCCTCTGGCAGCCTGTTCCAGAGGTGAGGGCCATAAAACTGGAAAGACGCCACGCCATGCGTGTGTGTCCTGACTTTTGGGGTGACAAGGAGACGGCTGTCAGAGGAGCGCAGACACCGCGAAGGTTTATATGGTAAAAGCAGTTCTGAATGATAAGAAGGCCCAAGATCATTATGACACTTAAAAACCATTAAAAGAACCTTAAAATCGTCCCTAAAACGTACGGGGAGCCAATGCAGTGATTTTAAGACGGGTGTAATGTGTTCCCGCTTCCTGGTCTTCGTCAGGACACGTGCTGCTGAATTTAGTAAAAACTGTAAACCTGATATACTCTTTTTGGGAAGACCAGAAAGCAGGGCATTACAGTAATCAATTCTACTGGTGATAAAAGCATGCATCAGTGTCTCCGTGTTGGCCCGAGAGAGAATGGGGTGGACTCTGGCGATGTTCTTTACTTGACAAAAACCTGTTTTAGTAAAAAAAATTTATGTGAGGAATAAAAGTCAGCTCAGAGTCAAAAATTATGCCCGGGTTCTTCACTTGTAAAGAGGGATTAAAAGACAGTGATTGCAGTTTTGGTAAAAGTTTCTCTCTCTGAGCCTCAGGACCGATGACTAAAACTTCAGTTTTGTCCTGGTTGAGTTGGAGAAAGTTTTCTGCCATCCAGGATTTGATGTCTAAAATGCAGTTAAAAAGTGCATCCATTGGCCGTGTGTCATCGGGAGACATGGAGATGTATAACTGTGCATCATCAGCATAACTGCGAAAGTTAACTCCATTTGTTCTGATGACACTGCCAAGAGGGAGCATATACAGATTAAAAAGCACTGGGCCTAAAATCGAACCCTGGGGCACACCACATGTGATCTTGTGTACCTTAGAGGAGCAGGTATCTAAACTTACCATAAAAGTCCTGTCTGTGAGGTATGTTGTGAACAGCACCATTGAGGCCGATCTGTTTTAAACGAGTTAAAAGAATAGTGTGGTCCACTGTTTCAAAGGCAGCTCTTAGATCCAATAGAACCAACACTGTCACCCTCTGTGCATCATAGTTTAATCTAAAATAATTTAAAATCTTCAGAAGGGCCGTATCTGTGCCGTGGTTCACCCTAAAACCAGACTGAAATTTATCCAGGACATTATGAGCATTAATGAAATCATTAACTTGAATTAAAACAAGCTTTTCTAAAATTTTGCTTAAAAACGGTAAGTTTGATACCGGTTGGAAATTATTACAATTATTGAAATCTAAATTGCTCTTCTTCAGCAGGAGCTTCACTACCGCCCCTTTAAAGGCGGCAGGAAAGGCCCCCGTCTGAAGGGAGCAATTCATCAAGGTTAAGATCTCATCTCTAAAAGATTCATAAAATTGCTTTAAAAAAGTTAGTGGGAATCAGGTCTGAAACACATGTGGTGGGCCTCACTGAGGAGAAAACTTTATCAAGAGTCCCAGCTTCTACCAGGACAAAACTGTCCAGCGTTTCCTCTGAGGTTATAGAGATGGTAGAAGTATTGATGACATCCTATTTGCCGCCCAGCTGACAGCAGAGTAAGTGACGTAGAGCCTGACGATTTGCATAGAGCAGGTAACTCAGCACGCATGTGGGGGAGCATCTGAATGCCAGGAGTAAACATAAACCGACAGCTGCCCACGTCTAATGGATCACCCAAACTCTGGAAACATTACACAAACACCTGATATGTTAAAAAGCCATAGGATAGGGTGTTTGTTTCCTTTAGTGAGCAAGAAACTGATATGAATCCAAATGGAATGGATCACAACGTGTACGGTTTTTGGTGTGGACCACACGAATTTCTTTGTCTGGTGATTTCATAAATCCATTCTTAAGATCTTTTTTCCTTGTACAATTGCTGCAACCAAAGGTGGGTTTGATCTGTCATCTGCTACCTCTTCCTCACAAAAATATACAGAGTCCCCAAATGAGGTTAAATGGAAAAAGAAGTTTAGTTAAAAACAAAAAAAAAGCATCCGATTGATTTATTAGAAAATATAAAAGGGGAATCATTAAAAGAAAAAAGGAGTGCCGGGACAACAGCGGCCTTCTACAGAAACAACTGTATGGAAATGTATAGAAATTAGTCCTGCCTCTTTAACTTTTTCACATTTTTGTCATGGACCAACACAAAGAAGTGCATAACAGTAAAGCAGAAGAAACTATACAGTAAATACTTAGAAGGTTGCATCTTCAGAAAGAAGAAGAAAGTGTGACATTAGAGTACTTCGCTGTGAGTTCTTCTTACCTCTGCCAAGGAGGTTATACTTTTGTCAGGATTTGTTTGTCTGTCTGTTAGCAACAGAATTCAAAAAGTTAGATTTTGATGAAATTTTCTGGAACTGTCCACAGTGGGACCAGGAACAAGTGGTTAGATTTTGGGGGGTGACGGATCACCGTCGGGGGGAGGGGGCTGAACTGCATTGGCAGAGGTCTGAACTCTCCAAGTTCAGTAATTGTTGTGAAGCCACACAATAATAATTAAACATTCAGGTTTGCCACTAAACAAAATGCGCAAAATATATGTTCAAAAATAGCCATCGTACATTTTTTATTAATTGAATAGAGAGAACATTTTATGTTAATCAAATTCCACAGAACAGATGACACCCACACAAACCTTGCCAGATGGTAAACTTTAGATAAGTTTCCTCAATATTTTAAACCGTTTTTGTTTTTACACACTGGCTCCCTCTTTTAATAGTTTTTGAGTATTTAACGTGGACGGTGTAATTTAACCCACTGTTAAACTGAGCTTAGGGTACCTGTTTCGCTTTAATTTTGTCAGGTTATAACCACAAACCTCAATGTTTTTATTTGGGATCTAATGTGGTGGACCAAAACAGAGTGCTGCCTAAAAGGAAAGAAAGGGAAATTACATTTTCATGATTTTTCGCCAATCAAAATAGCTGAAGTTCACAGTGCATTTGTATTCAACCCCCCTGAGTTATTACTATGTTTAGTCTTGCCACAGATTCTCAATTAGACTTGTGTCTGGACAATCCCAATACATGAATACAGCGAGGAACATAAGTATTTGAACACCCTGCAATTTTGCAAGTTCACCCACTTAGAGATTATGGAGGTGTCTGAAAATCACATTGTAGGTGCATTTCCACTGGAAGAGACAGCTTCTTTTTTTAAATTCAGGAAATCACATTGATTTTTAAAGAATTTATTTGTTTTTTATTGCTGCACATAAGTATTTGAACACCTGACAATCAGCAAGAATTCTGGCTCTCAAAAACCTGTTACTCTGCTTTTAAAAAGTCCACCTCTACTCCACTTAATAATCTAAATTAGTAGCACCTGTCTGAGCTCGTTACACAATCAGTCAGACTCCAACTGCTACCATGGGCAAGACCAAAGAGCTGTAAAAAGACACCAGAGACAAAATTATAGACTCCCACAAGGCTGGAAAGGGCTACAGGGGAATTGTCAAGCAGCTTGGTGAAAAAAGATCAAATGGAAGAGGCTAAAGATGATTGTCAGTCTCCCTCAGACTGGGGCTCCATGCAATTTCTCACCTGGTGGGATATAACTGATGATAAGAAAGGTGATGAATGAGCCCAGAACTACACAGGAGGAGCTGGTCAATGACATGAAGAGAGCTGGGACCACAGTTTCAAAGGTTACTGTGGGTAGAACACTACACTGTCATGGTTTAAGATCATGCATTGCATGAAAGGTTCCCCTTCTTAAGTCATCACATGTCCAGGCCCGTCTGAAGTTTGCCAATGACCATCTGGATGATTCACAGGAGGCATGGGAGAAAGTCATGTGGTTAGATGAGACCAAAATAGAATGTTTTGGTCTAAACTTCCCTTGCCGTGTTTGGAGGAAAAAGAAGGATGAGTTGCATCCCAAGAACATCATCCCTACTGTGAAGCATGGGGGTGGAAACATCATGTTTTGGGGGTGCTTTTCTGCAAATGGAACAGGACGTCTGCACTGTATTGAGAGGATGAACGGGGCCATGTATTGTGAGATTTTGAGCAACAACCACCTTCCCTCAGTCAGAGCATTGAAGATGGGTCGTGGCTGGGTCTTCCAACATGACAATGAAGTGAAGCACACAGCCACGATAACCAAGGAGTGGCTCCATAAGAAGCATATCAAGGTTCTAGAGTGGCCTAGCCAGTATCCAGGCCTAAATTCAATAGAAAATCTTTGTAGGGAGCTGAAACTCTGTGTTGCTCATCTACAGCCCCGAAACCCGACAGATCTAGAGAAGATCTGTGTGGAGGAGGGGGCCAAAGTCCCTGTTGCAGTGTGTGCAAACCTGGTCAAGAACTACAGGAAACGTTTGTAATTGCAAACAAAGGCTTCTGTAACAAATATTAACACTGATTTTCATAGAGCTGCTTTGCAAATAACTGACCAAAATATTAGGGTCTAGAGATGTTTAAAGACTGTAGATGTATACCCCAAAAGACCTGCAGCTGTAATTGCAGTGGAAGCTGGCACTACAAACGTATAGAGTGTGAATGCAAAGGAATACATTCAGCCTCAGATTTTTCCCCCCCCTTCACAGCTAAAGCTTCTCTTTGCGTTGGCGTATCATAAAATGTGTTTGCGTTTGTGGTTCTAATGTGAATGAAATGTGAAACATTCCAGGATATGAACACTGTTATTAGGTGTTGTACACAAGTCTGCTATGTATGTTGTGACCAAAGTACTAAAATATACTAAAATCTTGCACTTTCACTAAAAAGGATGACAATGCAAGTCAATAAACCCCATTTTACTTCAACTTAATTTAGGGTTCGGATGGCTTTGTAAAGTAACCTGAAAACAGGTCATCATTGGATTTTTTTTTTTTTACCAGGATAAATACCCAACACATCCGAATCAACACAGAAATGGTTAAGCGGATACAAAATTTAAAGTCTTCCTTGGCCATCTCAGTAGCGAGGCATTAATCCAACAGAAACCCTGTGGGGTGAGCTAAAAAGAAGGACTATGGGAGAGGACACAGGACTCTAGACCAGGGGTTCTCAACCTTTTGCAAGCTGGGCCCCCCCAAAGCTGGTTCATTGCAGTTGGGGCCCAATGCCCCCCCCCCCACTCCACATCACCTTGCATAGATAGATAGATAGATAGATAGATAGATAGATAGATAGAGAGATAGACCGCCCTAGGCTATTATTTTTAGGCCCACATTATTATTATTATTATCATCATCATCATCATCATCATCAGTAGGCCTATCATTATTACTAGGCTATTGCTATATAATTATATGAGGTTACATGCTTTGTTGTTGTTGTTATCATCAATAGGCCTATTATCATTATTAGGCTATTGCTATAATTGGGAATTGGCACCAGACCTCTGCTATTAATTTATCCTTTATTATTGTTATTATTACTAGGCCTAATAATAGGCATCATCTGCATTATTTACAGAAGCTTGCAGGTAGGTGATGTTAATGTGAGACCTGAGCCTGCTTTGCCTCGCAAAGATCCTCAATTCTTGGCTCAATGTTTGATAAACATAGCCTCAAATCATTCTCGATTTGTGCACGATTGCAGTATTTTGTTTTGAGTGCAGTCATTTATGAAAATCCTGCCTCACACAAATATGTCGACGTGAAAGGAAGGAGAATCTTCAAGGCGATGTCACAGAGTTGAGGATATTCCTGCATCAATGCTGCCCAGAATGACGAAAGAGGGGAGGAGCCAAAGAGTTCCTTCAGTCTACTGTCAAGCTTCAGCTCAATGAGCTGCTCCTGCATATCAATAGGGTGACCATATTTTGATTTCCAAAAAAAGAGGCCATCTGGCACAGTACTGAAACACTTTCAGGACTTGGCCAAGACTTTTGATTTTAACATATTTAAAGTGTGCATTCTCAATGTGGTTAGAAAAGATTAGTTATATAACAAGCTTTCACAAGAAGAAAATGATTTTATAAACTCTGGAAATAAATTATAATAGAAATAATTACTCTGAATTAAAAAAAGTTACCAGCAACAATATTAGTTTACTTTTTAAATTGTACTGGACAGAAACGGAAGAAAAATCGGAAATAATCTTCTGAGAAAACAAGTATTATTTTCTTTTCACTGTAATAAAAGTAAACAGCTGCAGACTCAAAAACACAATAAAAAAGTGCTTACTCTGTTTAGTTTGCATCTTCATCCTCCACAGTCAGTTTATAGATGAACTCTCACTTTGCTCAGGCTTTTTATAGTTTTGTGTCCATGTTATCTTAGGGATATTTGCCACTTTTGTCACACAGAAACACACATGCCAGCTATGTGAATGGTGCACTCCGCCACCCATTTGTTGCTACTTGACAGTATATCTTTTGTGGTTTGTGCATGAAGCTTGTGCTTTGATTTCTTGTAAACAGCAGTAACTCGGCGCGGCCCAGCGCTGAATGCAGGATAACGCGGTGCGGTGCATCTTGGCGCAGAGCCTGCTGTCTGTGGCGTCAATAGATGGATCAGAACCAGCTCGGGAGGACGTTACATGAGAGAAAGGCTGTCATAATGCATGCATCACACCAGTCAGTTTAAGCATGGTCCTATGAAAACAATAAAGACCAAGACATTTTCATCAGTCTATAAATCCTCCCGGATGACCCGGACAGCACAGGAAAAGTGAACATGTCCGGGGAAAAGAGGACGGTTGGTCACCCTAAATTGACAGCTCGTTTGCTGTGCACACAAACGGATCAAAACGTCTTTTTTTTTTTTTTATCAGTCCAAACACATTTTAATTTCTATTCAGGAGTTATTTATATACAAAACTAGAACTTTTTATGACAGCAGTTTAATAATTTAAAAAAATTGCAAATTTTCGTTTTTTTCCTCCCATCCTGTAGCCTACTGGCACCCCCCCAGGGGCGTGTCCCACCGGTTGAGAATCACTGCTCTAGACAATCTAGAGCAGGGGTCTCCAACTTCAGTCCTCAAGAGCTACCATCCTGCAACTTTCATATGCATCCCTGCTCCAACTCACCTGAAAAAAAATCAAAAGACTCTGTACCAGGCTTCTGTAGAACTTGGTGACAAAGTGAGGAGGTAAATCGGTGAGTTGGAGCAGGGATGCATCGAAAAGTTGCAAGACAGTAGCTATTGAGGAGTGGAGTTGGAGACCCCTGTTCTAGAAGGAATGTGCAAAGAGGAAGGGTCACAGATCCCCGTCTGTGTACACTCCAACCTAGTCGAATGTTTAGGAAAAGACTAATTGCTGTCCTCTTAACTATGGGTGGTAATGCAAGGTATAAGGAGCAGAGGTGCCAGTAATTGTAGAACTGGGAATTACAAAAAGAAAAAGAAAACCTTTACAAGGATGTTTTTTCCACTAAAATATAATAAAATTAAAGGTTTGATTTTTTTCTCATATTTTCTGTGTGATTAAACGAACTAACTTTCTTTTTAGGCTGATACTAGTCAGTAAATAATTATAAAACTAATAAATAGCTAACAAAGGAATAAATAAACCTGCTACTACAATAAAAGCTTAATTTATTCAGAGCGATGTTTGGATATTTTAACCGAGACCTTCAATAATTGTGGAGAGTAATGTGCTTGTTTAAGATCTTGACGCAACTTTGAAACATTTTAAACTTCATGAATATTCTCTCACTGTGGTTGTTTCGGACTATAGAGCCACCTGTTGCTCATCTAGTTAATCAAAGACTGTATGCAGGTTCTTTAGGCCCCTGTTTTCCCCTCCCGGTTTTCCCCAATACTCACAGACTTCCAGAATTTTCCCTAATTTCATTTAATCTAAACATTCCCATCAGTTAGCACACTGGCTGTCCTTTGTTGGAATACATTCATTCAAGGAAGCACTTAATATACTTACCGACAGGTTTGATTAAGTCATCAAAATGAAAGTGAAACAACGCCTGGCACAGCAAACAACCTTTGCATTTTAGCAGCAAGGAATACTCACAGAACAATCGGCGAGATGGTGAGGAACTTGCGTGAAGAAGTGAATTGGATGCCATAGTCCATCTGTTCCCAGTGTGTGAGCAGACGGGCTTTGCCTTGGTCTGGAGTTTCGAAGGGGGTACCCTTCACTGTGTGTAGAAACAGGTACATTGCCTGAAGAAAGGAACACAGCAAAGCAACCATCTATAATCTGTCACAAACAAGAGTGTTACGTCGACACGTGGCTCCACTGAAGCTCAGTTTGACTAATGAATCACTGAGACGAGGTTTCGCATCAAAATGCTGCATTCATTCAATTGACTGAGCACAAAAAATTAAAAAAAGGAGTGCCGAACTGAATCACAGAAGAACTTTAAACATCCCTCATGCAAGCTCAGGATGAGGGATTGCTGCAAACTCAACAACACAATTGTCTGTCCACCAGCTCTACAGGTTTATCCAGGAGTGAATTCTGAATTCGATGTACTCTGCTGAGTTTCCCTAGATGGAAAACGGTTTAAGTAATTTGAATAATAAACAAGTTGAAGCATTGTTTGATAACTAGGATCAAATTAAAATGCATGTAATTGACTTGAAATCTGTATGCATGATTGGATTACACTGCCTCTTTTTGGAAAAGTGTCTTGAAACATTTTATTTGTGAATTGCCACTACCGGTATATAAATAAACTAAATTGAAATGGGCACTAGCGGTGGGCGATTTAAAAGGTGTAAGGTAGAACCGATATAAATTTAGCCAAAGATAGAGATTTTGACCATAACGGCGTACTGCGAGTGTGCATTCTGATGAGGTCATCAAGGAGGATAAATACAGATGCTCAGTGTTTGTCTTTACACTACATATTCCAAGTTTAAATGGACAGACAGAGATTTAAAGAGGAGAGGCTAAAGCAAATGAGGTGGATTAGCAGTGCTTGCCAACCACTAATGGTCTTATTCAGGACATGTTGCTGTGAAGCATCATATTTGCTACCCACAAATTGAGCTGTTAGCATGTCATGACGATCATGAGACAGCAACAGTCTTCAATCAGAGGACTCTTCCAACTGGTTGCAACATTGACTGCTACCAGACTCTTTCAAAATGACTCTTTGAAGATATTTGAATGATATGAGTTTTAACAACATTTTAAATTTCCCTTTGGGGTGAATAAAGTAGTTTTGAAATGAATCAGCCTCACCCACACACACACCAACCTTTTCTTAAGCAGGGAGCAGATGTTGTAGGACATTATCAAATATGTAGTGTGACTGGTGTGAGCGCTACGTAACCTACTTAATGATAGATATATGATCGTATGTCCCAGGCCGAGTACTTCTGTGTTGTAAAAATAGAAACAATTTGAAGAAAAAAAATTCTGTACTGTACATAAAATAACACTCTTTAATGTACTTCAAATGCACATAACAGGAAAATTTCCTTCAAATCCATACAAATACAGTATAAAATCAAGATTACTAAAACTAAAACTTTTACTCTAAAAACAAAAAAAACAATCATGTAAAAAACAATCTCATGTAAAAAACAAACAAACAAGTGGCTTATTTAATTTTGACAGGAAAGTTGCTTCTTTGGTCTTTAAAATGGTAATTCAAGTCATGTGAGAATAATAATTTATTTGTTTGTGTTTGTAACAGCGAGAGGGCTTCTGGTTCATCAGCACTTGCCGGAATCTGGTCTGAATGTATTTGAAATAAAAACCGCAACAGGAAAACACCTAAAATAAATGCAGGCTGGAAAAACCAAAAGTAGCAGAGAAAATATAAATGTAAACAAATCAGACAAGAGTAATAGCAAAGAGAAACTATATGAAGAGAACATTAAATGAATGTCATGTGTTTTGTCATGTAGCAAACGAAAACTTCGATGTCTAACTGGAAGGAAAATGATGCATGGATTTCAATCGAAATCTGAGCTTTAATCAGAGAAGCAGCCAAGAGGCCCTGACTCTGGAGGCGCTGCAGAAACTAACAGCTCAGGTGGAAGAATCTGTCGACAGGACAGCCATTAAAGGTCTCCTTCACTCGTTTTCTTTTTCCAATAAATTTGCTGTCTTTGATCTCCAGTTTGAATGAATGCCATGTGAGCCAATTTATAGTGAATAAATGCTCTGGCGCTCCTAGTTCAGGAGGATGAAGTTTGTCGGAGGAGTGGGTGGGGAGAAACTCATTATTATTCACGGTGTGCAAAGGTCCCGTCTCTGATTGGCTACCAGCAATGCGACTCTTATGCTGCCTTCAAACAAATAATCAACGTATTTCACTGGCGTTGTTTCAAGACACATTCCAACGGTTTCTTCCTCAGCTCCTCTTTCTTGGGTAAAAAGTACAACGCTGATCTGCTATGTCCACAAATAAACCAAGCCCAACCGTGTTGTGCCATGCTGTAGAGTTCCTGACAGTTAGCTTCAGTTTCTAGCTTCTAATAGCAGAGACGTGATCTGCTCTCTCCTAGCTGCAAAATCACCCTTGTGGGGGTTCACAAGCCAAGGTAGGCAAGAACATTCAAATTTTCCCCGTGACGTAGAAGGAAATGGCTTGTTATGACTCGCTTGTTTTGCCGTCTGTTTTCTTTCAGTGGCTAAGAAAGTCAGAAGAAAGCCAGAAGAGGTTCAGTTTGCACTTAGCCACAAGCAAAGTAGGAGAGACAGCAAGCCCATAGAAGGTCTTCAGGTTAAATTAGAATTAAACTGTGCTGTTGCCATCTTGCCCAGTTAGATAAGTGAGAAAAAGCATTTTGTAACAAGCTGTAAACACAAAGGAGGATAAATACAGATGCTCAGTGTTTGTCTTTACACTACATATTCCAAGTTTAAATGGACAGACAGAGATTTAAAGAGGAGCAGCTAAAGCAAATGAGGTGGATTAGCAGTGCTTGCCAACAACTAATGGTCTTATTCAGGACATGTTGCTGTGAAGCATCATCTTTGCTACCCACAAATTGAGCTGTTAGCATGTCATGACGATCATGAGACTGTTATACAGAAACAGTCTTCAATCAGAGGAATCTTCAAATTGGTTGCAACATTGACTGCTACCAGACTCTTTCAAATTGACTCTTTGAAGATATTTAAATGATATGAGTTTTGACAACATTTTAAATTTCCCTTTGGGGTGAATAAAAACTCTGTTCGGCTCACGCATTTGTGTTTACGGACGTAGGTGGCTTTTGAGGGCGCTGCGTCGTGTCCTTGCGCCTTGCAGCTGTGCTTTGTCGAAATGTAGTCCCAAGTCTAAATCGGTTCCCGTAATATCTTCGTGTTACTTCTTACTTTTCATTTGCAATCGATATGATTATTGAGTTTACCAGGAGTAATTACGATCATTATTAAGTAATATTCATCACTAATGCACACGAAATGCTAGCTGTTCTAATTCAGTTACATTCTTTATGCTAAGCTGAAGCAAACGGACTAATCCAAACGGCTTAGGAGAATATGACAGGGCTGGTGACAAAATGCTTTTTCTCACTTATGTAACTCTGGGAAAGATGGCAACAGACTTAATTTCAATTAGGGGTGGAATATCCCTTTAAATACACCATCCCAACACACCAGACTTGCAGCTGAAATCGCAGCGTAAAGTGTTTTTTTTACGAAGCACTGACTGAGGCAGGCCGAATACAAATGCACACCACACTTTACAGATTTTATTTGTGTACTTCCGCGACATCCAATTAAAACACATTAAAGTTTGCAGTTGTATCATAAAAAAAAATACAAATAAAAACGTTTAGTATGAGGACAGCATATTGCGTAAGAAGCTGAAGACAGAGAGGTAGGGCTATAACAACCGTGACTGCAGAACACTGGGAGCGACAGCCTTCACGCTCAGATTCAGACAATAGCCAATCAACAGATCGCGCCAGCTGTGAAACGTGCGTCATTTTTGTTTTCTGCGATTTCAGGTTTGAGTAGCTTTCACACTGACCAGGTTGTGGATGACGTTGGTGAGGGTCCAGACGAGGGGGACAGATAGGAAAGGAATGCTGAGCAGAACAATGTGCAGCACCACGGTCAGTAGAAGATAGGTGAGCCATATTCCCCTGCTGTTCATCACCCGCGTGTTGGGGTTCACCTCACTGTGAGCTACGCCAACATTCATCTAGGAGGGAAGGAAATGAAACACGTCATAGTACTCTGTAGATCCGAAGAACAGGTAGACGTTATGTCTTTGTGTCTCTCTAGATCCAGACTAGTTATTAAGAAGGCGGAACTGGCAATAGCAGTCACGTTTAAAGAAATGGTCACCGAGCTTAAATGAGTGGTTTTGGTACAGCCAATAGATGCAGTTTCTTCTGTGTACTTTGTTTTATGTATCAAGACTTTAATCTTCATTACGAAGATCCAAAGCAACAGATTTAAAAGTGCTGTGAATAGAAAACTGTTGGTTACAAAACACATTATTTATGATAAAAACAAAACTGAGATTTAGGTATATTTATATATTCTAGGGATGTAAGAAAATATCGATACACCGATATATATCGCAATATTTTATTTCTCGACATTGTATCGATATTCAAAAGCAAAGTATCGATTTTCTTTTCTTTCTTTTCGGATTTGAAAGGAACCGTTAATGATGACGGTAATTTTTGCAGTAAAATCAAAAGTATGACTAGTAGTTGGCTGTTTTCACCTTCTTCGTTCCAGTGGATCGACTAGATCTAGTAATAAAACTCGATGTGTTAAAGTATGAAACAGGTTGGAGTGTTTAGAATGATGGGACAGTTTTTCTTCAGTTAAATTAAGTTTTAAAAATCACAATGTATAGTCTTACTCATAGTATCGCGATATATCGCATCGTCTCCCCTGTATTGCGATACATATCGTATCGCCACATTTTTACCAATACACATCCCTAATATATACACAGCTATACAAAAGCCGTTTGCACTTTGCAAAACCAACCCATCCAAATCATATTCAGTCTTATACAATCCGATTCACTATATCCCTCCATCATCTTCCCCTTATCCAAGATTAGGCAAGCAGGGAAGCTCAGACCTTTCCTCTCCCCAAAACCACTCTACAGCTTGTTCTGGAGCATCCCAGATGGTTTTCAGGTCATAAAAGACTTCTATATAGTCCCTCTAGTGAGTTCTTGGTCTTCCTACTGGTAGGATGTGCTTTCTAATTAGATACCAAGGCAAATTAAGTGGAGCCCTTTTACTGCGGAGGAGCAGAAACTCTTCCTGGATCATGGAGCTCCTCACCTTCCCTCTAAGGCAAATCCTGACCACAGTACAGAGGAAGCTAGTTTGAACTACTCGTAAATATGATCTTATTTTGTTTTTGGTCCATATCCATTGGTAGATTGGTATTTTATTAACTAATGCAATAACAACAATAATACTTAATGAGCAAGGTACTTCTTGACAGTTTATTTTATTGTTTGGTTAGGACATGTGTATCAATAAATTCGAATACCATTGAAATGTTTGTTTATTTTAGTCAATATAAAAAGTTAAATGTATCTACTGTTTAAAATTATCCCACAAAGTGTGATATAGTTCAAGTGTTTATTTAGATTATATTATTATATTATTACATTTTCCAATGGAGTCTGTGATAAACACGGTTAAAAGTCATGAAGTGACAAGTTTATTAGTTATGAGGCGTTTTTGTTATAGCAGTTGTATGGAAGCGACCCCGCCCGGTTAAATTGTTCTCGGTAATAAAAACCACGCGTCTCCAAAACATCCCAAGAGCTAACATTTTTACCCGCAGCTTTCATCCGCTAACCAGGCAGCTACTAACCGCTGCAAATGAATCCGTACATTCAACTATTCAAATCTTTATAACTGTTTACACCGTAGCTATATATTTATATATGTCTTTTTTTACTATGAACCTTTAGATAATGATATAAAAAGGAGACAACGTTCGCAAGCTAACATCTACAGGTTTTCCAGCTGTTTCATGAAACTTTTGTTTAACATAATCAGCTGTGTCAAACTTTACATTCCCACTTAGCGGGGTTACGCTGTGAGTTATTCTAGTGATCCGGTCTGCATTTTGAGGTTTAAAACGTTACATTTAACCGATGCTAACTTTACCTTCCTGTGTTGTCGTAGGTCACCAGGAAATTTCTCTTTTTTTTTTTCTTCTTCTTCTTCTTTTATTAACCCCGCCCTCGGCTGGTCTGGGCTGGATCTGAGGTGCAGCGGTGAGAAGCGCTGCTCTCTGCAACCTGCAGGGTTCCTGAAAGGTGTGGGGTAAACGGGTCAGGAGGTCAGCGGACAGTTTGGAGAAATAAAGCAAGAATCAATTTTTATAATTGATATGAAAATCCCAATGGCAACAAGACATAGTTTTACAGTAAATTCCCAACAAGACACAAGGGATTTTGCGTTGTGCTGATTTCAGGGATCACACTTCAGCTTCTTTAGACTCCAGTGGTTTCATTGATTTTTGTTTTCATATTCCATCTATAAATGCAAGTGAAAAGTAGTTAATTGTGTACAAGTAAACGACTTTTTTCATGTTTTCCTTTGCATTTAACTGAGACATGTAGATTAGCATGTACATCTCTGGCGAATTAAGGTGACTAAATGAATTATTGCAAAATTATAAATCAAAATACAATTGCACAATGTCACATGGAACCTTTTTTAATTGTCTTGAAAAACTTATACCCTTAAGGTTTTTCTGATTAAGGCAAAGAAACTTTAATGTATAGTAAACGTTCAACAACAAGGCAATTCAAGGTGCTTTGGGTGATTAGGGGACGAAATAAAAACTAATGTTGTGTTTTATGCTTTTACTATTGAGACACATAATATATGACATATTTAAAACCTATGACATTCCAATTAATTCACATTTCAACCATGTAAGTTTTATTTACTTGGATTTAATGTGCTAGATCAACTCAAAGTGGTGCACGATTGTAAGGTGGACGGGAAAGAGTACATGATTTTAACCTGCGTTTACAAATGATAATATCAAAATGTCTAGCATGCATACTTGTGGAAACATATGGAAGTCTTTTAGGGAATTACATTCAATTTAACTGGTATCTAGAGTATTACAGTGGCTTGCAAAAGTATTCGGCCCCCTTGAACTTTTCCACATTTTGTCACATTACAGCCACAAACATGAATCAATTTTATTGGAATTCCACGTGAAAGACCAATACAAAGTGGTGTACATGTTAAAAGTGGCACAAAAATCATACATGATTCCAAATTTTTTTTACAAATAAATAACTGAAAAGTGGGGTGTGCGTAATTATTCAGCCCCCTTTGGTCTGAGTGCAGTCAGTTGCCCATAGACATTGCCTGATGAGTGCTAATGACTAAATAGAGTGCACGTGTGTGTAATCTAATGTCAGTACAAATACAGCTGCCCTGTGACGGCCTCAGAGGTTGTCTAAGAGAATGTTGGGAGCAACAACACCATGAAGTCCAAAGAACACACCAGACAGGTTCAGGGATAAAGTTATTGAGAAATTTAAAGCAGGCTTAGGCTACAAAAAGATTTCCCAAGCCTTGAACATCCCATGGAGCACTGTTCAAGCGATCATTCAGAAATGGAAGGAGTATGGCACAACTGTAAACCTACCAAGACAAGGCCGTCCACCTAAACTCACAGACCGAACAAGGAGAGCGCTGATCAGAAATGCAGGCAAGAGGCCCATGGTGACTCTGGATGAGCTGCAGAGATCTACAGCTCAGGTGGGGGAATCTGTCCATAGGACAACTATTAGTCGTGCACTGCACAAAGTTGGCCTTTATGGAAGAGTGGCAAGAAGAAAGCCATTGTTAAAAGAAAACCAGTTTGCCACAAGCCATGTGGGGGACACAGCAAACATGTGGAAGAAGGTGCTCTGGTCAGATGAGACCAAAATTTAACTTTTTGGCCAAAATGCAAAACGCTATGTGTGGCGGAAAACTAACACTGCACATCACTCTGAACACACCATCCCCACTGTCAAATATGGTGGTGGCAGCATCATGCTCTGGGGGTGCTTCTCTTCAGCAGGGACAAGGAAGCTGGTCAGAGTTGATGGGAAGATAGATGGAGCCAAATACTGGGCAATCTTGGAAGAAAACCTCTTGGAGTCTGCAAAAGACTTGAGACTGGGGCGGAGGTTCACCTTCCAGCAGGACAACGACCCTAAACATAAAGCCAGGGCAACAATGGAATGGTTTAAAACAAAACATATCCATGTGTTAGAATGGCCCAGTCAAAGTCCAGATCTAAATCCAATCGAGAATATGTGGCAAGATCTGAAAACTGCTGATCACAAACACTGTCCATCTAATCTGACTGAGCTGGAGCTGTTTTGCAAAGAAGAATGGGCAAGAATTTCAGTCTCTAGATGTGCAAAGCTGGTAGAGACATACCCTAAAAGACTGGCAGCTGTAATTGCAGCAGACGGTGGTTCTACAAAGTATTGACTCAGGGGGCTGAATAATTACGCACACCCCACTTTTCAGTTATTTATTTGTAAAAAATGTTCGGAATCATGTATGATTTTCGTTCCACTTCTCACGTGTACGCCACTTTGTATTGGTCTTTCAAGTGGAATTCCAATAAAATTGATTCATGTTTGTGGCTGTAATGTGACAAAATGCGGAAAAGTTCAAGGGGGCCGAATAATTTTGCAAGCCACTGTAGATGTAGGTCAGTTTTCTTCCTCCTTGAGGAGCCTAGGCTCATTCAGATTAAATAGAGATCAGCTGTCAGCCTCAAAACATGAAGTCTTGCACAAGATTCTCAATTTGATTTAATTCTGGACTTTGACTGGGCCATACTATCATATGAATATGCTTTTCAATTATAGCTCTGGCTGTATGTTCAAAGTCTTTAGCAGTCCTGTATTTAGCTTGATCCATGTTCTCCATCAGCTTTCCTGTCTCTGGTCAAAAGAAGCGACCCCCTCATCATGATGCTGTCACCACCATGTTTCGTAGTGGAGATGGTGTGTTCAGGGTGATGTGCAGACTTAGCTTTAAACCAGATGTAGCTTTTTGGCAGGCCCAAAAGTTCAATTTTGGTTTAATCTCTTTAAAAGGGCTTCATGGCTTTTTTTGTGCCTCTATTCTATGACTGCCAGATTTGAAGAGTGCACAGCTAATAGTAGTCCTGTTAGCAGATTGTCCCACCTGAAAGACAAGGATTAGATGGTATTAAAATGTATCTTTATTAGCTTTACAGACCTGATATTTATTGGTAAAATTGTGATCTAAAGAAAGTGGATGGAACAAAGCCCGTAGAGATGAAGGTACACTTGGAAAAGAAGAGGAATGAAAAACAGGTAAAGCAAGACAATTAAAGGACAGCAGGTGGGACAGTAAAGCTGCAACAAAAATAGGTACTCAAGGTGAATGAGTTTAAGTACCTAGTGTGAAACATCCACATGTTTAGCTGGTAGAAGAGAAGAAGACAGCATGTAGTGCAGTGTTTCTCAAACTTTTTTTATCATTCCCCACTTTGGACAAAGGCGCATAAACAAGCCCCCCCTGCTTTTATCGTCCCAACAGAATGGTGACCAAGCCTGATTTTTAAAGTGTTTTATTTATTTAAATAGCCAAGTTAGTCTACAAGTTTTTAAGGGTATAAATTAGTTGGAAAAGGGGTAGCGCACTGGTATAAAACCGGCTCAGAGACATGTCCTGTCAGTAGTTGCTACATGTAGAACTTCAGCTCACAGTTGGAGAAAATAAAAGTTGTAGTTTTATCAAATTTGCAAAGCTTTCAAAAGTACAAAATAATATAAAAAGTAATAAAAAAAAATAAAGCGCAAGACACTCATCCCTGTATTTCCTCCGTGGTTGACCGTGTGACTTCTCTGACTCTGAAACGTTCCCTGATCTTTTTAGATATTTGTACATTTTGTAGATGGAATCTCTGATAATGCGGCTATTTCAGCTTGTTTTGTTCTGCTGCGATATATTCCAACGTCAAACTCCCAGCCCGATGTTCCAGGTCCCGGTTCTGTTTACAATGATGATCACAATTGCTAATTTATTTGAGTGTGTTTAATTTTGTGAGAGGGGGGGGCTGGTTGATTTAATTTACAGTGCAGTGAAACATTCACAACGACAGAATCTAGGGGGGGGAAACTATTTAAATCCCATTGATGTCACGCCCCACCTGCAATACCTCTGCGCCCCACTAGTGGGTCTCGCCCCATAGTTTGAGAAACACTGATGTAGTGGATGGAGAAGAGTGTCGCAGGGGGGTCATAACAGAAAGATGGCTGCAAGAGTGGAAAGGGTAGGTCACCAAGATATCAGTGAGACCTGCACTGGTGCACAGTTTGGAGACAGCTGCACAACCAAAAACATTTTTATTGTAATGCAATTCTAAATCAATGTGCAGATGTGAATATAAAACAAAAACGTCCTTCGTCGTGATTTATCAGAATTTGGCAGTCCTACAAATTCACTGCAGCCCTGGAGCAGATATGCTCCTTCATATAAAACCCTGTACAATTGACCTTAAAGAAATTAAAGAGTGAAGATTATAACTATTGTGTTTTTGCGTCTGGAAAATGTTGAAACTGCTTTTCTAGCTAACAGGAACAGATGAAAGAATCAGCGCAGTCTACAATAAACAAAGTTTCATACACCAAAAATACTGCTGAGAAGGCTATACCCCCAGGTAAACTCATATAACAGCTGATTTCCCCATTGTTTTTGTGAAAAGCAGAAATATAATAAAATAGGAAAATAACAATGTGGGAATTCATTCCTCAAAATAAAACAAAGACAACAAAGAAGTTTGAGGCTGTAATAAAGGAACAGTTTCTCACTCTCCGTAAAGAAGAAACTGTCTGGAAAAAAAAGAAAGCATATTGTTACCGGCACTTTGAGGAAATTGTTTCCCAGTAAGCTGTAAAAAACAAATCAAATAAACAAGGAAGTGTCGTAAGCGATTATGATGTAATGTAGGAACTAACTGCTATGATCACTTGTTTGCATTTCCAGGAGCTTTATAGAGACTTGCTGACTCTTGCACTTTTTGATAAACCTTTATTCTATTAAACAAAGGTTATTGACAAAACCTCCAGTAGAACCAGGCTCAGTCTGAGCCGCCATCTGCCGTGGGGACTGGGGTTTATTATGAAAAAGGTGGGATTAAACGATAAGAGCAAGGATAAGTGGTTATAGACAATTGATGTTTTGAATAAAGCCTTTAGTCAATCAATTATTTATTTTCCACATGTTTAAAAATAGTTGGAAAGTTTGAAATATTATTTGCAAATAAAAATCACAATTTGTAAAAATGTATGTTTTTAAAATTCAATCTGATTAGATTTAGAGTTTAAGGCTATTTGCACACTTCTTACTTGGAGACAGGTCTGGATTGTGCACAGGACACTTGCTGTGTGTCTGTGAAGATGCACTGTGCAAAATCAGGTCTGGTTTTGTTCAGTTCAAATAACCATTCTGCACTAAGAATTCTCATCTTCAAATAGTAAATATTTATCCTTTCATTGCTTCTTTATATAAAAATGGGCCATTTCAGCCACGAGAACTAATTTCACCTCTTTTGCACCTTTTGATGTTGACAGCCTTGATGACCATTGTTTTAAT
This sequence comes from Valencia hispanica, assembly GCA_963556495.2. Taxonomy (NCBI): domain Eukaryota; kingdom Metazoa; phylum Chordata; class Actinopteri; order Cyprinodontiformes; family Valenciidae; genus Valencia; species Valencia hispanica. The sequence goes on along the minus strand of OY747709.1, from coordinate 44,920,148 downwards.
CTTTAACAGAAACTGACTTCCTTTTTTTCTCTACACACAGATAAAAAAATGCCCTCCTCTAACCCGAAACATGCTTGTTGTGTTTCTGTAAGATGAGCTCATGTTGACCCAGCTTCTGTTTCTTTGAACCCAGCTGGATTTCTGTGCAGAATCAAAACAAGGCTTCCTCCTTGCATAATGCAGTGTACCTTTCGGAACAACTTTTTTTCTTTAAAAAAATTAAATCATCATTCAAAAACAACTCCTTGTATATACTTATCTGTCTGATATAAAAATGTATCTGATGATCTGAAACATAGATGCAATACTTTTTTACAGTTCTGTATTTGCATAAATGTCTCTAAGCAAACTACACCGTGACCACGTGCTTTTTTACAACCATCCATGAGATGTACTTCTGTTAGATGTTTTGGCCGCTTTCGCTGGCAAAATTGGAAGAGTTCACCTAAATGAGTTGATTTCTTGCATAGACTAGTCCACAAATTTACAGTCGGGTTGAAGTCGAGTTCATTTCAGAAGCCTAACATTAGCCTGCTTTTTCTAGTCCAAAAACCATATTTTTTGTGTGTTTGGGATCATTGTGCTGTTCTTGGTTGGTTGGTTGGTTGGCTGGATGGAATTTACTAATGTTTTTAGTGGCTGCAGAGCATTTGACCTCAATGACAAGAAGGTGTTTCTTGAATTAGTCATGGTGACACTTTCAAACAATGCACCGCCTGGTAAGCACGGAGGTGATAGCATCATCCTGAAGGTCTGTTTCACTTTACCAGTAGCTTTGGAGCATTGCACATGTGAATTTAATTAGAAAGACGTCCTATCTTCAAGTTGAACTTGACTGTCTCCCCATCCTGGGCTGTTTGTGTTTAGGGTTGTGACTGTGTTTGTATTTAATTTATTTCATTTTTCAGCCTAGCTCCTACCTACCCGGTTCATCCCTTTCTATTTAGACTGTTTGTTCTTAGATTTTATTCATCAAGCATTTAAGTTTTTGATTTGTGTTTTAAATTGCTTTCTCTGTTATGTCTACCCCAGTAATTACTCTTACTGTTCCTTGTCCCCCTGGAGATAACCCTGTGTGTGGTGCTGCGTATATAAACTGACCAGATGTCAGAGTCAGTTGCCGGATCATACTGTTCCCATGGTGTCCATGACTCCTCTGTTTTCCTGTCTACTGAAATCCTTATGATCAGTTACATTATGCAGCTGGTAGATGGTTAGAAAAAGTGTGTGACTGAGGCTGATTGTGTTAAGGAGCAGTTAACCAAATAACAATGGCAGAGTATGTGAATATTTGAGCCTGCATGTGTCCGCTGGAAAACAAATCCAGATTAAATTCAACAATGTGCCACTACACTTTGTTTAAAAAACATTCACTGAAGTGAAAGTCATTCAAAGCCAGAATTTTATAACATTAATGCCCGTTGATGAGTGGGAACTGTGGAGTGTGTAAATGTCTTCCTTCGTCTTGTCATTCTTGCTTAGTCACGTAATGTTTTCAGTCTCCTGGCTTAGATCATCGCAGAGTCAGCGTTTATGAGTACAAGGAAAAAATGCAGAACAGGTTGGTTGCTTCAAACAGCAAACACACGTTATTTTCTTTCTCTTTTTTTTTGGCCTCTTGATTTTCTGTGGGTGAAATGTGAGGGTGGCTTGAATTAATGCTGGAAAAGTCTCCCAGAGAAGAAACTCCCTTGTAGAGGCATGCAGTGGCTCTACAATGAGCTCATTACTACTTCCTCTTCCCCTTTGAACGTGACACCTTCCTTTTTTTCTGCCTTTGAATTACCAATGTATTATCATTGCATAATGTTTGTCCAATGGGCAGACACGGTGTGTCTGCTTGACTGGGAGGAAGTATGCAGGAAGTTCTGGATCTCCAAAGAGTAGGAGGAATGTTTTAGGAAAGCACAGCTTCCTTCTTGTGCTGGCATGTTGTTAAGACTCATTCATTCAATTATTATTGTTTGTTTAAAAAAAAGGGATTTTCACAGTCCAGGTAAATTCAAACATTTCCTTTGTGAGTAAACATTTTTCCTCAGAAAGAATGAAAGGAGTTACATCGTTAAAAAAAGCACAGATGGTGAGATGGAGTTTTTTCATTTAAAAACAGTTTTTATTATTCTTTAAAAAAGGCATCCAATAAAAACACCAAAATAAGCCAATTTGAGTTTTAAACATACAAAATAAATAGAATAAATATAATGTGAATAAATACATCAGATAATAATTCCATAGGAAATACAATCTTCCATGTACCCATGGGAGGAAAGGGAGTGGAAACACTGTTCTAGACTGATTCTCAGCAACAGAAAACGGCACCGCATGCTTCGGTCCGTGTGATCATTCAGTGAGCACCTGAAAACACTGAGATGTTACAAGGTTCTAGGAGCATCTCTGAGCCGAGCCCTCTGAGTGATGAGCCGGATCACCAACAGCAAACACTCTGGCGGTGAGGATGGAGAAGGAGAAGAGTCTCTCCAAGGTGTAGCGGCAGAGGAAACCCTTCTTCCAATGTTCAACGGGCTGATGCTCGGCTTTGCTCCCATGGTGCTCCTTTTGGAAACACACAAAACGATTAGAAATGCTATAACTTTCAGTGAACTCCCTGTCTTTTTCACTTCATCACAGATTGCTGGTGAAGCTTACCTTCTCTTGCTTTCCTCCCAGTGACCGCACACATTTCCTCATGTCTCTGTCCAGCTTCATCAGCGCTGGCTTCACAGTACCGGTCAACTCAGAGCAGCTATCAAATGCAGAAATCATTTCTAATGCAGAGGTGTAGCTCGTCAGCATATCATAGATCTTCTCAACGCATGGCTGAAGAGGAACAGTTCAAATGCACCATTTTGTTATAATTTATAATAGTTCCCATCACTGTTAACAACGTGCCATTTTTATTTTTGAAATACTTCATGCATGAGTTATTTTTATTTATCTTACCAGTGACTTGTGTTTGAGGCTCACAGGGTCACACATGTCATTTTCCTCGATCCAGGCGAGGGAGCTGGAGTAACGTGCCAAATCTGTTGAGCCGTTTCGTGCCTGTAGAACATTTGGAGACAAAGTCAAAAAATGTGTGCAACGAGAAGGCTGCAATAATAGTTATGAGTCAGGGTTTCAATGCAAAAATCTAAAGGCAAGGCAATTTTTATTTCTTTAGCATACTTTCAACAACAAGGTAATTCAAGGTGCTTTACGTGATTAAGGGGTAAAATAAAAATAGCAGGAAAACACAGACAAAGCATATAAAGTAAAAACATGAATAAAGCAAGAAGCACACACAGATACATCAAAGCATTACAAAGCATATATATATATAGTAAAAACAGCAATAAAGCAAGAAGCATACACAAAACATATGATACGTCAAAGCATTGCTCAAAGGCAGCTCTAAACAGATACGTTTTTAGTTGTGATCTTAAACTCAGTGTTTCAGCAGCTTTGCAGTTGTATGGAAGTTTGTAGATAAATGTGAATTAATTTTAAACTAATTATTTACTTTTCTAACAGTCAGTATTTTTGTATTGCAAGTCGATTTTATATGTCCACACGTATTTACTTTAGTATGCCACTCACCTTTACTGACGCAGTTTTGGCATATTGATTAAGATTTAGAGAACTGATCATGACATCAGCACACGCATCCAGTTGCCCAGCTGGAACTCCTGATGTTGCAGTCAGAAACACGAAAAGAGCGGTAAACAACGCGAGAAAAAAATTCATAGTGAATATTTGTCCTTCGATTTTCTTCGGAGAGCTGTGTCTGGTCTTCTGGTGTTGTCGCAATTGAATGCTTTCCACTTCGCAGGGCCCCAATTTATTTTAGGGAGGAGGCGCGTCATGACATAACGTTGGACTTTCCTCAGGTAGGCTACTGCGCAGCTTCACAAGAACACTGAATGGCTTTGTTAACAATAAAGCTGGGTCATTTAAAAATGAAGGTGGGAAAAAAACCCAGACTTTTTAAAACGATAGCTACATAAATAAAGTAGGTGTGTTCAATATTTTAAAAAATGACAAAACACCTCCGGGTTTGATTTTTCATCTGCTGTAACAAAAACGTGCAATTTTTATCTATCTATCTATCTATCTATCTATCTATCTATCTATCTATCTATCTATCTATCTATCTATCTATCTATCTATCTATCTATCTATCTATCTATCTATCTATCTATCTATCTATCTATCTATCTATCTATCTATCTATCTATCTATCTATCTATCTATCTATCTATCTATCTATCTATCTATCTATCTATCTATCTATCTATCTATCTATCTATCTAATGAATTTCAATAATAGAAGTAATTATCTTATGTTTCTCACCAGCAGGGCTGAGGAAGTAAGACTAACCTTTAGTTACCTTTTCAGACCAATCTGTCCACCCTGACAGCAGCAAATTTTTTCAGCTGTCCCGTCTTCTCTACCAGAGAAAAGGTGTTTTTTTCTTCTGCTGAGAAAGTAAAAGAGGAGGGAAGGAATCAATTTTCCCATATGAGCACAGTAATTTTCTGATCTTAGCCATTGACTATGATTACATCTGACTAATTAGGTGGGTAAGTTGAGCAATTTGCTATGACTAAAGGTTTATTCTGCTAGGGGAAGACCTTTCATGTAATTTGTTTGTTCATTTAAAATCACGTTACAGGTAAAGAGGTTTCAGTGCTTTTTAGCTTATTTTAGGTCAGATTACCATGGAATCATAAAAAAAAAATATACACACTCAGGTGGAATATAGCCTACTGTTTTCCTGGGAAAATGTGAGATTTTCTTCCATTTTGTCATTATATGTCTGTGTGCAATCTGCATTTGAACCAAAAACAATTTAAAAAGTATCTAATGTTTTATGTTTTTCTTACAGTTTTTCTAAATTGCTAAAACTGATTTCTTGAAGCCTCCATCCGTGTTCACAAAACCTTAAACACAAATCCAAAAATCTTAACTACATCCACTGCACCCGAGAGTTATCCGTCAAAATCAAACTTTCACCTCAAAACCAATCATCGTGTGTTCAAAACTAAACACTGTGTTCACCTCGTACACACAGCAAGTAATATGTACCACAGAACATTTGTTAGACATTACATCAAATAATTAAAGAAACAGCAACCAAGGACATGAAATAAAAATAAAAATATTTTAAGTGTATTTATCAAGAAACTACCTTGATTAGAATGATATTAAGGGCTGAATGTACATTCCAAACAAATAAATACTGTAAAACAGAATAAAAACACCAAGATGACAAGCACTTTAATGGAATTTACAAATTTACAATAGTTGGCTGAGTTTTGTCAGTAATGATTGCTCTTACTCGTCCTTGTCACCCTTCCTCCTCGTCCACAACCTCTCACATGGACTCTTCCTCCTCTGCCTCTGTCCCTTGTAGATGCATAAGTGCCACCTGTGAACTCTGAACTGACTTGTATCCTGCCCATTTGGTCTGATCACATCTCCAGCTACACGTGCTTTGAATTATGAGTTGCTGAGTCTAAAAGGTGACAGCAGAGTTTTAGTTGTGTTCACATTTTGCTGCCAGCGTTTACAGTTTTGCTGTACAAGTGTCAAAAGTGTTTAGTGACTGTCAATGTGTTTACGGTTTTGAAAAAAAGAAGGATGACTTTTGCAAATCGTGTCTAAGTACCTGAAGAGTGTTTAAGGTTTAATGTTTTAACAATTCAGAAAAACTGTAACTAAATTACATTTCCCCAAAATGTTTGATGAAGCTGATTTATGAAAGGACAATTATTCTCATCCATATTGAATATCTATCTATCTATCTATCTATCTATCTATCTATCTATCTATCTATCTATCTATCTATCTATCTATCTATCTATCTATCTATCTATCTATCTATCTATCTATCTATCTATCTATCTATCTATCTATCTATCTATCTATCTATCTATCTATCTATCTATCTATCTATCTATGCACGATGCTCTTACTTTGATTTGTCTAATTTTAGATGGAGTTACTTCTAACAAAATCTTAGCCACTTGTTCTTTTTTTTTGCTCATAATAAAACTAAACCAATGGGCTTTTAATGATGCCAATAAACAGGGAGCTGTGGTGTCTAAAATTAAGTATAGATACATGCACATGTATAGCTACCTGTTGCATCAGTGGAGTATTGTTTGATTAATAATAATCCTGACAACCGACGAGAATTTGAAGTAGAGCAACTGCTCCTCAAAGTGTTTGCAGGGAGAGGGATGTGTGGGTTTTTAATAATAATATAATAATAAATAAATAAAAAATAATAATAATAACAAATACAATTAAAGGAAATAATGAAAACTGGGATAATTCATCTGACTAATATTTGATGATCTCACAGTACCATAAATAACAAAGGTAAATAAAGAGAAAATAAACATAGATTTCATTTCAGAATACATTAGTTCATCATTTCCAACTGGCTGTTGTTTGAATATTTAAAGAGAAAACATTTTTAGCATTCTGATATCATCATTCACACCTGTCCTCATATAGAATCATGAATTACATCATAAACTCTCACCAATTGTGTGAGATTAAAATGCCTCACAATATTACTTTTCCAGAAACATGCTTTAAGGTCAATGTATTACAAACACCTGCCAGGCACCTGGGCCTTTTATTCTCACTAAATAAACAAACCCTTCTGATACGGCAATAATGATTGCTCAGAAATGACCTGTGTATGCGTATTGTAAAAAAATAAAATAAATCATTTAATATTTAAATGCTCTTGTTTATTTTTTGTGGCAGTGAAAATGTTAGCTCTTACATAAAGCCTACTAACAGCTAAAAGAGGTAAGGCAGCATAGGGGAAATAAGGACATTTAAACAGGTAACTTTAAACAAAAACTGAGATCATCTATCCAGATGCAGCCAGAGTTAAAACTCAAGTACAGCGGAGAATCTATTACTTATAGTCGGTCTGCAGAGTCTATCAAATCTTTTATATGTCAGGAACTTGACTTTTTTTAAACCTATCTTTTAATTTAGGGTGAGTTTGAGTTTTGTAGTCTTTTATGTTGAAGTAGATACTTGTTTTAGGCTGCACTTTTTTCTGGATTATCTTGTATTATTTAATGTATTTATGTATTTTCCTTTATATTTTTCAATTGTGTTGTAAAGACATAGAATTGGATTGAGTAACTTTAGTTTTTTTTCATTTAAAATTAACAAATATAATTATTTATTAAAATCAACAAATACTCAAATAACTAAATAAATAAATGAACCAAAAATTTTTTTTCAAGAAATTAAATCAACCAAGCAACCAATATGAATAACACAGTATGGTGCGTTCAGGACTCCTTTCAAAGTCCAAGCTTGCGTCTGTTGCTCCTTTTCCTCTTGTTCTGGTCATTAAATTTTTTATTTATGTGTTTTAACACATAAGAAAACTTTATTTACTGTAGTTATTATCATTATTATTAGTTGTTGTAGTTGTAGTAGTAGTAGTAGTAGTAGTAGTAGTAGTACGTAGAGTATATTTCCCCCCTTTCTTCCTAAAGTCTTACTTTCCAGTCCAATAGGTGGCGGCAATGCCATTCAAATTCTGCTGCCAAGCTGGAAATGGGTGTCACTGGAATTTCTGCTCCTCCTGAACGCACCACGCTTTGCTCCGGAAACGTTTTCGTGTTATTGTTGTTGTGAGCAATTAGCATGGGCAGCTACATGTCACAAAGTTTCAATAAAAGGTTTGTAAAGGTTTTACATGTACCTTTTTGGGCTTATTTAAACTCTTCTTCCTAAGCTGATCAGTAGTAAATGTGTTTTTTTAGTGAACACGATACGATTATTTGCAGCTGGGCGCAAACCCATGCAAATCTTAGCATAACTAGCCATCCGCTATTTCTGCAGTTTACCTCTAATTTATTGAATGGCTTTTCCTTAGACCCTTCATTACTGAGAAACAGTGACAATGCAGACCGTCTGATGATAATCTACATCAATATCGCAAATACTGCAGGATTTCACTCCTGTTTTAAAATACTTTTTCGCGGTTTTTTATGCAACGTGAACCAACTTTAATCAGCTGTAGCACAAAACCGAAATGCATGTAATTGTCAAATCTGGTCTAAATAATTTTGGGATTCATTGCATATTATTTAAAGACGTATGTTGTTGCCCTTTTTTTAATATAAACGCAAAAACACAGTTTCAATGACTTTCCAGTACATTCAGAGCACATTAGATAAGGTATACTATAAAATTATAATTGGCAATTATAATTTTAACACCTACAACTACATACGGTTCCGTCTTTGTCAATAAAGCTGATTCTGATCATTTCCAGATATTGGCCAAACCTGATGGTGCTAAACTGATGATCAATACCTTAAAACTTAGCTTTTAATGTGTGAATATTTTTTTTTATATGGGGAGGCTGCACAGTGGTGCAATTGGTAGAACTGTTGCCTTGCAGCAAGAAGGTCCTGGGGTATTTCTGCATGGAGTTTGCATGTTGTCCTTGTTCATTGCATGGGTTCTCTCCGAGTACTCTGGCTTCATCCCACAGTCCAAAAACGTGACTGTTTGGTTAATTGGTCTCTCTAAATTGCCCCTAGGTGTGAGAGTGTGTGTTGTCGTTTGACCTGTAATGGACTGGCGACCCGTCCAGGGTGTACCCCGCTTCTCGTTCATTGACTGCTCGAAATAGGCAGCAGGCCCCCCTGCAACCCTGCAAGGAGAAGCGGGTATAAATGATGGGTATTTTTTATTCTGTTTATGAAAATGTAACTATTAACTTTAGTATTGTTTCTTTTAGCCACTTACACAAGCTTTAGACCAGGCTTAGGTCTTTAACTGTAAAGCTTAGACTGGTCAGGCCTGGACAGGATTGTCCCTTGCTGAATTAATCAGTTTATAGTGACACAGTCCAGGTGGACCAGTCCAAGTATTCATATTTCTGAGCAGGACTCCATCATCCTTTTTGTTGTTTTTGTAAACAGAGCAGAAAGTGTTTACAAATCAGACTTTTGTAAAAATCTATAGTCGGTGTAGAATATTAATAGTCATGTTTTAGTCAGTTTAACCGTCTTAGATTATGGTACGGATAGATTGGTGTGTGATTATAAGTGTATCACAGCATTACAATCAGTGATGGCTGATATGGAATTTTTTTATTTATTACGATAATATTTTTCAGTTCATATCAGTCGATATCGATATATTTCACGATATAAAATTAATCACTATTTTTGTCAATATTTAATATTCCCTAGTACTATTTGAAGATATCAGAAGGTTATTTTTGATTGAATGGTTTATTTTCAAAAGTTGAACATGTCATCAGACATTATACAACTGTTTTGGAAAAATTAAAGTAGCGTAGGGCTGGGCGATATGGATTAAAAATAAATAATTATTTTTTATGCCAAATTAGATTTTTTTTAATGAATCAATATTTTTCTCCTTTTTTATTCTTAAAAAGAAATTACAAATGACAGAAAATATTTTTTAAAACTTGATTTCAGTCATCCCTTATTGGAGTTGACCTGAAATCATGTTGCTTTTATTTATTTATTTTTACAGAAAAACAAATTTTAGTGACTGTTTTCAAAGGTTTTTCTTGCAGGATATTGAACCCTTTTGCTGATATCCTCTTTATAGAAGGACATAAGCACAACATGCTGATGTTAGTCAGACTAACTGCTCAGGTAGCTATAATAGCTCTATATTAGTTACCACGATATGAATGTCCTTGTTGATTCTCTGTGATCAAAAACATTTCCAAAAGACAGAATTTGTCGAAGGAAAGAGGTGTAGCCTTCTTTCAGACAGCTGTCCAGCAACAAGGAGGAGGCAAGGGTGGGAAATGCAGTTGGAAATCACTTCAGCATTTTCTCTGGTATCTCACTATAAAGGAGTTTTAAACATAAGAACTGTAAGACAGAATATTTTCACGGTTTTAAAACCTTGATATAGCTGTAAACAAGTAACCAACCTCAAACTCTAGATCACTATGGGGGTAGTTCAGATTTACTCGAGTTCTGGTCATACACAAACTACCGCTATTTTCCTCTGTTAATTAATTAATTGATATTAAATTTAAACAAAGTATCAGGGCGTGGATACATTTGAACAAATAGGTAGCCTGTTTTGAATAAAGCTTTTAAACTCCTTTTATTATTGTGGATTATTGTGGTTGGGATTACCAAACTGAATTGCCCCACTTGGGATAAATAAATCTTTCTGAATCTGAATCCTTTATAGGTTGCCGTAGCTCTTTCCATGATGAACTTTGAGGGTCTCGACCCTGGGATGGGTGAGTACCCTGCTGGCCTTCACGGGACTCTGGAAGGAGGGCTGGAGCCTGCCTTGGACCCACACCTCAACCCAAATTTGCTGCAGGGTGTGGAGCTTGACCCAGAGGGGCTGGCTGTGTCAGTCCCCGAGCCTGTGCACCTGATGGAGGGCGTGTTTTCCGAGCTCCACAGCGTGGTCTCAGAAGTTGGGATCCCAGTCACCGCAACCCATTTTGATCTTCAGGAGGAGATGCTGTGGATGGGAAACCACAGAGTGAGATCCTAAAGTATCTTCTGCTAAATTTCATTACCTTTCATACGTTTAATCCAGTCTTTTTTCTTAATTTCCTCTACTTAGGGCCATGTTACTTCGTACTTTGGGCCTACAATGGGCCGCCATTCTTCTTTCCAAGTCCACGCCACAGATGACATCCGACACATTCACAGCTTGGAGACGGGGGTGTTGTTCCTCTCTAAGAGCAACCTCAAATGCTACACTCGTGGCGGCCTTGTTATGTTTGATTACCCGTAGGTGACGCAAAATGTTAACCAAAGTTGATGTTTGTTATTCTGACAATATTAGATTTGACCCCTTGTGCTTTTACAGATTTTCATGCAACAACCACAAACGTCAAAGTTTTTTATTGGGATTTTATGTGATGGACCAACAGAAAGTGGTGCATGTTTGCGATGTAAAGTAAAACTATGCATAGTTTTGAAAGCGTATTCCGATCCAATTTAATGGGTAAATAGGTTGTGTGTAATTTAATCTCAGTATAAATCCAGCTGTTCTTTGAAGGCCTCAGAAGCAAGGCAAGGAAATTTTATTTGTATAGCAACACTTTCAACAACAAGGTGATTCAAGGTGCTTTACATGATTAAGAGGTAAAATAAAAATAGTAAAACACAGACAAAGCATATAGAGTAAAAACAGCTAGAAGCATACACAAAACATGATGCATCAAAGCATTACTCAAAGGCAGCTCTAAACAATTACGCTTTTAGTTGGGATTTAAAAGAACAGTGTTTCAGCAGCTTTGCCGTTTTGTGGAAGTTTTTTCCAGATTAGAGGAGCATAGAAACTATAAGCTGCTTCTCCATGTTTGGTTCTTATTCTAGGAATGTTGAATAGATTGGAATTAGAGTTTTTTTGGAAAACATTAGTGAACAAGCAGCATCATGAAGACCAAGGAAGACCTCTTAGCATGTAGTTATATTTCCAGAAAGTACTTTGAATCACATTTTCTACAGTTTTACAACTGCAAGTCTTTTTTGGTTGAGTCTCTACCAGCTTTACATATCCAGAAACTGAAATTTCTGTTGATAGTTTGCAAAATCACCCAAGAAGACTCAGAATACATGAAGAGCATCTTTGAACATCAATTTTTAAGCCCTGCAATAGATTCTTATTTGGATTCCGATCTGGACTTTGATTAGGCCATTCTATTACGAGTATGCTTGACCCATGCAAGATTACTGAGCTGTCACTTCTTAAATCTGGTCAAAAAAACATATCTTTTCCATTTGGCTTTTAATGAACCAGGAGTGTTATGATGTGTACCAGAAGATTCCATTTTTATTTTTATTTCTTAATTGTTTTAGCTGTTTTTATTGCTGTTTTTCACTGTTGTTCATTGTTTGTTTTTTATGCTTTTAATCTCTTATTTATAAATGTGAAGCACTTTGGTCACCTCTTGTGTTGTGTATAGCGCTATACAAATAAATGTTGATTGAATAATTGATTGATTTGATCTAAACCATTCCACTGTAGCTCTGGCTTGTTAATGTCTTCTGGGAGGTGAATACTACTCCAGTCTCAAGTCTTTTGCAACCTCCAATTGTTTTCTGCTGCATAAAAGCGTCTCTGTAACCCCTTCAGAGTTAGCAGTGGTCTTCTTGTGGCCGCTCTTATCTAAGCTCTCTTTGCCCACCCTGTCAGTTTAGGTGTAGATGACCATTTCTGATAGGTTTGCAGCTGTGCCACAGTCTTTCCATTTTCAGATGACGGATTAAGCAGCACTGAGATGAGATGTTTAAAGCTTGGGTTATTGTTTTATAACCTAACCTTGTTTTAACCTCACAACTTTCTCCCTGACCTGTCTGCTGTGTTCCTTGCTCTTCATGGTGCTGTTTGTTCTGTAATGAGGGCGGCTGTAGCTCAGTGGTAGAGTTGTCAGCCTGCAACCCAGAAATTGTGGGTTCGATTCCAGCTTCCACCTGTTACATGTCGTTGTGTCCTTGGGCAAGACACTTCACCTACCTTGCCTACTGGTGTTGGCCAGAGGGGCCAATGGCGCAATATGGCAGCCTCGCTTCTGTCAGTCTGCCCCAGGGCAGCTGTGGCTATAATCATAGCTTGCTTCCACCAGAGAGAGTGTGAGAGCAAATGAATAATAGAGTTGTAAAGCGCTTTGAGAGTCTTGAAAAGCGCTATATAAATGCAAGCCATTATTATAATGTTCTCTTAACAAACCTGTCAGACCTTCACAGTGATTAAATCACCAGATGAAGGAGGGTCTCTCACACAAATCCTGATAGTACACGTTGAAGTTTGGGTTATGGATGTATTGCTTGGTTTGTTGCTAACCTCTGGTGTGAATTTTATATCAATTTCCCCATTAGAAATATTTAAACTAATACAAATACTTATTTAATCAGAGTTTGAATGTATACGCAGTATTGCATCCAAGCAGTTGTTTAGGATTGCAGCTCAAATTGTGATGACAATTGATGGTCCTCTTTGCTTTTTCTGTTGCAGTGAAAGTTTTGTGTGTTTTTTATCTAAGTACTCTGGTATGTTTTTCAGGATGGAGGAAGGAGCTGATATGCATAGTCTTCTCATGACTACTAACAACACTCTGCTCATGGGTGGATTACAGAACTACGTTGTGGAAGTTGATCTGAATACAGTTCAAGAAACTCGAAAGGTGAGGAATCTTTTGGCATGGGGTTCTATTGTGAGAGAGATTTGAACTCGTTTGACTGTCTTTACCATCTTGTGTGTTTGTGCCTTGAGATAACATCTGTTGTGAATCGTTATAAATATATATATAAATAAACTGAATTGAATTGTTAGTTCACAGTTGAGATACCTGGAGTCACAATAATGCGTCAAACGAGCCGTTTCTTCTTCTGTGGGCACACCTCCGGCAAGGTAAGGAATCGTCTATGAAGTCAGTTTAAAAAGAACAATATTTTGGTTCTGTTTTTGTTTCTCATAATCGCAATCTCTTAAAACAGGTTACCCTTCGTGATCTTCGCACCTTTAAGACAGAGAATGAGTTTGACGCATTCTCCGGCAGCCTGTCGGACTTCGACGTTCACGGAAACCTTCTGGCTGCGTGTGGCTTCTCCAGTCGAGGGCTAAATGGGTTGGCGTGCGACCGTTTCTTGATGGTGTACGACCTCCGCATGATGCGAGCTGTTACGCCACTTCAGGTGCATGTGGATCCCCTCTTCCTGCGCTTCATTCCCACTTACACATCCCGCCTTGTGATCATCTCGCAGACAGGTATTTTACCCGCATACTGAAACTGTTGTCAAACTCATTTGTCCGTTTTGTTTTTAAGTTTTCAAACTGCTTTTTGAGTGTTCAAACATTCCCCTCCCTGTTTCTTTCTCCAGGTCAGTGTCAGTTCTGTGAGCCCACTGGTCTTGCCAACGTGGCAGACATTTTCCACATCAACACTGTAGGTCAGCTGCTCATGAGCTTTGACGTTTCATCGAGCAAACAAGCCTTGGCCTTTGGAGATTCAGGGGGGTGCGTGCACCTGTGGTCTGACGTCCCAGAGGTCTCTTTCAATGACTACTCTCGGGAGACGGATTTTCCTCTGCCCTGCCTTGTGGACACGTTGCCTCAGCTGGACTGGAATCACGACCTCCTGCCCCTCTCTCTCATCCCTGTGCCGCTGACAAGCACAGAACCGCTCCTGTCAGACTGGCCTGCTGCCCTGTCCACACCGAGTCCCAGGTAAGACTTCCTCGCATCCTCCTGTCTCTTCATGTAATCCCAGACACACTCGATGATGTTGACATCAGGGCTCTGTGGGGGCCGTACCATCACTTCCAGGACTTCTTGTTCTTCTTTACGCTGAAGATAGTTTTTAATGACGTTGGCTGTATGTTTGGGGTTGTTGTCCTGCTGCAGAATAAATTTGGGGCCAATCATACACCTCCCTAATGGTATTGCATGATGGATAAGTATCTGCTTGTATTTCTCAGCATTGAGAACACCATTAATCCTGACCAAATCTCCAACTCGATTTTTTAGAAATGCAGCCCCAAACGTTCAAGGAACCTCCACCATGCTTCACTGTTGCTTGCAGACACTCATTATTGTACGACTCTCCAGCCCTTTGATGAACAAACAGCCTTCTGGCAAATATTTCAAATTTTGACTCATTAGTCCAGACCACCTTTGGCCATTGTTCTGCACTCCAGTTCCTATGTTTTCGTGCATTCTTGAGTTGCTTGGCCTTGTTTCCACGTGAGAGGTGTGGCTTTTTGGCTGCAACTTTTCTATGAAGACCACTTCTGGCCAGACTTTTCCAGACAGCAGATGGGTGTGCCTGGGTTCCATCGGTTTCTGCCAGTTCTCAGCTGATGGCACTACTGGCCATCTTCCAGTTTCAAAGGGTAATAAGCCTGATGTGTCTTTCATTTCCTTGGCCGATCACTGTGGCTACGATCCTCAACGTTGCCTGTTTCTTTTTGCTTCTTTAAAAGAGCTTGAACAGCACATCTTGAAACCCCAGTCTGCTTTGAAATCTTTGTCTGGGAGAGACCTTGCTGATGCAGTATAACTACCTTGTGTCTTGTTGCTGTGCTCAATCTTACCATGACATGAAACAATCTTCCACAACCTCACCAAGGTAGAAGAGTTTGGCTGTTCCTCACCCAGTTTAAAGCCTCCTACACAGCTGATTCAGTTTCAGTTAATGACTGTGTTTCAACCTACATGTGACATTGATGATCATTAGCACCTGTTTGGTATAATTGGTTGATCATACACCTGACTATAATCCTACAAAATCCCTGACTCTGTGCAAGTGTACTTTATAAGAATTGATGCTGGTTTGAAGGCAAAAGGTAGTAACACCTTTTGCCTTCACACCAAAATTGTTCTTTTGTTGGCTCACTTTGTGTTTTGTAAATTGATCAACATAAACAATCATCTATATTTCTTTGTTTACAGCATTTTTTCACACCTGCCTAAAACTTTTGCACAGTACTCTATATATGTATTACCCAGTATTCTTAGTAAAATATATCTTTTCTGGAGTAAATATTCAGCAATATAGCGGTGTCCCTAATTCCTTTTGCTTGGGAACCAAGGGCATTGAGGAGGGCCCCACAAAAAGACCCTTGTTCCTGAAAAAAAACGCTGTTGAAAAGTTAAAAACGCAGATCAAAGGCAGAAGATGCTTCCAAATAAATACAGTGTGGCTAAAAATTTGACATTTCCCATCAGTTTTAGGAAGGAGTAATCACCTTCTAAAGACTTTCTAAAGTCTTGCTACAGGAACCTGTGAACATGGGACAGAATGCTGCAGAAACCAAAGGGAAGTGGGAAAGAACTGATAGAAATCACAAGTGGATTGTGTTTTTTTTTGTTTGTCTACTGAAAATAGAGAAAAAAGTAATATCATCCTCAGCTTTACATGTTTGTGAAATCATACAAAGGAACCAAAAAAAACCAAAAACAAAACTGTAAAGGGATGCTGCCTTAAGAAACCTTTAAACATGCAAGTGATGTCTGTGCTTTAAGTTGCGAGTGACATTGTGTACAGTTTGACTTTGTGTTTTGGATACTGGACTAAAATGAGGAACAATCCAGCCTTGGGGTGGAAAAGGGACTGAGATTTAGCAACGGTGCACACAAAACAGACGTCACAGTGGTGTGTTAGTCATAGTGTTGCTTGATTAAACATCTGAAAACATGTTTCTCCCAACAGACGAGCTCCTCCAGTGGACCCGGAAATCCTGCGCACCATGAAAACCGTCGGTTTCATCGGATATGCGCCAAATCCTCGTACACGCCCTCGAAACCAGGCAAGAAACGACCTTAAATTGTCCTCTTTCGTTAAACAAAAAAAAAGACGTTACAGCACCCTCCTGGGGGAAGAGAATTTCTGTTTCATTTTATTTCTTACAATATCAGTACCACAATTTTAACAATTAAAAAAAATCCATATAAAATAAACTATTTTGTTTTTTATTGGACTTCTATAGAACACTCCAATAAAATTGTCACCTTAAGTCTTTTAAAGGTCCGTCATATATCCAAATCCACCTTAAAGAAATGTACTTCCGTATTGAACGCCTTGATTTTTGCCTGTGCCTCTGTAAGACCCTCCTACCCTTTTTTTATTTTTTTTTTCCTTATTTTTTGTCCTGTTTCTTTAATTGGAGCAGACTAAATGATTGTACGCTTGATTTAAACAGATGAATTTGAAAAATTTAAAATTGGACTCAGAAAATGTAAAACAAGCCTTGTCCTGCTAAGCAGAGGAGCGACCAGAGAAGATCAAAAACCAGAGTGAGTTTAGGTGAAGCCTATAATAGATGGATAAATAAAAATAAATAAAATAAAAAAATAAAATAAATAATAAAAAAAATTCACAGCATCAAAACGCACGCAGAAATGGCGAATTTTCTCATGGACAGGTAAGCTAACTCACTTGCTAACGGCGAACATTACCTGTCAGTTGAAGTACTTTGCAATAATTGTGTTCATTATATGAAGTTGATCCTACTCTTTCTGACACTCCCCCTTCACTTCGTCACATACCGTGCATCATCGCAGCTTGCACGGAGTCGGAAAATGAATCCCACAAAAGATGCACAGCTGCAGCTGGTGTGTTATAATTACTGCACCTGGGACTCAGTCGGAGTTGTGTGAGGTAGGGGAGGGGTGGGGGAGCTCTGCAGGGGCGAGGCTCTCGGCTGAGTACGTAAGGTCGGAGGAGGAGGTGGGTGGAAAAGGCGGGGATAGGTGGGAGCAGGCGTTTCAGCAACCCCGAGAACTACTAGCAAAGACTCAAAGATTACTCTAACATGAGTGAATGGGTCAGAGCAACACTTCAGGTATGCTTTTAATGAGGGAAAGACAGGTTCTCAGCATATCAAGCTTCAGAAAGTCCATTTTGCATAATACCCCCCCCCTTAAAATTAATCTAAGTGTTCAGAAGCTTTTAATTCGTAATTTAGAACATCTTTGTTAGTCTGTAAAGGAGTATAATAAAATAGCTATTTAAACTAAACTTTCTAATGGAGCACCAAATAAAGCCTCTGAATTAACTTGAACTAAGCAAGGCTGGTCTCCATAACAACCAGTAGAGGATGTCTATATCCTAACCAGTTGTTTGAGACTGATGCCAGGAGAAAAACGTTTCTGTCCCACCACCACAAACATAAACAGACGACGGTTTTTAAACTATGCTGGAACCCTTACTTTGAGACTAAAATAAAGGTGTTGAGCAATAGGCTCTCCATTTGGGGTTTTAAACAAAGTATGAATCTCTGGAAAATCCCAGAGGAGTAGATTTGGAGGCCTCATGGATGCAGAGCAGGACTAAACAGCAAAGAGAGAAGTTTAGGCAAGGCAACTTTAATTTTATAGCACACTTTCAACAACCAGGGAATTCAAGGTGCTTTACATGATTAGGCGAGAGCAACAGTAAGAGCATAAAATACAACATTAGAGATACAAAACATATGACAGATTTAAACATATAGACATTCCAGCTATTATTAATCACTTACTCCAAGGCAGCTCTAAACAGATGAGTTGTTAGCTGTGATTTAAAGGAACTCAGTGTTTTAGCAGCTTTGCAGTGGTCTGGAAGTTTGTCCCAGATTAGAGATGCATGGAAACTGAAAGCTGCTGCTCCATGTTTGGTTCTGATTCAAGGGATGAGTAGTAGACTAGAGTTTAAAGACTTGAGTGGTCTGGGGGTTGGTATAGTGACAATAGATCTTCAACATACTTTGGTGCTAAGTCATTCAATGATTTATAAACTAGTAAAAGTATTTCTAAGTCTATTCTTTGAGCTACAGGGAGCCAGTGTAAGGACATTAGAACTGGGGTGATGTGCTCTACTTTCCTAGTTCTAGTGAAGGCGGCAGCGTTCTGGATCAGCTGCAGCTGTCTAATAGACTTTTTAGGCAGACCTGTGAAGATGCTGTTGCAGTAATCAATCTGACTAAAGATAAACGCCTGGATGAGTTTTTCGAGGTCCTGTTGCAACATCAGTCCTTTAATCCTAGAAATGTTCTTTATATGATAGAAGGCTGACCTTGTTATTGCCTTTATGTGACCCTGGAGGTTCAGGTCTGAGTCCATTACTACACCTAGATTTCGGCCCGATTGATATTTTCTAGCTGTATTAACTGAAGCTGTGTGCTGACTATTGATTGTTCCTCTTTAGGACCAAAGACAATTACTTCTGTTTTGTTTCTATTCAGCTGGAGAAAGTTATGGCACATCCATCCATTGATTTGCTCAATGCATGTACTTAAGGTTTGGATGGGGTAAAATTCACCTGGTGACATTGTAATGTAAAGCTGTCCTCTGCATAGTTATGGTAGCTAATCTTTATGGTTGTTATAATCTGGTTTAGCGGGAGCATGTAGATATTAAATAGGAGGGGCCCCAGGATGGAGCCTTGGGGTAACCTACATGGGATTTCTGTCTGTTCTGAAGAAAAATTGAGATTGACACAAATTAGTTTCTATTCTTTAGATAATAATAATAATGATAATGGCTTGCATTTATATAGCGCTTTTCAAGACTCTCAAAGCGCTTTACATCAAAGATAAGAATCAAACCAGCGAATTGAAATGTACCAGAGAGTCCGACCTAGCTCTCCATTCGTTCCAATATTATATCATGATCAACAGTGTCAAATGCTGCACTGATTAATGATTAATGATTTCAGAAAAGAACAATTCCCTTGCGTCTTTCAAACTTAAGTGATATCTGTTCAGTCTCTCTTTGTAGATCTCACAGTGAACCTGGAGTCGAGTTTTCCGCCATTTTCTCTCGGCACTTCAACACTCCCTTTTTTCACTACGTACCAGTGGATCGCTAGTCCATGGAGACTTCTTTCTACTTTACCTTTAGTTGGAGCAATGTTATCAATGATGTCTGAAATGTTAGTGAGAAAGTTATCTACCAGCGTGTTTGTGTTGGAGGATAAAAGGGATGGGGTGAGGTGGGAGAGTAAATTTGTTTAAAGGTTTAAACCATCTCTGCCATTGATCATAATGGGCAAGCATCACATCCCGACTCCAACGTCTCTCAGGCCGACTTTCTAATCATACGGCAAGACAGAGAATTAAAGCAAATGAGATGAATTAGCAGAGTTTGCAAACAACTGATGTTGTCATTCAGGACATGTTACTGTGGAATATCGTCTCTGCTGCCCGGTTATTAGGCTGGTAACATGTCATGACAGTCATGAGACCGTCATGCAGCAACAGTCTTCAGTCAGAGGCTTCTTCAGATGGGTTGCAAGACTGACTGCTACTGGAGATCATTCCTGCACAAAGCATCACCATCCACAACTACACTTTGGAGATACTTGGAGGACAAGATTTATGACATTTAGTTTTCATTTTGGATCAATAAAGTTAGAATTGATTTGAATTGAAAATCACACTACTATATAATTCATGGGGTAAATTCCCATTAAATTATCAAATGTAATGCATTCAAAAAGCATAGTCTGTTTTTGGCACCGTTATTTATCGTCATCACCTGAAGCTCCTGCTTGAATCAACGTATATATTTAGCTAGAGGCACATCAGTGTGTTGTTAGGGCTACACTGACCTGCTGATTTATCTTTACCAGGGGTGCCAATAGGTGTAAATAAACACGTTTCTCCAATTGTGTTCTCCAACATGTTGTTTTCATTGTGATTTTTTTTCTAATGTTGATTTCAGGTTCCTTATAAAATTAAAGACGTGGAGCTCGATTATGATAACTACAACCAGGTTCCAGAGTCTCCCATTGGTCGTGACGAAGAGCCACACTTCTGCATGGTGCCCAAGAAGTACAGGAAGGTTGGGGTTGCTAGCTGTCCTTCTGTCTGAGATAACCTGGTTAGTGTGTCAGCAGCAGTGTGAGCTTGTTTTAAATGTGTTGTTCTGCATCAGGTCACAATTAAATACTCCAAACTTGGACTGGAGGACTTTGACTTCAAACATTACAACAGAACTTTGTTCGCTGGCCTCGAGCCCCACATCCCCAACGCTTACTGCAACTGTATGATTCAGGTAAACGACTCAAGTGTTTCTGTCCAGACTTTGGTTGAAATTGTTTTACAGCCATCGGTCACTGGTTGTTTTGGTGCTTTAGGTGTTATATTTCCTGGAGCCCATCAGGTGTCTGGTGCAGAATCACTTGTGTCAGAAGGAGTTCTGTTTGGCCTGTGAGCTGGGGTTCCTCTTCCATATGTTGGATTTGTCTCGAGGAGATCCGTGTCAGGTAGGTGTCCGTCCTTCCGTCCATCCTTCCTTCCTTCCTTGTTTCCATCCTTCCTTCCTTCCTTGTTTCCATTCATCCATCCTTTCTTCCTTGTGTCCATCCATCCATCCAGTAAATTTTTTAAAAACTGTTACACCGGGTTGATCCTTCAAAGAGTGACAGTTAATAAAATAAGCTCCACATTTTGTTGCTGTTGTAGTGTTGTTTCCTAACATCCCCATTCGACTCTCCACCTCCTTGTTTTTAGGCCAGTAACTTTCTCCGAGCATTTCGTACCATCCCTGAAGCCTCGGCTCTGGGTCTGATCCTCGCCGACTCGGATGAGCAGACTGGGAAGGCCAAGCTGGGCCGCTTGATCCAGAGCTGGAATCGCTTCATCCTCACTCAGCTTCATCAAGAGACTCAGGAGCAGGAGGGTCCGCAGGCCTACAGGGGAGCCAGCAGCAGGTCAGACCAACCTCTACATCAACGTTGGGTTTTGTCTGCAACTAGTTAGATAAAAAGATGACTTTTTTTAATTGGTCACAGCTCTCTGGGTTCCTCTGCTGAGTCCGTCATCGGGAAGCTGTTTGGCTGTGAAGTTGAGAACAGCAGTCTGTGCCGCTGTGGGAAGGAAACTGTGCGTTCCTCCCTCACCTTGCTCTTCACCATGCATTATCCAGAGCAGAACTCTCAGGGTGAGTTTGATCAATGGTTTCATTTGTAATCAGAGCGGACAAGGAGCGTTAATTTCACTGTGACTCTGTAGATAAAACAATAAAGGAGTACAACTTTGCTGAGATTTTGAAGAAGAGCATCTGTCTGGAGCAGAACACTCAAGCATGGTGTGAAAACTGTGAGAAGTATCAGCCTACAGTGAGTTAAATCCAAGGAGTCTAACTCAACTTAGATTTATAGTCTATACTGTGGCATTACAACGTTTTCTTGCTCCACTGCAGGTTCAAACACGCAACATAAGGTGTCTGCCGGATGTCCTAGTCATAAACTGTGAAGTGAACAGTGCTAAGGAGGCTGAATTCTGGAAAGTTCAGACAGAGGTGACCAAATGTTAGCTTGCTTTCCTTTTTTTTATTCTTCTGGGAGTTTCATTTCCACTTAGATAATGAGGCTTTTTCTTGTTTATCTTTACAGTATGCTTACAATAAGGCCATGCAGAAAGAGGCAATGGAACCTGCAAAGCATACTGAGCCAACACCCATGGCTACAGAGTGGTGCTTAGAGTAAGAAACCTTTGATTGATTTGTCTTTTACAACCTCAGGCAAAAATATGCAATAACATCTCAAAGAGTTTGTCCAGTTGTTTGACTTTGTAGTTGATATGACATAAAACTGTTTGTATATATCTTTTCAAGCAGAAGGAAAAAAAAAATCATAAAATCATCCTTTAATTTCTATGTCTAAAACAAATACATACATAAGGCAAGGCAAGGCAAGGCAAGGCAAGGCACAATTTTATTTGTATAGCACACTTTCAACAGCAGGGCAATTCAAGGTGCTTTACATGATTTGGTGATTAAAAAAACAATGGAAATTAAAAGTAAAAGAAACACACATTACACATGATACACAATAAAGCAAGAGAAAGATAACAAAAAAAAGCAAGAGAGCATGAACACATTTCATACATATGACATCAAGCATTTACATGAAGGCAATTCTAAGCAGATGGGTTTTTAGTCTTAATTTAAAGCAGTTCAGAGTGTCAGCAGCTCTGCACTCGTCAGGAAGTCTGTTCCAGATAAGGGGAGCATAGAAACTGAAAGCTGCTTCTCCATGTTTAGTTCTGATTCTAGGGATGTTTAGTAGGCTAGAGTTGGAGGACCTGAGTGGTCTTGGTGGTTGGTACCATGACAACAGGTCTTCAACATATTTTGGTGCTAAGCCATGTAATGATTTATAAACTAGTAGGAGTATTTTGAAGTCTATTCTCTGAGCTACAGGGAGCCAGTGTAAGGACTTTAGAACTGGGGTGATGTGCTCTACTTTCCTGGTTCTAGTGAGGACGCGAGCGGCAGCGTTCTGGAACAGCTGCAGCTGTCTGATTGACTTTTTAGGCAGACCTGTGAAGATGCTGTTGCAGTAATCAATCCGACTAAAGATAAACGCATGGATGAGTTTTTTTAGGTCGTGTTGCAACATCAGTCGTTTAATCCTAGAGATGTTCTTCAGGTGATAGAACGCTGACCTTGTTATATGCCTTTATGTGACCCTGGAGGTTCAGGTCTGAGTCCATTACTACACCTAGGTTTCGAGCCTGATCAGTAGTTCCTAGCTGTATTAACTGAAGCTGTGTGCTGACTCTTGATCGTTCCTCCTTGGGTCCAAAAATAATCACTTCAGTTTTGTTTCTATTCAGCTGGAGAAAGTTATGGCACATCCATCCATTTATTTGGTCAATGCATTGATTTAGGGTTTGAATGGGTTCAGAGTCACCTGGTGACATTGTAATGTAGAGCTGAGTGTCATTCGCGTAGTTATGGTAGCTAATGTTATTTGTTGCTATAATCTTGCCTAGTGGGAGCATGTAGATATTAAATAAGATGGGCCCCAGGATGGAGCCCTGGGGCACCCCACATGTGATTTCTGTTCGTTCTGATGAAAAGTTCCCTATTGAAACATAGAAGTCCCTGATCTTTAGGTAAGATTCGAACCTGCCAAGTAGTGTACCAGAGAGTCTGACCCAGCTCTCCAGTCATTCCAATAAAATATTATGATCAACAGTGTCAAATGCTGCACTGAGGTCCAACAGAACCAGCACTGTGGTTCTACCACAGTCTGTATTTATGCGGATGTCATGGAATACTTTGACGAGGACAGTCTCGGTGCTGTGGTGAGCGCGGAAACCAGACTGAAAAGCATCAAAACGGTTTGTCATTGTTATGAAGCTATTCAACTGCTGAAACACGGCTTTTTCAATAATCTTACTGATGAATGGGAGATTAGAGATTGGCCTGTAGTTCTGCCTTAACGTGTTGTCCAGATTTTTCTTCTTTAGCAGTGGTTTAATAACTGCTGTTTTTAAAGCCTGAGGGAAGACACCTGATAGCAGGGATGAGTTCACTATTTGAACAAGATCAGAACCAATAACAGGAAGAACTTTCTTTAGAAAAGTTGTGGGTACGATATCAAGACAGCAGGAGGAGGAGCTTAATTGGATAAATATTTTTTCAAGGCTGTTCTGGTTTAATTCGTAAAATTCAGACATTTTCTCTACATTGTTGTTGATTGGGGATGGCACTGGTTGTGGGTTCGATATTGAGGTACAGATTGACCGTTTAATTGTTCGAATCTTTTCAGTGAAAAAGCTGGCAAATTCATTGCAGGCCCTGGTAGAGTTTAGTTCAGAGGCTACTGTCACTAAAGGCTTAGTTAGTCTTTCCACTGTTGCAAATAGGGTCCGTGCATTATTAATGTTTCTGTTGATGATTTCAGAAAAGAACGATTCCCTAGCATCTTTTATGGTTAGCTGATATTTTTCAGTCTCTCTTTGTAGATCTCACAGTGAACCTGGAGTCGAGTTTTCCGCCATTTTCTCTCGGCGCGTCGACACTCTTTTTTTCACTACGTACCAGTGGATTTCTTGCCCACGGAGACTTCTTTCTACCTGAGACTACTTTCACTATAGTTGGAGCAATGGAATCCATGATGTCTGAGATTTTCGCAAGGAAATTATCTACCAACTTATTTACTGAGTTTGAGTTGGGAGATGAGGGGGATGCAGTGGAAGGGTAAATACGTTTAAAAGTTTCAACTGCGCTATCCCCTAGAAAACGCTTTTTTATAGTGGTCTTACTGTGGCTGGATAATTTAGCAGAGATGGTACTTTCAAAGAAAATACAGAAATGGTCAGATAACACAATATTAATTACAGAGATGTTTGAAATATTTAAACCTTTACTGATAATTAAGTCCAGAGTGTGTCCTTTATTGTGTGTTGGTTGTTTGAGATGCTGGATCAGACCGAAGTTGTGGGTGCCGGGCGCGTTCTGGGAGACTGTAGGGGTGGATTTATTGCCCGGTTCCCTCAAATATCTGGAATAATCAGTGGGGGGAAGCTCCCAGACTTATGGACACTAGTCCCAGGCGTTTGGTGTAGTCGTAAGTTAAGGTGTTAATTGTGTCCCAAATTTGATTTGCTCGTTCAGTCTGTCTGTAAAGTTTCTAAATGGAGACTCATTTGATGTGGCTGAGTCACAGGAAGATGAAGACTTAATCTCTGATGGTTGTTTATCTGTTCGGTCCTGTGGTGTCATCATGACTTGGTGTTTTTGTTCTCTGATATCCATGGGCGCTTCAAGGTCAGCTTTTGGGAGCAAGTGTTTTGCTTTCTGATTTTGATAAGAAAAAATGTTTGCTGCTAACAGCCTTACTCCGGCTTTGTTAAGATAACGGCCTGCTTTGAACAGATGATTAGCACTTCCAAATACTTTGAAATTATTAATAAATGTGAACGACTTCTCAGCTGATTGTTTCTTCAACCATTTATGGAGCATGCGGAGTCTGCTAAATCTTTCATCATTCCCTTCAGGGACCGGTCCGCTGATGAGGATGTTTACGTTAAGTCCATCAAGTCTCTGTAGGAGATCAGAAAAGTCTCTCTTCAGAATCTCTGATTGTCTCATCGCGATATCTGCTGATCCAGGGTGAATGACGAGCTTTTCCAAAGCAGGATGTTGGTCCAAGATTTTGGGGATTTTTTCTGATATTTCTCTCACTGTATTTTTGTAGCAGCTATAAACTCTGGTGTTCTTGCTACAAAAAGCCTCGATTCCATTAATTGATCCGTCTTGTATGATAACAATCTTTGCTGGGGGGGCTCTTACTTTGTTATGTGTCTGTTTGATGCGGCTGGGTTTCTCCTGGTGGCTTTGACTGGTCCCGGGGGATGCGTCATCTTTCGGGGAACTCAAGGCTGCGAATCTGTTTTTCAGCAGGATTCCAGGTGGAGAAATATCTCTTGTTTTTGGCTGAAACCTCTTTTGTTTACTTTTAGCAGAAGCGGGAGGTCTGGGTTCAGAGCTTTCTCTGTGCCGGAGTTTCTTTAGTTTTTTCTTCCTCGGAGAACGGGCTGGGGTTGATTTCATGCGTTTTAAAGCTGGCCAGTCTTTATTAGTGCGGAGTTCTGCCGCTCAGGCGCCTGTAGGGAGTCTCTGTGACACGGTTAGACCGATGTAACACCGGGCTGTTTGTATTCAAAGGTAAAGTTGTGTCGTCTCCATAATCACCGTGGAGATCAAAATTAATTTCCAGACGACGTAGCTTCGTTTCAGTGCCCTCAATTCTGTGGAGCAGTTTTTCAAAATCCTCAGCTGAGCAAAAAGCCATGTTGATAAGTCCATAAAAAAGTCATCCAAGAAGAGATCCGGTCCAATACAGTAACTCCAGGGGCTGGGTAGATAAAGTAACTAAGAAAAAGTTAAGAAAGAAAACAAGAAAAGCAAACGGAAAAGCATAAGTCTAATTCAGCAACCTAGGTTGATCTGCTGCTGCAGGAAACTTGGTCCTAACAAGACGGCTGTTAGCTGAAGCAAAGGAAGTGAGTTTAAAACTCGTTCAGGAAGGTAGATCTCCATGGAGTGTGGAAAAAGATGCTAGTTGTTTCAAATCAGTTGTTTAGGGAAATAAACAAGGTTGTAAAAGGAAAACCTCAAAGCATCAGGACAGGAAACCCAAAGCAATATGGTCGTAAAAATCAATCAATCAATCAATTTTATTTGTAGAGCACCTTTCATGATTAAAATCAGCGGAAAGTGCTTTACATTATAAAAAGCACAACGAAAGATATGGGCAGAAACATGAGTCGATATTTGTGACCCAGCTGCAAAAAATCCGCTGAAGGAAATGGGATTTAAACCTAGAGAAAAAGCAACTAGAACTAACATTAACACATAAACATCAAGAACAAGATTCTAGTGGACTGGAGAGGGTTGAATAAAATTTTATCAGCGATGAATCCTAACGTTGGATTGTTTGTTTGGACCACGCCAGCCAAACAAAGATAATTGCCTTAAGAAAACGAGCATATTTCCACAGGCATTGATGGTGTAGGACTGCATGTCGGATAAAGGAGGAGGGCAGATGCTCAGGTGGACGCTACGATTTTATACACTTTACTCATTGTATCAATCAAACGTAGGTTTGTTGATGTTTAGGAACTTCTTAAGAAGATATTGTGCTTTTCCAACAAGCAGAAAGAAAATGTTTGTTCGTGCAGGTCAGATCAGGATAATAATCTGACCATAAATGGATTGAAGAAACCTGGATATAGAAGTTAAAGCTTTCCTGCAAAGCTGAACCGTGAGCTGCTGCGCAAGAACACTGGAACCTGAATTAAAAACGAATATTGTTTTTCATCAGTGAAGTCCAGACCTCAAATGAGTCAAGCTGTCAGAAAAACCAGAGGAGGAGTAAAAAAACTACTAAATAGTTAATGATTGAATAATTATTTTCCTGTATTTTATCTGAAAAAATTCCTTTGAGTTGTGTTTTGCAAAGCTTAAAGATTCAGCTATCAAATAAATTAGTTTTGGGCATAGACTGTATATAGGTTTTGGATCACATTTGCAATATATTTTGTGGCAATAATGCAAAATAGCTAACTGAACAACTTCAAAGAGGGATCATCTCATATTTTTGCCAAAGCTTAGAGTTCATTTTCAGCTATTTCTGCTATAAAACATTGGAAATTATAAAGAGGATGACATTTACAATTTTGGAAGAATAATACATATTGATAAACGTTGTTTTGTAAGGACTGTAACTGCTGCCTACCTGCTGCGTTTGTATTAGTCGGCAGACTCGACTCTGCTGATGAAGCTGTTTGAAACAGTGAGTGACTTAACACCACTCAAGGCCTCATTTTTGGCTTGCCGTGTTTGTGCAGCGGGGAGGAGATCTGCAGCATGGAAGGCTTCACCTTCGACACTCGGGCCGAGGATCTGCGGCACGTCTGGATCCCCGCCACCCTGAAGATGTCTATCAGCAAAAGCCAAGGCCTGGAGATCAGCAGCTGGTCCGAAGGAGACGAAGTGAGGGGGAGAAATTGCTAGCTTGATTTCAGATGTCTGTGAAAGCCTGTAACGCTTCCCAACGTCTCTGGCTAGATAAGCGCTGCTGAAGAAGCAGAGGGAGTTTCCCTCTATGACCTTGTGGTCACGGTGCCCCACATCCAGGACACTCGCACAGGCGGAAACCTGGTTGCACACATCAAAGTGGGTGAGACGTACCATCAAAGAAAAGAGGTGAGTTAACGCGTGAAACCAAAAATAAGTTTAGAGCAGAGTTACGTTATGAAACAGTATTAGAAGCATGTAACATCTCAGAGCACTGTGCGGTTTAAAATGTTGTGTTTCAGGGAGTCACACACCAGCAGTGGTACCTCTTTAACGATTTTCTAATCGAACCCATTGATAAGGTAGGATTTTTACCGCTTGTTTGATTTGTTACGCATCATGCTTGCCGTCGCGTGAACTTTCTGCGTTGTTGTCTTCTAAAGACTGAAGCTGCACAGTTTGATGTCAGCTGGAAAGTGCCAGCCATCCTCTATTATGCCAAGAGGAACTACCACTCCAGATATGATCTCCGCAGTAAGTTTCCGCTTTTAAATCTGATGGATTGTAATTTAGATTCAGGGATTTTACACGGTGGCACCCTTTTTTGTTTCAGTTAAAAATCCCATAGATGCCAGCGTGTTGCTGACGGAGGCCTCGCTGGCTCGGAAGCAGAGGAAAAGTCACGCCACTTTCATCCCCCTCATGGTCAGTGAAATGCCGCAGGCCGGGGACCTGGTGGGGCTGGACGCGGAGTTCGTAACACTCAACCAGGTGAGTTTGCTTTATCTCAGAGACAAACAGTGAAGTCAACACTTTGGTCAATATTCAGAGGTCTGGCTGATTTCTTGTACTACCGTGTACAATGTTTTAACATTGATTTTAGATGCTTCCAGCAACATTTTAGCCACATGTATCTGTCTGTTTTCCTGTAAAATAAAACTAAATCAATGCACTTTTAAATTTGCAATTAAACAGAGAGCACAGAGGACACTCGAATGAGAGCCACAGCTCCTCCATAACGAAAGGAGTCACATGAGGTGGTGGGCTTCTCCCTTTGGAGGTTTTCTGGCCACTTCCCACTAGGAGCAAAGCAGTCATGTTTTTTGGACTGTGGGAGGAACCTGGAGTACCTATAGAAATCCATACATACACGTGGAGAACATGCAAACTCCATGCAGAAAGACCCCAGGCCGGGATTCAAACCCAGGACCTTCTTGTTCCAAGGCAACAGTGCTACCAACTGCTCCACTGTGCAGCCAAATATTCATATTATATAAAATAGTAATAACATTTATAAAGGATGATTTTAATGATTATCCTTATAACTGTTCCTTCTTTAAGTTCCAATCAGTTACATTCAAATTCAAAAATACTTTATTGATCCCAGAGGCAAATTAAGTGTTGTCATAACTCATACTATTCAAGTTTCTTCAGAGTTGTTGTAAACGCTGATGGCTGTGGGCAGGAAGGATCTCCTGTAGCAGTCTGTGTTACAGCAAAACTAAAGAAGCCTCCGACTGAAGACACTTTGATGTTGTATGATAAGCCTGTTTCAAAAGACAATGCCGCTATCAGCGAGCCTTTTGGTCATTCAGAAGTGACCAGCCTGTGGCAGCAATGTGGCGCGATCAGTTTTTCCCCCACAAAAGATTACGCGATGGCGGGATAAAGGGGGGTGTGGTGGTGGCATCCGGACTGTCGACATGCGGGGTTGCGTATAAACCGTGAGACGGAAGAGTCCGTGGTAAACAGACAAAATAGCTTGGACTAAACTTTTTTTTTTATCCCGATTGAAGCCCCGCTCCTCAAGTCTTTTTGCAAGCCGCTCCAAAAGTGGCTGTCCTTCACAGTCCCCCGTGAACTGTCTGGTCTTCAGCTCTAAAGGCCAGAAGCTCCCGGACCTCTGCATCACTCCGGTTTGCCATTTCAGCTGATACAGTTAACAAATGCTAATTAAACTCCCAATGTTTACTTGCATTTTATGTTCTGTTGCCGGCCGGGAATCAGCGCACATCCCGCACATCATTATGACATCACCCTCTGTTGCGCCAAGGCGGGATCTTCATTCATAAGTCCAGCGTTGCGGCAAAATTGCGGTAATAATACTATCAAGCATGCAGGCACGAATGCCACATTATTCTCGCCTTCCCATGCCGCTATGGTGCATTCAAAAGACACACCCTGCTGGGAATATTACCCTAATATGCCGCCACGGTGTGTCTTTTGAAGGTGCCTATAGTCTCATGAAAAAGATGCTCAGAGTTGTCCAAGTTTAGTTTCCTAAAACTTGGGGAAAAGAAATAACCAAAACTTTTGGACAACTTTATTTCCGACAATAACCTGGTGTTTCTTTATTGTAAATTTTACTTGAGGTCAAATTGAGGTCAAAGTTATTTATTAAAACAAAACTGGACGTCTTTTCTTCTTTCCTGAAGACATTTCACTTTTAATCTGAAGGGCTTCCACAATTCAGGGAACCTTAATATCAAAAAACAGGACAATAAATCCATCTTTCTGTTCAAATATATTGGTTTGTTATGTGTAAGATAAATATTTGAGCTTTAGGAGTTGTCTTTTAAATGAAATGATTACATTTTGAGAAGCTGGACCCAAACTAATCTGTGATTGAGCTGGACTAAAAGACTCTTAATGATTCCTCTCTGAAAGGAAGATGCATAAATAATGAGCATAAAATGTACCGACCTGGAATCAAATCACCAAATGATCTGACTGCGTTTGTTTGCAGGAAGAGGCAGAGCTGCGCAGTGACGGCACCAAGTCCACCATTAAACCCAGCCAGATGTCTGTAGCCAGGATCAGCTGTGTGAGGGGTCAGGGGGCCAACGACGGGGTCCCTTTCATTGATGATTACATCTCCACTCAGGAGCAGGTGAGACGGCAATAACAACATTCTCTGCGTCTATATTATTATTTTATTGCTTTGGTCTAAACTTAGGTTACACGAGCTGTGTTACCCTGTTTTTTGACCTTTTAAAAAAAACTATGGCCGGGACTCGATTAAAAAAAATAAGCGAATTAATTAGAGGCTTTGTAATTAATTTATCAAAATGAATCGCATTTTAATCGCATATAAATATTTGACCTGAGAACAGTGGGAAGTACGTTTTTCATATGGATTTTTAGTATACCATTGAATAATGACTGAATACATAAGCTTAAGCAACAAAATATTGTTTATTTTTGTTCAACCAAGTCCAACAGACCAATGCAATTTTGCCATTAAGTGTAGCAATAGCATATTTAGAAAAATAGTAGCCTACATTTCAGAAATTCAGGTACCCTTCAGGTAGGTAGACCTTCTGTAAACAGTTTTTTAAGTAAAACACAATACTTTCAAGTACATTCAGAACATTGGAAACCCTGACTATTACTGTAGAAAACATCTATAACAGACTTTGTTGATTTACCAACAGCTGGTTTAAAAAAATTACATTAATTTCAGTCCAACTCTCAATAACCTTGGTCAAAACAATAGAGTTCAACATAAAGTGCCAGTTGCACCAACAAAATAATTCATAGTTCAACATAAAGTGTACCATTTAACAAAATGTCCCATCCACGGGGCCAACCAAAGCAGTCTCATCAACTTCTTTGTCCATGCTCACTGTGGTTTGTTGTTAACTGTCTAATGAACGCTAGTTGGTGCTCCAGTATAATCGGTCCGCCAAAACTCATCCAGTGAGAAACGTTGCGCGGTGCAAAAATAAGTGCGATTAAAATGCATAAAAAGTGTTTAATGCGTTATTTTTGTGTAATTAATTCATCTTAATTAATGTGTTAGAGTCCCGGCCCTAAAAAAACCCATTTCAATTAGTTCTTATTCTTAAAAAGTAAATAACTTGAAAGGTTAAGCCAATTTTCTCTTGATCAGCAGGACCAATACTGTTATAAAATATTATTTTTTTAAATTGCACTGTAATTGCATCCACAAACAGCATATTCTTGGATGTACTTTGTTCTGAATTAAGTTAAAATCAGATAAAAACTTGGAATCTATGCTTTGGTGTATATATGTTATATAGCCCTTACAAAGAAAATGGTTAATCTGCAAGAATAAAACACAGCGGGCCAAACCTCAGAGTAAACAAAAATCGTCACTGACCGGTTAAAGCCTGATCAGTGCATCTCTAATAGCAATATCCATGTAATATACCGGACTGTTTGTTCCTCAGGTGGTCGATTATTTGACACAGTATTCCGGCATCAAACCAGGAGACCTGGATGCTAAAATCTCCTCCAAGCATTTGACCACTCTGAAGTCCACGTACCTAAAGATGCGCTTCCTCATCGACACTGGAGTTCGCTTTGTTGGCCACGGTTTACAGAAGGACTTTCGGGTCATTAATCTTCTGGTGGGTTACTTTGTTTATTTTGTCATGTTCAAACCTTTCGTTATCGACTAGTGCAACCCTGTACATCTGCTGTCTTTAAGGTCCCAAAAGATCAAGTCATCGACACGGTCTACCTCTTCCATTTGCCCCGCAAGAGAATGATTTCTTTGAGATTCCTCGCTTGGTATTATTTAGGTAAGCCAAGAAAATTACAGCGTTTGACTTTTAGACCTCTTCATTTGAGATAGTTAACTCTGTGTCAGTTTCAGGTTTTCATACATACATTTTTTTCTTACGTTTTCAACATGTTTTATGCAAATATAAAACATATTACACCTTGTTAATATCTGTCCAGAAGTGGAATGTTTGGGAGATGTTATCCTAATGAATCACAAGGTGCAAAGCGCCACATGTGGTAGGGATATATTAGTTGACCGGGATATTTTCACTTCTTTCACCATTAGCTCATTTGAAAAGGTTTTTTGTGTCAAATTTTACCACTACCTGAAGTCCTAATGCCTGTCCTATCAAAATGTTGGAGCGAGATGACTGGAGAGCTGCATACAAAATAATGCCCTCAGATTTCACTAAACCAGGAGTGACCAAGTCCAGTCCATGACAGCTACTATCCTGCAGCTTTTAGATACATCCCTGCTCCAACTCACCTCATTTAAATGGCTGAAAACCCTTATCAGCATTCAGTCATTCAGCTCTGTAGGGACCTGGTAATGAGCCATTCATTTCATTCAGGTGTGTTGGAGAAGGGATTGCATCTAAAAGTTACAGGATAGAGACTCAGGAGAACTGGACATGGACATCCTTGCAGTAAACCAAAGCAATGGCATACATTTCTCTATAATTATGGGAAAGGCTGGAAATATATAGCAGAGAAGTATTTCTAGTTATTGGTGCTAAACTTAAATTCATATTCAGCTAATTTATAGGGGCGACCCCTATCCTTGATGTCTCCTTTGCAGTTGAGCTCTAGAGTATTTGCCAATGTCACCTGAAATATGAAACCTTAAAATTTGATTTTTAACATTCATGTACTTAATATGTGCTACTACGTAAATCAACTCGGCCCCCCTCTCCGCCATCTTTTCGGATCACCCCCAAATTCCAATCACATGTTCCTGGTCCCATTGCAGACAATTCCTAAAAATGTCATCAAGATCCACCCACAACTTTTTGAGTTATGCTGCTAACTAACTAACAAACACACAAACAAACAAACAAACACACAAACTAACTAACGGACAAACCCTGGTCAAAACATAATCTCCTTGGCGGAGGGAGGTAATAAATTGGTCCTGGGATTAAAACTCTTTTTCTGTGGAGTTTGCAGGTGTGGATTATACCATATAAAGTCTGGTACTAAATTAGCTTACCACCATGTTGAAAACTAGAAGAAAAAGGTTTCATGTTAGAGCAAGACACATCAAGACTTTTGCATGCTTTTATTCTTTTGGGCTTTTTACAGGTGTAAAAAAAAAAAGAGAGAGAGAAAAGAAATCTATTACGCAGCTGCAGCTCATCCAAAATGCTGCTGCAAGAGTCCTGACCAACACCAAAATATTGAACTAAGAATCAGTGCTCTTTGTGAAAGGAGGGATTTTAAAATAAAAAATATAGTTAATGATCCAATGGGAACCATGTAGAACCCTCAGGTCACCTAAAAGCCGTGTTAGAAGGACCAGCACCAAACACGAGGTTGGCTGCATCTACTTCAGGGGTCTCAAACTCCAGTCCTTGAGGGCCGGTGTCCTGCAACTTTTAGACATGTCTCAGTTTCAAAACACCTGAATCAAATAATTAGGTCATCAGCAGGACCCTGTAGAACCTAGCTGCCCGCAGAGGAGGCAATTCAACAATTTGATTTGGGACCAGGAACACAATTAAATGTTGCAGGACACTGGCCCTAAAGGACTGGAGACCCCTTATCTAGTTTGTATCTCTTCAGCTCTGGAACCAACTGCCTGGAAACCTGAGATGTGTTGGCTCCTTTAAATCAGGACTGAAACATTGTTGTTTAATCCAGCGTTCCCATACAGATCAAAGCATATTCATTCAGTTTACTTTTTTCCTTCATATTCTGTTTCAACCTTGTGTGAATGGTGCCGTACAAATAAACCAACTCCACCGTTTCATCCAACTCTCCTGCATTCCTGGAATATCCAACCTGGAAATTAATGCTTGAAAATCTGGAATTCTGCCATGGGAATTGGGAAAACTGGTCATTCCAGATTGTTTTTTTGTGCCAATAGATCTCAACATCCAGGGGGAAACCCACGACAGCATAGAGGACGCACGCACGGCCCTGCAGCTCTACAGGAAGTACCTGGAGCTCAGTCGCGGAGTTGGGAGCGACGAAGTAAGGAAGGTCCTGAAGGGACTGTACGAAAAAGGCCGCCAGCTGGACTGGAAAGTCCCAGATTCGGATACCGGAGACAGTCAAGGTAGAACAAAACGAGGCACAGAATGAAAGCATCAGTGAGAGATGAATACTCGATTAAGGTGAGAGGCCTTTACGAGAAAATGTCTGCACTGAGTACGTTTCCTTCCTTCAACAGGCGCTGGTGTGTTTCCCGCTGTGGTGGGGCTGTGAGCTACGACCACACTGGATGTGCTGTCGTCGATCCACTCATTTTATACCTATTTGCATTGTGTACACAGGCATTGGCGGTTTGTACAGTCCACCTCAACAGGAGAAGCTGCATTACATCATTTTTTTTATTTCAAAATAATTGTTTTAAGTTAAATAAATTGACTTTCTGTTATAAAGTGCTATTTTGGATATTTTTTTTTTTTTGGAGGGGATAATTAAATTAATGTACCATGGGAGCTGTGAAGATAAAGATTTCAGGAAGCATTTGAATCAGGAAACATTTCCATACCATGATGCTTGTGCCAGCACGTGTCAGTATTTGAGATTTGTCTGCTCAACGAAGGTCTTGAGGCACAAAAAGAACAATCTTGCACCATTACTGTTTGTCAGTCAGTGAGCTTTTACAGATATGACCTCTTCTATATTTTTCCATAGAGACTCTACAGGGGCTTCTTTCATGGATATTGTCTTCAGATAGTCATCCTAATTGTTACAGTACCCACATAACTGTAGACTTTGTTGATTACACTAGAGCTGATCGTTGGCCCTTTTATCCAGTTGAATGGTGGTTCTCTGCCACCTATTCCTGGGTTTATTTTCCCATTTTAAGAGCATGTGAGATCATTTTTTCACTTTTTCCTTTTTTCAGTCAACCTTTTGAAATAAGCCATTGATCTCAACAATCTCTGGAGAGGAATGCACAATACCCAGGATGTATAACAGATTCCTGTTTTTCACAGAATGAATGAATGAACCTCACTGATAAGCTCAATTATATTATGAATACACTTTTGAAATCAAAATCAGCTTTGTTGGCCAGGATTGTGCACACAAACAAGCAAACTGTATGTGGTTTAGACATTTAGAATAAACTTTAGAGCAGTGGTGTCCAAAGTTGGATCTCAAGGGCCGGTGTCCTGCATTTTTTAGATGTCACCCTGAGTCAGCAAACCTAAATGATTGGTTCATTACCATGGCCCCTGCAGACATATTGAGGTAATTTAGCCATTTCAATCAGCTTTGTTGGAACAATGACACCTAACACCTTGAGGAAAATATGCTTATTTTGTTTCACAGCAGAGTAGCTGATTCCTCTGGCTGAAAAGTGTCCATTAGGGAAACAGCCTAGAGGAAGAAACTGTCTTTGTGGCACTGAACAGTTTGTGGGGGGGTCTGCATAGATAAGCTGCTCTTTTGCAGACTCTAGACCTGTACAAATCCTGGACGGGGCAAAGGTCGGCCCAGATGATCCTCTCTGCGGTGCACAGAATTAACAGTATGCATGTCACAACTGTTGGCTTTCCGTTACTCTACTACCCATTTAAATACCAAATTAATTTAAAAAAATGTCTCTACAAACTAAAAACTGTTCCAGATTGATAAAGTCTCAGATGATTTCAGAAGGTAGTAATGATTAAAACAGTTTTTCCCCCCACCCAACTGGAATTCCTCCATGGATCTTTGACATTTTGATTGGGAAACCTTAATTATGCAGGAAGTTGGCAGACTTGCTGGACGCTATTAGATGGGGCTGGGCGCTAAAGCTCCCTTTTCACATAATTCTGCAACAGCGTCCTCACAGGTCTGCCTAAAAAGTCAAATTTGCAGCTGATCCAGAACGCTGCTGCTCCCGTCCTCACTAGAACTAGGAAAGTAGAGCACATCACCCCAGTTCTAAAGTCCTTACACTGGCTCCCTGTAGCTCAGAGAACAGACTTCAAAATACTTTTGTTTATAAATCATTGAATGGTTTAGAACCAAAGCATGTTGAAGATCTACTGTCACTATACCAACCACCCAGTCTACTCAGCATCCCTAGAATTAGAACCAAACACGGAGAAGCAGCTTTCAGTTTCTATACTCACCTTATCTGGAACAAACTTTCAGACTGCAAAGCTGCTGAAACACTGAACACCTCCATCTGGTGGCTGCTTGTAGTATTGCACATTTTCGAGTAATTGAGCTGCTTGACTTTAAAGCCATCTTAAACGTAACAAAATATATATATATATATTTCGGGAACCTTTTAAAATAAGGTGCAAATACTTTTAAAATGAGCTGCAAGTATTAAACTAATTAAATATTCTAAAGCTTTAGAAAAACCCAGTTCACCTTCACCTGTGGTTGTACAATTATATAACAACTTTAAAAACAAGAACTGGGTGACTTGGAAGTTTGAATTCATTATCCATTTTCTTTTCACATATTAAAAATTACATATATACTATTACATTCAAGTACATACCTTATTTTGATTCATTGCTTCCAAGAAAACTTTTTACCCCCCGATTAAATTCCTAATTTGTATGATGATACAAAACATTAAAGTGTGGGGGGGGGAAAAAAAGGCAAAAAGGTGCCAATACCCAGATTTGCAACATCCTTATGAGTGAATTTAAACTTCAGGACACACGGTTGGTATTGCAAACAGTTTTATTTGTAGTAAATGTAAAGTGTGCCATTCAGTGAGAGGGGAAAAAGACAGGGCTGGGCTGTCAGGGACGGTCGATGTCTTTGGTCCATACTCCGGTGGGGAAAATGTCAGAGTGAGATGGGGGTGATGGACAAGAAAAGGCACTTGAGTTTACAGTTGGAAGAATGAACAAACCAGATGTTTTAACTTCAAATATGCCTAGTATGAATATCACATACAAAATGCCCTATGTGAGCACAGAATAATATAGCTACATATATGTATATACAGGAAATAATCAGAACTAAAGTATGGTAGAAGAAAGAGTAAAAAACAAGAGTTGAATTCATCTGCTTTAGATTTTTGCCATGTCTGTAGCGAACCCCCCCAACATCTCTGGAGCCTGGAATGTAAAACATAAGTGGTGGATGAGGGCGAAACAGACAGAATCCAGCATTTCTTACAAGTTATCTGCTAGAGTGAGAGAAAGTTGCGTTTGATGTATCCTGCGGTTTGATTCAGTACACAGTGCAGCCCATTCTCAGTCAGAGGCGACCAGAACTGACTAGGAGCGGGCGAAAAAGGTTGTAGCATTTGGTACAACTTCATTAAATATGAATCTTTGCGATTCAAAATGAACAAATCTGCATGAGCAGAGAACACCTCAGAGCTTTTTACTCCATCCAAAAACCAAAGCATCTCCCTACTTTTACACCGGTTTATGTATGCAGTAAACAAAGGAGTTGCAAGGTGGTTCTCATGATTTCTTTAAAGTCTGCTCACGGTGGTCCCAAGAGCTGCTCAGCGACTGTTCATTACAGCTAAAGTTGGAGCTGCTGCAGTGTTCCAGGTTGCAATGTGCATCAGGAGGGATCACGCAGCTCAAACAAATACGGTGAGTTTTAAGCTTGAATCAAATTGACTTCTGCACAAACAGCAACATTTGAGCTGTTCTGTGGATTGCATTCTACACAGACAGGAACCAGAACCCAATCTCTGGTCTACATCATCATGAGTTAACTAGCTGCTCACAATACCGTCATATATTCTCTAAAATCTGATGAGAAAGCCAACAATCATTCTCCCAAAAAACACTGAACTACTTTCAGTCGACCCTAATCATCATTTATTCATCCCCAAAGCGTCTCGTCACTATTTTCTCCACAAAAAACACTAAGTAACTCATAAAATAAACCTTTCCCCCCCCCTTAAACTCCAAAAACTATCACAACAGAATCATAAGTAAAGAAAAACTAGAAAAAAAAAAAAAAGCTTAAAGATTAATTTCCCCTTCCCGCTTGAAGGAAGACGACATGATAAAGACATCATGAAGCAATAAAGTAACACGACTGGTTTCCAACTACAGCTCTGCAGCTCATTCTATGTACATAACTACAATAACATCAGAGGTGAGGAATCACCAGGGGGTCCCCGTCTCTTATTAAGAGCCAACTGCAAGAAAACAGGCTGAAACAGGTCGTGGCGGAGGATCGGCTATGAAGTATTCACTAGCCTTTTGTTCTCAAACTGGACACAAAGGGGAAATTTAACCCCAAATAGTTGCTTGAAGCAACTCCTTTGCAGCCGTGAAAAAATGGGTGAAACTAACAGCTGAGGCATTCAATAATCCTATGAGAACTTTACTTCTGCAGTCAGACAATTAAAAAAAGAAAAGAAAAGAAAAAATAAATAAAAAAAAATTGGATCCTGGAATCCAGGAGAGCAGTTCTGATGAGACATCTGTGTTTGTAGAAAGGCAAATGTGAAGTCTGCGACTAAAGGCAAGCAGGCCATTACTATGCCACTCTTGTGCATATAACAAAACAAAATTATAAAGCAAGGGAACTGGGCATGCAGGAGAATATCCAGCTAAATAAATCCTCTGGATTATGAAACGGCATGTGTACACCAAACGAGCCTCCTTTATCAATAGTAAAAAAAAAAAAAGCAAAAGCTAATGAGCCCTCTTAGTCAGAAAATAATAGAAGACAGCCCATAGAATAACCCTGTGTGGGAGAGAGAGAGGGATACGTCACTGTTCAGGCAAAATTAAAAACGGAGTAGTTCAACCCTCCTGGCTCCTTGAAGAGTTGAGCAAAAACATGCACTCATGTTTTGGGTAAATATGAAGCAACCGGGAGCAGCTCATTGGCCGACTGTTAACGGACGTAATCGGTAGTCAGTCTTCCTTTTTTGTCAGACCTCAGCAAAACGTAATTTTTTTACTGAACTGAGCTAACCGGTTACTGGATCCAGCTTCATATCTGCAGAAAGAGGGAGCAAGAGCCTTTGTAAGAGTTAAACTACTCCTTTTGTGTCCAAATATGTTTCCCCTACAGTTTGTAGCAGCTAAACTCTGATTTACAGTTTGACGTCTCGATTTTACCTAACGAAGATAAACGACAGTCTGTAGTGTTGATTGCGCGTCTACAACTCAAGACGAAAGAAAGCCCCGTAAAAGGTAGGACTACTTTTGCACTTCAACAACACCCCCCCCGCCCCCCAAACTGTGAAGGCATTGAAATGGTTCTTGGAGACACACACACAAAAAAACCCAACAAACAAACCCAAACAAGAGCTGAGCTTCGAATCAGAGAGCTGACAGGCGCCACGGCAAAAATAGAGAAAGAAAAGTACTAAGAGTTCAACTTCAATAGTGCACGGATTGTTGCAGGTAATCATGTAAGTCTGTGGTGCACTGCTTCACTGTAATAACTAATGACAGAGACCCAAAGTAGCAGAGCAGTGAGATCTCTTACAGGGAGGCTAAAGATAGAAAGTGCCACTATAACCGAGAGAGAAATGAAAAGAGGGAAGAGACAGAGCTTTTCAAGTTCAAAGAATGAACAGACTGATGCAGAGAGGCGGCACTACAGCTCCACTGACTGAAATATGTAAACCTGTATACTATTCTTCATTGAGGGGAGTTGGGATGAGGGACGGTACGGGGACAGGTGGGGGCGAGTGGATGGGTTTGATCGAGTGAGAAGATTTCCGACGTCAAGGGCAGTGCGTTCGAGGAAGCCGTTGGGGCAGCCCGTTGTGGGCGGGGCGGTCGTTGTTGTGGGAGGAGGGCGCGGAGGGATGGGAGGGACCCCTGTAGCTGTTGGACTGCTGCGAGGACGGGCCGGAGGAGCCGGCGTCGCCCTGGTAGCGGTGGCTCCCGCGGCCGGCGTTCCTGTCGTGGTGGGAGCTGCCGTTAAACCGCTGACCGCCCGAGTGATAGCCTGGTCCTTGAAAGGTTCGCCGGTTTCCTTGGAAAATCTGATGGAAAAATAAAAACAAACTTTAACATCTTGTCCTGTTACAGGCACCAACTAATGTTTTGTTGGGATTTTTCTGATGGACAAAGCAGAACTTCACTGAAAATAAATTATTTTATTGCAACCATTTGCTTTAGACACCAGAGTCTTTTATCACTGCAGTTACAGTCAGGTTGGATTGAGATTTTAACATGCATTTTCAAGTCTTTACACAGACTCCTAAATTAATTCAAATCTGGACTTTGA
This sequence comes from Valencia hispanica, assembly GCA_963556495.2. Classification (NCBI taxonomy): domain Eukaryota; kingdom Metazoa; phylum Chordata; class Actinopteri; order Cyprinodontiformes; family Valenciidae; genus Valencia; species Valencia hispanica. The sequence continues at coordinate 44,879,476 of OY747709.1, read as the reverse complement.
CTAGGCCATTCCAACACGTCAATATCCTTATTGAATATGAACCATTGTAGCTTTGGCTGTGCGTTTAGGGTCGTTGGACCTATCGGATCTTTTATCTGATAAGATAATCTGTTGGTCCGCTCCTCTCAGCCGTCGTGTCTCCATACAAAAGTGGCCCTTTAAGGAAATAGCTAAGACATATCACAACTCTCAGCAGTAAGTAGCGTCACTTATCAGCGCCCGCAGCAAAAACAACAAGAGATTAGACATAGAAACGCAGCAACAATCCCTGCTTCTTCTGTTTGCTATGGTGTTATAAACTGCTTTGCCAGCAGCTCTTATTTTACAAAGCTGCTTGTTTGGCAACGTCTGCTCATTTCCTTCTGAATTAAAACCCAATCAGAGTGACTTAACCACAGCTCCCGCCCAGCAACTCTACCGGGCCATTTCAGAGTAAATACCCCAACACTGGTACTCCACTGGTTCCTGAAACGGCCCCATCGACCAGCTTGGTGAAGCATACCGTGAAGGTCTGGAAATATTAGCTTGATGTTCCGATAAGGAAAAAGCGCCTATTGTTCTGCTGGAGGGTGAACCTCCATCCTAGTCTCGAGTCTTTTGCAGCTCGTCACAGGATTGCCCTGCATTTACCTCCAACCAATGTCCCTGTACCTGCTGATAAAACACAGCATGATGATGCCGCCACCACCACCATCGTCATCCCACCTCCGGGATGATGTGTCTAGTGATGTGCAGGTGACCTGAGAAGTTTCTCACCGTCTTCCACAAGTCTGCCGTTTCCCTGACATGGCTTGTGGGGAATTACAAACAGAACCTCTTGTAGCTTTTGTTGTAAAGTCGGATTTGCGAGGTCCAAAGTAATAGTTGTCCAGATTATCGATTCTCCCACCCGAGCTATGAATCTTTGCATCTCCTCCAGCGATACAATGGGCCTCTTGGCTGCTTCTCTGATTAATGATCTCTCTGCCTGGTCAGTTTATTTGGACGGTCTTGTCTTAGTAAACTTTTTATTTGTGCCCAATACATTTCCCATTTTTGGCCGACTGAACAGAGCTCTGTGAACCATTTGTTCTCTAATGTTTTCCAACAAACCCGAGGCTTTCACAGAACAGCTGGATTAATACTGAGAATAAATTACACACAGGTCAACCGTTTACCAGCTACAGGACTGGCGGCAATTGGGTGAACTGGATTTTGTGAAGCAGTATGAAGAGTAAAAGTTTATATACTTACTGTATAACTTTACCCCAACTTCACAAATAATGCAAGTAATATAATAAAAATAGAGTAAATATATGTCAAAGGGGCTGAATACACTGAAATCCATGCATATATATATTTTTCTATTTAACAAGTATGCACCACTTCTATATTAGGGAACATGTTTGGAGATATGATAAAGAATTAGGAGGGGTGTCTTTAGATGTTTGCTTTTTATGCTCACCTGTTTGGTTGGAGGTGGCCGGTTTTCAGCAGGGGCAGTTTGGGTCTGGGTGGGAGGAGCGGTCTCCGTTTGGACTGGGCTGGCGACGGACGAGGATGTGGAGCTACGACGGGAGCGGTCAGAGTAGCCCGTTCGTGGATGGTACACTGTAAAAGAAACGCATGGAGTCACAGACAGACAAAGCATGCTTCCCGTCTCAGTAACACTGCCATTTAGAGACTTAAAGCTCAATTTAGCCACAGGCAATTGTTCTTTCTGAATTGATGGTTTCGAGAGCCAATGAAGTCTTTGTGGGTTAAAAATAAATACAAACATTTGCTCTGATAAAGCTGAGTGTTGGCCTAATTAGGATCTCTCTAAATGTCACCATCTCATAGGATTTCAGCCAACACATGTATGAAGTAGGGCTGCAAGATATTAAGCAATCATGTGATTTTGAAGATTATAGTTCAATACGTCAACCACATTGGGGAAGGGGGGTCAGCAGCTTCAAGATTTTGGGGACCACAACTGATAAAAAATATATATTTTTTAAATGACTCAGCAGAAACGTTTCCTGAGAACTGATGGTGAGGTCAGCCCAGATTCTACCCATGCATGATAGAGTCCACAATGACTTATTGCTGCGCAACAGCAGAGAAGAGCCTGCAGGGGGTTACTAAAACAGCCCAGTGGATCAGTGCATCAGATCCCCTCTGTCCAGGATGGAAGACATCTACTCGGCCCGCCTACTCAAGCAGGCAAAGGGCATCCTAAAAGACAGTCTACACCCAGGACGCTGAGAGTTCTCCACCCTTCTATCAGGAAGGTTGAGGGTACACAGGGCAACAGGCTCAGACACAAATTCCTCCCTCTTGCTGAAGTGAAGCACAGGGGACAGCCATGCAGAAGGTCCTAAGGGAATGTTCAAGACCATTTTGATGACTGGACACATACATTTGATCTTTTAAATAGATACATTTACATAATATTTTGCTTTTTACTTTGTTTTTAGTGAGTTTTTGAGCCACTTTGACAGCGTTGTCCAACATACAGCTGCCAATAAAAACTTCATTGTATTGACTTGTGCAAGCGATGACAATGAAGTCTGTTTTTTTGCAATAGAAAAATCCAACAAATATTGCATTTCAAAAAGTCTGTATCAATACTGACATTTTACACACAGTCTAAAGTTGCTCCTCCCCTGAAACAAACATGTCCAACTCAAAAGACTACATAGATTCCTAGCAACATGTAAACAAGCCCATCAGGTTAGAACTTCATCAAAACAGATTAAAAAAAACAAACAAACAAAAAAAACAGGGCACTGCAGAAAGTTTTAACAGACTTCAGTCAAACAAGAAGAATAATTCAATTAAACTTGACTTAAGGTTATTTTTGTCATTAAGGCTTTAAAATGCTTCATGAAATGTTTTCAGCTATCCAGCAATCATCGTTTTTAAAAGGATCTGTACTTTCGTCTCAGGTTACATGAACATCCATGTCTTTTGAGATCTAATCTATATGTTGCTCAATAGAAGTTAAACTGTTTAAATCAAAGTCCGAGTTAAGATGTAATCTTACCAGGGCTGCAATAACATTCAGTAATTTCAGGCAAAGGGATAAAAGGTTATTTGTTCTTTCAGTGCGATAAATAAACTGCTTTCACAGTTTTTCAGCCATATTCCTGTCAATTAATTTCATAGATTAGAATAAAAACTATTTACTGTAAAATTCTGACATTGTTGACAGCCAAATGTTACAAGAGCTGCAACATAAAAAGTAGTTGCTTCTGCAGTCGGTTTTAATAAAGGCACAATCTAGTAATTGTTGTGTTTATTCCAGATCAGCAGGAAGGTTTGAGTTCAATAGAAATATCTAGATTGACATGTAGGGCGTAATGACAATGTAACCCCAGGGAGTTGGCTTCATGCAGCGGAACACCCAAGTCAAAATAAGATTAAAGACTTCTCTTTTCAAAGGGCTTGGGTAAATTAATCTTTGCTAAAAATGCGCAGATGAATTACTGTTTTTGGCCTGATAAATTGGTCATAATACTAATAATAAAAAGTTTTCCAGCCAGTGAACGCACCCTAGCCAAGTGCTAACAGGTTGCCCAAAACACACTTTGGTGTTCAAGCTGTTAATGAGGAAAGACGACATTTTAAGACCAGCGAGGAAGCACAAATGGTGTTCATTTAGGCAGCAAACATAGAGCTAGAGCATCATTAGATAACAGGAAGGCTGAACATGTTACAACAAAGTAACTGAGATGTTCCCCAACACAGAAGAAACAGAGCAGAGTTAAAGTGTCTACATGTGGATGATATGAGGAAAAAAACTGGACTTTTATTTTAATATAGATAAAAGGAAAAATAAGGAAAGCAGAGCGCTGTACCTGATCCAAACCCAGAGATGCTCGTCTTCAGCGGTTCAAGATCAAAGGTAAATCTTAAAGCTTTCCCAAGGTCCTCGTCGTATTTACGTTCACTCACAAAGTGCTGGAAAAAAAAGAAAAGAAAGAAAAGATTTTTAAATCCCGTTTTTTATTTTAAGTCTCGGTGTGCAAGTGTTTCAGTTACCTCGTTTTATCTCCAAAAATAAACTGATTGTTTGAAGCTCATTTAAATAAAGGAGACTGAAAATCAAGCAGCTCGGATACCTTGATGTCTGCACGTAGTTCAGTCAGCTGCTCCTCAGACATGGAAGCAGACTGGTCAGTCAGCCGCCTCAGCTCCTCCGCTCTCTTCTGCCGAGCATCCAGAATCATCACTGAAACACAAGAAGCAACAAACTGAGGGAGACAAAATAGTTTCAATCTAGGAATTAATCAGTTTGGAAACCAGGTAAATAGTTTTATAGGTGACACTTTTCATGTGTCCGACAGGACTTAGCTTTTTTGTTTGTTTTTTAATATAAACTGTGGGTTGCCACTGAGGCATTTTCCATTTGCATCTAAAGTCTACACTTGCAGGAATACATTTTTAATATTGTTGAGTAAGGCTTCTTCTGCTGCAGAAAACAGGCAAAGTTAATCAAAGCATAGACTCAACTGAGCCCCTGAGGATCTTTTGCAGTATCTAGCACCAAGTAATCAGGAAGAGATGCTCTCATGTCTTCTCCAGGTGAGAGATGAAAAAGAAATCAGGCATTTTATATACAGGTCCTTCTCAAAAAAATTAGCATATTGTGATAAAGTTCATTCTTTTCCATAATGTAATGATAAAAATTAAACTTTCATATATTTTAGATTCATTGCACACCAACTGAAATATTTCAGGTCTTATTGTTTTAAAACTGATGATTTTGGCATACAGCTCATGAAAACCCAAAATTCCTATCTCAAAAAATTAGCATATCATGAAAAGGTTCTCTAAACGAGCTATTAACCTAATCATCTGAATCAACTAATTAACTCTAAACACCTGCAAAAGATTCCTGAGGCTTTTAAAAACTCCCAGCCTGGTTCATTACTCAAAACCGCAATCATGGGTAAGACTGCCGACCTGACTGCTGCCCAGAAGGCCATCATTGACACCCTCAAGCAAGAGGGTAAGACACAGAAAGAAATTTCTGAACGAATAGGCTGTTCCCAGAGTGCTGTATCAAGGCACCTCAGTGGGAAGTCTGTGGGAAGGAAAAAGTGTGGCAGAAAACACTGCACAACGAGAAGAGGTGACCGGACCCTGAGGAAGATTGTGGAGAAGGACCGATTCCAGACCTTGGGGGACCTCCGGAAGCAGTGGACTGAGTCTGGAGTAGAAACATCCAGAGCCACCGTGCACAGGCGTGTGCAGGAAATGGGCTACAGGTGCCGCATTCACCAGGTCAAGCCACCTTTGAACCAGAAACAGCGGCAGAAGCGCCTGACCTGGGCTACAGAGAAGCAGCACTGGACTGTTGCTCAGTGGTCCAAAGTACTTGCATGTCATTCGGAAATCAAGGTGCCAGAGTCTGGAGGAAGACTGGGGAGAAGGAAATGCCAAAATGCCTGAAGTCCAGTATAAAGTACCCACAGTCAGTGATGGTCTGGGGTGCCATGTCAGCTGCTGGTGTTGGTGCACTGTGTTTTATCAAGGGCAGGGTCAATGCAGCTAGCCATCAGGAGATTTTGGAGCACTTCATGCTTCCATCTGCTGAAAAGCTTTATGGAGATGAAGATTTCATTTTTCAGCACGACCTGGCACCTGCTCACAGTGCCAAAACCACTGGTAAATGGTTTACTGACCATGGTATTACTGTGCTCAATTGGCCTGCCAACTCTCCTGACCTGAACCCCATAGAGAATCTGTGGGATATTGTGAAGAGGAAGTTGAGAGATGCAAGACCCAACACTCTGGATGAGCTTAAGGCCGCTATCGAAGCATCCTGGGCCTCCATAACACCTCAGCAGTGCCACAGGCTGATTGCCTCCATGCCACGCCGCATTGAAGCAGTTATTTCTGCAAAAGGTTTACCGACCAAGTATTGAGTGCATAACTGAACATAATTATTTGAAGGTTGACTTTTTTTTGTATTAAAAACACTTTTCTTTTATTAGTCGGATGAAATATGCTAATTTTTTGAGATAGGAATTTTGGGTTTTCATGAGCTGTATGCCAAAATAATCAGTTTTAAAACAATAAAAGACCTGAAATATTTCAGTTTGTGTGCAATGAATCTAAAATATATGAAAGTTTAATTTTTATCATTACATTATGGAAAAGAATGAACTTTATCACAATATGCTAATTTTTTGAGAAGGACCTGTAAAGAAAACCTTTTAATAACCGTGGGATGCCTTTTCCTGCTGCTCCTTGGTCGAGATCTGATCCTTACATCCCTAACTAGTTATGGACCAAAGGCAGCATAGGTGACCTGAGCAGTCTTTAGCTCTGCACTAAAAACTGATCTATTCTCAGAACTAACAGTAATTTACTCAGAAATATGAGCTGCAGCAGGTTTTCTACATGCTTCACTCCCATATGCATTAATTTTAACCCTGGCTGACATTCACCATTTTTCTTCAATGCTCCCCCTAGTGGAAGGTCATGACCTCTACAGACCAGCAAAAACCTACAAAAGCCACAGTTGTGGCTCACATGACCATCAGGATTGGTTAAAAGTTGCTCTCCTTCAAGCGCAAACTAAAACAAATGTGGAGTTGTATTTCCATCAGCCACTATCTGGCGTCACTTCACAGAAATAATACATGTTTTATCAACGCATGACAGAGGGCTTTATGTCCACGCAGACACAGTCAGGGTAACACGCAGATGTTTTCCATGTCAAAGGCACCTTTTCCTGATTCACATCTGCAGAGTTCCCAGTCCTTGTTTTACAAATACATAAAGTGCAAGATGACTGTACGGCTGATAAATGGACAAACTGACAGAGGGATGAATAGAGGAACAAATTGATTGATAGATACATGGAAGAATAACTGAATGAATGGAATACAGTAAAGAATTCCTTATTTTCTTTTTCCATACTCATCCAGACTTTACTAGCTTTTCCAGAAAACTTGCAGGATATCATTTAATTTTACAATCCCAGGCTGTACACAAATATTTTTAAAGGCAAAATATCACAGTGAGTTAAGTTTGACATTATGGCGGCTTTCTGCAACTACAGGGACCAGGGTTGTGGGTGTTGAGGATCATCTTAGCCTGTGTTACCAAATAATTTTTTTTATCTATAACTATGCAGATATGTTTCCTTCAGAATAAATATTTTTATAACAGCTAACACAAACATAACACAACAAACGGGGTCAATTTTGAAGAAACTGCTTTGGAAATGTTGAGGAAGAACTCTAGTTTCTCGTCAATTCCCTGCACACCTTGCACAAAGACAGCATTGAGTCTCCCTTGACACCTGACACTATTCAGTGTTTCCAGGCTTCGAACACAACACCCCACACTGAGAGCACAGAATAGGAGAGAATGGCCTACTTATACAAATATGAAGACCTGCTCTGTCATGTTACACACATACAGACACAGAAGTACGCTCCAGGTATCTCAGCACCTTAAAGGGATATTGCACCTCTAAGTAAGATTTTGTCTGTTGGCATATTCCCCAGAGTTAGATAAGTGAGAGAAAGAAGCATTTTGTAACCAGCCCAGTCATTCTCCTGATCTGGCAGCAGTCTGTTCGCTTTAGTTTAGCATAAAGCAATGTAAGTGAGTGGGAGCAGCTATTAGGGAATAAGGACCACTTCATCATGTCCTTGCGCCTTGCAGCGGCGGCTTACAGCGGTGCTTTGTCGTAGTGTAGTCCCAAGTCTAAATCGGCTCCTGTAATTCCTTCGTGTTACTTCTTACTTTTCATTTGCAGTCGATATGATTATTGAGTTCACCATGAATAATTAGGATCATTATTGAGTAATTTTCATGACTTTTGCACACAAAATGCTAGCTGCTCCCATTCACTTACATTGTTTATGCTAACCTAAAGCGAACGGACTGCTGCCAGATCAGGAGAATGACTGGGCTGGTTACAACATAGTTTTTTCTCTCACTTATCTAACTCTGGGGAATATGGCAACAGACAAAATCTTACTTGGAGGTGGAATATCCCTTTAAGGGCACCGCTGCACTTTTCAGGAAACTGGGACTTGCTGTCCCACAAGAATCTCCGTTACTCCTTCTGGGACTCATTTGGGTCGGATTCTTCAGGCCTTTCAGTCAGGTGATCATATGATGGAAGAATACCAGCAGCTCTGGTCATCAGTGACGAGCAAAGCTCAACACAAAACACTTAAAAGCGCAGTACTTACTGGCCTCAGCTTTCACTTTGTCCATCTCCCCCAGTAGAGTCACTTCTCTGTCCATTAAGCTGGAAAGAAAACAAGAGAACACTGTATAACATGTAATTTTTCTCAATTATGAACAGTACTTAAACAGTATGAACAACTTGGAACAGTAATGCTGTCAATGATAATAAGCAGACAACATATTTACCAAAAATCAAAACACCATTGCACCTTTAAAACCTGGATCAGATAGATTTGCTTTTAAGAAAACATCTAGATAATTCCTGAAGGTATCCCAAGTAAACACTGGGCAGTCCTTAGAGGTTCCAAACTAAAAGTTTTAACCCCATAAAATTCGTTGGAATTAAATTTGCACATGAATGAAAACTGCGGCTGTGTTATGTTCATGTGCCCTGAGCAAGGAACTTAACCAGAAGTTGCCAACCGATCTGAGTGTCGGTGTATGAATGTGTGGGTGTGTCTGAGTGCGACTGGGTGGATGTAGCTTTAGTGTAAAGCTCTTTGGTCAGTATGACTAGAAAAACCTCTGTACACAGTTGAAACTTGAACTTTACATTCACCGAATAAAAACACCTTTTTTCCCCTCTCACCGTCTGAAATTAAAGCAGACCAAACTTATCTTGTTTTCGTTAGAATTACCGAAATTACTTCATCAAAATCCATCTATAACTTTTGGAGTTATGTTTTTGCCAGGGTTTGTCTGTTGGCAGCATAACCTTCTTGGCTATCAAAAAAATCTGACAGTCATTATTGTGGCATTTAGTAAATAGAAATCAATTTGGTAATTCTAACTGACCCAAAACAAGAGAAGTTTGTTTTGATTCAACTTCAGACAGTGAGGGAAAAAAAAGGTGGCTGTGGCTTTTTATTCAGTAAATGTAAACGTCTGGTTTAAACTGTAAATGCGGTCCATTTAGCATTTAACAACTGGATCAGGGCAGCGGATGAACCTTCTGCACTGGTGCTCATCCCCAGAACACCAGAGGTGCAAAAAGTATAAATATTCTAAATTTCACAGAGTCTGAATCAAATGTACTAATTCCAAGTTTAATCAAAGAAGTCTCTGGATATCAAGGAATTTTTTTAAGGAATGTATTAAATCCAAATTGGTTCCATACAGTAGGAATTCAATGCAACATAGTAATACATATGTACACATAGTAATACCTTTTCCTTTAAAAAAAAAGAAAAAGAAAAAAAAGAAACAATAATAAATCTTCTGTGTGATTTAACTGCAGCCCAGCATTCTGAAAACTGGGAATTCACATAAAGCTGACCATGTTTCTAAAAATATTTAGGACCCTTGAAGCACAGATTCCAACTGCAGTCCATTTCTGGTGAATCTCCACCACATTGGTAAATAAATTTGGCCTCAAAATCCTCCCAAGCCTGCAGTGCTCTCTTTTTATTATTATGCACCTTTTTATGCCACATTTTTTTCCTTTCACTCAATTTTCTAATGTGCTTCGATACAGTCAGCCGAAGCCTTTTGAGGGTTAATCTACTCAGAGGTTGGCAATGGCTGTCTGCCGAACAGCTCTCAACTCAGCAGTCTTCCCCATGACTGCGTAGACCATCACATAACATCTTTGTATTAAATATTGGTCAAGTTTCCTGAGAAACTTAATGCTGGGTTCTTGTTAGGTTTTATTGGTGTTAATCTATATGAAGTCTGCAAACTGAATTGGAAACAACAGTTACAGCAGCTGCAGGGTGACAGTTTTTAGCAGTAGTTACAAGTCAGGCTTAAATACACAGTAAACGAGACACGATTGTTTTTCCACTCTGAAATCTGATTAGTTTACTCTATAGCCGACTATCCCACTGTTTGTTGTTCTAAATCAGTATGCTGATATCACAGGTATCTTGGGCAAGAAAACCACAGAACAAACAAAAAGGAGATTCTAACCCAAATAGATATGAAATGTTTTTCAGAGCATCTATGGTTTAATGTGAAATGGATTTTAGACATCTCACAATTATTCCCAAAAGGTTTTAAAGATTTCCACCAACTAAAAGTGTGGATAAAATATACGGTGAAACCTTCTCGTCCAATGCAAGCAGTTTGTGCACATACGGTGCTTCCCGTCACCCACACTTACATGACTATGATAAAACAATACAATTCAATCCACCCACTCCACTATGATGTTAATACATTTGCTTTGAGCAAAAATATTCACATATTTAATCATTCAGCAACAGCAGAATAAATCCTAATGGTTAAACTTTGCAGGTGCTCAATCTTGACTCTTTTTCAGATGGCTGTGATTGCACTGCTGCTTCAGAACCAGCTGGGCTTCGTTCTGCAGACTGGCTTTCAAAAACAAAATCTCCTCATTTTCCATCTCACTGACGCCTGATGGCTTTTTCAACAGCATCATGAAGCAGATGACAGGAAGCTGACGTACCAGCTCTGGAGTTCAGCAAATGTCTGCTTCATCCTCTTGATGGAGGAGTCCATCTCCTCCTTGACCACCATCCTGTAGCGGGTCAGGGAGACAGTACATCTCTGCAGGTCTTTCACTGACCGGTCAATGTTGGGAGCTGATGAGGAGAAACGCAGATCATTATAAAAAAGAAAACTCGAGGAACCTCTGATGTTCTCTGGCTCAGGTTACCTGTGCATGGAAGGTTATTTTAGCTGCTATGTGCTCACTGTACCTTACATTAAAGACAGCCTTAAGAGATGCGAGTTACTCACCCATCTTTTTCCCTCCTGATGATCCCTGCTCATCAGGGGTGGTTGCTAATGAAGACAAGGAGGGATGTTGATTTGAGCCCGTCCTGTGCCGGGACTTGTTCCCTCTGGAAGTCTGGTGGTGATTTCTCCCTCCCTGTTGGGGGGCAGGACTTGGAGCGCTAACATTACTTTCTGCCTCTGCACCTGTGAGAAGACGTACCGATCATTAAAACAAAAAACAGTTATAACCGTCTTGATGTTGGTCAGCAGTAAGGTGTTTGTCATTTCCGTTGCGATACATAGCTTTAAGAAAGTGCTTTTCCACCTAAATGTGGGTTGAGTCTGTTAAAGTGTTGTGTGGGTGAGGAGCCAGCTCCAAATACAGAAGTTTAAAGTCTTCAGAGAGAGAAAAATGAACTCGTAAGTAAGATTGTTAAGCATCAAGCGTCTTAATTACAAAGTACGATTTAGGAAATCAACCCTTGACATTAAGATAAATCTGAACCTTTCTCACGTCAAACATATTGTTAAAAAACAAACAAACTCAAGTGTCACAAATGCCATATTTACAGGGCTAATTTTTACACGATACTGTGCATTGCCTACAGTGCTGGAACCTTTGCAGATTTCTTTTGATTTTTTGCCAGTACACTGCAGGTGTCAAAAGTGTGGCCTGGGGGCCATTTACATCCATCTGAATGATTTTTGTTAGGCCGCAACTGAACAAAAATATTTTTTCCAGACAAATAAAACCCCGTTTGTTTATTTCAAACCTTCACATCCATTCATACACCATGAAGTAGGCCAAAAGGTCTCAAAAGAAGCAACGCATCATGTCCCGATAAAAAGAAATTTAAGAACAAATGAAAAACAAATCGTTGACAGCCATCCATTTGGAAAGGCTTGCAAAGACATTATAAGGCTTTAGGACTTCAGTGAGAGCCATTATCCAGAAAACATTAAACGGAAGAGAACCTTCCCAGGAATGACCAGCCAAATTTCAGAAGTAGATCAGCATCTCATCCGAGAAGAACACAGGACAACATCTAAAGCTCTGCGGGCCTCACATTACTCAGTTAAGGCCAGAGCTCTTGATTCAACAACAAGAAAGAGGCAGGGCAGAAATGGCTTCCATTAGAGAGCATCAAGGCCAAAACGAACATAAAAACCCATCTCACATTAGCTAAAAAACATAATGACCCAAGAGTTTTAGAAAAGAATATTCTGTTTTGGAGTGGCCGAGTCAAAGTCTGGACTTAAATCCAATTGACATGCAGTGGCGAGGCAGCTCAATGAAGCTGAATTAAAACAATTCTGGAAAAACTAAATCTCTTCACCGGGACGCAGGACTCATCAGTTTCCTAAACACTTTATAGCAGCTGCTACCGCCAAGTATAACAAACAGACACCAGGTTAAGAAAACAAATTATTTTACACATTAGGCCCTGCTGGTCTGGATATCCTCTTTTACATTAAATAAAGTCATCTTTAGAAAAATGCCTTTCCTACTTAGGTTATCTTTGTCCAATATTAAAATATATTTGAGGCCAAAATTTGTCAAGTTGAAAGTACGGTACTTCGGGTGGCATAATTTAAATTTTAATAATAGAAAGGTGTACAGTTTCCTTTCCTTTTTAGTTGAATTTTATTAGTCTAGAAAATGTTTAGTCTAGTCCAAGCAAAATAACTTTCTTTTTACAATAGTACAGTTTTGCAAACAGTGCAGAAATACCTTTCAAACAAGTAGTATTAGAGGTCCGAAATATAATAAAAACTTGCCTTCCACTAAAACATGATTGATTAAAAATCAAAGATAGGTGTTTGTTTTAATTTGAGAAATAAGTCAGCCTTATGGGAATTTTTTTTTAAATCATCATTTATAAGAGAGGTCAGCAGCACAAACTCTTAAATCAAGTGGTTTTATTTGATTAAAGTTAATTTAATCTCTTCACTTCCAAACCTACACTTCTCCCTCCCCCCACCCATCACATCTTACAGAAAGACTAACAGCCGTGCTTACCGTGCGTTTCCGACGCAGCGGGTTCAGAGTCCAGCTCAGCTGCATCCAGGGAAGCAGAGTCCAGCTGCTCGCTCAGCGAATCCAAAGACTCTCCGTCCATTACCGACCCGTTGGCATGAAAGCCGTTCATCTCATCCTTGCTCTCCTCGGGCAACGTGGCCTCAGGTTGAGCCGCCTCCGTGGAGACCTCAGGCTGAGGCTTGGGCTTCTTTTTCTTCTTGGGCTGGAAGTGAAAATATTCACGTCACACACGTTCCATCTCATTCTTAATGCCAAAGCTGAACAAATCGGCACATAAAAGAGAACAGAAGTGTCACAAGATTTTTTGCAATATGTTGGAATTACAAATTAAAGAGCGGTAGAAGAATATGCTGACTCAGAGGAATTTAAATTGCAGGCTTTGTTGCACTCACCTTCTTTTTGCCGGTCACATTCCACTCTTTCAGGATCTCAGCTGCACTCCCTACAGACGGAACAATGAGGTCACAACTAGTTCATTCAGTTGCACGTTAGAGCTTTAAAGTCTTGCAATACCACCTTAATATAAGAATGCCCTGAGAAGTTTACTGGATGCGACTGAGGAACAAAGCACTGTGACGTACAGAACAACCCTGTATCTATATTTAACCCAGTGAAACTGAAGGCATGCAAATGACGCTCAACAGCTGAATTCAAAGCATGAAATGAATGGTGAAAACAATGAAAAAGGTTACTTTGGCTCACAGGCGTTACGGCAACATGCCCGTACAAGCTATGAACTTTGTGACACTAGAAGTTCATAAGAGGGAAAAGAAAAAAGAAAAAACCCAAAAAACTCTGCATTTCATTATTGGACAAAACATGAGGGCATGATGTGTTGTTAACAAGCCACAATGTCACAAATGGGAACATCCTGTGTACTTTGAAATCAGTAGCAACATCCTCATACCTTCCAGGAACGCCTGCACGGCCTTATCGACACAGTTCTCAAAGTGCTGCAGCACCAGCACGATCTCGTTGTTGCTTTTGTTGGGGACAACTGCCCTGACCGCACTGATCTGTGAAGAAAGGAAAACATCCATTTACTCCCGGTGACCCGATTTTACAGCAAAAAATAAGTGATAAAAGAGGCTCACAATAGAGGTACTTCAGTATTTAAGACACATTTGATTCACACACACACAGTGCACCTATACATGCATGCAGTAAAGGACAAATTTAAAATAATTTGCTTTCATTTCCATCAATTATATTTGTCCAACTTCCTGAAAAGCTTCGCATTGAGGAAATAAAACACTTGCTAACAGAAAGGGCTAAAAAAAAAAAAAAGTTTCCTTCCCGTCCATGAAAGTATCCCAACACAAGCATACCCATTAGCTGCCATATCAACAGCTCTAAAATGAGGCACAATTTCCTTTCTCAAGCAAAGTCCCCTTTCCAGAATATCTGTGGTGTTGAATAACTCGGAAATGTTCACAGCCGAGGGGTGAAGCCCCTCTTATAGCTCAGCACGTTGCTTAAAACACTGCTGCCAGGAAATAATTAATGCCGGTCACACAGTGAAACTAAATGCAAACAAGGCTCGACATGTGCAGGCTTGAGAGCTTTCAAGTGCATTTAACCACAAATACAGGTGCATCTCAATACGATAAAAACTCACTGAAAGTCCATTCATTTCAGTAACTCAATTTAAGAAATGAAACTTATTTAAATTTCCTGAATATTCTTACCCAAAACACTTTAAAAAAAAAAAAGCTTTGTGAGACATGGATCCATCTGAAGGAAAGATTAGCACCAGATTATGTTGGATTGAGGATGTAATATTTGTTGTGGAACAACCATTTCATTGGAATACAATAATTGTGGTTGTAAAAACACCATCTTTTTGAAATAGCTTATATCCGTCAATGATATCAGGCTTTGACTGGTAGATTGGACATTTTGCATTTCCAAGTGGTGTGATAAAACCATTTACTCTGTCTACAGTCATGATTGTATCCTCGATTGGCAAAAATCATTGAAATGTGAGCCAGTGATTAAGAATATTTGTATGTATATAGAAAGGGTGTAGCAAGAAAAAAAACAAAAAACCTTTATGTTATGTTACCCCCACAGGAACACAAATGGGTAAAAGACTCATTCCATACAGGCATATTTTCAAGAAACATCTTCCACATTTGATTATTATGGATCACAACTTTTGAAAACCCCCAAAATTCAGTCCTTCAGAATTTAAACCTGGCAAGTAAGCCAATTTATAAGAAAGCTAGCTGCTCACAGAGTGCTGTATATTCAAGATTATTAATGGAAAGTTTAGCGGCCTTCAGCTCACCTGCATAGTTGGGTTTGGCGTAACGCGATATTAGGAAAATATGTAATTGCAATATATTTGCTAAATCCTGCAATGACTATATCTGGGGACAGTTGAGATCTATCCAACATGCCAAATATTTAATTTTTATTGTCAATTGAAATATAGAGGAAAATATTGCATCAATTGCGATTGCAATGGTTGATTTGACTAAATATATTGTGCGGCTCTAGTCTCATCTTCCTCTTGACAATCCTTCAGTAATTGTAAGACTGTGGTCAGGAGAGTTAGTTAGGCACATATATAAAAAGGTATCTGTTGAAAACTTGAGTCGTTTTATATTTCGACTGCTTTTTTAGCTTATTTTAAACTGATTTTATTGCATTACTTTTTTGTTGTTGTTGCTTTATTTACTTGTTATAGCGTGACTGTGAAGCACTTTGGACATTGAACTTGATAAAGCACAGGGGACCGACATTAGCAGATGATGTTAAATGCTGCAACACCTTTTCCTTCTCCCCAACTATTACTAATAGACTTGGATACACCATGCTTCTTTTACAAGACCTGTTGTGGTTTGCTCTCCTCGATTATTGTGGAGAACATAATTTCTACATTTAAAATCCCCTTTCAGTCTTATGAAACACTCAAATTTTATGAGAAACTGAAATATGGGTTACCATTACCTGTAAACCATAATTACTCAACAGAAGACAACAGTATAAATATATCAACCAGTGTGTAATAAACACATTTTTAGGGATTTGCCTTTTTAATTAATATACTGAAAGAAATTAACTTGATATCTTTATGGAGATTTGTTCCTTACCTTCTCCTTCATCCTCTCTGCCGTTCCTCCCTGGGACATGACCATTTTTGAGCGAGTATCAAATATCACACCAGATGTATCTTTAAAGAAGAAAAAAAAAAAAACAATCAGTCCAAGCCTTGACCCACATTTGCAAACCACTGAAGAACAGCATTTGCAAAACAAAAGAAGCCCCAGATATCTTTGCAGAGATTTCCTAGACGAATTGCACATGAATCCCAATCACATCACATCACAGCTGCAGATTGATGCTCAGAGCTTGGAAAATGGTTTGGTTTTAATGTGTACACATATGTGCATGCTATTTCTGCAAATAAGGAAGCAAGCCTCTGAACTGTGGAGGTGGAAGGACTTTTTGTTGAGGCATTTCAGTACAAACAGCAGCAAGCACTTCAACGATTTTGTGCATGAATGGTTTGGAATCAAAGTCTGAGTCAAACGACTAAAAAAACCAAAAACAAACGGAGATAGAGAAGATCAACCTCAAGGTCTGTAATATCAGTATATAAAACTGGCAAATCGGTGAAACAAATAAGTCAAAGAGAAGAAATCCTGTTATGTTAAGATCTAAGCATAGTATGAAAACTCAAAGCAAAGTCCAAAGTTAATATAGGATCATTAAAGATGGAAACTGCTGAGTCGCAGTCAAGATGTCCTTCTCATGCAATGAAAGCATGCTGATGTCACTGTAAATACTCCAATCTCAGATTCTCAGGTAAAAGTGTAGCTGCCCAAACTCAGAATGTGGGGTAAACACTGAAAAGCATTCATCTGATTCCCAGGAACACACATTCATTCACAAATATCACCAAACCGCTGAGCTGGAAAGTTAAAAGGACATTTACAAGACAGATACATACCCTTCTGACTGTTTTTCTTTGCCATCGTTGTCATGCAGAAGAATCTGAGAAAGACTTTATAAATAGAAATGTAACTCCCTTAATATATTTATTCTAGTGTTCAGACTGGGGTAGGTTTAAGTTGCAGTGGCTCTGGGTAAAGGAGATCCCAAACAAGGTTCCCAACTGGTAGGAAAATGGAAGAACAAGGTTCACATCCAGACCGTTGCCGTTCATGCAAAGACAGATTCCCTTCTTTCAGCAGCCAAGCTGGTTCAACCTGTCGGGAATAAATTAAAGAAAATTAGGTGAAAAAAAAAAAACCGTTATGATAGTAATCCGATTAAAACAGCTCTGATGAATACATGAAAGTGTAACTGCAGCAAAACAAAATAACTACTTCCGCACAATCTGCACAAACTAAATGAAATCCATTTCCTCTGGCAATGACTCATAAATGAAAAACATATTTCAATGAATTATTGTAGGTCTTGAGAAAGTCTGTCCTTAATAACGTCCTTGGCAGAACCGCTGCATTTCATCTTAGGAGAAGAGTCAGTAGGACGACAGAGGATCAAATCTTGATTCCCCCCCCTTCCTTTTCCTCAGTTCACTGCAGGGTTCATGGATGAGGGCAGATCCGAATCCTCACCTTTAAAGTCTCGTCCGTTTGATTAGTTTAACACATCTGAGAAATTGACAGATTAAAAACCTCCGGGAGTTCAGGAATGTCTAACTGATCGTGAGGACTGCCATCTGATGCTGTCAGCACTGTCTAAAAAAACAAAAGTTTTTGACCTTTGGACCTTTTTTACAACTCTGTTTCATCACAGCTAGTTAAACAGCTAGCTAGATTAGGAGAAACCAGACTCTCATGACAACAAGATAATTTCATTTTGATGGGGTGAAGAAAAATGGATTATTTGCCAGGTTTTACTTAAACGTCCATCCTGGCCTTTGCGTTGCTCTCAGCAGACATCTGGCAATCTGGAACCAGTTTTCAAACCACCTGTTCATCCAACCCCCCCGTCCCCTCTCTAGGTTTCCCTTTCTCATCCCTGTTCTCTAGAAAGGGAAACTTAAAAAGTCTGGGCAAACCAACACCCTCTTCATGAGGAGCTGGCATGTCACAGCCCCGGTTCCACCACACCTTTACAGACGTCAGGCCCACGCAAGCACAAACAACAAATGACACAGCGGCTACCTCTCATGCCAGCAATAGGATGCAGCCTGTTTATCAAGAGGGATGGTGTTTGAATATTCAAGCGAACCAGGTGCGCTTATGTGCTAAAAATCAAGGAAACATTTGCTCAAACTGGATTAAACAAAAAAAACTAATGAAACAGTGAGTGATGTGCAAACTTTATGTGAGCATGAGAACATAAAAACGGCTTAAAACCACATTTCTGCTGCAGTTTTTTTTTTTAATTAATTTAAACTATGACAACTTTGTTCACATGTTGCAGCAACACAAATAAATCGGTCACTTCTACAATTTGAGCCAGTCCTGCAATATAATGTTGACATTTTTACATGAGCTTTGCCTGAGCAGCCAATAACTAGCAAGGATCACCTGTAGAGAATAAAGCTATATAAATTAAGCCTAACTACACCCTCACATAAATCAAACTGACAGGGAGACTTCGGAGGTCAGTCAAGAGTATTTGGATTCAACGATAAGAGGCTAATTAAATGTCTCCACCACCAAATCTATAGATGATAACTAGGATTAGAGGAAAGAAAACACAAAATAAATGTCAAATATTTGATGTTGAACATTATATACTGGCAGCTCTAATTTTTTTTGGGGGGAAAAGAAAACCTATACTGGCTGCCTTTAATTTCCATATTAAATGAGCTCCCCTAACCTTTATGATGAATTTTGTCTATATTGGCTACTCTACTTTTTTTTTTTTTTTTTAAAGGACTTTGGTGACAGAAATAACTTTCAGTGGGTTTGTATATAAATGTTGGACAAACTCCACTTAGTTTCAATGAGTAAGGAAAAAAGGCAACCCACCCCCCAAAAAGAAAGAAAAGATAATAATTAATTATATGACAATCTATTTTTTCAAATTAAATAAACACCCATAAGCTTTTAAGTTAAAATATATAAAGAGATGTGATTATTATGATTGAAAAAACTCCTAAAGTAGAAGCACTAAAAACTGTAAGATCAGAACTGGAACATTTTAAAATTCAGGGTTTTTTTTCCTCTCCCAAATGTATTAAATGCATTAGAAACTATAAACACCTAACATTTTCAGTCTATAATCAAAAGTCAAACAACAGCATGTACTCTAATGCACTTGCATGTTGATGTGTAATTTTTTTGATTTCTGAAGTATTCAGAACTACCACCTCCATTACGGTGAAGGAAGCACATTTTACTTGTTATAAGTTTTAGAAAGAAAAATCTGACTGGTTAATAGCAGACCTTGCAGAATAAAAAAAAAAAAAAGAGGTTTTGGTAATGAAAAACCTGATCAGTGCATCTCTATAATGACAAGAAAACGCAAAAAATTTCATTTAAACCTCAGAGGAGATTACACATTAAACCCAAACTGGCACGACCCCAAGTCGTAGAGTCATTAACTATTTAAATTAATTTATCTGTGGAGTATTGTCTTGGTAGGGAATCAGTCATTCAATAGAAAGAGGGGAAGTGAAGAGCCTGTACTAAAGCCTGTAGAGAACAATCATCTCATCCTGCATATTTGAAATTTAAAGCAATGGTTTTTACTCCATAATCATCTAGTTTGGCTGCAGTGAAACGCATCCAGACGAAGAGGCTTTTCTAAACACACAAGTCATCTTTTGCAGCTTCGCGACAAACACTGACCATCTCCCAAGTGTTAGCAACCACACAGCCCTGTCTGCTGGGAGGTGTGAAAGCACCCAGTTTAAAACATTAACAACACCCTACAGTCTCCCTTATGCCTCCTAATGCTCGAGTATTTTATACCTAAATTAGGTGGATTTAACTTGCACAACTACACGGTGTCTGTCGGGAGCCTTTATTTCTAAGCCCCCTCATCTCTAAAGTCCGTAGGTTACCGTTAGCCTGCAAATATTACCCAACATTTTTATTTATACACGACTGGCTCGGCGGAGCTCGATGTTGCCGAGCAGCGTTTTATCCCACCGGGAGCTTTGCAACACAAACAACCCGCTGGGTGTAACTTGCAGCACTCGATAGAAATGATTTCTTTCACCTTTCCACAGAGCATTAGCTAACATTAGCTCGCAGCTAGCAGTCTGTGCTGAAAGACGAACCACCACTGAGATTATCCATTTCTCTGCGTAAAAAAAAAAGAGAAGTTGCTGTTGAGTAGTTATCGCTTTAGCTAAAGAAGGGGGGAAAAAAACAAAACAAAACCCAGCTCTGATAGCTTCACGATACTACACACGTACCTGGTGTTGGCAGCGAAGTGGACGGTAGCTTCTGGAAAGACTGCGGTTCCCACAGCAGCCAAGCCGTCTGTAATGCAAAGCAGTCTGCTGCTGTGGCCAATATTTTCCTTCGGTTCGTCTTCGGTTGCCAGGTTGGAGACAGAGAACCTCCTTTTAATACTCCGGGGAGCGGCGGAGCACTCCTAATTAAATTCGTTCACATTGCGCCTTTTAAAGAAAGATATCAGAAATGTTTTCACAACATGGTCGTTTGCTTCTGTCACTACATAAAACTTATTAAACAGCTTCACAACACAGCGATAAAAGTACCTGATAGGAGCAGTGGTGGATCTAGAAAAATATTTATGGGCTGGCAAGAAAGGGGCAAGAATGTTTCAGGGGTGGCACCATATACATGAATTATTTATATATATATATATATATATATATATATATATATATATATATATATATATATATATATATATATATATATACATATAAATACACACACACACACACACACACACACACACACACACACAGTCACACATATATATATATATATATATATATATATATATATATATATATATATATATATATATATATACATACATACATACATATACATATATATACATACATACATATATACATATATACATATATATACATACATACATACATACATACATACATACATACATACATACATACATACATACATACATACATACATACATACATACATACATACATACATACATACATATATATATATTGGTTTTATTGATCAGTCAAACACATGCTTCACCACATCACTACCCGGTATTTACATATATGACAGATACATACATGTATTTGTTTTGCTTTAGGTTATTTAAGCACCTTAAAGCTGCATTATGTAATATTTTTGTTAAAATAAAACCATTTTTGTAATCTATTGTCAGTTTTTTCATGTCCTGACGATACATTTATTTTGGGGTGGTTCGGGTCTGTGCCACCTCAGGGTGATGCACGTGCGTACCCATGTATTCGTGTTCACAAGGAGGCGGTCTAAGCTAGCTGAGATAAGTTAAGCTAGCCAGCCACGACACCCACACAAGCTCCCGGTAAGTCAGAGAAGAGAAGAATTTTATCCACCACTACAAAAAGAACAAAAATGGCCGTCTGACCATCGTTGCGCGCGGACTAATGAGCGCACTGCTGAAAGTCGGGGAATTGTGCTCATTTTGCTGATTGCAGTTCGTCTAACGGCCACATGGTGCACTCTCTGCAGCTCTCTCAGCACATTCTGCATAGCAGCTTTAAATGTTCAACAAAAATAATATAATGCAACGATTTTCACGCTCCTAATGTCCAATTTTACATAACTATTTCTTGAATTCATAGCTGCGGGCTGGGGTGGCAGCAGGGGTGGCAAGGCTTTCTTTTAGGGTGGCAACTGCCACCCTATACCACCCTTGTAGATCCGCCCATGGATAGGAGGCCACAGTCACATTATATTTGCAGAGGTCCTACAAGAGTATCCAAAAATTGTAGCTGTCAAAGACGTTAATCAAGTAAGATTAAAAAAATAAATTATTATTTAATTAAAAAATACTTGAAAACAGAGTAACTGATCACAAGACCTGATTTAGTATTTAAAATTTGTGTCAAAAGACAGACAAAAATGTTAAGTTGTGTGCAAATTCTGATATTCTAAAGAGTAAAATAATAAAAATAAATCACACAATTACAAAATAAAATTAGACAGAAGAAACACTTTTTCAAAATCCATTTTTTTCAATATAAAACTTCTGAAATTAATACCTGGATAATGTGTATATAAGTGAGAACAGGGTAAAGTACTTCCAGTGACAATATATAGTGTTTATTGTATCTTCTTGGACTACAAATAGTGCATAAGGCTAAGCAGATACAGTTGAAAGTAACATTAGAACAACAAAGTTTGTGTACATCCTCTAAGGTCCACAGGATTACATGTGGTGTGCCCCAGGGTTCGATTTTAGGCCCAGTGTTTTTTAACCTTTATATGCTCCCTCTTGGCAGCGTCATCTGAAGACATGGAGTTAACTTTCACAGTGATGCTGATGATACACAGTTATACATCTCCATGTCTCCCGATGACACACGGCCAATGGATGCACTTTTTAACTGTATTTTAGACATCAAATCCTGGATGGCAGAAAACTTTCTCCAGCTCAACCAGGACAAAACTGAAGTTTTAGTCATCAATCCTGAGGCTCAGAGAGAGAAACTTTTACCAAAACTACAATCACTGTCTTTTAATCCTTCTTTACAAGTGAAGAACCTGGGCGTGTTTTTGACTCTGAGCTGACTTTTATCCCTCACATTAAAAATATTACTAAAATAGGTTTTTATCAACTAAAGAACATCGCCAGAGTCCGCCTCATTCTCTCTCGGGCCAACACGGAGACACTGATGCATGCTTTTATCACCATTAGAATTGATTACTGTAATGCCTTGCTTTCTGGTCTTCCAAAAAAGAGTATATCAGGTTTACAACTACTACAAAATTCAGCAGCACCTGTCCTGACAAAAACCAGGAGGCGGGAGCACATTGCAGCTGTTTTAAAATCATTGCATTGGCTCCCCGTACGTTTTAGGGACGATTTTAAGGTTCTTTTAATGGTTTTTAAGTGTCTTAATGGTCTTGGGCCTTCTTATCTCTCTGAACTGCTTTTACCATATAAACCTTCGCGGTCTCTGCGCTCCTCTGGCACCCGTCTCCTTGTCACCCCAAAAGTCAGGACACACACGCATGGCGAGGCGTCTTTCCAGTTTTATGGCCCTCACCTCTGGAACAGGCTGCCAGAGAACCTCAGGGCTGCAGAGAACGTTCATGTTTTTAAGAGCAGGCTCAAGACTCACATTTTTAGCCTAGATTTTAACTAATTATTATTTATTACTGTTTGTTTATTTGCTCTGCATGTTTTATATGATTATATTTTTATCAGTGTTTTACTATTTAATCTTAGCACATTAATTTACTGTTTATTTTTATACTTAATCCCCCGTTCCAGTGTTTCCTCTGTGGGACCCCTCTGCACTGGGAGCGGTGGTCGGCTGTGGCTCCCTGGGTGCTCTCCAGGTGGAGCTTGGGTGGAGGTGGGGGTCTTGGCCTTGCCTCCACTGGGCGCCCGGTGTCGGTGCCTTGGCTGCTGCTGTTGATCTACCGCTGCAGATGGCTCCTCTGATGGCGTTTCCTTGCATGGTTCATCTGCACTCGGCCCAATGTCCTTTTTTACTGTTGCTTTTAACTGTGTGTGTGCATGGGAGTTGGGTTGGGGGGAGGGGGGTATAACTGTGATCATGCTTTTAAATCTGTGGGGGAGGGAAGGGAATGTGGTTTTATGTGGGGTCATTTTAATCTGTATGAATTTATTGTATGAAAAGCGCTTTATAAATAAAGTTTGATTTGATTTGATTTGATCAGGAAGTCTCACTTCAACATAAACTGTAGGCGCATCTGCATCTGATAATGTTTGGTTTAAACATGTTTGTTCTTCATTTAGTGAAGTTACTTGCAGTAGGTAGAGTATCCAAAAGTTTTACAAAAGTAAGAGTAGCAATACTTCATTATATTACTCAAGCAAAGTTAAAGGTATGGTGTAGTAAAACTATTCCTAAAAGTACTTTTTCCCCTAAAAATTTACTCAAGTAAATTAAGACTCACCTCTTGTCTGATTTAAGATAAAAATAATTTTTTTTTACATTTTTAGTTTCAAATTATGTAAAAATGACTGTTTTATTTATAAGTTCATAATAGGTAAAGCCTCACCACCGCTGGAGGATTTTATTAAAATCAAAATGGTATAAATATAACAACGGCCCTGCTAGTCTGATTAAGACCTTAATAACTTACATACTGTTGTGCTTTTTTAAAATAGCTTTCTTTTAATATGCATAGCAATTTTTTTAATTGAAGCTAAATAAAAAAACTTTATTGGTCATTCATTTTAAGAGTTAAGGCTTTTAAAAAGTAAAACAGAACAAATGATCTATATTTCTAGACTTTGACAACACTGAAAATACCCACTTTTAATTAGTATATAATTAATTCTAGTGAGAGTAATTTATTTTTTACAGTAATATTTTTAAATTGATTGGCTCTTGTTTTCACTTTCATTTAATGCTTCTAATGTATAAATGTGTTGTCTTGAATGAATGAATGAATTCATATTTTTATGTAAGAAAATGCTAAATCGTTGCAACAACACAAAAACCCGGTCATTATACCAAAACTTTACTTTCATGATGTCAAGTTCTCTCTCTAGCAACGATTTTTATTTTTTCCCAATATGCTTGATAGATTGTCCTTTATTTACGTTTTCTAAACAGTCATGTTAAATTGTACTTTTTGTTGTGAAATGTGCCTTGTTATATTGTTCTGAATCTTTTATATAATATACTATAATATAATATAATATAATATAATATAATATAATATAATATAATATAATATAATATAATATAATATAATATAATATAATATAATATAATATAATAGTTTTTTTTTTAAAGATCGGAATTAGGCGTCGAAACCTGGCAACCCCCACAGTCCACGTCGTCATTTCCGAAACCGAAGAATGGGGTTCGCTTGGTTCCTGACATTGCACCGCCCGCCTGAGCTTTTAATACCTGTGTGCTGCAGCTGCTATGACCGCTCTCACGTCGAGTGAAATAACAACTTTTGGCCAAATGTTTAAAAAGCGGTAGCCAAGCTGCTGCAGCGTGGGATCGAACCGAATAAAGTAAAGTTCTGGGGGATAAAAATCAGATTTTGACAGCCCAACCGAGGAAAGCTGAGAAACGCATTCCATCAAAATGGCAACCCCCTATGTGACAGATGAATCTGGTAAGGCTGTTGCATGTGGCAGACATTTGTCCAAATGAAAACAAATAATTTCAGTGATCATACCTACAGTTTCTACTCGACTTGTGTTTTCTGGCTGCAGTACTGAGAGTTTTCGACCCATTTGGCTCTTTTATCGGGGCTCTAGTGTTAGCTTAGCCTGCTAGCTAACATCTCCACAGCTAGTTGCCTTGTGTCTGTCGCTCTGTATGGTTTACACATGTAAACATTATGCTGAATAGTGAACCTGATCTTACCAGGAACACGTTTACCCAGCCACTGTGATACTTGATGTAACATTGAGGTTATAACCTATATGAGTGACTACTTTTTAGCCAGCTAGCATAAGTTAGCATCTAATAAAATAGCCTCCGCTGTCGTTATGGGTGTTACTTTAATTCAAACGATATTTTCTGCCTTTCTTATATTTTATGATCTATTATATTAGCTACTTATAGACTAGTGAATCTAATTCGCTTCATTCCTGTTTCATTGTGAATACAGCCAAGTGGGTGTATGAATATTACAAATGTTGGTGGCTATATTAAAGCAACACTAAAAAGTTTTTTTGTTTTTTTTTTACCTTAAAATAATGTTTCCGAACTCGTGTCAGTGGTTCATCAACTCATAACAGGGTGAAACGGCACTTCTGCATTCGCTTTGCGGCCCTCTATCGGCCATAACAGCACTATGTAACTTTGGGTCGTCGGGTAGCGGTTTTGTAGTTCAAATGCAACTTGCTTTATGGAAGGCTACACAAAAGCCGGTAGGTGCAGCGTCCTGCAAGGCTCTCTGGGTGGAGCATACTCAGGTACATATAAATGGAAGATACATAGCAGCAGGTAGCTTGAACAATTGTCATCATGATGGAGCCGAAATTGTATTCATCTGTACACCGGTGTTCCTCTATCTATGCTACCCGCATGCACATTTCGTTGTTACGTCACAATTCGCTTACTCAGCAAATCTGTCATCAAGAATTCCTACCTGGAAGATCAATTTCGTCTGTTTTATTTCTTTGAAGTTTACGGTGAGTTTTATTCAAATTATTTTATTACTGGCCAATATTTATTCAAAGTATTTTAACGTTTTCCCTAAGCTACTAGTTTCAAGTTTACATGACAGCCCTTGTAGCCTATGTTAGTTTAACTTCTGTGATATCGTTACACTGCATGTAAACAAGTCCCATTAATTAGAGTCGTACAGTAAATGCGGTGTATTTTGCGGGCTATTTGTGCTTATAATCATAGGCTACTACATTTTAATATTTTGGAGTAATAATACTGCTATCTGCTCTACGTCTTACTGGCTTGGTATAGATTCATTAGCTCGGATAACAGATTTCCAGAGTGTGCTATTCATCTATAGGCCTATTTAACAGGTAGGATATTCTGATCATGGTTTTTAGTGCATCTTTATGTGCTAGTTTTAGCTTTATATTAAACGGGTAGCATGTTCTGTGGATTGAAAGAAAAGTTTTCGTTAACCATAATTTTTTGCTATGTTAGGCATTACTGCTAAACTGCCACTTCAATCCCGTCACTTGAAAAATATTTTCCGATGATTATGTTTAACATCAAAGCTAACAGTTGTTGTTTTCGGCATGTAAACATACTTTTCAAGGGGTAGCACTGACAGATGCGCGCTACGGTAGGACATTCTGAGGAGTAGCACAGATCGTCAGAACAGAGCTGTCAGCCATATAATAAAGAAATTAGACCGTATCACGTTTTAACGTGATAGTTTATTGTAAAAACATGAAACTATCACGTTATAACGTTTTAGTTTCAAGTGGTTTTCACGTTTTTACAATAACGTTATAACGTGATACGGTCTAATTTCTTTATTATATGGCTGACAGCTCTACGCCTTCGTACAAATGACAGCTGAAATATAGAAAATGTACCTGGGATGAAGACATTTGACACAAAGCCTGCCCAAGACGTGAAAATCTGTAACGTTTGAGGGTATCACTTGTAAATGGTGTAACCATAACAGATTTTATGACAGTAGTAAAAAATAATACAGTTTTCCCAACTGTAGGGGGACCCAGAGAGCAAAACTTACTTAGTGTTGCTTTAACCTCTCTGACTCTATCAGAACTGATTTGACACCCTCTAGTGGTCAGACTGTGAACTAGATGTGTTTCAAGGAAGCGGCAGACTGCATTAAATTGGCTCATAAACTCGGTATATAATCTTAACCCTGATCTAAATTGTGCAATAAAAAATATACCGATGCTTGTACAACTGATATACTAGTATAGACAACATGTTAACAAAATTCAAAAAGATGTTTTTAATTTTAGGTTTGAAGCTTTTTAGTGACAAGGCAAGAAAGGAATCGAAATGAGTAACAATAATGATAGACGGAAATGTCAAATTAACAATCTGCAATTAATTCAACATCTGACAGCAGTAATAACTTTTTTTGTACTATTAAATACAAATTCATACATTGAAGGGTTAAAACTGAGGATGACTTCACCTCATACGTTTTAATCGAGATACTTGAACAAAGATGGAGCTATGTATTGATTTAGATGAAGCAATTGTTGGATTTAAGACAAGTTTGCCTCGATTAAAAGGGGTAGCCTGCACACATTGCTCACAAATCCTTAAAAAAAAAGCTTTTTAAAGTAAAGCAACCTCGTTAAATTTGGAGTTTGAGCATACTGTACAATAAACAATTTTTCAATCACTTCTAAATTCCCTTGTTAAACACTTCATTCAAATTTATCACATCCCTTGAAAAAAATGGACAAGCTGCTTGTTTTTAATGATGCAAAACATCATGCAGACGATAAACGTGTGGGATCAGACGGAAAGAAAGATTCAGGTTCGGGAAATAGTTTTTTGGAAGACATTAATAAAAATCTTGTATTTTAATGCTGAACATCGTAACTCAACAACAGGTAAATAAGGCAGTGATGGGGAGGAAAATGTTCACTTCTCTAGGCTTTAAAGAGTGCCTGCTGCTGATGAAATGGTGTAAACATGTATTTTTCTGTCCAATAAGGAAGTGATTCTCATGTGCAGTTGAGCTATTGATGCACTGATCAGGCTTTTTCTGAAAGTTTCCTGTTTTCTTTGATGTCTGAGCACCTGATTCTATCTCCTAAAAATCTGTTTTCTAAGCACCACAAAATACAAGAAACGTGCTGAAGGTGCTTTGAAAAAGGTTGTACTTCTAAAACTAACAGCAAATTAATAGATTAAAAGATTATTTAAATTTTTGCATGAAAGCCCCTACATTATTTTTTCTACCCTCAACTAGGGCTGGGCAATATGGATAAAAAAAAAATCTTACTTTTTTCTCATGCCAAATTTGATTTTTGATATTGAGTTTTTTTTCTCCCTGTCTGTTCTTAAAAAGAAATTACAAATGACAGAAACCCGTAAGTAAAATTTAGTCTGTTGCCATCTTCCCCAGAGTTAGATTAACGAGGAAAAAAGCATTTTGTAACCAGCCCAGTCATTCTCCTGATCTGGCAGCAGTCTGTTTACTTTAGCTTAGTATAAACAATGTAAGTAAATGGGAGCAACTAGCATTTTTGTCCAAAAGGGAATTAAAATTGCTCAATAATGATCCTAATTATTCCTGGTGAACCCGATAATCATATCGACTGCAAATTAAAAGTAAGAAGTAACACGGAGGAATTACAGGAGCCGATTTAGACTTGGGACTACATTACGACAAATAGTGATGTTTAAAAAAAAATCTAAAAATTGATTCTGAATCTAATCAATTCACAAGTCCATAAATCGGTTTAATTGTTTGACATTGTTTACCCTTTGTACCACTAAAATAGGAAGGAAAAGTCCAGACAGCCATTTTAAGGCTTAGGTACAGTTTTTCCCGGTGAACTGTTACTCACCCAGTGTTGCGTCATTGCATTACAGCCATATATCTAAGGTAAAAAACGATTTTAATAGCACTGACCCATATCAATATTGAATTGGCACAGATCGCATCGCAATAATCGATTCTAACTTTTGAGGATCGGAATCGAATCAATTCTTGAAATTTGAATCGATACCCAGCTCTAACAACAAAGCAAGGTGCAAGGACCTGACGGAGCGGGCGCAAAAGCTCCCTTCTTCCGTAAACAAACACAATTCTGTGAAATATCCAGTTGCTGTATGTCTTCGGATTGCTTTCACAACCCATTGCTACACAAGTAACAATCATTTTCTTGGATTAGACTGGTAACTACTCAAACTACGGCAATAAAAACGCTGTGCAGCTTGCGCATTTGCATGCATCATGTCCTTGCGCCTTGCAGTGGTGGCTTACAGCGGTGCTTTGTCGTAATGTAGTCCCAAATCCAAATCGGTTCCTGTAGTTCTTTTGTGTTACTTCTTACTTTTCATTTGCAGTCGATATGATTGAGTTTACCAGGAATAACGAGGATCATTGAGCAATTTTGCACACAAAATGCTAGCTGCTCCCATTCACTTACATTATTAATGCTAAGCTAAAGCAAACTGACTTCTGCCAGATCAGGAGAATGACTGGGCTGGTTAAAAAATGCTTTTTTTTCTCACTTATCTAACTCTGGGGAAGATGGCTACAAACAAAATTTTACGTAGGGGTGGAATATCCCTTTTAACCGGAATTCAAAGTCCAAATAAATACACTCTGTTAAAAACCAGCTTATAAAACAATGGTAGTCCTTGGGTGGGCTTATGTCACTTTGAACTATGGAAACCTAAGAGGTGAGTTTTTTTTCTGATTTTCTTTATTTTTCTCTCTCCAAAAATTCAATCTTCATAAACAGAAAAATTGATATGATCAGTATATTGCCCAGCCCTACCCTCAACGTAAAAGCTTTGCATTTAAAAGGAATGCGGTTTTCTGCTAAATGAAATAATAAACGATTATAAGTGGTGTGATAAAGCAGTTCACACTCATTGGTTGAAGTGTATAAAATACAGAAAATCACAATATTGTCAAATAAGTTTATATTTGGTCTTTGCTCAATTTGGGATCCAGTCGAAGGCCCACCAATAAACAACCTTCATAATGGAGCATTTGTATCTCTGTATACTTACAGCAACAAGCTTTAACATATGCATCAAATGTAACCTGTATTCCCTTAATAAATTAAATCATAATTTGAAAATTAAACATTTTATATTTAATTGAGATTTTAAAACCAGTTCGATCTGAAACAATTAAGTTTGGAAATAAGCAAACACAGAAAATAGCTTTAAGGAGGCACATATTTTTCACAGTCTTGTAAATGGACAGATCTGTATCGGTTAAACAGTCACCAAAAAGATACAGTGACCATAAAAAGAACGAGATAATCCTCTTAAAGCACCACCAGAGGGCCAACCAAAGCCGGTCCTTACTTTAAATGCTGTTGCTTTTTTTTTTTTTTTTACCTCAGGGAAATACATAGCTGCAACCCAGCGACCCGATGGGACATGGAGGAAGCCGAGACGGGTGAAGGACGGTTATGTCCCCCAGGAGGAGGTCCCAGTGTAAGTCCAAGTCCTCCTCCTCTCAGCTTTACACGCACGCAGTAATTATAAGCTGCTTTTTTACACGCCAGTCGATGCCAGACAGTGTCTCAGCTCCCGAATTACTCAGTTTGCCATGAATGAGGAGTGGGCAGAGAGGGAACGAGGCAGGATGTGTGTCTCAGAGACCTGCCATAAACAACGGTCTCTTTCTTAAAATTTTATGCAAGTTTCTGCGTTTATCCTCAAGGAAGGAATTGACCCGGTTTCATCATTTCACGATGCCATGTTTTCCCTGTCTTTAGGCCCTATTTCCGTTTTAGAGGAGGGAGTTTATGTACGGTTGCATTCCATGTCTTTTGGTTATTTAATTACAGACATGTTTCAATCTGGTTTTAAATAATCTCATTGCACTTCAAAGAGTTTTTAATGGATTACATAAAACTGCTGACATTGAGGAAGCTTCCATTTTTACTGCTTTTAGACTTGTTGAACATCAGATCCTCCCCTCACATCTTCAACTGTATGCAGGCGCTAAAGGAGCAGCTATTAAATGATTGCAATTCTATCTAGTGGGTAGGATGTCTCTGTAAATCAGCAGCTTTCCTATTACAATCTGGCATCCCTCAGGGTTTTATTCTAAGCCCTTTTCTACTTCCTTTATGCAGCTGCTCCTTGGGTTGACCAATTATATTTCTTTTTGTTGTTAAGGAGATGACATTCAAATTTAGCTGCCTCTGAAAATAATACCTGGCAAAACGGTCTTAAAGAAATTAATTAAATCATGCATGGAGATAAAGTTAAAATAGGTGAAAATAAAAACTGAGATTATTATCTTCTTGATGGAGCTAATGATAATCTCTTACTGAGATCAGTGAATTTGAACCAAATGGATGAGATCTTTTTTCATTGAAGGACTTTAGCAAAGTTAATGTCTTACCTTCTTCAAAATGATGTGAAGTGAGCCATCCATGCAATTATACCTTATTTCAGGGTTGTCAAAATGTGGCTTGGGGGCCATTTGCAGTCCTTGGAGTGACTTTGTGCAGCCCCTGACCACACAAAGTCATTAAGTCAAGAATAGTACGCTTTTATCATACCAGCGAAGGCTGATGATCAACTTGTATAACATTTTAAAAAAGTTACTTCCTGCGAGTTTTTCAAATCTTTTTAATAATTGAAAGTGTTTGACATAACACAAAGTATTTGTTTTTATTAAGCAAGTTTTTCGTTTTGGTTTTAATTTCATAGTAAATAGGACCACAAACATCCAGCGATTTTTACTGAGAAGCGGACTGGGGCACACCCATTCATTAAACTTGGCTAAATATAGCAAAAACCAAAAAAGGAGTGACTTGTATCCTTATCTTGCTGAGCATAGACTAAAATTTAATTATTTGTATATAGACCACATAATGAGGGTTGGGTAATGAGTCATATGGTTTTTACTAGTCTTAATTGTGTAACTCTGACTTGTTTTGTCTTCTAATGTGACTAAAATGTATTGGTTGAGAGAACTGTTGTTTTCATTGTGTAATTTTACAATGAAAATAAATTAATCAGGTAATTTATTAGTTGGACCTTTGCAGCACCTTGATTCTTTGTTTTATTTTTCCCTCAGCCGTTTTAAAGTTGCTGCTATTTTTCGGTGCAAAATGAACTTTAATGCTAACTATAAAGCCTGTAAAGTCTGAGACCTCTTTACTTTCTTTTTCTAATTTTCTTTGAGCATTGCATGGTCTGACCTTTGGGATTGCATTACTGTTCTGTACATTTCTGCAATCATTAGCAGCAGTCCTAAACGTTTTGCACTTCTGTCTCTGCAGAAAGATGGACTTTAAATAGTTTAAAAATGACCTTTTAACAAGGGTTGCTAGTTGTTGGATGTTGCAGTTAATCCACGTTGTCTTCAACATCTCTAATGTAATCGGTAAGCTTTAGTATCTTTGCTTCTAAAACCTTTATCAGGTTGTCCACATTGAGGTTAGTGAAAGTCCATCCAACAGGCTACGCCTGTTATTGGCATGCAGACTGTGAATTCATGGCACTTGAAAGGTAATCACGAACCAAATATTGCGTTGGTGGAATAATTAGCAGATGTCAATGTTGCATTGATGATTGCAAATCAAAATATTGTGCAACTTATAAACCCTTCCAGATTGATGGGCAGGAGCAATTGCTTCTCAGAGGTTATTATCTTTCCATTTGGATATCATTCTCCAGAGCAGTGAGCTGCCAGGAGGTCTGCTTTTATTATCACATTGATGATTAATGAATCAAATGCATTTGATTACTAGGAGTTGGCTGACACTTTGGATGAACATAGTTCTTCAGACTCTACTTCTACATTTTTAATCACAATATCTAAAACCTTTGCTCTGAAATGTCAGCTTAATCTATTTTATAATGGGCTGAGAGATGAATAATGTCCTGATAAAAAAAAAAGTTCTAAAATAAATTGTTTTTATTGTCTCAGGTATGAAAACAAATATGTCAAGTTCTTTAAGAGCAAACCCGACCTGCCTCCAGGCCTGAACCAATCTGAAGGAGCCCCACCAAAGCAGCAGCAAAAGATACCCGGTTGCGGGGACAGCGAGACGGCCGGTCTGTCAAAGTCGGCCAAACGCAACATGAAACGTAAGGAAAAACGAAAACAGCAGCAGCACCAAGAGCAGGACGGCGAGGCGGAAGTGGATTTGATGAGCAGCGCTGTCGAGAACGTGTGCATCTCAGAAAGAGGCGAGTCTCCGAGCGAGACCCAGGGCACTACGTCTGTTTTGTCACCTGATGAGTCTTCAGGAGCTGCAGCGGGGGCTGAAAAGGCCAAGAAGATAAAAAACCTGAAAAAGAAGCTGCGACAGGTCGAGGAGTTGCAGCAGAAGGTGGACTCGGGTGAAATAAAGCAGCTGACGAAGGATCAGTTGGAAAAGCTGGGTCGGGCCGAGGCCTTACTGGTGGAGCTGGAGCAGCTGGAGTGTGATTCCTGAACCAGGAAAGGACAGGAAAGTCAGACTTAACATACAAATCACAAACTGGAAGAGACCTTTGCAACTTCCAGAAACAGTTTCCCTATTTGACACCCATCATGAATGATGGTGGAAAACACAGCTCTAAGGAGAGTATGTCTGTGTGGCAGACATTACATTTGTTTTCTTTAGTTTTAGTTTGTGACCTTTCAACAAATGTTGTTTCTGTCTTTTTAACAGATCATTGTGACTTGTTTTGTGGTTCTATGTTCTTTCCATTTTGTACTTTTAATACCATCTGGAACCACAGGAAATAAAAACACAAACCTTTGTGAAAATGGATTTTGTTTGTTTCCCAGTTTGGTTTTAAAAAACGACCATGTTTGACGTTGATAAAATGGCCTGTCACTGTCTCACCAATGTCACGTCTTCAGTGAGTAAAGTAAATAAATTTCTTTACTGCCTTTTTTGTATTTGTCTTGTTTTTGGTTAGTACTCTCCACACTAGGTTCCCTGGATGTTACTGTGGTACTTAGGTGTGGCTGTATTTTTTATTTTGTTTATTAATCCCACAATTAAAAGAAAAAAAGTGAACCCATCCTACCAAGTAGTATTACATGTTACATGCTAAAGACAAAAAATTTTTTTCTGTCCTAGAGCTCAATTGTCGATCAAAACACTCAACAGAATAAAGTTTTATTCATTTTTTTCGTCTTTTTTTTTAGCACCTAATAAGATGGGTACTGCAGATCAATGATTCAACATGCAATCTCTGAATAGTTTGTTAATTTGAGCTTTAAGAAAATCAGAAGAGTGATCTGGCTGATTTTAAAACAATCTTTCAGGTACCACAAAGTTTAATTCATTTCTGTAATGCCATTCAAAAATAGTGAAACAATCACTTCAAAATTACAAGGACATTTCTGGCAGAAATTATCAAAATAAAAGCACTTCATGATCCCTTTATTCAGATGTTTAATGCTCATTTATTCACCTGCTACACTTTGTCTAATTCATTATATTGCAATTTATAGCTTTAATTTGAACATATTGTTTGAATTGAGAGCAAAGAATATGAATGTACATTTAGAAAATGGTTTTTGAATATTATCAAAAATTCTTAAGCTCAAAACGTGGAGAAGAAAACCGTATTTAATGGACAATATGAAGACAGGGATGAACAGATGTTAACTTAGTATCTATCTATCTATCTATCTATCTATCTATCTATCTATCTATCTATCTATCTATCTATCTATCTAATCAATCTACCCACTATGTCAATGTAAGATTAATTGATATTTATCAAGAGAACTGTAAGGAAACAGCCCAGAAGAACATGGGGATGGACTGGTCAATGACCTGAAGAGAGCTGGGACCACAGTAACAAAAGTTACTATTAGTAACACAATACGTCTTCATAGATTATGGACCATGAGTCTGGAATAAAGATATACATAGATACATTAAAATCCTGCATTCCCCCTGCTTAAGCCAGCACATGTTCAGGCCCGTCTAGTTTGCCAGAGACCATCACGATGATCCAGAGGAGGGTAAAGAAAATGTCATGGTCAGATGAGACCAAAATAGAAATCTTTGGTATAAAAGCTACTCGCCGTGTTTGGAGGGGGGAGAATGCTTAGTTGCATCCCAAGAACACCATACCCACTATGAAGCATGGAGGTGGAAACATTATGCGTTGGGCCTGCTTTTCTGCAAAGGGGACAGGACAACTGATCCTTAAGGAAATGATGAATGGGCCCATGTATTGTGAGATTTTGGGTAAAAACCTAATTTCATCAGTGAGTGCATTGATGATGAAACGTCGCTGGATCTTCCAGCATGACAGTGATCCCAAACACATCGCCCGGGTAAAGAAAGAGTGGCTTCGTAAAAAGCATTTCCAGGTTTTGGAGTGGCCTAGCCAGTCTCCAGACCTCAATCCACTAGAGAATCTGTGGAGAGAGTTGAAAGTCCGTGTTTCTCAGCGACAGCCCCAAAAGTACACAGCTCTAGAGAAGATCTGCATGGAAGATTGGGCCAAAATACCAACTACAGTGTGTGCAAACCTGGTGAAGACCTACAGAAAACGTTTGTGATCGCTGTCATTGCCAACCAAGTTTACATTACAAAGGATTGAAATTAACTTTTGCTATTGGCCAAATACTTTTTTTCTCGCACCATTTTACAAATAAATTCTTTAAAAATCATACAATGTGATTTTTTTCACATTCTGTCTCTAACAGTTGAAGTGTGATAATGATCTTTTTAAGTGGGAAAACTTGCACAATCGGTGGCTGCCAAATTTTTTTTTGCCCCACTGTAAATCAGCCACTAGCAGATTTGTGGATGATAATTTAAATGTTAAAATGTTTAAAGATAACTGTTATTAAATATTAAAACATTGAAAGACATCTGTCAAATGTTCATGTATTGTGCATAAGGACAAACAGTGCAGGTTTCGATTCCTAATCTACAGCAATGCAGGGTTAGAGGTGACAGATGTCATGGATTTGATGAGAACATATTTATTTCAGTCATTAGCAACTTGAAATATGAATTGAACGTGTTACTCAAAGACTTGGACTTGGAAAAATGACGTGAGAAAATCTCATGAAGAAAGAGCCCATGCAAGAATGGAGGCTTACAAATATGAACTGCAGCTGGAGTCTGGTCTTGAAAAGCAACTGCAGACAGACTTAACCAGGACATTGGGCAACAACTGTCTCTTATGTGTTATGCTCACGCCACCTTTGAACCAGAAACAAGGTCAAATGCATCTTACCAGACTCATGCTGAAGTGCTCCACAGTTCATTTTTCAGCTGGAAGTAGATACTGCATTTCTGTTGGAAGTCTGGAGATGAGCAGAATCCAAGTTTCTGGAGGCCCAAAGTGATTTTTATATATGATTTGGGGAGTAAAGTCATCTTCTGAATTTCTTTCACCGGTTTGACTCTGCTGACAAGCTTTTTGGAGATGTTGATTGAATTTTCCAGCAGGACTTGGCACCTACCCACTATGTCAATGTAAGATTGTTTGATATTTATCCAGCACATTTTAAAGCAAAGCTGACCAACATGCTTCACAGTCAAGACATAACAAGCAAATAAAGCAGTAGAATGACATACAATAAAATCAATTACAGTAATAAAAGACTAAAAACACAGCAAAACTATAAATCTGTTGAACAGTAATAGAATATAGTCATTGTAAAATGATATGTTTTAAGCAAGTACCTTAATGACCATGGTATCACTGTGCTTAATTGGCCAGCAAACTGGACTGACCTCAATTTTGAGTACCGTGAAGAAGTAGATGAGTGACTAGTGATCAGTCATTTTGTGCTGCAAAAACCAAGATTAACCAATGAATTTACCGCCACCAGACTGAATTAGGGTCTCGTGCTAGAATGTGGTGTTTCCCCATCGCTTTAGCACAAGTTTCTTTTTATAAAATTTGTGCTTTGGCCTCAAATATTTGATACGTTCATGTGATTGTCCAGACAAGGACGTTTATTTCTGGAAGGCAGTGAGTTTTTCATTGCCAAGCTGCAATTCAGACTGAAGTTGAACTGCTGTCCAAACAGTGGATATGCATGAACTTCCTTTTTTTACTTTTTCAGGTCAGCCGGTTGCCCTCATTTTGCTCAGAAAGATTCAATAAAATGAGACTGTTTTTTTTTTTTTAGCTCACATGCCTCGTCAAAATGTAGTCTAAACACAGACTTTCTAACTCAGGCTTCAGTTGCCTATTTTAATCAGCTTAAACAGCTTTAAAAAATAAAATAAAAATTCTACTACATTTAAACTTCAAAGGAGATTTTAAGGCAGACCGTTTTTCAAATCTAACTTTTGTTTTTTTTAAATAGAATACAATTATCCATTATTGTCGCTCAGCAGGGAAATTTAAGTGTAACAGACAAAATTGAAGCATACAGATTCTCACAAAAGTAAAATATAACAACAAAAATAATAGGAGACTGTACCGTTATTTTAAAAAGTATTCTCTGTTTCAAAGAAATGTGCAGCTGAGAAGAATATTTTTTTCTAGATTTTCTACATTTCTATTCAAGATGACAATTAAAAAAATATATAAAATGGGCCAGAATATTTGTGCATAAAAGAAACAAAAAAATACCATTAAGAGTATGGAAAAAACTATTCAAATAACAGCAGGGATTTAAACAGTTAAAAGGTCTAGCAGCTGCTTTGAGGAAAGACCTATGATAACATTTTTGAATTATTTACAATGAGAATGCAAAGGAGTGCCCTAAGAGTAGATGCAAAGCCCCTCAATTAGCTTGGACCAGCCCTGTCCTGAAGTATTAGGAAAATTACTCCAATGTCTTTATTTATTAGTCTATTTATCTCAATGAAAAAAGGACCCCACAATAAAACTAAATGTTACTAAATTTTTTGTGTCCTGAGGTTATAATCCACTTGTGGGCGGAGGATGTACACAAAGTCGCCTAATCTTTCCGACTAGATAATGTTTCTTATGCAGTCACTGAGCATTGGAAGAAAAATATGCACAATGTATTGAGTAAAAAGATATGTATTCATGTCTGTGCCAGTGGGTTATTGTGGTTTATGTTGTGAAGCACCGAGTGGTCTACAAGAATAGAAAGGAATTATATGAATGCAGCCATTTCCCCTCTCTGATGAATGTAGTTAACTTTGAGGGATAGCTCTATTATTCTAAGCAGGCTCTTGTTAGGAGGTGAAGAGCAGTCAATATCTTACCTGCTTTATAGAACTCTCTTAGCATCCTGAGTTTGATATAACCAAAATGAAGTATGTTATCAAAATGTGACTGAATAATGTAAAATATAAGCTGCAGACAATAAAACACTAGGATAAATTGAACAGGGTTTATTTTTAGTTCTTGTGTGGCAAGGTGCACAAGGTCCCAGGCAGGATTTGATCCCCAGAGTCCCAGGTGAGAGTCACACATGCTTGCCGGTCAGCCAAAGTGATATTCCTGTGACCCCATACTGTCACACTTGCATGTGATTAAAGTTGGTGCATCAGTTATATTTTCAGAAACTGTGTTAAATACTGCTAATTTTTGATCCACATTACATTTCTGTTGTGGTTGAAATAAACAGGTAAAAAGTAAAAAGTTCACAGATTAGGAAATCTGATCTAAATCTAATATTTTAGATATGCTCTACTAAAAAAATCTGTGAGTAGGTGAATTTTTCACAAATAATTTGATTAGCGGTTTTGCATTATTAGCTAGGCATTCTCCAAACAGTTACCTTCTCTTTTAGGAGCAAACCATCAACTGGTTTTTACATTACCTTTCTGGTCATAGGTTGTGTAGGTTCAACTCAGTGGTCTTCCTGCTATCTGAACGTCACAAACAGTATCCCTCAAGGCTCTGCATTAGGCTATGTTCGCACTGTAGGTCTTAATGCTGAATTCAGTTTTTTTTTAATTAAATTTGATTTTTTATTTATCTATCTATCTTTTATTAGGTATTAGGATTTTGAAGTTGGACTTAAAGGACCTTTTTCCATGGAAAAATCTTCAAATACTGAACTGTAAACAGGCGGGGGTCCACTGTATATATATTTCCCATAGATTGCCATGTATGCTGGCATATTAAAAAACTTGAGTTTAGCAGATGCAAGGTAATAAAAAGTACTTTGTGGAACATCATGTCGTGTCTACATTATAAGTGTATTGCTTTTGTTGTTCTCCCAGTATGAATAGTGCATGTTTATCAGGATCAAGGGTGTGTAATTCACGGTACTCTGCTCCATCAGGAAGGGTGCTTTAATTTTAACATGATGTCACAATCTTGTTTTAATGTTTTTCTTTAAGATCAACTCAACATCTAGGAATTACATTTTTTATTTTGTGTGAGTTTCCTCAAACAGACCAAATTACTAAGAAATTAGATCACTTTAACTTTCAAGCATCCAGCATCCTGATGTGAGTGGAACTTCATCAGGCAGACAGAGTGTTTGCATAACGTTGCATTGGTACAGTTATACGGCCATTGCTGCTGGCTTTGAGTAGTATTTGCATCATTGATGTTCTGACTCACTATAAATACTGTAGACTCTAATGCAACATTCACACGGCAGGCAAAAACGCATCCAATCCGACTTTTTGTCCAAATGGGACACATCTGACTTTTTTATGACAGTCTGAACAGCACAAATGCGATTTTTTAAAAATTTGATCCAGGTCATTTCATATGTGGCACTAAATCCGATACTTGTTTTTTGAAAGCGACTTCTGCATGAATGTTCATGTCACATTAAATCTGTGTTCTACATCACTGACACTAGACAGATATTGCTAATCTTTGCCAGAGAGTTTTAGTTCCATAAACAGTGCACGTTTAGTTTGACATCTTTTCTTTTTCCCGCATGTGCATGTTCAGTTATTGTGTGAAAAACCACAAAAAAAAATCGGATTTAATTTAAAAAAATTTCAGAATTCAGCATTAAGACCTACAGTGTGAACATAGCCTAATGCAGAGCCTTGAGGGATACTTTTTGTGACGTTCAGATAGCAGGAAGACCACTGAGTTGCACCTACACAACCTATGACCAAAAAGGTAATGTAAAAACCAGTTGATGGTTTGCTCCTAAAAGAGAAGGTAACTGTTTGAAGAATGCCTAGCTAATAATGCAAAACCGCTAATCAATTGTTGATACATACACTACAATTTATGGTGCAACTTGAACTGAAATTTATTCTTCTCCATAAAATCAAGCACAGCTGGAATTTAAGTTTACAAAAATCTTAAAGGAATAGAAAAAAAGATATTCCAGTAAAAAATGTGGAAGAAAATTCTCAGAGCGACAGAATAGTGCATTAATAATACCCATTTTTTTAAAACACGGTTGGACATCACAGATGTGAGTCGTTCTCACCACTCAGTTTTTATGAGCCATTGTTTCTCAATGAGACTGAAAAGGAGACGTCCCGTCACTGATTTGTTGCAACTTGGAGGCGTCACTGGTTTTTCTTGAATCTGCTCTTACATTAAGATACTAAATAACAAGCTGTTCTTCTTGTCCCTCTAGGGGATATGTGGTTACTTGTTTTTTCACAGACTGGAAACAATGAAGCAACAAAAAAAAATATCAGATTCTGTTGGATAAGCTGCAAAATATGCAAATATTAAACACATTTTGGCAACATTGGCACTATTTCTGATTCTGGGGGATGATTCAAACTATGTCAGTTTAGTATCAATAACATGTTTCTTATCTTCCTTATGAATCTATATCTGTTCATGGTCAGCACCTCTCATTACTGGCAGGAAGCTGAACCCCCTTTTTTTAACAATCATCCCAAAATTCATTTGCTCCCTTTGAAGCAAACAGCATGTCTGATGAGAGCTATTTTTACACACTTCAAGGGGCTCAAAATGATGGTGTGCAAAGTCGTGATCATGTAGTTTGTGTCTAAAATGAGTGTTTATTTTTCTATACTCCACACTTCACATTCCTTGTCAGGGTTTTATTGTGTGGTTAGGAGGCATGTCTTGAACAAATGCTCGGTATAAAAACCAAGTGCTTAAACTAACCAGCTTCAGCACAGATGTAAAAGGGCTAATTTCCAGAGGATGACTGTGGATACTGCTAGAAAGATAGAGCATTAATTCATGCATTTCATATAAAAGAAGTCAGCTTATGTTATTGTAGCATGTTTTTATTTTCATCAGTGATGGGAGAACAACCAAAGCGGAAAATGGACTGCAGACTGGAGTTAATGGTGCTTCTGGTTTTGCTGACAACAGCCTCATCTATTGCTTTGAGCAGCAAGGACCTCACTGAAGCAGTGGTAAGAAAAAAATAAAATAAAACAAAGTTGCTGCAGGAGTATAACTTTAGATATAGGAAAATGTAATAGATGTAAATCAAAACTCAGCAAAAAAAACTACATTTATTAAAAAGATTTTTTTTTAAAGATTTTTATTGTAAACATGTAATGGATAAATGCATCATTTAATGTTTATAGAACTACATACCTTTAAAAACATTTAGAACAAGAAATAGGGCCATATACAGTGCATTGCAAAGTATTCATATCCCTTGAATTTGTAAACATTTTGTCATGGTAATTACATGATATATTATACATGACTTTTTCTTTAACACCTTTGTATTAAGCTCAATTTACTCTGATACCTTCAAATGAAATTAGATTAAAAATTGGGCAAGGAGGGCATTACTCAGAGAAGCAGCTGAGAGACCCGATGTAACTCTGGGACAGTTGCAGATACCCACAGCCAATCTATTGATGGGGCAGTTAATAGTCATGCAGCCCACAAGTCTAAAACAAAGCCATTGTTATAAGCATGTAGTAAAAGTCCTGTTTGGCTCACAGCAGACATTTGGAGGAAGTTGCCCTGGTCAGATTCTTTACACAATTTGACTATTAGAGTTCTCCAAATGCTGCTCAATCCATGATGGGCTTTTTTGAAATAAATCCTTCTATATTCAGATAAGTCTATCTCAGGGTCTTCACTTCCATAAGCATTTGTTAAAGGCGACAGGAACCCCACTGTTTATATACATCACCAGACTGAAGATCCCATCTTGTTGCTATTGTTCAACCAAGACAAGGAAGCTGGTCATTGCTGATAGAAGACTGATGGCGCTAAATACTGGACATTGCTACAAGAAAAACTGTTAGACTCTGCAAAAGACTAGAGACTGGGCAGAAGTTATCCTTCCAACAGGATAACAACCCTAATTATACAGCCAGAGGATCAATTGAATAGTTTAGATAAAAGTTATTAATTAGTTAGAATGGCCTAGTCAAAGTCCAGACCTAAATCCAATTGTAAATCTGTAAAATAACTCGAACATTGCTGTTCATGAACCTTATCCATTTGACTAAGCTTTAGTGATTTTGCAACAAAAATGGGCAGAAATTTCAGTCTCTGGATGTGCAATGCTGGTATAGACATACCTCATACCAGATTTGCAGCTGTAATTTAAGAAAAACAGGTTCAGTCTCCTTTAATGCCACTCTTTTATAATTTGTCAAACATTTTGAAGTGTTATTTGTGTCATTTACCTTCACTGCTTCCAAATGAATGTCTACCACATAAAATCCTAATGAAATACATTGAAGATAATGACACCCACTCTGTGATAACGTCAATAGGGTTCAATAAACTCATTTTGTGTGTAGCTGTTAAATTGATTGTTTTTTGTTTTAGGCATATTTCAAGAAGTATGGCTACCTGCACATCCCACTGGACAGTACACATCTCAACCCTCCACCTGAAAAAATAGAGGAGGCCCTGAGGTGATACAAAATTAAGTTCAAGTCCTCATTTATTATTGGTTCTTCGTTAGAATCAATGAGATGAAGGTTTCTTGTGCATGTCAGAATCTTTCAGAAAGTGTCCAACCTTCAAGTATCAGGAAACCTGGATTTTGC
Organism: Valencia hispanica; assembly: GCA_963556495.2. Taxonomy (NCBI): domain Eukaryota; kingdom Metazoa; phylum Chordata; class Actinopteri; order Cyprinodontiformes; family Valenciidae; genus Valencia; species Valencia hispanica. The sequence continues at coordinate 44,836,506 of OY747709.1, read as the reverse complement.
CACACTGGAAATGATGAGGCAACCCCGGTGTGGTCTAGAAGATTCTTTCACGAACAATTCTCTCAAATATCGAGTCATGGGTGTGTATCTTTCTTCTTTTGAACACATTCAAAGGTCGGTGAAATGAGTAACCAATAACTAGGGTCGTTATTGGACAGGTTACTGGCGGAAGAAGATGCTGACATACCGCATTTACAATTACACCCCTGACCTGGGTCCAGGAAAGACCCGGAAAGCCATCCAGACCGCTTTTAAGTACTGGAGCGATGTGTCATCTCTGAAGTTCAGGGAGTTACATCAAGGAAGGGCAGATATAAAGATCTCCTTTCACACTAAAGACAGGTCATGCCCGGTGCCCTTTGATGGACGAGGTAAGAGAACCATGAGCTTTAAGGTGCTTTTGGTGAGATTTGAAACAGAGTGAGATGACTTCTTTTTTTTTTTTTAAACCCACAGGTCATGTATTAGCACACGCGGATGCCCCTGAGTCAGGCATTGTGCACTTTGATGAAGATGAACTGTGGACAGAGGGGAAGAGCTCCGGCTCCAACCTGAGGATTGTGGCAGCTCACGAGATCGGCCACGCTCTCGGCCTGGGCCACTCACAGTACTATACCGCACTCATGGCACCCATATATGTCGGATACCGCTCTGACTTTAAGCTGCATCCGGATGACATAAAAGGGATCCAAGCTTTGTACGGTAATGCTGGAATATTGGTAAACAGAGAAATGACTTCTCTTTAAAACGATATTATGCCTAATTTCTATAAGGTGTGTTCAGGCTTTTTGTTCATGATAGCTATAAACATTTTTATGATCAAAATTAAGAAAGAAAAGAAGCAATCACAAGGCAACTGATGGTTTTCAAGGGTGACGATGTTACGTTAAGAATTAGGAAGTATGGTCCTAAGGTATAACAAAATGGGCACCCAAGATAAAAGTAGTGATAGCAAAATCTTAAGCTTGACTTAGACCCCTTAAAAATAAGATTCAGCAATTTATTCAGTGAGGACGGAGTCAGGAGAAATGTCTGAGAGGAGTAGCATGGAGGTTAAACAAACTGGCACCTTTTGAAGGGCCCATTCTGTCAGTAGTTTATCATAAACAGGAAACAACTATGATAAAAACTGTCAGTTTGAAATACTAAAATACAAAATTGATTAAGGGGTCAAATAAAAATAGCAGTAAAGCACAGACAAAGCATATAATGTAAAAACAGCAATAAAGCAAGAGGCACACACAAAACATGATACATCAAAGCATTACTCAAATCCATTGATTTGCTCGATGTATTTACATAGGATTTGAATGGGTTCAAAGTCACCTGGTGGCATCATAATGTAGTGATGAGTATCATCTGCATAGTTATGGTAGCTAATCTTATTGGTTGTTATATTCTGGGCTAGTGGTAGCATGTAGATATTAAATATGGGGTGCCCCAGGATGGAGCCCTGGGGCACCCCATATGGGATTTCTGTTCATTCCGATGAAAAGTTTCCTATTGAAACACAGAAGTCCCAGTTCTTTAGGTAAGACTCAAACCAGCCGAGTACTGTACCAGAGTCTGACCCAGCTCTTCAGTCGTTCCAATAAAATATCATGATCAACAGTGTCAAATGCTGCACTGAGGTCCAGCAGAACCAGCACTGTGGTTCTACCACAGTCTGTATTTATGTGAATGTCCCTGAAAACTTTGACGAGGGCAGTCTCTGTGCTGTGGTGTGCATGGAAACCAGACTGAAAAACATCAAAGTGGTTGGTTGTTGTTATGAAGCTATTTAACTGCTGAAACAGCTTTTTCAATAAATTCAGGTGTGTATGCACTGGTTAGTCCAAAGTGGGTCACGTTCACAGACATGAAAAAGAATGTTGAGGTCTTAATGTAGCTGTAGCTGTAATTCCAAGGAGACTGTTACACCATTTATATTGAGTAAATAGATCCAATTATATTGAGTAAATAGACCCAAAAACATGACGTTTGGTCATAAAAATTCACTTTAATCTCATGCTACACTTGTTGGATTTAAGAGGAAGTTAAAACACTGATGTACAATATGACTGCAGCTGCAGTCAAATATTATCTTATTACTTTGGTTCAGACATACAGAGAGTGGTTATTAGTTTAAGATGATCTGTGCACATCCATAGAAGTGTACAAAGAGAGAACACATAAAAAGTGATAAAATGTTTTAAAAGTCAGCGCTTTCTTAGTTGATAAAGTTTATGCCCACAAACAGCACATGCAGTTGGCTTGGCGGTCTCACTGTTGATTCCCTGCTTGAACAATTGACCCTATCTGTGACTTCTATTTATGCAGCTTTTTGTGATTGAAGAGAAACCTGTAGTCTTCACCTTTTTACTTCCATGTAGCTCACCTACATTTCCGTCACAACTGATACTGGTAGCAAAATTACTACACTACATTGTCCCGCCAATAAATAGCTATGCATTTATTGATATATACACAGTTAAAGAAAACAAAAAAAACAAGAACCCACGAAAAGAAAGAAAACACTGTGCTCAATGTGCAACAGCACATCAGACATTGTGGACAGAGATAAGATATCATCATCCATATGTGATACTCTCTTCCTGTTTTTTTTTCAGAAAAGCATAGCTTTTTTTATTCCAACCGTTCTTTTAAAATGACTTTTCAGTTTTAAACCCCCCCCCCCCCCCCCAACAATAAGGTTGATTAAAATGTTTTTATGTTTCATACTTTGAATGTTTATAGGTTTTTTTTTGTACTTAAATATGATTTTTGCCCTTTAATGGGCTGTTCACATAACATGCAGTTGTGTCTTTTTTTTCAGGAAAACCAGAGAAGAGTCCTCCATTTGTAAGTCCTCATCAGCCAGTGCCAGGAGGTGTTATCCCAGATCCATGCAAGGCCACACTGGATGCAGTTATGTTAGGTGCAGAGACTCAGATGCACAATTAGTGTTATATTTTACTTCAGATTAAGGTATTTGCCTCTTCAAATGGATGTATATAAAGCAAATTCTATTTTGTGTGCACATAGCTCCACCAAGTAAGACGTATGTTTTCAGTGGACAGTATGTGTGGACGGTGTCCAGCTCTGGCTACAACACTCCCACTGTGATTTCTTCACTGTGGAAGGAGCTGCCAGGAAGCATCGATGCAGCTGTTTATTCTCAGCGGACTGGCAAATCATACTTCCTGAAAGGTGGATCCAGTTATTTTTGCTGCCCAAGCATTATTTGTAATAAAAAAGTCTGTTTTGAAAGTGTTATTACAATGTTTTCTACATGTTTTTTCTCAATTCAGGAGACAAAGTGTGGAGGTATACTGGTTTCAAACTCGACAGGGGCTTCCCCAGGCGTTTGACGAACATCCCTGCAAATATTGACTCAGCTCTTTACTTCCCCAAGAACAAGAAGCTAATCTTTTTCAAAGTAAGAAACAGAAGCCACCTTTCCAGCGAGACTATCTTGCAACTCCTCTTGCTTCATATAAATGCATTTATCTTCATTTTAGGGCTCTGGATACTGGCCATGGGATGAATTTGGTCCCACGGACCTTCGTTCATACCCCAGACCTGTTGGGCATCTCTTTAACGGGGTACCCAGCAACACTGATGCTGCTGTGACTTGGACAGACGGCTATGTGTACATGTTTAAAGGCAGCCAGCACTGGCGTGTGAGCCAGAAAAATCAAGCAGTGGAGAAGAAGTATCCTCGAGACACTGGTTCTCACTGGATGCAGTGTGATGACTGAACCACCAGAGGCTGTCAGGGGTTTAACACGGACCTGATATCCACAGTTTTTCAGGTTAACAACAGAGAGGAAATATTTGACTCAGATTTTTGTCCTATTTCTAGGATATTCTCACAGCTGCCACCTCTAAATAACTAAACAAATAACAAATTGAGGAGAGTGTATTACTGCAGTAAAAGTTAGAATAACACTTGATAACATTATGATTTATTGTCATATGTTCCCCATTTATTTAGTCAGAACTGTAGTCAGTATGTTACACTGAAACAGTTTCTTCTATTGTGTATTTACTGTATTCTTGTGTTTATATTTATTCTCTGTTTAATGTGGATTGTATGGAATAGGTTATCGGAATTATTTGTTATCAAATAAAATATTACCTGCCTTTTAAAAATTGATTACAGTACAGGTATTCAGCTAAGAGAAAATGTACAATGTGGACACATACCTTTGAATACTTTTCAAAACTCTAAAAAGAGATGCATAACATTATTTTCCCTGAATATCTGAGATAAAACAATACTCAACTGTTTTATGTAATTTAGGATTCTTAAAATGACATCTCATTGCTAAATGCCAAATTAGAAAACTTAAATGATAATGTCATGCTTTGGAAGGTTCTGATCAGTTGCAACGTGTGAGTTAAATGAAGGCACATTTGTGGTTATATTTTAATGTAACGCCTCAGACACATTTGCTTCCTTGTGTGACTTCATGGTAAAATCTAAATAATCCGCCAAGATATCAAGAAGAGAATTGTGGATTTCCATAAGGTTGGGTAATCTATGAGGAACAATTTACAGTTACTGTGGAACTATTAAAACAATAGCATGCAAACATAAACAGTATATGAACATTCAGTGATCACATCATTAAGGAAAGACACAGGCTCTGTGTACCAGAGACAATTCCAGAACACAAGTAGAACTTTTGATGATGTAGGTTGAAGCTGGTAAGAGAGTCATTGTCAACATTTAAGCAAGTACTGTACAAACATGAGCTGAAAGGCTACTCAGCAAAAAAGAATCCATTACTCTAAAAAAAAAGATAAAAACCGTAGATTACAGCTTTCAAATGGACTCAGGGACAACAACCTTACTGGTTAAAGAGCTGTATTCTGATCTGATTGAAAGGAAATAAAAGCTTTTGGCTGGAATGACAACTGACACTGTTCAGTGGAAAAATGAGGAAATTTGCAACCCTGAAGATACCATTTCAACTGTGAAGTACGGGGGTGGCAGTATCATGGTGTGGGGTTGTTAGGAAGTTAAACGTTGGGCAAAAATTAGTCTTCCAAATTAATTACAGTTTAGTATAGTAGTTTAAGGACAACAAAGTGAACATTTTGGAGCGGAATTTGAAAGACGTGACCTTAGTCCCATTGAAGATTTGTGTACTGGGCTGAACAGGTGTGTGCAAACTGTTTTGGGAAGCTTGTAAAAGGACACCAAGGATATGTTACCTTACTTTCACCTGGTTAGCTGTGTCACTAGGTCAGATAAGGTGAAACCACCCGTGTGGTGGATGATGCACAACCTTTAAAGGATAAGGATTAGTTGTTAGACAGTTTGCCTTTTACAAGCAAACAATCTGTGGGCGGAATAGCATTCGGATCTAATGAAGGTGGATTAGATCAACCTGGACCTACTCCACCTTAAGTAAAACATTTTTATTTTTTTTTAGTTTTGGTGGCCACAGTGGCCTTTATTTAAAAGTGGACAGCGTACAGAAATGGGGAGAGAAGTGGGGAAGTGACATTGGCAAATGTCTGCCGGGTGGAAGCGAACCCCGGACAGCCGCATCGAGGACTGAGGCCTCTGAACATGGGGCGCCCGGCTTAACCACTATGAGCCCCACTACACCCCACCTCAAGTGAATCTTGATGATGTTATAATAATAATAATAATAATAATAATAATAATAATAATAATAATAATAATAATAATAATACATTTTATTTGCAGGTGCCTTTCTTGACACTCAAGGCCACCGTACAGAGTGGAACAATGGCCAGTGGTTGAGATAGCAACTATAACAATAACCCCAAAATTTAAGAAAGTTTTTCAGTGCAATTAAAAAGTGACAAGTTCTTCTGTTTGGACAGGAGAGAAACAGAATGTTCGCATAATACAACTACTACTATAGCTACTACTATACTGTAGTAGTATGTGCATCTTGTAAATGTGAATGTCTCAATGTTTCTACAACTATATCTATGATAAGTATTTTTTCAAATGAATGTCTTCCTTTTCCCATCTCACTCAATTACCAGTGGATGGATGGGTTTCTTTTTTTCTAACAAGACTTATCCTGTTTGAGCTTTTTTCGTCATAGATCATTTAGGCATTTGAGGATGTCAGGTTTACATCCGCTTCCACATCAAAATAAATAAAATCAATGCCATGTACATAGTTTTGAACACAGTAGCTCCAAACTTTAGTAAAATCATACTACAGTCTACGAGTATTATAGTCTTAAACGCTGTCCAGTTTAAGTTACAGCTGCAGAATTTTTTATTTTTTTTTATTCTTTTGGACATTTTGTCCCAACAGGCATATGACAGTTTCAATATTCTGCTCTAATTCAGGGCTAACTCTGTTAGAAAATTAGTGTTTTGCTCTCATGGAGCATCACCTTATTATCTGACTCGACACATACAGCTGCAGCCTTCAACAAACCTTCAACTGATAATGTTTTCATGCTCAGCAGTTTGCTGAAGTGCTAGGCTAATCTTAGCATGTCTACTCTCTGTTGTGATATGACTTGTTGGTAATTTGGTTCATAACAATTCAGCCTGGTTCCAGTTAGTGTGAAAACAAAACATACATTAGCTCGTGCTTCAAAAGCTTAGCTTTTAGCTTTGCACAGGCCAGCTCACACAGGGGAGCTGCAGCAGCCAAATACAGTCTCTTTTTCTCTGCAAACTTACCTCTAAATCTTGTTAGGAAAAACCCAACAAAATAATATACATAATCTATAAAGCAGTACTAAGACACAGTACTGACACCATCTTACAGATGTGCACATCAATTGGTTATGCTGTTTAAAAAAATCAGAAAGGAAAAATGATGACTGCATGACTTGTCAGGCAACAGTTTGGTCATAGCTGACTTAAAATAACTATCAGTACAAGAACAACAGGTTTCGGGGGTTGAGTTTTGCCAATATCATTTTAATATGCCTTGATCAGGACATCCATAAGAATCCTCAAATAAGATGGTTTGGATCTGGATGCATTAAGGGCCACAGATTGTTCCAGTCATGATAAAAAAAAGATTTTTAAAACAGAAATGTTTTTGATATTTACATTAAGCAACACACTTTTTAAGGTGAGTACAAATATTGTGAGAATTAAACTTCTCAAAGAATATTGGAGTTATGAGGCTGAGGAATAGTAAATATAGCTTAACAAGCAGTTGGGATGATAACTATCCAATGAAGCTGGTGAAGAGCATCCTAAACAGAAACTGAAATATTTGAACAGCTTTTGTGAAGGTAAACAATTTAAAAGTATTTTCCAGGAGATGTACTCTTCAGTTAGTTGACGCTGTGTTTGTTCAGACTGTGAAGATGGGGGAGGCAGTGGTAAGAGGCACCATGGAGCCCGTCTCAAAGTTAAAGTCGATCAGTGTATGCGTGATCGTGCTGACGCTGCTGGTGGAGGAGCCTGTTCCCATTTGACGCTCTTGGAGTTTCTGGAGATAACTCTGCAAGGCAGGCAGCAGAGAGGAGCGCAGTTATTACGCTAAAAAGCTACTTACTGAGAAGGTGAGTATTTTTACATTTTTATTTCAGCCACTTACTGGTGCGAGGACATCTCCAGCATATCGTTTTAGAGGTGGAGGCCTACGCTGACGGTGTGGTTGGGGTCTTCTCCTTCCTTGTTTATATTTTTGCTTCGTTCCATGTTTCTTCTGTTTTTTATGTGCAGCTGGGAAGCAGAATTAAAATAAATATTCAACAAGATAGCATTCATGCTTTTTGAACTTTTTCATATTTTATGTCACAATCGAAAACTTTATGAGATAGATCAACATAAATCAGTGCATCATTGTTTTTTTATTATGTTTGTATACATCAAAATCTGAAAAGTGGTGTGCATTCCCACCTGGGTTAGTACTTTAAGAACAACCTTTTGAAAAATGTCTCCACTAGTTTTACAAACTTAAAGACTGAAAATTTTGCCCATTGTTCTTTGCAAATTAACTCCAGCTCTGTCAGATAAAATGGAAAGCCTCTGAACACCAAAAGCCTTGGCAAGGTTTCTTCCTTTGGATTTAGGTCTGGACATTGAGCCATTCTAAAACCATGGATATGTGGAGATAAAATGGAGTTTAAGAACTCCATAGTAGCTTTTGCTGAATGTTTAAGGTTGTTGTTCTGATGGAAGATGAACCTCTGCCCAAATTTAAACTCTTTTGAAGCTTCCAAAATGGTTTTCTTCCAGGGTTTTCCTGTTTTTAGCTCCATCCATCTTTGCATCAGCTCTGACCAACTTCCCTGTCTTTCCAGCAAAATAAAATAGAATCTACATCTTTTCTGTTTAGGTCAAAATATTCAGTTTTAAGCTGATCTGACCAAAGTACCTTCTTACACATATTTTCCAAGTCCCCTGAGTGCTTAGTGCCAAACAGCAAAATTAAATTTTTATGGCATTTTAAAAACAATGGTTTTGTTTTTGCTACTACATAAATGTCAGATTTGTGAAGTGCATGAGAAGTCGCTGTCCTCACAACAGATTTTCCCATCTGAGTTGTGGTTCTCGATTCTATTCACTGATTAGGCGAATTCACGGTTTACACAACATTTTATTTATGGGTGTTGTGGCAAAGGGGGCTGTGGACAAATGCACACCACACTTCAGCTGAACATGCTGTTGTCCTGTAGCAGGAAGGTCCCAGGTTCAAAACCTGTGGGCTTTCTGTGTGGAGTTAGCATTTAGAAAGGCCCTGCTGCCTTCTACAGGCCAAAAACATTCATGCTGGGTTAATTGGCTTTTCTAAATTGCCCTTGGGAATGTGCTTGCATGGTTATTTGTCCTGTGTGTCTTTGTGTTGTCCCTTGATAGACTGGTGACCTGTCCAAAGTATACCTGCTACTCTCCCATTGACCTCTGGAAATAGACATGAAGCCTAGTTTATTCTTCTCCGTCAGGAAGTTTGAACCCGAACGCACACGTATGGACGGAGAAGTTTTTCTTTTATACTTCTACGTTGGTGTGTCAGTGCTGCAAAGCAATTCTCCACCAGGACAACAGGGGGTGCAGAACTTTTCTGGTGGGTCTGCCTACCATTGCGTTTCTGGTCGACGACAGTTTATTCACTTTGGCTCGTAAACACACATCCATTTAAGGAGGAATGGCCAACAGAGAGCGAGTTTTGATTGAACTGGAAAGCTTTTTACCAGTAGTGCAGATCAATGAATACTCTAAAAACGCATGTAAACAAACAAACTAACATAGCAGTCTGTTTTGTTGTCCTTGACACATCCTGGTGTTCAAAATCACCAAAAGACCATATCAGATAAACTGGCATGTAATATAAGGCATCTAATGTCCAAAAGCTGCATTGACTACTAATTACATCAACTGTAGAGCACCGCCCTGGTTAAGTGATCTGGGGCTGATGTTGGGCTGACCAATCACAGACTTGCGCTATCCGTCATGTTCGAAGAATTGTTAAAAAATTGGGCTCTACTCCGTGCTTCCTTCCGTTGACAGATAATGGCGCAGTGTGTCTCCCCACCTCTGCAGATGGAGAAGTTTAAACTAGGCTTAAGCCTCTCCTGCAACCCAGACAAGGAGCAAGCATAGACAATGGATGAATATATGCATTGTTTTCATCACACCCCGCAAGTATGCACTATTTTATATTGTATCTAATAAAATCACAATGAGATACATTAAAGTTTGGAGTTATATAGAGACAAGATGTGAAAAGATTCAAGGGGTACTTTTTTGTAAGGTACTGTAACTACAGACTGAACAAAACTCACAATCAATGTGTGAAGCTCCTCTTGCAGTAAACCACCATTGCACCAACACACCTAGGGTGCTCAAAACAGGACAGATTCCAGTGATGGCCCAGTTAAACCAGCAGAATGATTGTGGAGCCACTTGACAAAACATGTCATACACTTGATGTGGCAGCACAAACGACCCCACCACGTAATCCGCGCACAGCATCACAGTCGTAGCTCCAAACACAGAGGTGTAGAATATGCTGAACAACCTCTGCCACTGCAGAGTGAACACAGCAGAGGTGATGCTGGCAGCCAGTATGGCACAAAGAGGCACCCACACTGGAGTAAGGCTGTGAAACTGTCCAACAATCACAAGCATGGAGAGGGAGAGAAGGCTTCCAAGCTGCAGGCCACTGAGGAGGAGTCCCAAAGTGGACACCAGCATGGTAAAAAGTCCACACAGCACTCCGACTCCAAGGCCGATGCCCGCCTTGGTGTCCTCTCTCAGCTGACTGGTAAATTCAGGTTCCTTATGGTAGAACAGGAGCATGGCAGATGAGGCAAACATAAAACCTGAGAAGAACATGACCATCTTGAAGCAGCGGTACCCTGGGAAAAGAAATAATAACAATGTTATACTCTCCTGATCTTTTTTCATGTACATGTGTAGAGATTTGGATTCATAATTATGAGCACATGCTAGCCCCCTGATCACTGAGAAAAAATGAATTAACCAAAGCAAGACACTTTTTATATTTCTAAACATGCCGCATGCTTAACTTAAACTACTATGATATAAGAGAGAATTACCTTAATTGTCATACAGTAATTAAATAATCTAGTCCCAATAACATACAGTAAAGTAAAAGCTTTATGTCAGCTTAATGCTCAAAGTCAAGAATGTTTAATCTAAAAGACAACAATCCATTCAGTCTCCAATCCCTGTTTGATGCTTTAATGATTCATAAACTAAATATGGATCATTTCAAAAGCTCAGTGAGTTCCAAAGTGGCAGAATAAGTTGATATACTTTTTAAATTTATGTCACTTACACTATCTGTCAGGATCCTGGAGGGACATGAAACAATAAGTAGGGGTGGTAGCCTTAAAATGATCACTACTGTATCTCATTGAAGATTTAATGTACCACTGGGACTATTTGTTATTATATTAAAATATTTATAGTGTACTTGAAGAGGAAATTAGGAAATACTCAATACTTTAGTACTTTATAAAGATTGTTTTCTATTGACAATGTACATTGTTACATTGCTTGTTATTACTTTAATCCCTTCTTTTTGTGTGTACTTCAGGAAGCTTTTCCAAGGATTTAGAAGTTTTTATGTTAGTTTCAGTATTTTGAAAGGACTTTTTTGGCTTTTTTCCTGAGTTTTTTGTTGGTTTTTCTTTTTTTTGTGCTATTTTTTTTAAATACATTTTTTATCATTCGTTGTCATATTTCCCAGTTCCATCCACCTATTCTTCATGTGCAATCTGTCCACCTGTTTTCACTGAGGGATGCACCTTCCAGTACCTCCCAGTTAGACTTATTGGTTTGCTCACAGATTTCTCAGTGTCCATCCTGCTGCTTTGTGTTTATGTCATGGTGCCAGTTTTTTCTTGGGTTTTTAAACAGTTTGGGTTCTGAACCAAACAATTTCTTCCCATGAAAACTTTGTGACAAAACTGTTCCTTGTAGCCTTTGAGGATTTCTAAATGATGATTGCACACAAAACATCACATCATGTGCGGGCAGTGTGCGGAACATGACATTTTAAGGGTCAAAACTTCTCACAAGAAAAAAGACAAACCAAAACGCAGCTTTTTGTATTAAAACTATTAACTATTATGGTTAAACTATTTATGGGTAACTTTGCTTCTAAATATGTTCTATATCATTAAACAGTGGGAGCTTTTTATATTATTAATATGGCTCACTGGCCAGGTTACCATACCCTGGGGGGGCACCAAGAACACTTGCCTCATTGTTCTGATTTATAGCTTTCGATTCAAAGCAAAATTAAAGGATTATTTAGGTACGTTTTTTTTTTCTGTGAGCCTAAACTATTTTTGACCATCCGTAGTGCCCGATCCTAAATACTTAAATACTAAATTAATTATTACACTAACGGGAGATTCTTCAAATTGCAAATTGAGAATCATGAAACTTAACTTTTTTGTGAAAAAAACCCAATCTGTCCCACCACCAGGTTTTACTGTGGCTTTGCACTCATGTCAAATAGTTCAATTTTAGTCTCATCCCACCACAGCACCTTCTTCTGTGTCTTCCTGTGTTTCCTTGTGGTAAACTGCAGTACACAGTAGCCTACAACTAACACAGATTCCCTCATCTATCCCTGACCTGTCTGTTCATTATGCTATTTATTCACTAATGTTCTCTATCAAACCTCTGCAGTCTTTCCAGAACACCTGGATTTCTACTGAGGTTGAAATGCACTCCCTTCACTAATTAGTTGACTTCTGAAGGCTACTGGTTGTGGTGGTTGTATTTAGTGGTATTGGCATCTTGCTGTGGGGATGCTTTTCTTCAGCAGGGACAGGTCAGCTCTGATTGCTGGTTAGAGTTGATGAAAGAAGAATCGTGAAACTGAACAAAGAGCTGTTAGAGACTGTAAAGACTTGAGACTGGGGGAGAGGTTTCCCTTCCAACAGGACAATGACCCTAACTGTACCACTGGAGCAGTGGTCTCCAACCCTGATCCTCGAGATCTACTGTCCTGCATGTTTTAGATTCATCTCTGCTCCATCACAGCTGAATCAAATCATTGAATTACTTCTTCAGCAAGCCATCAAGTTTAAGACCTGGTAACAAGCTATTCATTTCATTCAGCTGTTAGAGAGTAGGGCTGTATCTAAAACCTGCAGGACAGTAGATCTCGAGCACCAGGGTTGGAGACCACTGCTCTAGAGTTATAATAGAATGGTTTAGATCCAAGCATATTCATGTGTTAGAATGGTCCAGTCAAAGTCCAGCCCTAAATCGAATTCTGTATGAGTCAAGACTTCTAAACTGATGTTCAAATTCTTTCCATACAATTTAAGCTGCATCTATTTTGAAGCCGCTAGATGTGCAAAGCTGGTAAAGAGATTCCCAAAGAGACTTCACCCTGATAACTCTCTAGTTCTAAAGAGAAACCAAGAATCAAAGACATTCTCTGCCGTTTTATGATACTGTAAGGGTATATCTGTGTAGGACAAGCTCAATGTATTCAATATTCGTTGCAGTTTGTAGCTGTAATCACAGCAATTTCATGTTAGACATTTTCATTTTATATTCATTTTTTTAGATTTTGATTAGTTACAATTATTTAGGTATATTTAGGTATCTTCTCCTGTCACTTTACATCACAACTTTGATGTAAACTTCTACAATAATACAACAATACAAAAAATAAATAAATAAAAATAGAATAAAATACATTTAAATTTATGCCTGTAAAATTAACAAATATAAAATGTTTCAAAAGGTATGAATACGTTATCTTTCGATCAATTTCTGTATCTCTTCTTAGATCAATATCAGAACAAAACTGTATGACTTTTTTGTGACCATGATAAGTTGCACAATAATTTATTTGCAAAATGAAGCATTTCGGGGGAGTATGGGTGACGAAAGGAGCAGAGCACTATTCATGGAAGAAGCACTTTTAGTGATGATTTCCTGTGGTTATTGTTGTTTAGACTGAGCCAGGGAAGGAGTACAGCTTTAAGGGACTTGTGACTTAACTCAAGCTGCAAGTCGACGACTTGCACTTGGAATTGCAATGTTAAGATTTGGACTTGATATCCGACTCCGACATGTCAAATTGCTGTTGTTGGAATTAGCATGTAGCTAATGTGCTAATGTTAGCTTGTTATATTAGGTAAGATTACTGAACAAATGTAATAACTTCCCAAAGCCTTTGTAAGTGTATGGGTGAAGTGTCAATTATTTATTGTTTTCAAATTTATTTTAAGCATGTTTTATTATTTAGCACATGCTACTGTGTTAGATCGGTGATAGTGTGGTAGCATTGAGTAAAACCTTTTTTTTAAGATAAAGTAAACTATGCATGGCAGCCATTATTTTAGTCTTGAAATCTACACCCTGCTCTCTTATTAATAAATTGTCCTCAGGTGATAGTGACTTGACTTGGACCGGAAGATTATTTTTGAGACTTGGACTCGCTTGGCCTATAGGACCTAGAGAGTTGACTTGGACTCGGACGAATCGTATGTGACTTGGACTTGCACTTGGACTCTAACACCAAGGACTCAAGTGTGACTTGGACTCAAGAGATGGTGACTTGACTACAACACTGGACTGGGCATTCTGATAAAATGTGAAATATATTTACATTTAACATATAAGTAAACACAAATCAGAGGACGGAAAAATAAGATGAATTACATCCGTTTAATTTTTAACAGGCCCCACTAACAGACTTTGGCAGCATGTGTATTCGCATAATGTCAGGGTTCATGGTTGCTGGATTTATCTCAACGTTTTCTGCCAGTGAAAGCAGATAGGAAAATGTTTGTTTCACATCAGTCCACATTGTTCTGCACGCACATTAAACACAAAATCCCCGTTAAAAACTGAATGAGCTGCTGTCAGCTTTAACACTATGACATCAGTGGGATTTCATTCAGGACAACAGGTGGTATCTCATGAACGCTGTCTCTATAAAATTTAGATTCCCCATCTGCCCGCTCCAGCTTTGGGCTTATCCACTCTAAACCCCTGGCAACCTGCAGACACCTGCCACAGGGGATTTAAGCCATCAGGTGAACTAATGAAACATTTAAAACAGCTTCTGCAGTTAGGTGGCTTCATGTCAGCTTATAGTGGCATCTAATGTCAGCTTGGATACGTACCAAAAAAGCAGTAGATGAGGCCGAATGAAAGGCAAACAGAGCACACAACAGACGGGATCACTTCATATTGCACATTATTCCTAAGAGCACATATATCCACTTCAGCGATGCCAGCTCCAGGCTCCTCTGTAACATAGAGTGAAGACACTGCCATCATGGAGGATTATTGCTTCTGTGCTGCCCAGCTGCTTTGGACATGAATTTGCTTTGTTCATTGAAGGAGGGAAGTTGGAATGTCTTGCATTGGGTCCAACCAAAAAGGAAGCTCCTGGATCAAGAGCATGTACTAAACCGTTTCCTGATGTGCACCTGCAAATCGAAAAGGCATTTTTCAATTTTTATAGAGACTGTAAATGTGACAGCTCATAAAAGGTTTCTATCCTGGAAAAAAACCCAAAATTTTTCCTGAAGTGAAAAACAATATATTTAAATTATTTTTGTTAATATTAAACTGTCAATGAGGAAGTGCATTTTTCCATGCCCAAACTCCCTATTCAGGAAGCAGAGAGGAAAACTGAGCATCCCTTCCATGTTTTATGTTTTGTTCAAGAACAGGATGCAGCTGAGGAAATGACCTGCTGGCTTCGTGCCACTGTTTTTCACATGTATTGTTCTGAGCATGTGGTTTGGTACTCTGTTTGTTGAACAATATAAAGGAAACAAACACTTAGCAATAAAAGCAGCAGTATATACATTTTCCCAAAATAACACTAATCGCAGTAAAAAAAAACACTTTAGATGTGCATTTAAGAAATAGGCTACTTGAAGAGTCCTGCATTCAAAATGAGTAAAAGAAGTTGCTTGGAATGGCTATCCTAAGATTTTTTGCTGATATGTTATTAAATATAACTGAAGACTAATACATAAAAAGCAAGAGTCGACTTTAGATGTTTTTTTTTTTATTATTTCAAGCAACTTTTCCATATTTATAAGCTTTTTAAACATCCTAGGGATGTCCACCTACAGCTGATAGTATGACTCTTTAGCTGCAGCGTGCATTAGTCTACTGTAAAGACATTATAAGCTGTTCAGGCAAATCATACGGTCAGTAAATGGAATTAGAAAAGCTTTAGCGGGAGAGTCATTCTCATGTTACTGTAAAACACATGAAGACTTTCAGACGGGGAAATTTCTGTGGTAAAACAAATAGATTACAGCTAAATATGAAGGAATCGCAGCAGAAAATACATAATATTCTGTTAATTTTGTGAAGTTTACACTTAAAACAGTATTGCAGGATCAGGTGATCCACTGAAATACCACAAGCAACAGGGACACTTTACAAATGAACAGATAAAATATGGAAATACATTTTTGTGGCCTACCTCCGATGGTTCACATCCTCAGGGAATAAATGTGGACTTAAAAGGAGACAAATAAGTATCCTGATTGGCTTGTTAAATTCCAGGTAAACAGGGAGCGCACAGTCAGGAGTTTGTCAGGAGATTTGACGTTGACTGTGTGGTTTCCTACTGAGAGCTGTATGTGAGAGTCAGCGTCCAACCGGTAAGTCCGTCATCTGTGCTTGTAAACAGCTGACGCCTGAGAGGGAGGCCATCTGCCCCAGTGTTAGAGTGATACTGCTGCCAAGTCCAAGGCCAAGTCAGGGGAGTTCAACTGTCCCTACCCATGATCCTCTAGTAACACTAACCCTGTGTCTATCAGGTTGAATTTACCTAGCAAACAGTTTCTTTTTCATAGGGTAGAAGACACAGATTTGAACCCTGAAAATTATCAAAAGAATCTGATTTAATCCTACAAGAAAAACATTACAGGCAGGTGTTTCTGGTTGTCCCAGTTACCTGATGGACTACACTTGCCTCTAATCTAGTACACCTCAATCCATAAAATGCATCTGACTTTCTGCTTCAGCTAGTTTGGGGCTGAGAGGACAGGAAAAATATACAAATACACAAACATTGGACTAGGTATACCTTCTGTCAATGCCTGTGTAAAAAAGGGACAACTAAACAAAAAAGTCAGGAATACTTTCAACAGGCAAGAAAAACAGTTCAAATGGTCAATGGGAACAGTACCTCTTTCAATGCCCTGGTCAAAAGAGGACATGGCTAATCAAAGAAGTACTGAGCCAGGAGGATTTTTCATGCGGAAGATGAAAATGGTGTTCAAAGTAACTCACAGAAATTGCTGTCATTGGCTTTGTCAAGGAAATATACTCAGGTAAACACAAAAGCTGTGACACAGGCTACAGGAAAGTACAACAAAGATCAAAATACTTATGACAGTAACTGGTCTTTCAAAGACTGGACACATATTAACACTTAAGGTGTAATGGCTCATTTGTGGAAAGAGACACAACTAAACACAGAAACAGTGAGCCAGAAATACTTAATTTAGAAAACAAAAGACAAAGTTATTGGCAGCAGAACTTGTTAACAACGATATGGAGAAAAAAGGAGTAAAGACACCTGATTGAAGAAACATGCTGGGTATGTCCCCAACAAAATAGGCCTAAAGCAGTAAAATACCATAAGTCTAGCTCAGAGAATGACGAGAAAGGATGCCGACTGGAAGAAAATGGACAAAAAGTTAAAGTCTGAGAAATCCGATATCTCCTTTCAGTTCTCATGGGAATTGTGAGATTTGAATTTTGGCTTTTTGGACTTTAGTAATTTTTCAGTCTGGATTTGTGATCTGGATGAACCATCTCAACTACTGGATGGATTGTTAAGACAATTTCTAGGATTACATGATCATCCCAGGAACATTTGTACAAAAACTAACAATATAGATGCTAATACAGTTTGCATGAAATACCGCTCCCACTAACACCATTTCCATCATCTAACCTCAGTTAGAAAGCTAAAATTTGGTTGACCCCAAACTGTCGCAGGCTTGATTTTACAGCTGCTAAAAACAGACATGTTTGCATTGCAGCTGCAAGCTATAAAAGAAGTTAAAGTTAGAATTTAGCTTAAAATGGCACCGTGACAAGTACAGCATGGTGCTGTAGGCGCTCAGCAGCAACCTTTGAAGTCCCAATAAAGGTCAGGATTTCTGGATTTAAAAAAAATATATTTTGCCATAGTTCAAAGAGGTAAGTTACAATGTGCCTTAATCATAGTATGAAAAGAGTCCATGATAGAAAATATAAACCAGACAAGGAAAAAGAATAGAAAGTGACAGTAAAAAACTGACACTTTTAAACACTATATGTGCTTGTGTGGAGAAGCTTTGGTGCTCAAAGCTACAGTCCCAAATATTTTTTCACCAGCTCCTATTCTGTGGTCTGTTAGTGTTTGTCGCCCCCTGCCTGTCTCTCTACCCCTCTGTGGCACATGTATATATGAAGACACTAAAATCCTTGATAAGCATTCAGCAACTGCAATTGCCTTTACATTGTTATCTACTCATCTTTTCCAGTGGTTCCCAACCCTGGTCCTTGAGGCATGCTGCCCAGCATGTTTTAAATGTTTCCTTGTTTTAACACTGATTCAGATGATTGCAGTTCAGTAAAACAGGAGATGGATTATGTACCCCAGTATGTCCCTACTGCTAGCTGGTAAATCAAAGCTCCCGAGTGAAAGAGGAAAACAGGGGAGGGAAATTATTATTTTTGCTGTGGTGTCCCATGAAAAATGTTTGTACTCAGAATTTATAACTGTGAACTGAGACTGATGATATGTAAACATTTAGATTGAAATATCAGAACCTTTAGCCGTCAACATCATATTTGTATGTTAAAGGCAGACTAGAGGGAGCTTATAATTCATCTGTCACAAACACCCCTCTTAATCAGCAGTGAAAAAAAGGAAATGGTGCCAATAGAATAGGTAAAAACAAAGAAATTCCTCAACACTAAATTGTTGTAAAAGTATTTGTTCCATCACAGATTTACTCTACTTTTGCTTTTTGCCACACTTATAGTTTTAGATCAGTAAACAGATTCAAACCAACCTAAACCGTATGGAAAAATACAATTGCCACTCTGAATCCAATACGTGTTTATCTCTGCCTTGGTGATATTACTGACCTTCAAGTGTTGATGTCACAGCATTGCAATTGAATTTAAGTCTAGACTTTAACTAGGCTACTTCAATCTTGTGTTTTCTTCCATGCGGAGTTGAGCTTGCAGGGGTTCTTTGGATCATTGTGTACTGCTGCATAACCCAAGAGCACTTGAGCTGAAGGTCACAAACTGGTGGCCAGACATTTTCCTGCAGGGCTAGGGTTATGAACATCACATTTTTGCTGGAGGAAGCTGAATGGGACACCAAACCTTCCCATTGCAAGATAACTGCTCTTTCAACTGACCCGTTTGACCCTACCCGTATGATGTTATTTATTCTGAAATGCTTTTTGATGCCAGATGTAACTGGCAACTGGCTTCCAGAAAGCTCCTCTTTTGCCTCATCAATCCGCTGAAAATTTCCCAAAAAGTATTAGGGCTTTTTCTGGTAAATGTGAGACGAGTATTTTTGTTCTTTTTTGTCAGCAATAGTTTTGACTGTAATTGAGGCAAGTGAGACCTCAGATGCTGTTGTAGATTCTTTTGACCTTCTGGATGAATCGTTGATGCATCCTGGATTAATTTTCGTACTTTTTCTCTATAGTTCTCTACATACAGACTGGAAAACAGACTGGACCGGGGACTCAATAGGGAAGCCATCTACAAGAAGGGACAGAGCAGACTGGACTTCGTGAGGAAGCTTAGGTCCAGCAAGATGTTGCATATCTTCTATAGATCTGCTGTGGAAAGTGTAATTCATTCGGCCACCATCCACTGGGGTAGCTGCATCAGAGAACTTCAGAGGACTTCAAAAGGCTCAACAACCTGAGGCTGGTTCTCTTCTGGGTACTACTGTGAACATCTGGAGATGATGATGCAAAGAAGGATTCTTCATAAAATCAAGAAAAATTATGGACAAATCTGAGCATCCTGTTATTGGGACTATTATGCAAAAACAAAGTGTCTTCAGTCAGAAGCTTTGTGTGACCTGCGGTATTACAGACTGGTACATGAGATCCTTCCTATCAGCCTTCAGCATCTACAACAACTTTTTGAAGAAACTTAAATAATATGAGTTACAAAAACACTTAATTTCCCCCTGAGGTAAATAAATTATTTTTGAATTTGAATACCATATGTTCATGAAGCTTTTTATTGCTTTCTGAACTAAAAACGATGAAACGGTTATGTTTTTTTTCCACCTGTTCCTGAAATTCTTCATATTGGGGTATGATGCCTTGCCCTTTCAGGTCTTTTAGCCTGCTTCATGCTGTCTGACAGGTTCTGTTTAAGGGATTTTTCTATTCAACTGGTTTGAGGGGGATCCGGCCTGGATGTGGCTAATTAAACAGCTAATAAAACCATTTTTGGAAAACTGCCATTTGTATTTACTCAGATTATTTTTGTCTGATATAAAAATATGTTTAATCTGAAACATTTAAATGTGACAAAACAACAACAAACAAACAGAAGGAATTTGTGGCAATACAATATAAGGCACATTTAAGGTGAGTATGATTACTTTTCAGTTTTTCAATATCTGGCTTATTGTTTTTAAAATAATTTAAAAAATATTCCACTACAAAAGCAATCCCCTTCAACAAGCAGATGGGTCATCAGTTCAGCAGATCCTGACATAGATATATGCCCTATTATCTATCTTTGAAAGGAAGAGTTGCATTAATACTAAATTTATATCTTGGAATACATCCAACTAGACACTACGATGTTTAAACAAAGACAATATTTACATTTGCAAGTGATATTGCAGGGGCAGCTAAGAAAACTAGGCTATGGGTTGGAGGTTTATCTTTCAGCAGGGCGATCTTATTTTACAGAGCAACTGTGACAGTGTGGAGTTAAATATTTTTCAAATATAAATGCTGTCTCAATTTGTTTATTACAATTTACTATTCAAATAAACTCCTAAAATGTTGCATTTAAATGGCTTAGAATGGTCTGGTGAAAGTCCAACACTTAATCTAATTGAGAACCAGTGGCGAGACTTGAAAACTTCTGATAAGAGAAGCTCCTCATCCATTCTGACTGAGCTTGAGTTATTTTGAAAAGAAGAAAAGGGTCAGAAATATCCTTCTGTAGAAGTGCAAAGCTCTGAAGGACAAAAGCTGAAAGTGTAGCAAAAGGTTGCTGACCCATGGGGAGTGAGAACACTAAGTCTCTCACAATAATGCACGCCTTAGTGTTGGTCGATCACCTAGAATCTCAATACAATACATTGAAGGAACACATTATTGATCTAATATAAACCTCCTGTGGCGGTACATGAGCAGATCCAGAGCATAAAAAAAAATAAATCTGCGGCAGACTTCAAACAAATGGAAAATATCCAGAAAATGGACATTAATTATGACAAATGCTGGTCTAGTCAATATCTGCAGGGACACTGAGCACCACTAAGCTTGGCTCAGGTTTTGAGGTGCCTGGTTGAATTAGGTTCCACTTGTGAGAAACGTACTAAAGAAAACACAAGCCTTTTATGCTTCCATCAACCAAATATGTTTTTCCATCTTCTGAATTTGCAGATAAAAGGAAAGCATGCTTTTAATATTTGAGTGGTCGAGTAAAAACCAACAAAAGTGCTTTGTTGAAGAAGAGGTGGTGAGCTTGTTTCATGTCATTTTAGTCATACAAAAGCTACTCTTGATTTTGATGCATCCTGTTGCCGGTGGATAAGTTAAATCCGGGATTTGATTCTTAGTATAGAAGGATCTACTTCAGAATTGTACAAAAGACGGTTTAATTTTATCATGATGTTCTTTTTCATAACTTTTATTCACCTACAATGTAAAATATATTTTCTTCTATAAGACAGGGTTCTTTCATCTTTAAAAAACTCAAACCCAAGCACCTTTTCAGGTTTTCTCAATGTACATTTCTAAAATTTGACATTTATTCATCTTAAAAGTTCAAGATGTTGATTTCACTTCTTTGTTCTGTAAAAATAGAGGCTTTTGTTTGGAGTCTGGCTCTTGGTTTGTGTGGCGGTAGTGCTTGTCTGCAGATTACCCACTGGAGGGAGCAGTTTCCTGCTCCTTGGTCTGGTGAATGGAAACCTGCAAATCAAGATCAGCAGGAGGATAAAGGGAGCTGGAAACTAGTACTTTGTTGCCTGGGTGTTTAACTTTGTGGTAACTTCCTCAAGTTATTTATACCTTCAGCTTTCATTGACTTACTTTTCTTGTATTTCTCCAGGTTCCTTGTCTCAGTGTCCTCTTCTAAGCTCCACGTACCTTCAAATCTTCATCTGACTAGTTTCAAGCTCCCTGTACTACTGGCAGCCAGCTTTCCTGTTTCCACCTCTGTCCTCCTCCAGGTTTCTTCACTCACCTCATGAAAACATATCTCCACATCACTTCTTGGAATTCATCATCTATATTAGTGTGTCTCCTGTCCTTCCTCCAACCATCTCCTGTAAGACCAGAGCTTGGTTTAATATTCATAATCTCCTGTTCACTCAAAGTTTACTCCCCTGTCTGTCAATCAGTTGTCCAGATTTCGCTCTCCCACACCTGCTCCTTCAAGTTAACACCTCTGGACAACCAACAGGCTCCACTTGCTCCTCTATGGCATTTCAATCCCATATCCCTGTAAGATATCTAACCATAATTCTAGCCCAACTTTCAGACCTGGTCACACCTTATTCCTCCATTCGCAGTGTTCCTGGTCCCCAATCATTTCCAGATCATGAGTCATTCCCTTCTCAATCACATCTTTCAACATAGTTCTTAAATCATTATTGTCTCCTAAGACTTTTGTGCATCTGTGCCAGACAGCTTGCTAAAGCCATGACCATGAATTTTTTCCTTTAATTTATGACAGAGAGTAAGCCAAAAGAACTGCCACTTTTCCAGCAGTATCTGTGCAAAAGAAATGCATAAAAAATGTATTTAAACAAATATATTTATGACATGAACATAGCATCTTTTAATATTACAATTGTTGTAAAAATATGTGCCATTTAATCATTCACACAAGCACTCATACACAGTGTCAGTTTCTCTTTCTTGCAGGAAGTACCAGTACACACCTGCACACACATGCACCAACCAGTGCTCAGCACTGTGGATAAGAAATTTTTCTAATATGAAAAATATTTTGTTTTTATATATTTTGTTTAATAGGTAACACAAACAAATGTGTTATTTAGGTGAAAACAAATTGTTTAGTTTCCAGAAATGAAAATAAATAAATAATTGACATTGAAGTCTGAATATTGTCATAATTTTTTTTATGACTTCACACATTTGACTTCACACAGATTCCGGAATTGCGCCGCTCAAGGTGGCAGCATGTTGGAGTAGCTCTGTTACTTTGGATCATATTTTTTTCTTTTTAAAACTTTAATTCTTCCATTTCTGGTAGAAACATTGTTTTTGTGGACAACTGTTCTCTCTGGTTTTGAATGCTGTGCAGCTGGAAGGATTTTTGCTGATAATTTTTATATTTGGACATTTGTTATGATGCATAACCATGGCAACGAGGTGGTTTACAACTGGCAGCAGCTGATTAACATCACAAATGCTCAAATAATACCTCAACTACAGTCACAAAACCCTGATGAGTTGAAAAGAAGACGCCATAGATCCAGAGCATCCTCTACATCAGACTGTCATACAACTACAGAGCGTCTTCAGTCAGAGGCTTCTTCAGATCTGCAGAGCGCTACAAGAGATCATCCCTACCCACAGCCATCAGCATCTACAACAAATCTTTGAAGGAACTTGCATAATGAGTTACAACAACATTTAATTTCCCTTTGGGATTAATAAAGTAATTTTGAATTTGAATTTGAATTGAATTTAACATACTGCATTACTGTAAAACTGACAACATCCCCTCCTGGGACATCTAAATGATTAATTTTCAGTGTGCTCTGTTGCTTCCTGAAATATTAAAAGATAAAGTTAATCGATTCACAGAAAGTCCCAATGTGTGATTCTTTATGACATGTGTGATTGCTGAGTGGGGACTATTGATTAAGCACTAAGCATTTCACATTTCCAAATTAAATGAACCGTAATAATGAAGTCATATTGACTGTGATTTCTGAAAGAAAAAGAAAAGGGAAAAAAACAGCATTTTCTGTTTCACCCTTCAAAGTAAAGTCTATTCTAGATTAAAAATAAAAACACCCAACCCAGGTAAAAAATGCCCTCTGTCCCCAGCAGAAGTCAGGCAATAACTCTCACGTTCTCTGCCTTGTAATGCACCAAGCCAGAATAATACTACAAGTTGTGCAAACTAATTTTTTGCTGCACATTGACTTGAAGGATCTCATTATACCCATAGGATAAAAAACATATTCAAAGTTTTTATTGCTTAACAGACAGTACAACTGATAATACCGCTGTTATATCAAAACTGATTTAACATAAGTATTGATTTAACACCAGACGTGTACTGACGCCTCAGAAAAGTTCAAAGTACAAGTCTATTCTAACTACTAATCCATACAGTAACGTTTGCTGTTTCTAAGCAAAGTGTGAAAGAACACCAAGCATCTATTCAGATTTCTTTTTGTATACTGTACATATTTGCAGAGGATCTTAAAAGTGCATGAAACCCTGTTAAAATCTCAGGGTTTAGTGATGTAAAAAAATGCAAACTGTAAATGTTTGTTTCCTTTAATGTGACGTGAATCCCATATGATTCAGCTATAAAACATACAGCTCTCCCAGATGGATTTTTCTCACATGTACTGACAGCATTTGCAGCCTTCAGCTTCAGCCACAGTGTTCCTGCAAATTACCTCATGTGTTTTAGATGTGACAACAATCTCGTCTATTCTCCTTGTCTGGATTATGTAGTAGGACGGCAGAAAAACAGATTTTATTTCCAAAGACTACATCCCGGCATGCAAAAATGTACATATATCAATTGTTATGAGAGCCTTTTGTTGATAATCAGATATTGATTTTATATATAGCTAAACATTTATCATATTTTTGGGGTATTCTAAAAAAACTGAATAACACATATTTTAATCGTAAAGGAAAATCAGTTAAAATATGGTTAACAACAACCTGGAAAATTCTTTCCAAAGCCCATATGTGAAAGAGCAGTACCGGAAAAGATGTGTCAAGTTTTCTTGATGAGCTCCACTGGAACTGCTATTAACATTGATGTCTCTTTTAAATTTTACCATATAGGGCCTAGGCAGGGTTAAAAATATGGTGCAATGTAAATCGTCTGAGTGGCTTTGCCATAGTATGACGTTATCGGCAAGCACAGGATCCCTGAGCAACAATGAACGGGAGCAAACTAAATGTGGCAAGACTTTTCTAACATAAACAAGAAGGAAATTATGAAAACCCAAACCTCCAAGGATCACAACATATATGGTTAAGTGGACAAATGTTGCCAAGTCAAGATGGGGCATGAAGACAGACTCCTTCTGAAGAAGACTGAAGGCTGCAAAGCTTTTTTTCCCCTTGCATTAGTTTATTTAATTAGTTTGGATTTCCAGTCAGTTGGTTGGTAAAACTGAGTTTTAAAAGGTGATAAAGATGAGGATTTTATGCATCAATGCTTTTTTTCACGTTTCAAAACCCTGGCCTTTTACCAGGGGTGTGAGAACACAAAAAAATTCTCCTTGTACTTTTTGTCTTGTTGTTCATGAAGCTTCCATGGTGACTGATGCAGACACAGAAAATTATGACATACGAGCAAAAAGCCCCAGAAACAAACAA
This sequence comes from Valencia hispanica, assembly GCA_963556495.2. Taxonomy (NCBI): domain Eukaryota; kingdom Metazoa; phylum Chordata; class Actinopteri; order Cyprinodontiformes; family Valenciidae; genus Valencia; species Valencia hispanica. Next base: position 44,811,247 of record OY747709.1, on the reverse strand, counting down.
GTACAACAATATAGCACAAGAATAATGTTTTGGATTATTCTGAAACTCATGTCCTGTTTTTTCCATTACCTTATGTTGTAAAAAGCTCTAATCAGCATTTTGTCCTTTCGCTGAAGGAGCTGCCAGATCCAAAGCTCCTTCAAACCTTCTACACAACAGGACAAATGTATAAAGAACAATGACGAACCTCTTTACTGCTGTGCAACAATAAACCCTAGTTGCACTTTGAATGTTTGTGTTAATGACAAAAACACAAGTGCTCTTGACAGATGCAGTGAATAAATTATTCATTCTAGCACTGGAACCGCTCATTGTATCTTCTACTTTCAAAAGAGATCCAGTTATAGAGTACTTTCTGCTGACATCCAGTCTCTCTGCTGTTTGACAGTCTGGTACAGCGTCCCACAGAGATTCTTCTTCAAATGCCAATTATTTTAGATTGCCTATTCTCAGGTTTTTCAAATATATCTATATTTAACAAATATATATATCATTAGTAAAATTAGATTGAAAACCTGTACAAAGTTTAAAACTGAATGTATGACATTAAAGAGAAAAAAATAGCTAAAATCCTAGCATTTATGCAAGCTGAAACTGAGGCTGTTTTTTTAAATCCATATTTTAGTCTCATGCAAACACAGGGCTAGGTGGAAAAGTAGATGTGGGATTACAGGAAAGGTACAGATAGCTGAGATCTGCATGGTTATAAAAATGTATGCTGAATTTGTGGAAGATGCTACCAAAGAATAGGAAATATATGATGAATAAGAGAGGGTCGTGGACAGAACCTTGAGGAACACCGATACAGACTTGAAGATATTTAAACACTGGATGTGCCGAGTGCTGCTTGAGAGGGAGGATTTAAACCATTTTAGGGGTGTGGCAGCTGTGCTAATAGAAAATAATTTGTCAAGTGAGGAGTTGTGCAGGATAGTTTTAAAGGCAGTTCAGATTAATCAGAAAACGTTTATTTGCACTACATGTTTGCAGTACATCCTTGTTCTAAACTGTTCTCCTCAATAAGTGTTGTAGATCCACTCATTTGCTGACCCGGTTCTGCACTGGTGGCAATAGGACTCTCAAACATTATGACATACTGTTGGTTGCTGTAATCTCCTAAGAGATTACATTGCTTCATCATTGCTATAAAGTTCTTAAAAATACAGAAACTTTTCTTTAAGGTGTGATTACCTAAACAGGAGTTTCCTTACATATAAAGCAATTTAGCTGCAAAACTTGATGGCAGCAAGGTTTTGCGTTGCTGTTAACTATTGCTAACCCAAGAAAACAATTATTTCAATCACAAATGCTCCTATTTTACATCAACTGGTCTGCTGATCAGATCAGAGAGATTTCAGACGGAGAGTTTCACCTAAATTCAACACATTGATATAAAGATAGTGCCATGATTGGTTTTCAGTTAGACTCAAATGCAGGCAGATTAGAAGCGGAGCTGTAAAGTCCAGAGTTTTAATGTAGAAAAGAATCAAAACATATATACTACTGAAGAGAAGGGAACAGAAAAGGAAACGGGTGGAAGAAAAACAGAGAACTCAGCAAAGAACAATAAAAAAACCATGAGCCTAAATACTGTGGCATGGGTGGAAAATGACAAAGGAAACAGATTAACTTGTCAGAGGAGATGTGGGACAGCTGTGGCAGGTAAAAAGCAGAGGACAGACGGAGGGAGATATAAAGGAAGCTGAACAAAGACTCAAAAGGATCTACAAACCAAGGGGAAAAGACAGATCTATGGGAAATAAATCTAAATGCACAAAGAACAGAACACAAGAAAAAAAAACTAATATTGCAACATGTTACCAACAATAATGAATACAGTGACCACAAAAAATACAGTGACCACAAAACCTGAAGCTCACAAATTAGTCTCAATTGCCATTTTTTTTAGCATGCCTGTGAATAAAAAGACTGATAAACTCCCCTTGAAATCATTTGATTTATCCATTTCATAGACTGCCATAGTTGAAGATTAAACTGATCTAGATTTTAAAACCACCTCATCACAAGCTAAAGAGATATTGAACCAACCACCCAACTAGTCCAAGAAAGTTATTCATGTTGCCTAAAATAACTCCAAAGTTGAGTGAAAGACTTCAGTGAAAGATGAAGTTGCTCTGGTTTAATGTGATCAATATAACATATCACTTGATTGTCAATAGAATAAAAGGTTTAAAACTTTATAATCATCAGCTCCATTCATGCAGGGAAAATCCTGGAGATTAAAGTCAATGGGGAATAACGCAGAGAAAATAAATCTGGGAAAAACTAAATCACATATCCAAAGATAGACTTAAAAACTGGCTGCATGTTTGAACTGCTAATTAATAGGCCAAAATCTGATTCCTTTTAAAATCAGACACTCATTTTGGGCTCATTTATCAAAATAAGCCAATTACACCCCTTTCACGTGCATTTTGCTGTGCATTCATTTTGTAAAGTTGAAGCAGTGGTTGAAAAGAGTCATGTTGTTGTTGTTAATAAAGATTTGCTACAATCTTGAAAGTTCTTAAAATATTCCTGTCCTACAGAGGATAGAAAATGATCATTTGACGATAGTAAATTGAAACAGAGTGAGACTTCATTTGAAATAAACTTAAAATAAACCAAAATGCTGAAGCTTGATCCCTTTGAAAAAGGTAAATAAACACTAAAGACATATCTATCTATCTATCTATCTATCTATCTATCTATCTATCTATCTATCTATCTATCTATCTATCTATCTGACATAAAAAAAAAAAAAACATTGATTAGAAGTGTCAAAATATTAACCTCAACTGCTAGGTTTAATATAATGTAGACTGGCTGTTAATTAGCATGAAAACGACCAGCAGCTACATGACTCTGCAGATTTAGGAAGTCAGGTTGTTTTTAATGCTTTATTTTCCCAACAGGGCATCAAAGATGATTCAACTGAAAGTCTGTATCAACAATTAAAACTTTATGATGCAAGTGGCTGTGTCCCATTACCTCAAGCCCCACATACAACTAAAATAAATAAACATCTGTTCACAGTGTTGGTTTGGGTGTTACTGCTGGATTTGGTGAATGAAAAAAACAATAAGCAGCTTAACTTGCTAAATACGACAAAGGATTTTAAGCTTATAGTTGTTAATTTATACAAACCTGGAACAAATCACCTAGGCTGAAGTTGTTTAAGATTTCGCAGTAAATGCTGATTATTTGTACATGTGACCTGGTGTGACTTGGACCCCCCTGTAGGTTTTGCTCTGGTAAAGTTTATTGATTGAATACCAGTAGATGCACATAGAATGATACATTGGATAGCTCATAATTGGATTCTGTTGTAGGGTGATTTTATTTATACCAAAGTCTCCCTTAAAAGGGACCACTTCCTAAATTATCTGACTCCTCGCTGCAGCAACCGGCAGCTATTCACCCTTCAGCGTGTTCGTTTTTTTCTGTAATTCCAGAACAAAAAGAAGGTAACAAAGACAGAGACAACACTCATACCTTTGCCAGCAATTTCACCTGCAGGTGGGTTCAGCATCCGGGGTTAGCTACCTTCAACTGAAAGCCAAACTCCAGTTTGCAAAAGGCTTTTATTTCTCTCTTGGTTAAGTCGCACAAGCTTTCCCCGCCCCTTTTACACATTCCCCAGCACCCAGCACAGCATGAAAACACATCTGTCAGTAGACACAGGAACCACAGGTGGGCACACAGCTTGGCTGACACATACAGTGGTTTGCAAAAGTATTCGGCCCCTTGAACTTTTCCACATTTTGTAACATTACAGTCACAAACATGAATCAATTTTATTGGAATTCCACGTGAAAGACCAATACAAAGTGGTGTACACGTGAGAAGTGGAACAAGAAAATCATACATGATTCTAAATTTTTTTTACAAATAAATAACTGAAAAGTGGGGCGTGCGTAATTATTCAGCCCCCTTTGGTCTGAGTGCAGTCAGTTGCCCATAGACATTGCCTGATGAGTGCTAATGACTAAATAGAGTGCACCTGTGTGTAATCTAATGTCAGTACAAATACAGCTGCCCTGTGACGGCCTCAGAGGTTGTCTAAGAGAATGTTGGGAGCAACAACACCATGAAGTCCAAAGAACACACCAGACAGGTCAGGGATAAAGTTATTGAGAAATTTAAAGCAGGCTAGGCTACAAAAAGATTTCCCAAGCCTTGAACATCCCACGGAGCACTGTTCAAGCGACCATTCAGAAATGGAAGGAGTATGGCACAACTGTAAACCTACCAAGACAAGGCCGTCCACCTAAACTCACAGGCCGAACAAGGAGAGCGCTGATCAGAAATGCAGCCAAGAGGCCCATGGTGACTCTGGACGAGCTGCAGAGATCTACAGCTCAGGTGGGGGAATCTGTCCATAGGACAACTATTAGTCGTGCACTGCACAAAGTTGGCCTTTATGGAAGAGTGGCAAGAAGAAAGCCATTGTTAAAAGAGAACCATAAGAAGTCCCGTTTGCAGTTTGCCACAAGCCTTGTGGGGGACACAGCAAACATGTGGAAGAAGGTGCTCTGGTCAGATGAGACCAAAATGGAACTTTTTGGCCAAAATGCAAAACGCTATGTGTGGCGGAAAACTAACACTGCACATCACTCTGAACACACCATCCCCACTGTCAAATATGGTGGTGGCAGCATCATGCTCTGGGGGTGCTTCTCTTCAGCAGGGACAGGGAAGCTGGTCAGAGTTGATGGGAAGATGGATGGAGCCAAATACAGGGCAATCTTGGAAGAAAATCTCTTGGAGTCTGCAAAAGACTTGAGACTGGGGCGGAGGTTCACCTTCCAGCAGGACAACGACCCTAAACATAAAGCCAGGGCAACAATGGAATGGTTTAAAACAAAACATATCCATGTGTTAGAATGGCCCAGTCAAAGTCCAGATCTAAATCCAATCGAGAATCTGTGGCAAGATCTGAAAACTGCTGTTCACAAACGCTGTTCATCTAATCTGACTGAGCTGGAGCTGTTTTCCAAAGAAGAATGGGCAAGAATTTCAGTCTCTAGATGTGCAAAGCTGGTAGAGACATACCCTAAAAGACTGGCAGCTGGAATTGCAGCAAAAGGTGGTTCTGCAAAGTATTGACTCAGGGGGCTGAATAATTATGCACACCCCACTTTTCAGTTATTTATTTGTAAAAAAATGTTTGAATCATGTATGATTTTCGTTCCACTTCTCACGTGTACACTACCTTGTATTGGTCTTTCACGTGGAATTCCAATAAAATTGATTCATGTTTGTGGCTGTAATGTGACAAAATGTGGAAAAGTTCAAGGGGGCCGAATACTTTTGCAAGCCACTGTATGTGTCAGCCTTTACACAACATACAGTACTATAGGTAAATCAGGTCTTTCAGCAGACACAGGAACCACAGGTGAGCAGACGGTTTGGCTCACACATGTGTGTCAGGCTGTTTGTATTGTTTTAATGCAGGAATCGCATCCTCTAACAGTTTGTGACTGAAACTACTCATTGTCTCTTACACCCATAGTTCCCTTCAGGTCACCCTAACTTAAATATCACAAAATTTAACAAGGACAACAAGTTTTATTCACAACAATTCAAATACAAGTTTTCATTTTGAAATATCATAAAAAGACAGAAGTAGAGAGAAAAACTTAGTTACTAAAGTTGTTGAGAAGAGAAGGACATCTCAGTGTCCTGAACAAAAATGAAGATAGAGACACTCATGATATTGGGTTAGTTGTGACAAAAACTGTAAAATCAAAGTATGAACTTTGTCCATAGCTTTTAAAGCAGGTACTGGCAGAACACAAATCCTATTAGACATCCATCATTTCCCAGTTCTGTTAATTGTGATCTGTGGAGTTAAGAGCAGGTCTCCAGAGAGGAAGAGATACAATCTGTGGAGAAGTGGAGTGAAAGCGAGTAGAGCCATACAGAACATGTGTGTGAATGAGAGGAAGGCAGGTGGAACAAGCTGACAGGAGCAGTGGTTTTAGAAGTGGAGAAAAATAAGCACAATGTCTTGCAAAAGTTTTCACACCCTCTGAACATTTAGAAATGTTGTCACATCACAACTGCAGAACTCAGTGCATTTTATTGGGCTTGTATGTTTTAGATCAACTCCAAGTTTTTCATGTTTGTTACACAACTGTTATAAGGAGTGAAGCAGGAGTGGAGCCAAGGTGCCTAAGATGTTTGCTGAAGTGTGGCATTTTACTGAGTTTAATGAAATAAGAAAACTTTTGTTTTCTTTGTTACCCTTCCTTTGTATCCCTCTCAACCTTTTTTTCCTACCTCTCTTCATCTACTTTCTTTCTTCCCCTTTATTTTCTGTCTCCGTGTCCCCCGCTCATAAAAAAAAAAATCCCCCCAGTAATTTCTAATAAAGATTTCTTACACATATATATCAAGTGGAGCACTATAGCAAAAGCCATAGTGCTCCACTTGTGATAGTAAATTTGTTGGGCTTCTACTTGGTACTCAGACACCAATTCTGAGCTCCACACTGCCAGACAGGACACGTGTAAAATAAAAAAAGAAATAAGAAAACAACTTACAAGGTCGATGTAGAAGAACACAAACTCCAAGATTCCAGCATGAACCAAACACGGAACTGATCTGATCAGAGGATCCTGTCTTGAACTGAACAACAGTGGGGACTTAAATTAGAAACAGAGCATGTGGAACCCATTAAAGTATTCAGGCAGCACAGGTGAGTGACATAAGTGATAATGCTGGGAACTTGATGGGGAAAAAGGATCAGAATGCAGAAAAGAGGGAAGAAGTATAGATGTCTGAAAGACGATCTAAACAAATATAAAGAGACCCAACCTAGGAAAATATAATAAAAAAGGAAACTGGCACCACAACCACAACTAGAAACTAAGTGGCAAAGGGACATGGAACCCCTAAAGTATCCACAAAAAATATATCCTAACATGAGCACTAATGAACCATAGTAAAAAAAATAATAAATAAACTTAACCAAAATAAAGCAATAAAACTAGGCATGAATTAACATAGCCGAGTAAACAAGAACTGAGGGACAAAAAGGCTGACAGTGATAAACAAGCAAGGACTGAGCAATACAAATAAGACTAACAGAAAAATAAACAGCAAAGAAAATAGAAACACAGCAACCTCTGACAGAAATAACCTATAAGTATCAGTATGAAAGGATTGACGATGAACCTAGACATGAAAAAACAACTAAACCTGGCTGCTAGTTGAGAATAGCAATAACCAAAAACAAATAGAACATAAAATATACCGAAGTATTCCACAAAAATAGCAACAACAATGGAAACAAAAACCTTAAACACTTCACGGTGAAAGGAAACGACTTTTCAAAACAAAAAATATACAGTACAGCTAAACCCTTCCTTTAAATTACTGTTAGGTTTTGCAACATTGTTTTTTCTCAGTCTGGATGTTGACTGAATACTCTTAGAGTCAAACTATTTGATTGCCTGGTTGTATGTGAAGGGTTGTTGACCTGTTGGAGATTGAATCTCAAATCCAGTCTCAAGTGTTTTCCAGCCTCAGACAAGTATTCTTCCAGGACTTTCCTGTATTTAGCAGTCTATTGCAAGTAGTTCTGAAACATCATTCCATTTACCATATCCACAGCTCTGGTAAATTAATTTGTTTACTGGACTAACAGTAGTCCAGTTATTAGATTATTTCACCCCTGCCTTGGATTTCTGCAGCTCCTCCAGAGTTACCATGGGTCTCTTAGCTGGTTCTCTGATTGATGCCCTCCTTGCCCAGCTTATCAGCTTAGGTGGATAGGCATGTCTTTGTAGTTTTTAAGATGGACTTTATTTACTAATAATGTGACATAAGGAGATAATTGGTTGCACCAAATTGTATTAGTGGTATCAGACAGTAGGGAATGGTACTGAAATGCACACTACACTTTTCAGATTTTTATTTGGAAACAACAACAAAAAAGATGAAATTTTCTCACACTTCAAATTATCCCTTACTTTGTGTTGGTCTATCACAGTAAATCCTATTTAAATACTTTGATGTTTTAGAGTTGTAACGTGACAAACACTGGAAAAGCTCAAGGTGTGTGAACTCTTTTCCAGTGCACCGTACTTTGGGTCAGCTATCAAAAACAACAAGGAGTGAAGAAGAGAGGCAAGGAAGAGCATCCAGGAAGAGTGGGGTGCATTGAACTCAAGGTATGTGTTTTGTATTTACAGTATAAATAGGTATATCAAACACAATTCTACACGTAAGTGCTACCGAGTTTATCAAGAATATCCACACATCTTTTTACCCATTAGAAATAACAGGAAACCTAAACTTAAACAGGGAGTACGTACAGTATAAACAATGTTTCATGCACTGAGCCTGCTTGTATCATCCTCAGTTATGTTGAACCTGTTGAATGTTTGACCGCTGAATTCCTCCTGCTCCGTGACCGGTTCATTGCTCCCATGGGAAGAGCTCCTCATCACACTGTAATAAATTGGCACGTTGTACTCTGCCTCCTTGCCGTGACAGCTGCACCTGCAGAGCTTTTTGAATGCAATGCGAAACTTCTGAGACAGGAGGTTGTAGATGATGGGGTTGATGGCGCTGTTGGTATAGATGCACATCCGGCAGAAGAGGAGGAACCAGGTGTCATGGTAAGGAGGATCGATGAAGGAGTTGACCACCACCAACGTTCGGTAAGGCATCCACAGCAACGCAAAGAGGATCACCACCACAGCCAGCATCTTTGTTATCTGTTGAGGGACCCCAGACAGAAAATAACTGGAAAAGCATTTAGTTAAGCAGATGTTCTACATTATTCTGCCAAGTTGATTTGCTTTATAAAAGGCCAGAGAAGATGATCACCTATAAGGTGATTTAAGAAATCCCAAAGGAAGATGTAAATGTTGTTATGCCAATGTGTTCCATGTGATGGTACCTAAGATGGTGCAAAAATAATCAGGTTATGGAACAAGTTGTTAATAACAATTTTACATTTATGGAAGTGAAAAGCTCTATCAAGAGGATTATTACTTGTCTTTTTAAGAGATCTATCCATCCATCCATCTGTCTATCTATCTATTATCTGTCTTATTGCTGGTGCCAATCTCTGCCGGTCACCAAACAAGAGCCGGAGTACACCCTGGACAGGTCTCCAGTCCATCACAAGGGAACACAGAGAGACAAATTGACCAAACAGCATGTTTTTAGACTGTGGGAGTAAACTGGAATTACCTGGAGAGAACCCACACGTACACAGGGTGAACATGTGGTTCCGTCCAGAGAGTCCCCAGGTTGGGATTTGAACCCAAGACCTGCTTGCTGCAAGATAACAGGTCTACCAACTACCTCACTGTGCAGCCCCCATAATCTTGTTTCAAGACTACTTTCTGCTTCCTAAAAGTAGTGTTTCTTTTATTCAGGCTTCAGCTGGAAAGTTTGCTACTTGCAGCATCCCCTGTCCAGACTAATTTCTAGGAAGCAGAGACACCTTAACTCATTAACTCACATTAATGCTTCTCCATCTGTGGAGGTGCAGAGACAAGCAGCCCCATTATCTGTTGCAACGGCTCTCCGACAGGCACACAAGGTTGGACAAAGTAGAGGCCAATTTTTTAACGATCGGTCTAATGCAATGGAGAGCACACATCTGTGATTGGTCAGCCCAACATCAGCCAAAGATCATTTCACCAGAAAGATCCTTTATAGTTGATGTCATTAGTAGTCAATGCAGCCTTTGGGCACATAATGCTTTATATTGCAAGGTCTGTTTATGTAATATGGTTTTTTGATGATTTTTAACGCCAGGATGTGTAGAGTACAACAAAGCAGACCACTGTGTTTATTTGTTTACATGTGTTTTTAGAGTATTCTTTGAGCTGCAGTTCTAGTAAAAAGATTTCCAGCTCATCAAAATTCGCCCTCTGTCGGCCATTGCTTCTTGAGTGGATGTGAGTTTACAAGCTGGAGTAAATAAACTGTTTTCGACCAGAGACGTCACTGCAATGGTGTTAAGCCCTTTGAGATGGAATTTTGTATGAAAAATGCTTCATAAATAAAGTTTGATTGATTGATTGAATGGTAGGCAGACCCGCCAGAAAAGGTCTGCACCCCCTGCTGTCTTGGCGGAGAATTGCTTTGCAACACTGACACCAAGAGAAGTATAAAAAGAAAACATCTCCATCAATATGTGTGCGTGAGTGCAAACTTGCTGACGGAGAAGCATAAACAAGGTTTTAGTGTAATGCTGTTGGTCTTTTTGTCCTTTGCCTAGATTCTGTGCCATTCTCTGTGGAGAAAAGTGTAAAAAAGCTTCTTTTTCACTTCCACTTCGGGACAGGCGCAGTGTGGGAGTTTCTGGTAAACTTGTCTTGTGGCGCTGCTTGTGCGATACCCTCATGGGGGGCAACCAGGATTTCAAATAGTTTCAATTTTCATGCGACCGTACAACTGCCTGATCAGGAGCTGTTCGTGAGGTTTTAATTGCTTCTCGTTACCCCCTGTACACCACACAATTAAGCCGAAACTCTGAAAACTGTTGAACCAGTGGAAAATTGACTCCACTCGGAATATCTGTTCCCAACATGGCAAAGATTTATTCACGGTCAAATGGGTTTTAGGAGACGTGTTTCAGTAAAACATGTTTCCTAAAACCCACATCATGGATGGACCGGTTTGGGGGTAATGCAGTCCAGACAGACGATTCTGCTTGACTTTGCCTCTCTTATGTCTCATTCTAACGTGCTGTGTTATCTATCTCTATTACTACTGTCCAATTGCATTATTTGCTGTTATTTCAACTCTTAACTTAATATTTTCTCTCAGTGTTTTTCTTTCCATAGCTGCTACACCTGGCCTGGCGCTTTGTTTGGCTGTGGTGCCTTGTTGGAGGGGACAGCATCAGCTAGGATGATGCTCCCAGTAACTGAACGTTCTCCTTCTCCTGTGATCAACTTTTTACTTTCTTTAACATAGAAAGTACTCCTACATCAGTTCTTTTGTTCTTTCTGTGTCTCTGCTCTGTCTTCTTGAACCCCCAGACAGTCGTGGCAGATGGCCGCTTTCCACTGTCGCTACATGCTTGCTCAGTATGAGGGATTGCTGTGAAGTCAACGACACAATGCAGGCGACTGTCTACTGCTGCTATATGTTCGTCCAGGAGGGGTGAATGCTGCAAATCAATGACAATCTGCTGGATTTCGTTAGATAGAAAACTTTGAAACTGATTGGAATGTATCTATGATTGATTTAAAATTACCTATAAAGTGCCCTGAGATGACATGTGTTGTGAATTGGTGCTATATAATTAAACTGAATTTAATTAAATAAAAAAAAGACAGAATGATATAAAAATGTTGAGTAAAAAAATTCTCTAAAGGTGTTTATCTTAAATAGTGACTAAATGTTATCTAAAACAAAACTTCATGAAACAGTTTTAGTACCTGTTTTCTTGCAGTAACTGCTCCCTTGTTGGGCTTGGTGCTATGTGAGTGACCCTGATGAACCGATCCTCCTCCTGATCGATCGCTCAGATGTGACGGCAGAGGATTCATGAACAAAATCCTTGCGATGAACCCGTACAGCACAGTGGCTACAATGAGAGGGACCACATAAAAAAGCGTAAAGTCCAAGAAGTAGATTGGCATGTAGAAGCTCCTAGAGACACGGTAGGCACATGTAACAACCACCCCGTTGGTGTAAATAGTTTCTTCAGTGTCTGCCAAGAAGAACCACATCGTACAGTAGAGGGAAGTGAAGATCCAGATTCCAGCTATGATCCTTTTGGCTCTTGAAACCGTGCATATGAACTGTGCTTTTATTGAGTGACAAATTGCTATGTAGCGTTCAATAGTGAACGCTGTGATGGAGCACGAGGACACGTTGATGCCCAAATACTGAAGATATGTAATGCACAGGCATCCTGTGTAGCCATAAATCCAGAAAGCCACCACATCTGAGATGTTTGGTAGGCCTGCAGCCAGGAGAACAATAAGATCTGCAACAGCCAAGCTGACCAGGTAGCAGTTTGTTGGCGTCACCATGTGTTTGGTGCGCAAGACAACGATCACGACCATGACATTCCCAGCAATCCCAACGCCACAAATGAGCACGGTCAAAAATATGGTTGTGACTTGTTCTTCAACAGAGTTCCGAGGCATCGCTGTCAGATTTACAACCCGAGCAAAATCCTGAAAAATGGTGGTGTTGTTCTCCATTTTTCTTCCAGGCCAGCAGAAGCGATTCAGTCAGTCTTCAAAAGGGGAGGAGCCTCAACACAAAAAATAAAGTGAAAGGATTAGAGATATATTAAAGAAGCATAAGTATGAAATAAACATCTTATCTACTATCCATGGAGGAGAAGCAAAAATCAAGCCAAATTACCATTCTCACAGCAGAAATGGAGATCAAAACTCAGACTTTACATTTTTTGGGTGTTTTCTTGGAAATGCACAGGACATTTTTTGTGGAAAACGCTTAGTAAATGCAATGACACCAAAATAAAGTATCTTAGTATTTGTAACCAGTCCAATACACAATATAAATTCATAAAGGTATTTTTAACTTAATTTTTTAACAAATTAGGAATGTCATTGTATTTGATCAGTTTCTGCAATTAATTTTTCCATTACATTTTTGTCAGCACAACAGTACAACAAAATAGTGCTATATATTAGGGGTGTGAAATGATCGTGTTGATTACGATTAATTAATTAGGGCCATATTTAGCTCGCTATGTTTTTCAATCTAATTTTAATCTTTCATTTTACTGTTTTTGCGTTTGAGTTGCCTTTAAATAAAATCAATTTTTATGCTTTGGGCTTCTTGTGCTTGAGTTGGGGGTTAACCACACTCTGAAGTGGACATTGATTGGCTTTCTGTATGCCTGCTTATCATGAACTGACCCTTCCGTTGTAGTGGAGAGGACAAGATGAGTGAGGATGAGCGGTGAGTTGCAGACAGTTTGGCCAACTCAGCGACTTTGTCGCTATATTTAGTGAGTTTTTGGACCCCTCCAGCGATTCAAAAAAGTGACAAGCGAATTATCTAGCGACATCTTCTGGGATTATTGGAGAGTTTTGGGTTAAGCATGTAGCCTTGTTACTCTCACTGAGCAGCGGTGCAGCCGTGGGCTTGACTTCTGTCTCAGTACGTATCTCGATGTCTTCAAGGTCCAGCATCCAACACCCCAAAACCCCACTGTGTGGTGTTGCAAATGTCAATTAGGGGATGGATGCAAAGACATTGGCATTGATTGCCTGCTGGATCCTGAATCTGAATATATGATTGGATTAAACTGGATTTAATTGGATTTTAACTAAAAACAGTAAATAACTGGATGTAAATTGGGTCGATTTGTCAATAAAGTGCCTTCAGATCACATTTATAGTGAAATGACACTAACAACTGAACAGAGTTAAACGCTTTTTTTTTCTTTGTTCTTAGAGGATCATAAAACTATACTCAAATTACCACTAAAATGTGTTATTATTGCTAATTATATACATATATGAGGTTAAGGTAAAGAGAAATAATAAAACACAGAACCTTTATTAAATCCAAACAGGAGAATTATATCATTACTTAAAACCAGCATTAAAAATACATCCTTTTAAATGCAAAATAAGGATAAATGTATTCATGACCAAATCAGGTGACAAAACTAATCACAGGCTAGTACTCACCATAAGTAGAAAGAAGCAGCTTTCATTCAGATGGTTGCAGCGCTCAGGTGCAGGACTGCTCTGTCCTCCAGTGACGCTCTGACTTGTCTTCTCTCTCTCGCCTCTCTGTTTTCCCAGTCCACATCTCCCTCCCTCTCCCACCACTCAACGTTATATCCATGGCTTTGTTCAAAATATCAATTGTGCCTCAACTATCAAAGACACCCTGTTATTGCTGACAGAAAAGGGGAAGTACCCATAAATTTTACTACTGCAGACATTGGCTTATGAGTTCAGCCTGCACTAATTAAGGCTGATTTTACAAACCTTGATGCTCCTTTGTCCCCTGTAGACATAAATTAGCTGACACTCCATGGTCTGAAGAGGCTTATTTATTTAATGTACTTTAAAAAGGTCGTATTTACTTGTGGGACAAATTAAAAGTGACTGTGTGTGATTAAAGCTGCTGCCGTTAAACAAAAAAGAATCAGACAGAGTCATTGTAAATGGGTTAAATTATGAGATTTCCAATTTGGGTAATGGGTTTGATGGCTTGCTGATCTGGTCAATACAGGGTTGTTGTTGTTGTCATACAATTGTGTTATTAATTTCCCTGGTGTTTATTTGGGTTTTTCTGTTTCCTATCAGCCTTTCTAATTATCCGACTGCTGGTCTCCTCTAAGTTGAAGCCTGTTAGTTTTCGATAAGTCCCCTTGTTCCAGCAATCACCATCCCAGATTATGTTCTTTCCAGTCAGTTTTCTTAATTTATCTGTTAATCAACAACTCTTCCTACCTGCCAACAGCTTAGCTGTCACCATGGTTGGATTTGGTTGTTTGGATTTTTAGTTTCTCTTCTTCGTGCAGCCTCACTTTGTGCATATAGATTTTTTAAAGCCTTTATTAAAGATGTTTACGGTACCTGCCTGCCTCCTACCACTATCCCGCACTTGTGTCCTTGCAAAGGACATTTTAACATAGAGAAGAAATTGTTGCTGCCCTTCAATTTGGGAAGGGTTTTGAGGCCATCTGACCTCCACCATTCTAAAGCGAGAACTACTGGTCACAGTTTCTAATCTTCCAGGAAGTGGATATCCCAGCAAATTTAACCCAAAATCAGAGCTTGTAATGTTCATAGAAATTTAAAGAGCTCCATGGCAGAATCTACAGGCCTCAAAAACCTTGGTAAACATTACAGTTCATGACATATGGCTTACTTGAAAGGGTTGCTAAGCAAAAAACAAACAAAAAAAACAAAAAAACTCTTCTTCCTAAAAATAAATTGGCAACAAAATTGAGGTTTGCAAAGTTGAATCTAAACGAACTGCAAGACTTCTGAAACAATGCTCTTTGCCCAGCACCATGTTTGGTTAAAAAACAAAAAAGGCAAGTAAACTAAAAGCTCCAACAGCTGTCAAGCATGATGGTGGAAGGGTGATGATTTGGGTTTGTTTTGCAGCCACAACACCTGGACACCTTGCAGTCACTGACTCAACCAAAATGGGACAAAAGTAAAGATGAATACATGAATATGTGTTCACAGTCTCTAAAAATAGACTCTGGGAATCAGGACAGGAGTCCAAGTTAATCCAGAAGTTTAAGATGACTTTGCCAAACATATATCACTTCCGTCTCAAACATTGGTCTACTTGTTGACAAACGTGGAGGCAGCAGGAACCTATTTGTTATTTTCAGAGCTAAAAACACACTAAAAGGAAATCATTATGATGTTTACATCTTTAGGCAGTCTGCAAGAGTGATTCATGCTGAGTTTCTAATGCTTCAAAATGGCTGTTTTCAGAATCCAGCCTGAAAGGAAAAGGTGTTGAACCCTGTTTCTGTGCAGAGAACCATCATTGTGAATACTAATGGAAGTTTGTCCATTTTCAAATTAAGGATGTACAGTCTTCGGGCTATCTGGAATGGGCACCACAGCTTTGGAGAAGAAAACATCATAACGCAATTATTCAATCATCTTTTTACATGTAAAGATGTCTGCTGTACACCATGATTGGTATTCAGATGAAGGCATGTTTGGGGTATTGCGATGCCTTTATTATTTCATAGCCTCATTCATTCATTTATGCCAAATAGACCACAATGAATTTGGAAAAATATAGATAGTCGAATATTATGGTACTGCAATACAGTCATGCCTTTTAGATGGGGTTATTCACACTTTAGTTTATATCACAAGGGCCTCATAGTTGTTTAATAAATCTCTTTAATTTATTTTGTTTTAGCGTTGACTTTAAACAATAGAGATTTGTTAACCAGACTCAAAAAGGAGGATTATTTTCGCACAGACGACTGCTTTTTAAGAGACTCATAAAGTGGACACAGTGTCAGGAGAAGAAAATAGATCATAAAGACCTTTTTCTATTAATATTCTGGGATGTGGTCTTAAAATAAAACCCCCAAGCCTCATGGGAAGCCTTTGATATGCAAAGAACTTTTTCAGAATGTGAATTTCTTTTTAAAATTTATCATCTATTTTTGAATAGCCTCGTGAATAATGTGCTACACGCATGAAATTGGTTGATATAATCTATTTTATCTATCTAGGCCAACATAAAAATCCAGAAATAATGGGATCTAATCTGTTATTGTTCTTTTCCTGCCAACAGAGGTTTTAATATTTCCTGAAGTACCACAGTGGCACCTAGTGGGGCTGAAATGCCAGAAGCACACTAACAGCACACATTACCCTTGTATTTAAACCGGAACAGAAAAAGACAGCGAGATGTGAAACAATTTTGGAAGAAAATGCAGCTGCTGGTGTGGATGTTTTGAACAAACGGGGTGTTCGTGCAAATGTAGCAAATGCAGCCTTACGCCTGTATAAAACCACAGGTAGGCTCAAGCTGGAGAACATCAAATGGTGATGTGCTTACAGAACAAAAGGTGTTGTACCAGTGACCCAAAAACAGGATGTGTGATCATCGGTTCACATTTAGCAACAGCAGAAACACAGCAAGAGCGACACATTATTACATGAGGTGACAAACAACCATGTGGTCTTTGGAGTCAAGTGTGAAAAACCCCACAAGCCCCTTAAGCTGGCTGATTCATTTGAGTGTTAATAAGGACATTTTTAGTTTTGTCTTGTGAACCCTTTCGTTGTTTTATGTTGTCAAACAAACTTTCTATTTTGTTTTATAATATACTGTAACGCCAGTAAATGGATAAACACAAAACACCCTCCTGTTAATTCATGGATTAAAAACCCTATCAAGAGAAATTTGCTAAAAAAAATAAAATAAAAATGAAGCACATCAGCTTCTTCAACTTTAGCAGTCCATTCATGTCTTTACAGTGTCACACCAGCTTCTGTCTAAATTCACGTCAAATACACCTCAAATATGTTGAAGATAGCATTTTATCATATTTTATTGACTTCTGGAGGTGGAAGAAAGAGGAAGCTACTAATGGCTGAAACCAGATTCCTGAGGAGGAAGGTGGTCAAAAAAGAAGCAAGACTTGGTGGCAGGAAACCCTGAGGTGTCAGTTTCCAAACTATCGGACATGCTGTTCACTAAATGGCTCCATGCCATCCATGCTTTTTCAGGCCTATTGATGAACTGTATATATGGAGGGTAAAAAATGAAGCATATACTGAAAAGAACACCCTGCCTGCACTGAAGCATAGCAGCAGCTCAGTGATGATTGGGGGCTAGTTTGCCTCCTCTGACACTAGAAACCTGCAACAGGCCCAATGGATTCAATAAGGTATCAGGAGATTCATGGAGAAAATGACAGTCTACCTTTGAGAAACCTGAATCTTAGACATGAGCATAACTAAAAGTTGTCATGACCCTCAGGTGTTTGTGTTTTGTGCTTTCTGTTTAGGATAAATCCTCTTTGTTTTGCACCTTAGATCTTGTCCATTTTAGTTCATTCCTCTGTGTTTGTTCTTTACTGTTTTATTCACTTGTACATTTAGATTTTGGTTCCTTAAATGAGTGTTCCTTTTTGTTACGTATTTATGTTAGTTTTAGGGTTTGCACCTTAAGTTATATAGTCTCTGTTTCTCCTGCTCTGTTAAATTTTCATCCTTCCCTCAGTCTGCCAGCCTGGTTCTCAGTATAGCTGTTTTCCATCACCTCATTCTTATCTATATGCTCTCTCCCTCAGCTATTCCTATTTTAAGCTGATTGGACCTTCAGGTTGCATTGTCATTTCCACCTTTGCCTCAGTGTATATAGCTCGCCATCCTCATTACTCTTCACTGGTTCCTTCTGCAATCTATTATTCCCATTAGTACCCATTTCCTTGCAGAATCCTTCCTGTGTTTTTGTTCTTCTTTCATTAAGCATCCAACTATGATGATACCCAGTCCTTCTCTGCTATTCGGTGCAACCTCTACAACACTAAACATAACACAAGGCCACCAAGGCTTGGTTTAAGACAGTGTTTCCCAATCTTTATCCTGAAGGCACACCGCCCTGCATATTTTAGATGTTTTTCTGCTCCAATGCACCTGCTTCAGATTATTGCAGTTCAGCAAAAACCAGGTAATCGGCCATTAATTGAAATCAGGTGTGCTGAAGCAGGGAAAAATCTAAAATATGCAGGGAAGAGTGCCTTAAGAACCAGGGTTGAAAAACACTGGCTTAAGAAGAAGTTCTCGAAAAAAAAATGGCCTTCTCGCTGTTGAAAATCCCTGGTAGGATTATAAAAAGGTGTTTGCAGCACACAAACCCAAGACCATTAATGAATTGCAGGACTTTACTTATAAGTGTGTCAAGATTCTTAAAGGATCCCATTAGAAGCTTGTGTCTGTGCAACAGGAAGAGGATGCTCTACTAAGTACTAAAGATGTTTGTGATGAAGGGATGGAATAATTTTGAACCTGCAGTGGGGATTAAAATTGGCATTTTGTGGTTAAATTTGGAGAAGCCACTTATAATATTGGCTGTGTTGAGCTATTTAAACTGTTCCTTGTTTGATTTGTTGCAAAAAGCTTCTATAATTTTTGTTGACTGCATACAAGTTAAACAAAAAACTAAACCCAAAATAATGTGAAAGATAAATAAATATGATAAAAAAAGACACATTCATGTTTTGTCTACAACATAGCAGTTTCATAGTTGGCACATCTCACTTAAGAATACAAACATTAATAGCAGTAGCTGTTGCTTCCTTCCTCGTCTTTGGTTTCCCCTGCAGTTTCTTTATCAAATATGCCCTTCTTCTTTCTTCGTGTTCTCTGAAAAACGATGCACAGATTTTCCTGCGGAGCCGGCTGGTGTAAACTTCAAGAAACACTAGAAGGTAGCTCATTAGCCAAAGACATCCCAGCAGGAGAGTGACACCTAGTTTCGGAGCTGAAGTTGTCACATCGCAGAGTGACGGTTCAGGGTTGAAGGTCCACTTGTAGTCCTTGTGGAAGTTTATCAGCTCCTGTGAGATACACGATTGAGGGATAATGCAGAATGCTGGGGGGAACCAGTTAACCTGTAGTAAAAAGAAGAGAACATTAAAGGGAAAAAAAAAATAAAGAAATATGTAGAGCTGAAGAGAAAAAAACATTACCTTATAACTGACAGTGATGGCAGCAGTTGTCGGTGGAAAATCCTGAACCCATGGCACGATCATCTGGACTATGTGATACACAACATGATCTAAAGCTACTATTAGAGTTATTGGAATAAAGTATAACGTCACAATGACCAGTGATATGAAAGAAGAGGTACACTCTTGATTTGTTATCTTGCAGACTGGGACCCTGATTTTATCTTTAGTCTGCTGTTCTTTACCCTCAGAATATGTTGTTTGCAGGAGTGCTGCAGGTATGAAGTGGTTATCAAATTGAAGAGAAGTCAGATAGAATTTTAAATATCGTGCAGATTCAACAATCAGCAATGCAACCAAAATGGCTGCGAGGATCCGGTTTGACAGCAGCTTGTATTCTCTCAGCAGGTCCCTTGCGTGTGAAAAGTTGACTTCTATCTGACCAATCACTTTAGCAAACGTGCTTTTGACTTCTGACACGTCAACATGCGTGAAATGATCCAAGGTCCTTAAGTTGGTGACGATGCTCAAGTCCTCCCTCCTCGCTCTGATGGCTTCCTCAACAAGGTCTCGCTTGGCTTTGTTGAAGGGTTCAGACGAGTTCAGCAGAGTCCTTGCAAAACCCTCGGCTGTGCACTTCAGGATCCGTGCTACTGCCCCTATGTTGACTGTGATGTTAGGGATGACATTCAACACCAGAATCATGACGGAGGCTGAGATGAGGAGTTTGCGTCCCTGTCTGGTGCACACGGTGGGCAGGATCATGGTGAGAACGCAGCGGAGGGGGTGGAACAGAAAGGAGACCAGGAGCATGGTCACACTGTAGAAGCAGGTGGTCTGAACCGACGCCACATGGTCGTATTTTAGAGTCTGTGACAGCCAGTGGTGCAACAGTCCACCTGTAACGACGGCAAAGCTGAAGCAGATAGACAGCAGAGAGATGATTTCTCTGCCTGAGGGAGTAGGTTTGGAATAAACATCCCAGAGGTAAAACAGCAACAATTTTAGAGTCTGTCTGTGAGATCTTGATTTGTTCCTGAGGAGAATAAAGAAAACTTGTTTTAAACTGATGATCAGAGCAAGTTACAAAACTGTATAGGGAGCCCTCTAAAAAAAGTTCCAATTATTAACTCATCTCTGTCTTGCATCCACCAAGGTTTTAAAAACAGCAGTTATTAAACCCCTACTAAAGAAGAACAACCTGGACAACACATTAACGCAGAACTACAGGCCAATCTCTAATCTTCCATTCATTAGTAAGACTATTGAAAAAGCTGTGTAATGCTTTTAGTGGATTGATGACCCAAATGCAGCAGAGTAAAAAAACAATGATTTAATTAAACTAAAGAAAAAGGAACGTACAAAAACTCAGGAGGACTAGAACATGCAAAGATGGGGAAACAGGAATAATTGACCAGCCAGTTGTGACTGACAAAGAGGTGCTTATATCTACTGAGGAGGTGTGAAAGTGGCAGGGAGAATGCTGAGGACTAATTAGGGAGAA
Organism: Valencia hispanica; assembly: GCA_963556495.2. NCBI lineage: Eukaryota > Metazoa > Chordata > Actinopteri > Cyprinodontiformes > Valenciidae > Valencia > Valencia hispanica. The sequence goes on along the minus strand of OY747709.1, from coordinate 44,790,593 downwards.
ACAGTTGCAGGTGAGAGGGAGAGAGCAGGTGGAAACAATCAGTAACTGGGAAGGGAGGCAGAATGGCAAGGGAAACAGAGGAAGGCAAAGAACAAAACATAAGAAATGACTAGACAGATTAACCTAAGAAGGCATAAGGAAAGACTAAACACAAAGTGGTAACTAGGAAATAAGACTAAGCCTAAACCTGAAATACAAATGAAAATAAGAGAGGAGGGAGACATAACAAAAACAGAATAGACTAACTCAAAGGCTACACAAACAACTAAGAAGTATGACACTGTGTTTCACCAGTTAAATAGCTTCCTAACAATGACCAACCGTTTTGATATGTATCAGTCTGGTTTCCATGCTCACCATAGCACCGAGACTGCCCCCGTGAAAGTCTTCAATGACATATGCATAAACACAGACTCTGGTGGAACCACAGTCCTCGTTCTATTGGATCTCACTGCAGCATTTGACACTGTTGATCAGGATATACAATTGGAACTGGAGAACTAGGTTGGACTCTCTGGTACAGTACTTGGCTGGTTTGGGTCTTACTTAAAGAACAGGAACTTCTTTGTCAATGGGCAAATTTTCATCAGAACAAACGGAAATCACATGTGGGGTGCCCCAGGGCTCCCTCTTAGGGTCCCTCCTATTTAATATCTACATGCTCCCACTAGGCCAGATTACAACAACCAACAAGATTAACTACCACAACTATGCAGATGATACTCGGCTTTACATTAAAATGTCACCAGGTGACACCGAACCAATTCAAACCCTAAATAAATGCATCGAGCAAATAAATGGATGGATTAGCCATTACTGTCTCCAGCTAAATAGAAACAAAACTGAAGCAGTTATTTTTGGACCTAAAGAGGAAATATCAAGAGTCAGCTCACAGCTTCAGTTAATAAAGCTAGAAAATACTGATCAGGTATATTCTTGAAATTTAGGTGAAGTAATGGACTTAGACTTGAACCTCCAGGGTCATATAAAGGCAATAACAAGGTCAGCGTTCTATCACACGAAGAACATTTCTAGGATTAAAGGACTAATGTCACAACAGGACCTCGAAAAACTCATCCATGCGTTTATCTTTAGTCGGATTGATTACTGCAACAGCATCTTCACAGGTCTGCATAAAAAGTCAATCAGACAGCTGCAGCTGATCCAGAATGCTGCTGCTCGTGTTCCTCACTAGAACCAGGAAAGTAGAGCACATCACCCCAGTACTAAAGTCCTTACACTGGCTTCCTGTAGCTCAGAGAAAAGACTTCAAAATACTCCTACTAGTTTATAAATCATTAGCACTTGCCTCTTAGCACCAAAATATATTGAAGACCTGTTGTCAGCATACCAACCACCCAGACCACTCAGGTCCTCCAACTATAGCCTACTAAACATCCCTAGACTCAAAACCAAACATGTAGAAGCAGCTTTCAGTTTCTATGCTCCCCTTATCTGGGACAGACTTCCTGACAACAGCAGAGCTGCTGAAACACTGAACTGCTTTAAATCAAGACTAAAAACTCATCTGTTTAGAATTGCCTTTGAGTAAACGATTAATGTCATATGCGTCATACGTGCTCAAGCTCTATTGCTTTATTGCTGTTTTTCTTCTTCTTTTCCATGCTTTAATTATGTATCATGTGTTGTGTGTGTTTGTACCTAAATTGCTGTTCTTAAATTCCAATTATTCTATGTCTTTCTTTAATACCAAATCATGTAAAACACCTTTGCAGCTTGAATTACCCTGTTGTTGAAAGTGTGCTATACAAATAAAATTGCCTTGCCTTGCCTTAACAGAACTTGATAAGAGGGCCTTCAACTGCCACCAGGCAGAATATAACAAATATTAACTTTTTATCAACTTGTCAGTACAATAAATTTATCATAACCAATATAACAACAGTGGTTCTATAACTGTTTACAATCAATAGCATCTCAGCAACTACGTTTTTGAAGTACCTACATCTTGACAGACATTTTAAAGCGATAAACTGGACATGAGCCTTTTCAGGCTTTTGTGTTATGTCATAACAAAACCTAAGAATAAAACCTTGCTTGCTTTAGTGAATGATACAGGGAAGTTATGTTCAATCTTTACTCAGTAGTTGAAAAACTACTGATTGAAGAAGAAGAAGAAGAAGAAGAAGAAGAAGAAGAAGAAGAAGAAGAAGAAGAAGAAGAAGAAGAAGACTGCGGCAGCTTCAGTTTTATTCCCAAACTGTCTTCGTTTTTAAATATTGCTATGAGAGGACTTTGTGCCCAACATAGTATTATTTTAGCTTGCCATAAAGTTGCAGGTGTTACAGCATACAGTTGTTACTATCATGTAATATTAGTAAAACATTGCTTTGCTGAAATGGATGATTTAACATTGGTAGATAACCAGATAAAAAACAGCAGTGAAATTATCTGTTTTTTGTATTTTAGGTGCCACTTTATTTTACAAGCATATTTGGTCTTACTATGAGCATAATTGTGGATAAACAGTATATTTCATAAAACACTAAAAAGTGATCTCTAGCAGTGTTTCTTTGACATCCATTTTCCCTTGAAGATGGGAATTGTGACTCTGTGAGCATCTCTCCCAAGATGAAAACCTCTGAGTAGTGAAAGAGCGTGTCAGTGTTTCAGCCAGGGGCGTGGCTATGGGTGGGCCTGGAGGGGCCTAGGTCCACCCACTTTTGACTAGGGCCAACCCAAATAAATGGCTTTCTCAAAAGAAATTAGAACAAATTATATATATAAATGGTCTGCACAGTGGTGCAGTTGGTAGCCCTGTTGCCTTGCAGCAAGAAGGTCCTGGGTTCAAGTCCCAGCCTGGGGTCTTTCTGCATGGAGTTTGCATGTTCTCCCTGTGAATGCGTGGATTCTCTCCAGGTACTCCGGCTTCCTCCCACAGTCCAAAAACATGACTGTTAGGTGAATTGGTGTCTCTAAATTGCCCTTAGGTATGAGTGTGTGTTTGCATGGTTGTTTGTCCCGTTTGTCTCTGTGTTGCCCTGCGATGGACTGGCAACCTGTCCAGGGTGTACCCCACCTCTCGCCCCTTGACTGCTGAAGATAGGCTCCAGTACGGTGGCCCTGAAGTGCAAACCACATCAACAAATCAAAAAACACTACAACAAATTCAAAAACACAACAACAAATTCAAAAGCACTACAACAAATTCAAAAACACTACAACAAATTCAAAACTTCAACAACAAATTCAAAAACACAACAACAAATTCAAAAGCACTACAACAAATTCAAAAACACTACAACAAATTCAAAAGCACTACAACAAATTCAAAAGCACTACAACAAATTCAAAAGCACTACAACAAATTCAAAAACACTACAACAAATTCAAAACTTCAACAACAAATTGGAAAACACTACAACAAATTCAAAACCACTACAACAAATCGAAAAACACTACAACAAATGCAAAAACACTACAACAAATTCAAAACTACAACAACAAATCGAAAAACACAACAACAAATTCAAAAGCACTACAACAAATTCAAAAACACTACAACAAATTCAAAACCACTACAACAAATCGAAAACCACAACAACAAATCGAAAACCACAACAACAAATTCAAAAGCACTACAACAAATTCAAAACCACTACAACAAATTCAAAACTTCAACAACAAATTCGTCGTCATTCTTCCCTCTCTGGTCCCTGCCTTCCCTGTTGCCCGTCTGGTTCCTGTTCCTCCATTTTTTTTTACCCTCCCAAGTTTCTCGATTGGCAGCGCCATTGAGTGGTTGTGGTGACGGGGTAAGCCGTATTGCGTCATTTCCTGTTGTCACTGCTGTGGTCCGTGGAGCTGTTTTGGTGTTCAAACGCTCTTGAATTGATCTTATTTTCTCTGTGCTGAGGCTTTTCTAAGTTATTTTAACACACAATCACACTAAAACACACATTTTGTGGTGGTGTACTTTACGTTTTGGGAACTCCTCGTGTTTCACACAGTTTTTCTTTGGGTGGAAGGTCTCGCTAGCTCAGTTAGCTTAGCTTCATTGCGGCTATGGCTACTCTTCTTTCTCCTGTCTCTAACTCTTCTCTTCTCTCTTGCTCTCTCTGTCAGATGTTTAGTTACTTCCCTGCCTCCTTTAGTGATAATGGTAACTGTAATAAATGTAATATTTTTGTAGCTTTGGAGGCGAGGGTATCAGAATTAGAAGCACGGCTCCGCGCTGTTGAAAAACCAGCAGATAGCCGAAGCCCATTAGCCAGCGCGGAGCCAACAAGGATAGAACCCCCTAGCTGTCCTCCGGTAGAGCCCGCGCAGCCGGGACCTCTAGGCGGCTGGGTGACTGTATGTAGGAAGCATAGTTCTAGGACCCAGCCCCCGGGCCACCACCAACCGGTCCGCGTTTCTAACAGATTTTCCCCGCTCAGCGACACACCCGCTGAGAAGCCGGCCCTGGTAATTGGCAGCTCCATAGTCAGAAACGTGGCATTAGAGACACCATTGACCATAGTCAAATGCTTGCCAGGGGCCAGAACGGGCGACATCAAATCCAACCTGAAACTGCTGGCTAAAGATAAGCGTAAATACAGTAAGATTGTTATTCACGCTGGCGGTAATGACACCCGGTTACGGCAATCGGAGGTCACTAAAATTAGTGTTGCTTCGGTGTGTAAGTTTGCCAAAACAATGTCAGACTCTGTAATCTTCTCTGGTCCCCTGCCTGATCGGACCAGTGACGACATGTTTAGCCGCATGCTGTCATTCCATCAATGGTTGTCTAGGTGGTGTCCTGCAAACGATGTGGGCTACATTGATAACTGGAGAACTTTTTGGGGAAAACCTGGTCTGATCCGGAGAGACGGCATCCATCCCACTTTGGATGGAGCAGCTCTTCTTTCTAGGAATATGGCCGAATTTATTAATCCTCCAAAACACTGACAACCCAGGGTCCAGACCAGGAAGCAGAGTCGTAGTTTAACCCACCTCTCTGCTGCTTCTGTACTGTTACCCACCCATTACCCTATAGAAACAGTGTCTTGCCCACGGCCAAAATTAAATGGATTAAAAGTTAAGCCAACAAAAGCAAATTATGGAAATCTCATAAAAATAAATACAACTTTGACTGAAAATAAATCTATTAAATGTGGTTTATTAAACATAAGATCTCTCTCCTCAAAGACTTTGTTAGTAAATGACTTGATTTGTGATAATCACATTGATTCCCTTTGTCTCACAGAAACCTGGTTGCAGCAGGAGGATTATGTCAGTATAAATGAGTCAACTCCTTCCAGTCATTTAAATTTTCACATTCCTAGAAATACTGGGCGAGGAGGAGGAGTTGCAGCCATTTTCCGTTCTGATTTACTAATTAGTCCCAGACCAATTGATAGCTACAGTTCTTTTGAGCATCTAACCCTTAATTTTCCTCATCCAAGTTGCAAAACATTAAGACCATTTTTGTTTGTGGTTTTGTATCGTCCACCAGGCCCTTACTCTCAATTCTTGGATCAGATCTCACATTTTTTATCTGATTTAGTATTAAATACTGATAGGGTTATTATAGTGGGGGACTTCAATATTCATGTGGATACTGAAAGTGATAGCCTAAATGCAGCCTTTAATGCTATTTTAGACTCAATTGGCTTTACTCAAAAAGTACAGGGATCGACCCACTCGGGTAAACACACTTTGGACCTTGTACTGACATACGGTATTGAGTGTGAGGAAATAACAGTCCACCCACATAACCCGGTCCTGTCTGACCACTTCTTGATAACTTTTGAATTTACTTTAACTGACCATCTTAAATCTGAAAGAAAATTTCATTATAGTAGAACTTTATCAGACAATGCTGTAACAATTTTTAAAGAATCTGTACCATTCTTACTTTCCTCAGTGTCTCAGAGTAACACAGTGGATGGCAGCAATTCTATCTCTAACCCTTCAGAAATTGATGGTCTGGTTCACAGCGTTACGTCATCATTGCGTTTGGCATTAGATAGTGTAGCCCCATTAAAAAAGAAAGTGGCTAGCCATAGGAGGCTGACTCCTTGGTTTAACGCAGAGTTGCGTACTTTAAAGCAGAATACTAGGAAGTTGGAGAGAAAATGGCGCTTTAGACATCTAGAGGATTCCTATTTAACCTGGAATAACAGTCTACTGCTGTATAAAAAGACCCTTCGACAAGCTAGAACACCATATTTTTCATCATTAATAGAGGCGAATAAAATCAATCCTAGGTTCCTTTTTAGTACAGTTGCCAAACTTACACAGAGTCATAGCTCTGTTGAGCAAACTATTCCCCCGGCTCTTAGCAGTGATGATTTTATGAGATTTTTCATAAATAAAATAAATTTTATTAAAAATAAAATCATTGGCACCCTCCCAAACATGATTACTTCTTCCTCAGTAAATGAGTCAGTATCGGAAAGAACTGTAGAACCTCAGTATTGCTTAGGCTGTTTTGATTCAGTAGAGCTTTCAGAATTATCAAAAATATTAGCCTCATCTAAATCTTCAACTTGTATGTTGGACCCAATCTCAACCAAATTATTTAAAGAAGTGTTCCATTTGGTTCCTGGCCCCATTTTGGATATGATGAATCTATCCTTAGTAAACGGATACGTACCACAGGAATTTAAAATAGCTGTAATTAAACCTTTACTCAAGAAACCTTCCCTTGATCAAGATGACTTAGTGAATTACAGACCTATATCTAACCTTCCTTTCTTATCCAAAGTCCTTGAGAAAATAGTTGCTAATCAAGTCTGTGAACATCTAAACAGTAACGAGCTGTTTGAAGAGTTTCAGTCAGGTTTTAGAGCTCATCATAGCACTGAAACAGCACTGGTGAAGGTTACTAATGATATTCTCATGGCCTCAGATAATGGACTGGTGTCTGTTCTGGTTTTGTTAGATCTCAGTGCTGCTTTTGACACAGTCGATCATAATATTCTCTTAGAAAGGCTTGAACATGTTGCAGGGATCAAAGGAACAGCACTAGGCTGGTTTAAATCATATTTGTCTGATAGATTCCAGTTTGTTCATCTAAATGATAAATCATCTTCACTCTCAAGGGTTACTTGTGGAGTTCCACAGGGTTCTGTCCTTGGACCAATTCTTTTCACCATATATATGCTTCCAATTGGTAGAATCATTAGACAGCATGGGATAAATTTCCACAGCTATGCCGATGATACACAACTATATTTATCCATAAATCCTGATGAACCCAGTCAGTTAGGTAGATTACAGGCATGTCTGGAAGACATAAAAGCATGGATGACCCTAAACTTTTTGCTTTTAAATTCTGACAAGACAGAAGTTGCTGTCTTTGGACCAGAAGTTCTTAAACAGAAACTGATTAGTCAATCACTTCATCTGGATGGCATTAAATTGTCCCCCAGTAATAACGTAAAGAACCTCGGCGTTATTTTTGACCAAGACTTGACATTTAAATCCCATATTAAACAGGTTTCTAGGATTTCTTTCTTTCACCTTCGGAATTTTGCTAAAATTAGAAACATCCTGTCCAGGAGTGATGCTGAGAAACTAGTCCATGCATTTGTTACCTCAAGGCTGGACTACTGTAATTCTTTACTATCAGGAAGTCCACAAAATGCCATTAAAAGCCTTCAGTTGATCCAAAATGCGGCAGCAAGAGTTCTGATGAATATTAAAAAGAGAGATCACATTTCTCCTGTTTTAGCTTCCCTTCATTGGCTCCCTGTTAAATCCAGAATAGAATTTAAGATCCTTCTTCTTACATACAAAGCCCTTAATAATCAAGCTCCATCATACATCAGAGATCTAATTGTTCCATATGTTCCTAAAAGAGCACTTCGCTCTCAGACTGCAGGTTTACTTGTAGTTCCTAGGATCTCTAAAAGTAGAATGGGAGGCAGATCTTTTAGTTATCAGGCTCCTCTCCTGTGGAACCAGCTCCCAGCTTTAGTCCGTGAGGCAGACACTCTGTTTACTTTTTAGGCCAGGCTTAAAACTTTCCTTTTTGATAAAGCTTATAGTTAGAGTGGCTTAGGTCATCCTGAGCTATCTCTGTAGTTATGCTGCTATAGGCTTAGACTGCTGGAGGACAGACTTACCAATTTTCTTCACTCTGCTACTTCCTTTTCTCCTACGACTCTCCAGTTGTATTACAGTACATTCTGTTATTTCAACTGTTAACTTTGTTTTCTCTCAGTGTTTTTCTCCCCATCGAAGATACACCTGGTCTGGTATCCTGCTTGGCTGCAATGCCCTGTTGGACGGGGGTCATCGACTGGGATGATCCTCTCAGTAACTGAACATCCACTGTGTCCTGTTATCAACTTTTTACTTTCTGTAACATAGAAAGTTCTCTTATATCGGATCTTCTGTTCCTTCTGTGTTCTGCTCTGTCTTCTCAAACCCCCAGACGGTCGTGGCAGATGGCCGCTCCTACTGAGCCTGGTTCTGTTGGAGGTTTCTTCCTGTTAAAGGGGAGTTTTTCCTCTCCACTGTCGCTACATGCTTGCTCAGTATGAGGGGTTGCTGAAGGATTGCTGTGGTTGGAAATCTGCCCAACCTCACGCCAATGACTGACGCAATCTGCTGGGATTCCTTAAATAGGAAACTTTTTAACTGATTGGAATGTTTGTATAATTGTATTGAAATGACTTCTTGTTAAGTGCCTTGAGATGACATCTGTTGTGAATTGGCGCTATATAAATAAACTGAATTAAATTAAATTAAATTCAAAAACACTACAACAAATTCAAAACTACAACAACAAATCGAAAAACACTACAACAAATTCAAAACCACTAAAACAAATTCAAAAGCACTACAACAAATTCAAAAACACTACAACAAATGCAAAAACACTACAACAAATTCAAAAGCACTACAACAAATTCAAAAGCACTACAACAAATTCAAAAGCACTACAACAAATTCAAAAACACTACAACAAATTCAAAACTTCAAGAACAAATTGAAAAACACTACAACAAATGCAAAAACACTACAACAAATTCAAAAGCACTACAACAAATTCAAAAACACTACAACAAATTCAAAAACACTACAACAAATTCAAAACTTCAAGAAAAAATTGAAAAACACTACAACAAATTCAAAACTTCAACGACAAATTGAAAAACACTACAACAAATTCAAAACTTCAACGACAAATTGAAAAACACTACAACAAATTCAAAAGCACTACAACAAATTCAAAAACACTACAACAAATTCAAAACTTCAACAACAAATTCAAAAACTTCAACAACAAATCGTAAAACACTACAACAAATTCAAAACTGCAACAACAAATTGAAAAACACTACAACATTAACAAACCGGAAGAGGTAGGTACCACTGTGTCAAACATGAGGCATCACTGATTGGATGATGGAGCCGCTCACCTTTTCAAACGGAAGTTAGCTGTGTCCAAATTCAGGGGCTGCATCCTTCGAAGGACCCGTCCTCCTCGGTCTACAGAGGACGGGTCCTTCATAAACCGGGTAGACCGGATGGTAAAAAAGTGTTTTTCAATTTGTTGTTGCAGTTTTGAATTTGTTGTAGTGTTTTACGATTTGTTATTGTGTTTTTGAATTTGTTGTAGTGTTTTTGAATTTGTTGTAGTGTTTTTGAATTTGTTGTAGTGTTTTCCGATTTGTTGTTGAAGTTTTGAATTTGTTGTAGTGTTTTTGAATTTGTTGTTGAAATTTTGAATTTGTTGTAGTACTTTTGAATTTTTTGTAGTGTTTTCCGATTTGTTGTTGAAGTTTTGAATTTGTTGTAGTGTTTTTGAATTTGTTGTTGAAGTTTTGAATTTGTTGTAGTACTTTTGAATTTGTTGTAGTGTTTTCCGATTTGTTGTTGAAGTTTTGAATTTGTTGTTGAAGTTTTGAATTTGTTGTAGTGTTTTTGAATTTGTTGTTGAAATTTTGAATTTGTTGTAGTACTTTTGAATTTTTTGTAGTGTTTTCCGATTTGTTGTTGAAGTTTTGAATTTGTTGTAGTGTTTTTGAATTTGTTGTTGAAGTTTTGAATTTGTTGTAGTACTTTTGAATTTGTTGTAGTGTTTTCCGATTTGTTGTTGAAGTTTTGAATTTGTTGTTGAAGTTTTGAATTTGTTGTAGTGTTTTTGAATTTGTTGTAGTGTTTTTGAATTTGTTGTAGTGTTTTCCGATTTGTTGTTGAAGTTTTGAATTTGTTGTAGTGTTTTTGAATTTGTTGTAGTGTTTTCCGATTTGTTGTTGTGTTTTTCGATTTGTTGTTGAAGTTTTGAATTTGTTGTAGTTTTTTGAATTTGTTGTAGTGTTTTTGAATTTGTTGTAGTGTTTTTCGATTTGTTGTAGTGTTTTTTTGATTTGTTGTTGTAGTTTTGAATTTGTTGTTGTGTTTTTGAATTTGTTGTAGTGTTTTTCGATTTGTTGATGTAGTTTTGAATTTGTTGTTGTGTTTTTGAATTAGTTGTAGTGTTTTTCGATTTGTTGTTGTAGTTTTGAATTTGTTGTAGTGTTTTTCGATTTGTTGTTGTAGTTTTGAATTTGTTGTAGTGTTTTTGAATTTGTTGTTGAAGTTTTGAATTTGTTGTAGTGGTTTTTGATTTGTTGATGTGGTTATCACTTCAGGCCCACCGTCCACCAGCCCCCCCGCAACCCTGCATTAGGATAGACGGATACAGAAAATGGATGGATGGATATATATATATATATATATATATATATATATATATATATATATATAACAGAATAAAATTGGAGTTAAAATCTTTGCAAGACTTGCTGTAGTTGGCTGTTTTAAATAACATGCCTTGCAAACTCTCCAGACAAGCTAGGGCTAGCTGTGAGATTCCTTTGTGTAACCAAGTCTAAGATTGTAGTTTTGAAATGAACACTTTTATTAAACATATTAGGATCCCTAGCTAAATATTCTAATATCTAATCCAATAAAGTACAGTTCCATGCATTAAAACCAATATAATGTGACAATAAGTGAATGTACATAGATTAAAAAAACTGTTAGTTTAAGGAGTTTTCTTTGAAACTAAGTTTTCCACACTCCCTTGGGAAAAGCTGACCAATCACTGAGCTCACAGAGCCTAGATGATCCCGCCCTGTTTAACTTTCGTTGCTACCTCTGGTAAGCAAAAATGGCGCAATGATGCAACATGATTAACAGGTTTTAAAACTTTTACTGTCTACAGGGTAATCTGCCTTAATATCAACTCTTCAGGGAATCAATAATTTAAAGCATCTTATCTTACAGTGGTAATATTGTTGTTTACAGTCTTTTCTTTGTTCTAAGCTGTTTGTTTAAAACTTCCTCTCAGTTTCTAATGTATACAGACATTTATACTGAAACAACAGTGGAACTTGCAAATAAACTTAATTTAAATGGTTTTTATATGGCCCACCCATTTTTTGTTAGGCCCACCTGCAAAGCAATTTCTGGCTACGCCACTGGTTTCAACATGGTTACTCTCTTCCTTGTAAGATGCTGTGCTTTATTCAATTTAAATTCAAAGGGATTTTATTAATCCCAAAGGGAAATTAAATAACTAATTGTTGTAACTCATTAACCAAGTCTCTTCAAAGTTTATTTTAATTTGTGAAACAACACAAAGTGCACATACACTCTCTGTTATGTGATGTGTCTTTGCATGGTCGGCTGCCATGGCCAAAACTCCTAGGGCCATTTATTTGGTCCCAATCTTGAAATTTTTTCAAGCCAGCCAATGAAAATCAAGCATGGTTTACCACCTGTCTATCTTTGGATCCTCTCCTTTCATTTCTGCTGTCAAAGTCACTAAATATCACAAACTAATAAATCAAGAGCAAACCAGTTAAAAAGATGTTCTGTAAAGTAAACTTTTTTTTTACTGAGTCAAATGACCTGTTAAAATACATAAAGGAGTTCTGGCATTCATATTGTGCAAAGCTGTAAATATCTCTGTTGAAGAGAATACTGACTCTATAGTTCAGATTTTGTTTCTGGACACCTTCAATGAATAGTTAAATTCCACCTCACTTCATTATGTTATTTATTAATTGTACTCATTGAGCCTCAGTTAAAATGATTCTGATCACATTAGACAGACTCATAATTTTTCACTCTGTCACATATTCAGGAAGGCAAAGCTTCAGCAAATAATATCTATCAATATACGTATTTCCAGGCAAAATCTAAAGTAAATATAAATAATGGTAAAACCATAGGTCACCAGGAATTTTTTTTCCCAGTCTGATTTGCACAAAATATGATTTTAACTCTTATTGAGAGTTTTCTAAGGCAGTCAAAACAAGTAATCAAACAAATGTACTGTTTCACTGACAGTTCTTACCTGAGTGGTAAAGCAGCCTGCTCCATAGCCGACCTTATTCTGAACTGCAAATAGAACAGGACAAAAAAAGCTATGGGAACTGTTGTTGGACCTCGAATGTAAAAAAAAAAAAAAAGGGGAACTGAGCTGAACAGTCAGCATCATGTTGGTGTTTGTGGGTCGCATGAATTCTCACGTGGGAAACAATGAGCAGCTTTTCTCTTGTGTCCCTCTCCTTCTAAGAGACCATTCGGTTAAAGGCTGATGGGTACAAAAACAGGATGTGACATAACTTTCAGGGTGATTTAAACATGTGATGACACAAAACACTGACCATCTGTTGGGGTTTTTAAACTTCCTAAATAATCGTTAAGAGCATTTTTCTGCACAAACTGATCCATTAACCAGAAATCAGGTTGGGACAACTGCAAAAACACTTATGATGACCTTTAACTAATCTTATAAAATTGAATCATATAACTCTGAATGGAAGTTAAGGCATTACCTTTTATACAATGTTATAAAAATATGGTGTGATTTACAACAGCAGGTGATAATAAATACAAACTTTTAAATATGTTTGTCTTCCCAAGGACTTCTTGGAGTAATATTACAAAGCTCATGATGTAAGCTGATATCTGGAGCTCATGTAGATTGTATGGCTTAAAATTTAGCTTCATGCACAGAATACTTCTGTAAATTTCCACAAGAAAGAAAATTTAGACCATGCACCTTTAAACAGCAGACGTAAACTATCCAGAATTTTTTCTTTCATCATTGATTTATGAAAATGTTGAGTCATCTTGCATCATCAGTCAACAGTCTAAAAGTTGGAGTACAGAAGACAAGGACAATTTGTTCAATCTACACCGACTTCATAAACTTATACTGGCTTCTATTTTGGGTTACCTCCTACTACACTGTACAGTTGAGGATGACATTATCAAATTTAAACTTTTATTTTATTATGTGAAATTAAATATTATTGTTTTAAAAGCCTAAGTGGTGTTAAACAGAGCAAATATTTTTAACAAAACCTCTTGAATTGTCCCAGTTTAACTTTGGATGTTTATATTATTTTACTTTGCACTAAGACAGAAAGTTATTCCACAAAAAATAGAAATTATTACCCCCTCAAGATGTGATCACTTTCTATAGCAGCAGCACAAGCTCCTATTGTGCAATAACGTTGCAGTGAAGCAAGTTCAAACTAAAGTTCTTTTCTAAATTAACACTTAGTATAAAAGCTTCAGTAAGGGTTTGAGCTCTGTAAAGAGAAAGTATTATGTCTAAAACAATGAAAGATCAGTTTAGACTTAAGAAAAATAGGAAAAGGATTAACAAAGGCATCAAAGTATTCTTCCCAATGTCAAACCCTGGAATAAGAAGTATAGTCAAGAAATTCAAAGAGAGCTGCACAGCACAGAACAAGCTGGGCAAAGGTAGGAAGTAAAATACTTTGGAGACACTTTAAAATTTAAAGAAAACTAGTGAGAGATGTTTCCAAAGAAAAAATGGCAAGACATTATTGAAGGACTGAACCAAGTTAGGGAAAAAGACAATCACTACAACTCTGCACAGGAATGAGCTGCAGACCAAAGAAAACCCCGCCCCTGCAAAACAGACACCTTCGAACCACACTGGATGGTAAGAACAGCCTAGTGAAAGATCCTCCATGCTAGAAGCAAGAAAACCTAGTAAATAAATACTTAAGCAATCAGTAAATAAATTCTTAACATTACAAATTATAATATGTCCAGTGGCGGTCCTAGACCATTTGGAGCTCTAGGCGAGCTTGACTGATGGTGCCCCTTGCCCACGAAAAAAGAATTCATGTCCAAAAAATTGCACATTTATTTAGATAAAGATAGTATAACAATAACAATATAACAACATGTGCAAAATAATAAAGCTGTTCAACAATAAATATACAAAAAATCCCAAAAACGTTTACCTTGAACAGTAGTGCAACATCTGAGAATAAAAAGTGCACACTTAAGAATACAAACAAAAAATAATTCTAATTTATTTTTATGCCAAAGTATTGTTATTGATAGAGGGATGGCAAAACTGTTGAAAAAAATAAATAGAACTTATGAAAAAAAATTCACGCCGCATATTTGGTGCCCCTCACTACATGGCGCCCTAGGCAAGCGCCTATGTCACCCGTAGGAAGGACCGCCACTGAATATGTCTCTGCTGGCCACCAATTTCAACTCACTGAGGCGCTGACTCAGTTAGAAAGTGGTACTTCTAGCCTCCACCTGTGGGGGGTGGTAATGTACTGTAGGACGTGCAGTCAGCCGAGAAGCCAGACGAAGAAGCAGAAGAAGAAACAGTGCAGCTGTCAGTTTTACTTACAGTTTTTGCCTATTGCTTAAACACGTTTTGCTAAATTTGGCTCATTGTGTCAAAACTCTACACACAAGCAAATAAGACAAAACACTCGGAAATAAACCATTAACATCTATGTCAAATTGAAACTCTGCTATCAAAACCTAACAATCCTTTGTCAAAATGTCACTCTGATGACAAAATGATATCCACTTGCATCATATGAATACACTTTCAGATTAGCAGCAACACACTAGTCTACTTTATCTAACAAACTGCATTCTTTTGTTTTCTGTGTTTTTATTCAGTTCCACAGAGGGCATGTTTTCACAACCAAAAAAATAAATACTGTTTTCAAAATCATTACATTAGTATATTTTACAGTACAGTAAATTCAGTTAAATCAAAACTAAAAACAAACAATACACTACTGTAAATACAAAAACACAATTGTGCGCAAGTGGGCTTATGGATCCTGCCGTCTGTTGGGGTCTGGCCACAGGATCTCATCAACATCACAAGCAATGTCTTCTCTTGCTAAGCATCGGGGAAAATATCCCCTTGTGTGCCGAATCCATCCCTGGATTGACCTCACCTCAATGTCTCCGCAGGCCTGTTCCATTGGCGAGTAAGGGGGCAAGTACAGAACTTCAAACTGATCATGGTTGGTGAACCAGTTCTGGACCAGAGCAGCCCGATGGAAACTAACATTATCCCAGACAACAACAAACCTGGGCTGCTCTGGTCCATCCTGTACAACTGCATCATGAAGTGTATCTAGAAATGTGATTATGTGTTGCACATTATAGGGACCTAGTTTGGCATGATGGTGCAGTAACCCTCGAAGACTTATGGCAGCACACAGTGTGATGTTTCCCCCGCGCTGCCCCGGGACGTGCAAAATTGCCCTTTGGCCAATTATATTACGTCCCCGTCGTCTGTTTTTGCTAAGGTTGAATCCAGCCTCGTCAATGTAAATGCATTCATGCGGCTGTGCAGCTCCATCCATGTCCAAGATTCTCTGTAAAAGAAAAATACATATTGTGGATGGCTTTACTGTAAGCACATGCATACACTACACAGAACCGACCCATCCCACCACACAGGTACCTGTGTAGCTTTCTGAATGCATCTATATGGTTCTAATCCAGTGGTACATATTCATCTGTTACTGGACTGCACCCATTCTTTATTGTAAATGTAAAGGACTAAAACACTTACCTGTACATATTCATGTCGAAGTTCTTTGACCCTAACACTGTTCCTCTCAAATGGGACCCTGTAAAGTTTCTTCATGGTCATGTTGTGCTTTACCAAGATCCGTCTGATAGTTGTGATGCTTACTCGATTCATGTTGTTGAATACTTGCCTATCTGCAAGTATTTGTTGCTGTAGCTGGTAGAGACGGATTGCATTGTTTGCTCTGACTAGGTTCACTATGGCAAGTTCCTGCTGTTGGGTGAACAGGCGTTGGCTTCCACCCCCAGTAGGTCTTCTAGCCATTCTGTAGAAAAATACAACCACAAATTGTTCTCGTCTGCTTCTTTTTTACAGTACGGTGTATACTGAACTTTACTGTATTTACCATACACAGTACTGAAACATCTCAACATGTTACTGTATCAAGGTATGTTTCACAAAACTACCACTTTTGTAGAAAAAGGAGCATTAGCCACCCTGGAATACAATACATGTTATACAGTAATGTGATATGGTACAGTACTGTAAATACTCTATACAGTCTGAGTAGAGAGTTGAAGACATTCCTGTTTTCCAGCCGGAATGTCCTTATTATGGATGCAACTGTGAAGCGGCTTAGATTAGGATGGACTCTCTGCCCAGCTTCCCTCACAGTCAGGCCATGGTTTATGACATGGTCCACCAAAGTTGCCCTTATGTCATCCGAAATAATGGTCCTTGCGTGGCCTCTTTGACCACGTCCTCCTCTCTCTCTCTGTCCTCCTCTTCCTCTGCCTCTAGCTCTCCCTGCCTCCATGCATGCAAAGTTCTCAAAATTGCTTAACTGGGGCCTTTTTGTAGCTGGCTTATTGGTGTTCAGTTTTGTAAGTAAGTGTTTTCAGGTGTGTGTCTATGCCTTTTCAATTAACCAATGTGTGTTGTATTTTGAATTGATGTGTTTTCCCAATGGTACCCTGAGATTTCATTTTTGAACAAAGTGTCTTATGTATGAAATAGTGTGTAGTGTCTAGGAGCAAGTGTGTTACAGAATTGCAACTAAAGTGCTAAGCAGCGCTTTTTTAAGGTATGGTTGTTTAAGGTATGGTTACACTTTGTTTAAGGTATAGTAACAACAACTTCAAGTTATGTTACTTTGGTTTGAGCATGTGTCTATAGTGTTCAAGCAATGGGCAAAAACTGTAATTGAAAAAAAAACTACATTCAATAACCTTTCATCTCATCAATCATTACTCAGTCGCCTCACACACTTTGAGTTCAATTTCCCATCCTGTTTTAAATGGCTGAAAAAATGAATCTTGAAATAATAATTCAAATAAAGGTTTAAGATGTTGCCTTGTTACTGAAATGTTTGTTTTTCTTAACTTGAGATAAATGTGTTCGATGCATCGCTTCATGGTGGTGGTTTCTTTAAATTGTAATCTCATGAAGGTGAAAGGAACCATGAAGATAAAAGAATATGTCAAGATTCTGATAGAAACCCAAAGAAGCCAGAAGCAAACCTAGACCTGGAGTGTCACTTTGTCCATTTGAAACCCAACTTGACAATGACCTAAATGTACATCAATGTAAGTAAGAAAAAATTATTGACTGACTTGTACAAAACTCTAACTTAAATCCTAGAGAAAATATGTGGGGTGAACTGAACATGATGATCCATGCCAGAAAGCCAGCAAACTGAGTTGCGGATACTTGTTTTAAAAAAACTACAACAGCAACAGAGTGTAGGCTGTTATCCAGAAAAATGGATGCAAAGAGTGGGTAATGATTGTAAACAAAGAACAAATGGGAACAAATGTAAAAAATAAACCTATAGGAAGTATAGTATAGTAAAGTGCAGTATATATTTTGTCCTTTGTCCCTCAAAGGAAAAAACTGACACGAATGTGGTTTTGCTGAATGAGTGAAACAATTTCTTCTCAAACTTGACCTTGTTTTTCGTGAATAAATAACCATTTCTGACAAGTAAGGTAGCATCTTTACTACTACTAGGCAGGGATTGTGCAAATCGGTTATATGGGAGTTTAAAAATTAACCAGGCAAGAACTGAAGGAAAGCTGTAGCTTTGGAAAAGTGTCCAGATTTTTATATGGACATGAATGGTCCATACAACGCAGGAAAAAAAGTCTCTTTCAGCAACACCTAGAATAAAGAGACAGGTGGGAATAAACTCAGTGGATTAAATGTGTAAAGTAATTCCAAGATCACAAATTCCTCAGTTTAGTTCTTCAGTCATTTTATCTAGAGGTTTGAGAAGCATATGTTGGGTTCAAATGGGTTTTTAGCAAATCAGTGATTTTTATTGATTTTTATTCATTTATTTAATTAAAATAATGTTTTAATGTCTTTTTTTAATCCGTCTATATATTTATTAATGTTTGTGATGTTATGGAAGAGTGTCTGTGCAGCGTAACCCATATATCCAAAGCAAATAGAGACTTTAATATTTCACACAAATGTGTTCAGCTTATTGCAAATGTTGCACCTTGAAGAATAAAACGTATCTAACAAAGTCTTTAAAAACAGCAGTTATTAAACCACTGCTAAAAATGAATAATCTGGACAACATGTTGATGCAGAACTACAGGCCAATTTCTAATATTTTATTAATCCGTAAAATTATTGAAAAAGCTGTGTTTCAGCAGTTAAATAGCTTCATAACAATGACCAACTGTTTTGATGTTTTTTAGTCTGGTTTCTGTGCTCATGACAGCACTGAGATTGCCCTAGTCAAAGTTTTCACTGACATTCGCATAAATACAGACTATGGTAGAACCACAGTGCTGGTTCTGTTGGACCTGAGTGCTGGATTTGACACTGTTGATCATGATATACTATTGGAATGACTGGAGAGCTGGGTCAGACTCCCTGGTACAGTACTTGGCTGGTTCGAGTCTTACCTAAAGAACAGGGACTTCTTTGTTTCAATAGGAAACTTTACACCAGAACGAACTGAAATTACATGTGAGGTGCCCCAGGGCTCCATCCAGGGCACCCTCTTATTTAATATCGACATGCTCCCACTAGCCCAGATTATAACAACCAATACGATTAGCTACCATAACTATGCAGATGATACTCAGCTCTACATTACAATGTCACCAGGTGACTTTGAACCCATCCGAATCCTAAGTAAATGCATCGAGCAATCAATGGATGGATGTGCCATAACGTTCTCCAGCTGAACAGAGACAAAACAGAAGCAATTACTTTTGGACTTAAAGAGGAAATAACAGTCAGCACACAGCTTCAGTTAATACAGATAGAAACTACTGATCAGGCTCAAAATCTAGGTGTAGTAATGGACTCAGACCTGAACCTCCAGGGTCACATAAAGGTAATAACAGGGTCAGCCTTTTATCACCTGAAGAACATTTCTAGGATTAAAGGACTGATGTCGCAACAAGACCTCGAAAAACTCATCCATGCGTTTATCTTTAGTCGGATTGATTAGTACAACAGCGTCTTCACAGGTCTGGCTAAAAAGTCAGACAGCTGCAGCTGATCCAGAACGCTGCTGCTCGTGTTCCTCACTAGAACCAGGAAAGTAGAGCACATCAACCCAGTTCTTAAGTCCTTACACTGGCTCCCTGTAGCTCAGAGGATAGACTTCAAAATACTTTTAGTGAATGGCTTAGTGCCAAAGTATATTGAAGATCTGTTACAATACCAACCCCCCAGAACACTCTGTTCCTGTAATTCCAGTCTACTCAACAACTCTTGAGTTAGAACCAAACATGGAGAAGCAGCTTTCAGTTTCTATGCTCCTCTAATCTGGAACAAACTTCCAGACAACTGCAAAGCTGCTGAAACACTGAGTTCTTTAAAATCACATCTAAAAACGTATCTAGTTAGAGCTGCCTTTGAGTAATGCTTTGGTGTATCATGTTTTGTGAATGCTTCTTGCTGTTTTTACATTATATGCTTTGTAATGCCTTGATGTATCTGTGTATGCTTCTTGCTTTATTGTTGTTTTAACTTTATATGCTTTATTTGTGTTTTATTGCTATTTTTATTTCACCCCTTAATGATGTAAAGCACCTTGAATTACCTTGTTGTTGAAAGTGTGCTATACAAATAAAATTGCCTTGCCTTGCCTTAGAGGACAGACAGATCCTCTTTTTGTTCATCTTGTACACTTAATTAATCTGAATCAGAGTGGGGACCTAACCCTGAACACACACAGGACAGTCAGCCATGACACATAAACATACACATCTTTAACCCTAACCCATTACTGCTATTGGTCTTCAGAAGGTTAGTGAATCTACCAAAAAAACGTCCTAAATGTTCTAAATAGGCTACATAGACGAGTAAACATGTACATACTCACGCCTATAGGAAATTCAGAACTTCCAAATAACCTAAAAAGGTGAATCTACTCCAATGCCCTGTTTTCTGGTCTTCCCAAACGAATATCTCAGGTTAACAACTACTACAAAATTCAGCAGCACGTGTCCTGACGAAGACCAGGAGGCGGTAGCACATTACACGTGTCTTAAATTCATTGCATTGGCTCCCCGTATGTTTTTGGATCGATTTTAAGGTTCTTTTAATGGTTTTTAAGTGTCTTAATGGTCTTGGGCCTTCTTATCTTTCAGAACTGCTTTTACCATATGAACCTTCACGGTCTCTGTGCTCCTCTGGCAGCCGTCTCCTTATCATCCCTAAAGTCAGGACACACACTCATGGCGAGGCGTCTTTCCAGTGCTATGGCCCTCACCTTTGGAACAGGCAGCCGGAGGACCTCAGGGCCGCAGAGAACGTTCATGTTTTTACCAGCAGGCTCAAGACTCACCTTTTTAGCCTAGCTTTTAAATAATTATTTTTTATTATAGTCTGTTTAATTGCTCTGCATGTTTTACTTCATACATTTTATCAGTGTTTTACTATTTAATCTTATCATATTTATCCACTGTTTATCTTTAATATTTTAACCTGTTATTTTAATCTTCCTTCCGGTGTTCCCTCTATGGAAGTCCTCTGCCTCAGGAGCGGTGGTCGGCTGTGGCTACCTGGGCTTCCAGGTAGCGCTTTGGTGGAGGTGTATGGAGTGGGCGTCTCGCCCTTGTCTCCTCTTGGCGCCCTGTGTCGGTGCCTTGGCTGCTGCAGTTGATGTGCTGCTGCCGATGCAGGTGGCTCCTTTGATGGCTTTTCCTTACCTTACCATACCTGGGTCATCTGTACTCGGCTAAATATCCTTTTTAATGTTGCTCTTGGGTGTGTGCTACTAAAAACGTAACCCAATAACAACACATAAAAAAATTATTTAAAGCAAAACTACAGTTCAACTCTTTTAAGATAAGTTTATTATCTAAGGTTGATGTTTCTGTTCCAATTAAATCCATTCTGTGTATTTGTGTATTTTGGTTGAGTATTTTCTAGTTTTGCATGTAAACATTAAAAGCTTTCTAGCATGACCCAGCACCCAGTGGATGACCTTCGCAGCCTTGTAGAAGTTAACCATTGGTGTAAGGCCTTGTGAATTCAAAGTCTGACTTCAAATAATCCTTTACAACACTGAGCAAACATGGGTTTTACAGCTGTTTGAGCAAAATGTGCTAGAACATGTGAAAACCTTGTCAAAAGCCAAAGATTCACTGACTCTTTTTGTCATCCTATTAAACACATTTTTTGACAGATGAAGAACATGCACCTAAATCATGATAAAATGTGCATTTATTTAATAAATGCAATAACACAAATGTATACCACTATGTAACAAATGTACAGACTCAATAATTAGCTTTCTCAAGTGTAGTTGGTAAAGGTTTTAATTACTGGAAGTGAAATGTGTGCTAAATGATTGACTAACAAGATGTCTTAGTGAATTTAACTGATACATTTAATAAAAAGGTCATTCACAGATGTTTTTCTTCATCTTGGCTGACCTTGGATTAATGAATACAGATGGCACCCTCTATAAAACAATTCAAAGTTGTTATTGCAGAATTTAGGTGTACAATATATTGGCAAATGTATTTGGTCTTCCCACCATACCATTACCCTCAGGTGTTGCAACCACTTCCATGGCCTCAGGTGTCTAAAATCCAGCACCTGTTTATGCAGACTCCTTCTACAAACATGAAATAATGGCTCCCCCTCAGGAGAGAATTTTACTGTGGTATCCCGATGAGCTGTCACCAGTGCAAAGGGTGAGCGTGTGAAACCCTGAACTCTATGGATTAAGACCTGGATATCACTCAAATACTTAATTATGTGAAGGCAGTTGGTACCTCTGGTCTTAGTGTTTGGTAATGCAGCATTTTGTACAGCATGTTCACATAACTGTTCGTTTAAAATCTTAAACACTGGACCAAAGTAAAGAATGAAGTATGAAACATATGAAGCAATAATTACAATGAGCTTCCTAAAGGCAGCAGATCAAGTAACAGCAGTAACAGAACTTTGTGGCGTTTTAGCAACAAAACAGACATTTAAAAACCAGTGTGTCCATGTGTAGTTTCAGTTTTTAAATCTATATACAATATGCATTTACATCCTCAGAGTGTGGCATTGGTTGACTTCATGGATGAGAAGTGAACGTTTGGAATAACAGGAGTGTTGTTTGCAGTGTGGGCCCATTCTGGGTAGGAGCTCAAGTTAAACATGGCGACGCCCCATGTGTTCATTGCCAGAGACACTGAGAGGATCCCCAGGATGTTCATGACAAAGCCGGTTTTCACCTAAGACAGAGGGACAGAAAGCATGATGACTGCTGGTCTTTTTAAGTAAATGATGTCAAGGAGTCAGGGTGAGGAGGTTACCATGTCTTTGACCATGAGATGTCCGGATGCAAATGCGATGGAGTTGGGTGGTGTGGACACAGGGAGCATGAAGGCGTATGAACATCCCACTGTGGCTGGGATCATGAAGTACAGAGGGTTCACAGAAACACGAATGGCCTGCAGAGACAGTCCTGCTCTTAAAAATTTCATTTGAAAAGGTTTCGAAGGTATTAAAACACTCAGACATGTTGAGCTTGTACTTCTTACTGAAAAAAGCTCAGCTTCGTTTGCCACGTTTGTGCACAAGGAATTTGACTTTAGTTCCACTTTGCTCTCAATGAAAATATTTTCATATAAGGCAGAAAACAACTTATAAATGTTCCCATGCCATCTGTCCTGCTATAGTTCCTTCAAAGTTCAAAGAAATATTTTTTCTAGCATCCTTAAGGAAGAATTAATAAAACCTCCAGACTGGTTTTGGAAAAACACAAGCTTACAAACCAGAGGACTAATAGAAACTTTCAGATTTTAAATCTGAAAGTTTTCTAAGTATAAAGCTTATCAACAAATTGAGGGCTTTGGAAGGATCTAGTCAAAGCCTGGACTTATCTGACTGAGATTCTGTTGCTTGACTCTAATCAGCCCCTTCATGCCAGAAAACCCTTCGTTGGGGCTGAATTCAGAGTGGGACAACATTTTTCCACAGTGATAAATAAGATTCTCAGTTTTCACAAACAGTTGTCAGATTGACACAACCACTTATACGGTTTGTTAGTATACTGGGGCAACTACCAAATTTTTATCCTAAGTGAATTAAATCCTTATATTAAAACTGCATTTTGTATTTACCCAGTTAGTGCTGAAATGCATTTAAGATCCACCTTTAACAAGTTTATCTGCCAAACGATCAATGTTGTAGGCTATGTCAACACAACAGACCACATGATTAATCTTTCTGATCATTTTGGCTAACGAGGTCTGCCAATGTCTGAAAAATTACAAATTAGGCAAATATAAACATATCAGCATTGCTTTATATCATATTTAATTTTGAATGCAAAGAAATGGTCAATTTAAGCACAAATCCTTAAACCTACGCATTCTGTAGATAATTCTTCCGGCTTTTTTGTGCAAAGGCAAGTTTACAGTGTGCAATTAAACCTTTAGATAATCATTACCATAACAGGAGCAGGTAATGTCCAACAGGCTACAAACATGAGAACATCTATTGCTGGAGTTTAACAAGCCCTCAGAGGTCCACAATAAGGACTGCAGCAGACCTTGTTGATTGTTCACTAAATCACTTTCCACTGCTTCAAAAGGAGCATCCAGTTTTTTCCCTTTACTGCCATATTTACCTGTACGTTTATGCAAATGAAAACATGAAAACATCAAGTGTAATATTATTCATCACTGAAGTTGCTAAAGCTGAAACTGATTTAGATGTTCAATTCAGTGCATGCAGATATTTTTTTTTTGTCCAGAGAAAACATATCTAAACATGTTTATGCTCCTAATAATCAGATTTTTATTCTATAGTTTCAATTGTTAGTCTTACCAGTTCAGCAAT
Source organism: Valencia hispanica (assembly GCA_963556495.2). Taxonomy (NCBI): domain Eukaryota; kingdom Metazoa; phylum Chordata; class Actinopteri; order Cyprinodontiformes; family Valenciidae; genus Valencia; species Valencia hispanica. Next base: position 44,766,481 of record OY747709.1, on the reverse strand, counting down.
GACAGGTAGAAAAATGATTATAGTGGCCGTGTTGCTGGCAAACTCAGTAAAACAGGCCAGGAAAGCAGTGATCAGCATCACAGCTACAGCTGGGGGAACTTCAGCCAAAGGCTGGAGGTGGCCTCCAATCCAGGAGGCAAGGCCGGACTCCTGCCGAATGCCAAAATATCTAGGTTAAGGGTCAAAGATCAAACAAAATCATAATAAACTACATTTGAGAAAAGAACAAATAAAAGCAAACCCAGTAGATCAAATAAATAACATGACTAATTCCATCTGCTGGAAGAAAAACTGTTTTATTCGAAATAAACTTTACATTACTTGCTGGTTTGAACCACAGAAAGCTTGGCTACCATACAACTGAAACCAGATATTTACATACACTTTATAAAGTTACATTTTTTTCCTCTTATGGTCTGACTAAACTTAACTTGTTTTAGGTCAGCTATGATTACCAAAGTCATTTCTGTTTGCTAAACACCAGAATAATTAGAGAAATTATTTTCTCTTCAATGTCAGAGGTCAAGATAGATTTGAGAAATATTTGTTATTGCCTGAAATTGATTTGGGTAAAACCCTTGAGTCTCTTTCCACAAGTTGGGATTCTGGCCCATTCCTCATAAACTGGTAGGCCTATAACTGAGTCAGGTTTGTTTCTGTTTTTGTTTCTGCCCCAGCTGCAAATTTTCTATGGGACTGATATAAGGGTTTTAAGAGGGCCACTCCAAAAAATGTTGTTTGTTGAACTTTGTAACCACTTTGGCTGTAGGCTTTGGCTCATTGTCCATTTGAAAGACCCAATTGCATCCAAGTGTTAACTTCCTAGCTGCAGTCTTGAAATGTTGCTTCAATATTTCACCATAATTCTTCTATTGTGTAAGCCATCTATTTTGTAACAACACTGCCACCTCTGTACTTCACCGTTGGGATGGTGTTCTCTGGGCTTCCAACCTTCCTCACTTTTCCAAATGTAATGATGGTCATCATGGCTTAACTTTAGTGTCTTCAAACAATATGGTTGTTTTAATTTGCTTTTGGAGTATTGGCTTCTTCTTTGCTGAGTGCGCTTTCAGTCCATGTCGGCATAAGACTGATTTCACAGCAGAAATAAACTCTCTTACCAGTTTCAACCAACATCTTCACAAGTTATTTAGCTTTTGCTGGGGTTGAAATGGACGTTTCGCACCAAAACACATTAATCTCTGGGACACAGAATCTGTCTCCTTCCAGAACAATATGATAGCTTGACATACTATGGTGTTTATACTTGCATATAATTGTTTGAACAGGTCAATATGGTATGTTCAGGCACCTACATATGTTGTATCCAAGGATGAATCAAGATCTCTTCCTGATATCTTGATTTATTTATTTTAATTTCTCAACCGTCACAAGATGTGTTTGAGGTTCTGCTTTAAAATGCTTCCACGTGTGCCTCCATTTCACTCAGATGTTGGGAATGAATCTCTTAGAAGCTTATAAAATCATCATATGGAATTTTACAAATTGTTTAAAGGCATAGTAATTTTTATAAATATAAGCTTCTAAATCGGAAGAAAGTCAATTAACAAATCTATACTAAAGAATCTAATACTAAAAGAATGATCTCTCCTATTATTTTCAAATTTAGAAAAGAAAAATATTTTTGCTTATCCAAACTGAAATAAAAGGGGAAATGTTTATTCTCAAATTACAGAAAAAATACAAAGTATATAAACATCTGGTTTGACTGTATATATGGGATACCTGGTATCAATTTGCTTTTTTAAAAGAACAGTAAAGAACAACATGAATTCTCTGAGAAATAAATGTTCCCGCTTTGTTTTACTAGTCTTCCAAGTATGTGTTTTGTGAAATAATTTGCTGCCCTGATCTGATTGGTTGAAATGACTTAATAATCCAATCATTATTGAGTCAACACACTACGTATGTTTCTAGGAATTGCTTTTAAGCTGTAGCAAACTATTGAGTGTGTCAGGTTAGAAGAGAACATTATGGCTGACTTTAACGAAAAAAGCTATTTTGGGAAAGAAACATGTTACCTCGCATGCTTTGGCCATTGCAAAGCCGCCTCCAAGCAAGAGAATAATATTCCAGGGGACAGAGTCCTGGGCTTTTTTCCATGAAAGCAGAGGGATGTATGGAGTGTTTACAGCTGAGAAAAAAATGTAGAAGAATAAGAATTAGAAATTATTTTAATGAACTCTGCAAGAGTTTACATGGCAGAAATCTTTAAGGCCTTTACAGGGTCACTCTTACAATCTTTGCATAAAAATAAAAACAAGGAAAATCTGTAATTGAAGCCCTTTTCTTTGTGGTTTTATCAGCTGTAAATTATTAGATTTAATACTAATCCTTTCAAATATTTGACCCACAATTGAGAAACACCAAAGAGCCCCATGCTTTGCTTTTTTAGTTGGTCTCCAGGGGTTTATTTGACCAGCTGAACATAACAAACACAGTCTCACGCACATTTGCCTCAGGTTTTTCAACAGACTCCAAATATCCACATACCAGTGCATTCTCAGAAACTCTGTCGTGCTTCCATCTTTTTAGAGGAGATAATGAATCACAGTCCTACCCTGAATACTTAACCAAACCACAAGCATAAATAATACTCACCAAAGCTATGACTTCAAAATTACCTCAAAATCCGTTCTCATGATTTACATCATGGTGACTTGTTTATTCTCATAACAGAGAATGTGGTCATTTAAACAAATCTACTATGCAGTGAAAAAGTTTTTCTTCAAATATAAACTAAACAAATACAACACAAACAGTAAATTATCAAAGTTTAATTTCGTTTAGTAAGCGAAAAAAACAACAAATGATTCAAACAATCGTGGCTCTATGTGAAAAAGTAATTCACCCCTAAAGGACACTTGGTGGCCACCAAGCATTTGTGATCGCTGGATAAGGGGGCTTATGGCCCACACTTCTTTGCATAATTATTTTTAATTCAGCCACATGGGAGGATTTTCAAACATAAACAGAAGGTTTACTGTCATGTCACTGCATCTCAGTCAGATTTAAGTTCCAACATTAACTAGACTGCTCCAATTAGAAGTGGACTTGCTGGTGTGGTTCCGACAACTGTTCTGCTGCATCACCCAAGTGAGCTTGACCTCAGGGGCATTTTGTGATTGTAAGCAGAATTCGTGGTTCCATTAACCCATCCATATTGTAAAGGTCCTGAAGCAGCAAAGCAGTCCCAACCATTACACTACCACCTCCATGTTGAATTGTTGGTATGATGGTTCTTACTCTGAAATGCCTTTTTGGTTTTACACCAGATGTAACGGGATTCACAACCTCCAAGAAAATCCACTTTTGTCTAGTCAGTCTACAAAAGACTTTCACAAAAGTCCTGAAGCCCATTAGGATGGGTTATTTTTGGCAGATATATGAGACTCACCTTGTTTTTTTGTCAGAACTCAATGGATGCCATTTTCTGCCCAATCTCTTTCTTATTGTTGTATTATGAGAACTGACCTTAGCAATGGCAAGGTTGCAGTATTTCTGATCCTGCTTTGGGTCCATTTTAACCTCCCAGATGAACTATGAATGCATCATTGTAGTAACTTAAGTAGGCCTTACAGGATAGGTTCAGCACTGTTCCATTTTTCTCCAGTTGTGGATACTGGCTTTTACAGTGGTTAACTTGAGTTTCAGAACCTTAGAAAGGTTTTTTTTTTTACTCTTTCCAGATTTATGTAAATGACTTTGCTTCTTGTCTGTTCCTGTCATTCTTTAGAAAGAAGGGCATGATGTGTTGCTTTTTAAGATTTTGTAGCCTGTTTCATGCCATCAGGCAGGTTGTGTTTCAGTGATTTCTTGACTCAACAGGTCTGGCAGAAATCAGATACTTTTTCCGATAGGACAATGTTGATTTTGATATCTTTTTTCTCTGCATAAATGGAATCTTTATCTGAAAACTTCTAGCATTCACCCAGGTTATCTTTGTTTTCAAAATGTATTTGATGATCTAAAACAAGTCACAGCAATGACAAGCAGTGAATTGTGCAAAGGTTAATTAATTTCAGTAACTCAACTTAAAAGGTGAAACTAATATATGATATAGACTCATTACATGCAAAGCCAGATATTTCAAGCCTTTTATTTGTTATTGTTTGTTACATGAAATAAATAAAACAAGGATTTTAAATAGAGAATTGTCAGACCTCTAAAAAGTGTAATCATTCATACTGTATGTACTCAGTACTTGGTTTGGGCCCCTTCTGCATCAGTTACTGCCTCAATGCATACCTGAGTTAAAAAAGAAATTGGAAAAATGCTTTCTTTGTTAGGGCCCCTCGTGACTGGAACAATCTTCCAGTTTCGATTTGTTCCCTCACATCCTTTTCTCTGTTCCGAAATGCTCTGTTAACTCATCTTCAGAACACTTGTTTCTGGCGTTTAATACTTAGCATCTATTTATGCTATGAATGTGTGCACATATGAATGTGTATACATGTATATGTATATGTCTATGTATATATATATATATATATATATATATATATATATATATATATATATATATATATATATATATGCTTCTGTGAGAGGTGGGGAAGGGAATAACGAGAGCTTGTGCGTGCATGTGTGTGTGGTGTGAGTGAGTGTGTGAGAGTGTGTGCATTAAGATTTTGTTGTATTATTATTTTATTATTAATATTAACTTTGTTTCTTTGTATCTACACTGCTGTTCTACGTTCTTTAGACATGATCCTGAGGACCCCCTTGAAAACGAGATCATTCATCTCATGTGGTTGATCCTCCAATAAATGTTTATAAATAAATAAATAAATGCGGTGTGGCATGGAGGCTATCAGCCTGTGGCACTGCTGAGGTGTCATGGAAGACCAGGATGCTTCAATAGCAGCCTTCAGCTCTTCTGCATTGTTCGGTCTCACGTCTCTCATCTTTCTCTTGGCAATACTCCACAGATTCTCTATGGGGTTCAGGTCAGGCCAGTTTGCTGGCCAATCAAGCTCAGAAATCCCATGGTCATTGAACCCGGTTTTGGTACTTTTGCCAGTGTGGGTAGGTGCCAAGTCCTACCGGAAAATGAAGTCAACATCTCCATAAAGTTTGTCTGCAGAAGGAAGCATGAAGTCCTCCAAAATGTCCTGGTAGATGGCTGCGTTGACTTTGGAGTTAATTAAGCACAGTGGACCAACACCAGCAGATGTCACCACAAATCAACATAGACTGTGGAAACTTCACGCTGAACTTCAAGCATCTTGGATTGTGTTCCTCTCCATTCTTCCTCCAGACTCTGGGACCTTGGTTTCTAAATGAGATGCAAAATTTGCAGTTTTTCTTTTCTAACCCCAGGTAAGATACTTCTGACTTTGTTTGTTGTTCATGGGTGGCTTGACAAGAGGAATAAGACATTTGAAGCCCATGTCCAGGATCAGTCTGTGTGTGGTGGCTCTTGATGCACTAACTCCAGCCTCAGTCCACTAAGGTCCCCAACACTTTTGAATGGCCTTTTCCTGACAATCCTCTCCAGGCTGCAGTCATCCCTGCTGTTTGTGCACCTTTTTCTTCCACACTTTTTCCTTTCACATAACATTCTATTAATGTGCTTTGATGCAACACTTTGGGAACATCGCACTTCTTTTGCAATGACCTTTTGAGGCTTTCCCTCCTTATGGAGGGAGTTAATTATGGTTTTCTGCACAACTGTCAGGTCAGCAGTCGTCCCCATGATTGTGATTCCTACTGAACCAGACCAATTAAAGGCTCAAGAACCCTTTGTAGGTGTTTTGGATTAATTAGCTGATTAAAGTGTGACACTTTGAGCCTAAAATATTGAACCTTTTCAAAATACTCAAATTTTCTGAGATTTTGAATTTAGAGTTTTCATAAGCTGTAAGCCATCAAAATCATCATCAAACAAATAGAGGCTTAAAATATCTAGCTTTCCATGTTTTGAGTGTATATCATACATTAGTTTCATGTTTTAAGTTGAGTAACTGAAATAAAAATTTTTTTTGCAAGATATTCAAATTTTTCGAGTTTCACCTGTATGTTCCTCCAAGGTTCAAAGTGCAAAATGCAAGTTTTCTCACACACAAACAGAAAACACAAAGTGCAACTATGGAGCCTTAAGAGATTACTCTAATCACAGAAACAGAGAAAGTACAGTCTCACCTCCAGACGGGAACTTCACTAAGACTCTCTAATCTACATATTTAACATTCCTCGCCCTGCTCTGTGTATTTTGCAATAACCACAGTAGGGAAGAGTGTGTAAATCAATCTCAAATATCCTGCAATGAATATATACTTTTGACATATGACCAACCTTTTGGGTCAAACCACCAACTCAGAGAGGGTTTTTGTGACGGGAAGAAGAACAAAATGGACACAATGATTACACCAGTTACAGCATCTGAGACATACCTGCAGAAAAAGGAAGAAACAAAAACAATTAACAGTGAAAATAACTGGTAGGCATCCTCAAAGACTGAAACTTGTCAGTTTCTTACCCTTTTTTGAAAAACACTGACCAGCCACTCACAAATTTGGGATCTCTTGTGAACAGAAGAACAGCAAATAAAATAAAAAAGAAAGAGATGGCCCCTTCTGCAAAACTGAAATTAAAAAATTGTGAAATATACTGTAACAGAAAATGTACTGATGTGATATTTGTTTGAAATTAAAAGGCATACAAGAGTCCTCACTTTATGGGTCCCAGTTTTCTGTAATCTTCTTTAATTAGAGCTATGGCTCTGGCTTCTGCCTGGGCTCTGTGGTCGTGTTTTGTGAAGCATAACCTGGAATTAATAAAAGGTGCAATAGGGTTGGAAATATGACTGACAATAGACAATTATATCTCAATAAAACAAAATTGGTGTCATAACACAACATTCTAACCATATACCACAATATATGAATATCCTAAAATCCTATAGTTTAAAATTTTACATTACCTTGTATTCAGTCCGCCATAAAGAAAAGAGATCCATATCCATCCCAAAAACAAGAAGAGAAGCATAAGCGGGAAGGCAAAGGCAAACCAAGAGCCAAAGTTGATAAGATCACAGTCTGGGAAGTAGCTGTAAACGAAAACATGATGACTGGTAAATAGAGTCATTTCCTATAGTAAAATATTTTTTGGAACGTAAATGTACCTTTTGAGCTGTCCAATCAGAATAAGATTTGGCGCTGTGCCTGTCAGCGTGGCTGTACCTCCAATACTTGCAGCATATGGAATACAGATCAAGAATCCTTTCCATACTTTCAGCTGATACTCTGACTCTGATCGGATCTCCTCAGCTGTCCTCGTGTCTGTAGGTTCCACAGCATCCATCCTTATTAAAGTTTAAAGACATGAATGTTATTGACATTCATTGTTATAATCTTTCATTATTACATGAATATAGTAAAAATATCTCACTTTATCACAGTTTTGCCATAATTTCGAGAAAAGTTCAGCTCTAATTGTTCTCTATTTGTAACCAAACCTAAGCTTGTTCACTTACTGTACTCATGTTGATGCTAAGCTATAGGCTAAGCTAAGATAACAGTTTCCTGGCTGCAGCTTATTGATTATGTATTCAATTTTTCTCAAAAGTTGAGTTTTGATGTGGAAACAACGTCTCTAACAAAGTACCATTTCCCAGTTTCAAACGGAAAAAAATTGAATTTTTACAGTGGTTTAGGGATAAAAGGCTAGTTTGTAGTTTCAGTCTAAGCCTATAACATTTTATGCCGTTTTTGTGTTAAAAAAAAAACTATAGCAACTTATCACCAATAGATGTTTGTGAAAACTATGTCTGCCATTTGCAAGAAAAAGAATGGATGGTTAAATAGTGTAAATAATGTTGCTGTAAGAGTTTAATAGTGTTTCTAACATGCGGCCATGTTGGATTTTTGAGCCTGGAACAGGTGATTTAAAGGTAGGGTAGCTGATTCTGTAAAAGCTGTTAGAGCAGGTTGTATTTTGAAAAAAAAGCCTCAACAGACTGTGTAGCTTCGACAGACAACATGGCGCATTCACAGGTAAAAAAGTGTATGCTAATGTAGCTATTGTGGCTTTAGCTTCCCTTCCTGCTTACTGCTCCAAGCCGAGAACGCGCAATGCGTGCTCAAAGAGGGGAACGCACAGCAGGGGGAAGTGCTGTGAGAGGGGAGTTTGATTGATTGCTCAGGAGCCAATCAACCTGACCACCACGTTCAAGACGATTGGATGAGGTTTTTCCAAGATTTTCCGCTTCAGAGGCAATTATGATTCTTAGTTTATTTGACGAAACATCTAACTTATTGGTTGTTGTCGGTATGTGAAGAGCATTTCAAGCAACACTGCAAAAAGTGTCTCGGAAAAAAAATCACCTACCCCACCTTTAATTCCAGCTTTAGAGACTCTGAAATGAGGAGCTGCTCCAGTTGATATTCTTTCAAGTAGGAACTTAAATTCTAAATTATGAGGTTAAATGAAACACACCAAATCAGCTACAACTGAAAGATATTAAAGATTTCCTGAATTCCATATAAATTCAGGAATTCCTCTAAGAAATCACTACCAAAATGAGCTCTCTCTGCGCTTTTTACCCATCCATTGACAGTGTTTGTTTTTCAGAAGGCTCCGCTGGCAGCGAATGGAGCTTCAGCGAGGTCTGACCTGAAAGGAATCGAATTTAAGAAAAGGTTTGGTTAGGTTGAAATAGTTAGGTTACATGTTCAAGCAGATTGGTAAAGTATAATCCATATCCATGAGTGATTTCATGATGAACCTCAGCTGTTTTTAGGAGGCTGTACTTTAAATGTGTTTAACATGGCTGTGACATGGTAAGAACAATGATTAATTACTATTTGATGATTGACTCAACTCAGGACTCAGTGTATTGGAAACTGCAGAAAGTTCATACAAGAGATTACATATTATAGATTTCAGGGAATGTTACACAGGGTAACATAAGCAGATTTCTCCTGGTTGATACAATTTTGCAATTAAAATCTTTGAATGTATATTTAAATTTTTTGTGTTAAAGTAAATGAACAATTTTTATATTAAATACTTCTTAAAGATGATTTGTCCATCCACTTTCCATTTTTTATTTTCCTCCAACTTTTATGGGAAATATTTACCCCATTCACAAATAAATGTGCAACTATTTGCAAACTAGTCACTGATTGTGTGTTTAGTGTTAGGCAGTCAGAGTTCAGTTGCTCATTCTGAGCGTTTTCCCTGCTTGCAGGAGTTTTAAAACTGTGGGGCTACATAAGAAGAAATGCTCAAATGCTCAATAAAACAGAAGAATATGGTACTCTCTTTAAGACAATCACAATAAGACTTGTGTTTAGATTGCTTTGATGGAAACCTTTTTTCCTGTCAAAAACACTGCACCAACATACACCGTACCATTTATTGCAGCGCTGTCTTGATCCTCTGGGGATTTGCACTTTTGCTTCAGGGTTTCCAGGTCTCCAAACAGGCTCTCCAATATGGCATTTGCAATAGGAAGCATCATGGCTGTTGTGGCGGTGTTGCTGAGCCACATGGAAAGGAAGGATGTGGTCATCATCATTCCCAAGATGAGCCTGTGAAGTTAATAAAGAAAGATATAAACCCAGCTTTTAGGAATCCACTTTAATCTTTGAAAGAATCAATCTTCTGGACAGTATTAAATCTAATTCTTCTCCACTTTTTACCTGGAATTTTTTTCTGGAAAGAAGAAATTTTACTAGAAAACTATGTGTTACACTCCAGCCAAACCTGGTTTGAGTAGACGCAGATCAGGATGACTGTGTATGATTAGTTTCATTAGACATTAGGAAAACAAATTCTTAATCAAAACTCCTTCCCGTTTAGGGATTTTCTTACCAAGCGGGTTTTACTCCGACAATACTGAGGACCTTCAGTGCTATCCTACGATGCAGGCCCCACTCCTCAATTGACGAAGCCATCACAAGACCACTGAGGAAGAGGAAGTTGGTCTCGATGAAGTACTGGGGGCAGACCTTTTTGGCTGGGAGAATTCCCAGCGTTGGGAAGAGGCAGACTGGAAGCATCGCTGTGACAGCCAGAGGCAGGGCCTCTGTGCACCAAAACGTAGCCATCAGTATCACCACATAAAGGCATTTTCCCTCCTAGGAAAGGAGCAACACACAGACTTTAGGGTGCTGCTGCCATTAACACACAGTTAAATAATCCATGTTTTTTTTCTACCAATGTGCAGTCATGATTTTCATTTTGATTCTAAAGGAGACAAAGGAATTTCAAATTTCTGCCTTAATATCAGCTTTGACAAAAACCTTTGAAAAAAGTGCTATTGAGATTCAGGCTGTGAATAATCTGTTGCTTAATAAGCTAATAATTTATTTAATGGAAACAAACAGTAAAAATAGCCTACTTAATATTCCAGTTATACTTAATCTGGACAACAAATATGTTCAAACGGGAGCCAAACATCTCAATCTGAAGCAACTATTAAATCACAATTTAAAACCATTAGGAAACCAAACAGATTTTTTTAAATATAATATTTTTCTGTAAGGAAATCATGTTTATCAAAATACTTTTTATTGATTATAAAAACAGCTCAGTGGCTAGCATAAGAAAGTTCACTCTCAACCAATTGAAATCTGTAGCTTGCATTATTGTTGTTAATGTGCAACAAATGACTCAATATTATCTTGCTTTAGCTAACTGAATAAAATACGGCAAAAACACGTGCACAGCATGCAGTATGAATTACTTACCTTTTCTGGCAGAGTAAAAAGTAAAGGCAGAAACACGAGTGGTGCAAGGCACAGAAGCAGCTGCTTGTGGACGCACCACAGCTTCTTGGACACAACAGATATTTTCATTCCCTGAGTGAGGTTTTGCTCTGTTTGGGAAATAAACTGGCTGGGAAAAGCCTGTGAGGGATCACTTTGAAGCCCTTGGCTGGACACAGGAGAAGATTAACTACACACTCTGCTACAGGTTAACTCCTCCTGTGGTGGTGTTACAGAGGACAGTCAATTTTCTGTCAGATTTCCAACTGACTGGCCTCTCGCACAAATCTGCAAGTTCGTGCACTAAAAGGCTTTATCAGGAAATGCATCAGAAATCTAAATAATATACATGAACTAAAAATTAAAGACTGAAATACAGTATATACATGCTCAGTATGGAGTAGTAAGACTATGTCAAATGTTTAAGGATGACAGGATTATGCTAATTTGATGTTTTGGCTACATTTATGGAGAAACTTGAAAGTCTCCCTGTTGCAAGCTTAAAAAAATTAATAATTTAAAGAAAGAAAGTGAAAGTTATACCTGTGTTTTCTTCATAGTTTCACATGGATCACTGAAACCACTGGGTGTCACAGTTGAGCAGCAACTCAGTTTAAATCAAATTACAGAAGCCAAAACAGCAGGTAAAATCTGATTTAAACTACTTAAACTACTCTTTTTCCCTCATGTTCAATCATAGCAAGAATGCATGTATGGCTGCCCCGGCACTCACGACAAAAATGTCACTGGAAGTACAGTGGTTTGCAAAAGTATTCGGCCACCTTGAACTTTTCCACATTTTATCACATTAAAGCCACAAACATGAATCAATTTTATTGGAATTCCACGTGAAAGACCAAAACAAAGTGGTGTACACATAAGAAGTGGAATGAAAATCATACATGATTCCAAAAATTGTTTACAAATAAATAAGTGAAAAGTGGTGTGTGCATAATTATTCAGCCCCCTGAGTCAATACTTTGCAGAACCACCTTTTGCTGCAATTCCAGCTGCCAGTCTTTTAGAGTATGTCTCTACCAGCTTTGCACATCTAGAGACTGAAATTCTTGCCCATTCTTCTTTGGAAAACAGCTCCAGCTCAGTCAGATTAAATGGACAGTGTTTGTGAACAGTAGTTTTCAGATCTTACCAAATATTCTCGATTGGATTTAGATCTGGACTTTGACTGGGCCATTCTAACACATGGATATGTTTTGTTTTAAACCATTGTTGCCCTGGCTTTATGTTTAGGGTCGTTGTCCTGCTGGAAGGTGAACCTCCGCCCCAGTCTCAAGTCTTTTGCAGACATCAAGAGGTTTTCTTCCAAGATTGCCCTGTATTTGGCTCCATCCATCTTCCCATCAACTCTGACCAGCTTCCCTGTCCCTGCTGTAGAGAAGCACCCCCAGAGCATGATGCTGCCACCACCATATTTGACAGTGGGGATGGTGTGTTCAGAGTGATGTGCAGTGTTAGTTTTCTGCCACACATAGCGTTTTGCATTTTGGCCACAAAGTTCCATTTTGGTCTCATCTGACCAGAGCACCTTCTTCCACGTGTTTGCTGTGTCCCCCACATGGATTGTGGCAAACTGCAAACGGGACTTCTTTTGGTTTTCTTTTAACAATGGCTTTCTTCTTGCCACTCTGCCATAAAGGCCAACTTTGTGCAGTGCACGACTAATAGTTGTCCTATGGACAGATTCCCCCACCTGAGCTGTAGATCTCTGCAGCTCGTCCAGAGTCACCATGGGCCTCTTGGCTGCATTTCTGATCAGCGCTCTCCTTGTTCGGCCTGTGAGTTTAGGTGGACGGCCTTGTCTTGGTAGGTTTACAGTTGTGCCATACTCCTTCCATTTCTGAATGATCGCTTGAACAGTGCTCCGTGGGATGTTCAAGGCTTGGGAAATCTTTTTGTAGCCTAAGCCTGCTTTAAATTTCTCAATAACTTTATCCCTGACCTGTCTGGTGTGTTCTTTGGACTTCATGGTGTTGTTGCTTCCAACATTCTCTTAGACAACCTCTGAGGTCGTCACAGGGCAGCTGTATTTGTACTGACATTAGATTACACACAGTTTGAAAACAATCCAAAAAGGTACAAATTTGTCTTAAGCTAATCACAATTACTTCAGGACTAACTTTGCTTCACTCCGAAAACTCTTCAATACAAGCCTTGGTCTTTAAGCATACATATTCATACTGAACTGTGACATCACAAGAAATTTATTGGTTATTCTACTTCTTTGCATATTTTCTATTAACTGTTTCCTTTTAGTAGTTAATTTATTATCCATTCTACTTTTTTTAATGGTATAGTTGGTTGTTTCTGGCTTAGGGGCTGTTTACACGACAACGTTTTTCAGAAAAACTGAAGTTTTTCTCTCCGATTCGGCCTCTCGTTTACACAACAATGGGAAAACGTGGGGGCAAAAACTCAGCTTTTGGAAACACTTCCAGAGTGGAGGATTCTGAAAACGCTGGGTGATTCGTTGTCATGTAAACGCAAGCCGGAGACTTTTGAAAACGATGACATCACTGCCAGCCACCTACGGACATGTTGCACTTGCGCACTCCACCTTTTTATAGAAAAACAACAACAATGGCGGATCCAGGTATGCTGTTACTGCTGATGCAGCTTCTGAAGTTATTTGGTCTCTGTAAGCAAAACTTAGAGATCATCAAGCTTCTATGCGATCGCCAACGGAAACGCATACAGTACGTGCGTTAAATAATCAATACGCCTTTATTTAAGTGGAGAACTACAAGACGACCGCCATTGTTAGTTATCATGAAATGTTTTTTTTCTGGGTTGTGAGGGGGAAACCTTGGAACACTGCATACACGGGGCACACTGCCATCTAAAGGCCGGGCATATGTACTACATCATTTTCCATCGGGCTCCCTGTCGTGTAAACACAGTGCGTTTTCACCCGCGTATTCAAACAAAACGGCAACATTGTCGTGTAAACAGCCCCTTAGTGAGTTTGTTGATTAAAGCGTTTTAACTGAAAGTTGAATTCTTTTTGTAATAAACTCTTGTATTTTGAAAGTCGTTTGTTATTCCACATACATGTGTAGTTACATGCTGTTCAAAGTATGCCAAGAACTTATTCCTTTATCTATTGTTTAATTACCTCAGCCTTATCAGGCAGGTAATCATAAACATTAACTGAGACTGAACTATTTGGCTATTATTATTTTCCTGGATCCCAAGTGGTGCCCAAAACTTGGTCGTTTTGATATAAAATTATTAATCATATTGATAATTGCCCTAAGCAATCATTCATAGCCAGTCTATCCGAGTCACAACAATATATTATACTGGAATTTCACGTTGCAGTCTAACACATAGTAGTTTTTAGAAAAAATTGCTTTCAAAATTTAAAACAAAATCTGAAAAGTGTGGCATGCATTTATATTTAACCTCCAGGAGTTAGTACTGTGCAGCTGCAGGGTTTTGTGGCATGCAAGTGTTAAAACTCTTCTCTTCTCTGTCTGATTACACCCGGTACATATGTCACAAAAAATAAAAAAAAGTAAAATTCTATTAGTTCCCTATTTTTTAAAACTTTGAAGTAACTTTGAAACACTTAAAAAAAATCTAATCTTTACATCTTGTGTGATATTTGAGAAACCAGAAAACTTTGGGGGCCCTCTGCTGGCCCTACGCAGTAGCTCAGGTCACTCATTCCTTGGGTCTGCTATGCTCAAGATGAATAAATTATGGATATATTTTAAACTTTAAAGGCAGGACACTATTGGCTGAAGGGTCCTGAGCACTTAATATGCCCACAGTAATCAATGCGAAGTGACTGGAATGGATGACTTTTTAGCAACACATTGCTTGTTTTTCTACTCAGTTATACCACAGACAGCATGTAAAGGCCTTTTGTTTGTGAAAACCCAGAATGTATATATAAAAAAGAATGATTGTAACACAATTTACCACTCTTTTAAAGATTATTAAGATAATTTTTTTGTCTCACATCTTTTTGCCTTGTTGGTATCTGCACCCCTGATCAAGGCGAAAAACCCATCTGTTTAGAGCTGCCTTTGATTAACTGATTAGTAATAGCTGGAATGTCATAACAGTAGTATGTTTTAATGTTCTTTATCTTTCTGATTTTGTATTTTCTGTTTTCATTTTTGTTTCATTGCTGATTTTATTTTTCCCTAATCACCCAAAGCACCTTGGATTGCCTTGTTGCTGAAAGTTTGCTATACAAATAAATTTGCCTTACCTTACCTCGCCTTGCCTTGCCACTGATCAGTTTCCCAGGCCGATTTTAGGATTTGTTTGTCTGAATTACAGGGATTTCCTTTCATCTTATGTAATTTGGCTGATATTTTTAAACAGCTACAGGCTAAGACAAAGTTATTATGCAGTTTCTGCCACCTAATATTTGTACTAATGATAATGGTTCAGGATTTTGGATTTGAAAGCATGACAAACTAATAACCCAAAATATTTTTGCAAAACTGCAAACATTTTTTTGCAAATGGAAAGGCAATCAACCCATGAAGAAAATGTGAAATGTTTTAGTTTCTTGTCTTTGGACCAGAATAGGGTTCAGCAACTTTCACAATCCAAAGAGCCATTTTTGCCCTTGCTCTTATTTCATTCACTGTGACTAGTCCATGCAGAGGTGCCATTAAAAACCAGAATATAAAAAAAAAATTACCCTTTTTATTACCTCTATATTTATATATTATCTATGGTCTAATTTAGGAGCCTAAATGTAGAGAGCTTAAAGACCCATATGTGGCTCTCCAACACCTGGTTGCAGACCCCTGAACCAAACCTTTTCTTAAACTTTCTGTTTAGTAAAATGCACCTTTCTGTCTATTTGTGTATGTATTTTAGTGCATTCTCCCTTTCGTCTGTTAAGTTTTCTTTGTAAGTGGAGCTCTGCTTAGTGTAATTTTGTTCAACATAACACATCACTCTCATCTATGCAACCTTGCACAGACAGGAGGTTTCTCCGGAGTTGAAACCTTGATAAATCATAAACCAAGTTTCCACTGTGGGTGTTGCCTCCTCAGACCGTTGCTTTGCCCTTTAAATTTCTGAGGGAGTTAACAGCGAGGAGATGTGATTACTCATATTATTGACATTACAACAACAGATGTGTGAGAAGCATCATGGGGAACTGATTTAGTTCAAATTAAATTTAAAAATACTTAATTTATCCCAATTAAATGTTGTTGTAACTCAAATAATCTAAGAGTTGTTGTGGATGGTGATGCTGTTGGGAGGAAGAATCTCCGATAGCAGTCAGTCTTGCAACAACTGTGAAGAGCCCTTTGACAAGACTGTTGCTGTTCAACAGAGTCATGTCAAACAGCTCAAACTCTGGGCAGCAGAGACAATATTCTACAGCAACACGTCCTGGATGACATCTTCAGTTGTTGGCAAACACTGCTTCTCCACCTCCACCTTTTGCCACTCCTTTTAAAATCTCCGTCTAGCCATATGGTTAGAAAGCGGGCATAGAGACATTGGAATAGATGATATGAAACCCTGCCCATTATGATTGATGGACGAGGTGATTTGAATTTCCTCCTTCTCTCTCTACTCTTTTGGTCCTGCTCTGCATCCACGAAGCCTCCTTTTCAATTCCTCTAGGATTTGGGGTTGTTGTTCAGTTATGATTTGAGCTTCATTTTTAAATGTAAATGTATAATTTTAAGAAATTTGAAGTTTTCTTTGTAAAAGTGCCAACAATAACCTTCATTTTTTGTGTTTTAACATAGTTAAATCTGATGCTACTAGTTTATTATTTTTTTAGGTTTGAGCTTAGTTTGTTCACAAATGAAATAATAAATAACAAATGTCAGCAAATAATAACCAATTATCCCTGATTGCTTTAAGTTCAACCAATTAACCCAAATATAGATTTAACTAGATATAACCAAATCTATATTGAAACTCTATTGGTTGATTTCAAACTCTGCTTGAAGCCTCATATAACCTTTGTTATACTCTGGAAGTGCCTAGCTAAACTAAAAAGCACCCCTAATCAAAGTCAATTATCATTTGGGTGAATTTGAAGAAATGCATGGCTTAGCCACCAGATGGTGATCTTAACACATTTCCCACTCAGCTTTGTGGTTTAAAGTTGTGTTTACAACTGTGACTTTAATGTTAATGTGCTATTTTTCCCCTGCGACTGACTCAGTGGCAGTTCTTTTTCACTCATGTAAGGCGCTAAGCAGGTGTTACTCCACTGCTGCAACAGTATGACCTGAGCATGTTTTTCTTTAAATGAGAGGGTTTGTCTAAAGCTATGATGTAGAAATATTGTGGGTTTTTTTTACTATTAAGGTATCTGATTTATCCGATTTGTTAAAAAGCTGTAAGGGTTTTCTTTCTTTGGGGATTTGGCAGGTTTAATGTTATTATTATTATTATTATTATTATTATTATTATTATTATTATTATTATTATTATTATTATTATTATTATTATTATTATTATTGTTATTATTATTATTATTATTATTATTATTATTATTATTATTATTATTATTATTATTATTATTATTATTGTTGTTGTTATTATTATTATAATATTATAATATTAATTTCTTTAAAATAATTCAGTCTCAGTCAGTTTCAAAAAAGTAAGAAGCAACAAGATTCTGGGTGTTTATTAAAAATAAGATTTATTTCATCAAACAAATTACATGTAATCTTTTATTATATTGCTTTTCAAAAAAAGTTCTAATTTCTTTCAGCTTTAATTAAATGAAAACACAAATAAGATTAAAAACAAAACAAAGGCTAATACTACATAACTGTTATTAAGACAAAGAGTTTCAGGAAAAAAAATACCTTTTGAACCTATAGGTTTTAACATTCATCAAACCTTTGGCTGGCCTCTCTCTGGAGTTTAAAGAAAGGGTTCTTCCTGAACCAAACAACCAGTCAAAGATATTGCCATGTCGTGTTAAACAGCCACTAAGAAACCTAGATTTTGGGTTTTTTTCAAACACCTTACTTAGGCCCCGTCCACACGGGAACGTTTTTTTTTACACAGAAGTTGTGTAAACGGTATAATTTAATTCCCGCTTTGTTGCTAACCATCCTTGTTTTCTTGTTGGGTTTACCGCTAAGCTCATGTGGAGACTTTATGTGCATGTAAAACCTTTGTGATTCTTATGTTCATTTCTCCATGTTTAGTGCCATATACAGGTCTGGGAGGGTAAAAGTTGCATTTTGGGCCTTTTGCATTTTGGGCCTCTGTGTTTCTGTGTGGATGAAAACATTTCTGGAAACATTACTGTGTGAACGGGAAGAGAGACAGAAACATGTCAACAAACATCTCTGTAGGTAAACCTGTCTCCTCACTGGAGCTGTTTTCTGGCAAGAGTTGTCTTGCAGTGGGAAAGTTCTGGGTTTTTTTTTTCAGCTTCCTACCCTGCCACGTGCTGATGCGTTCTTGAGAAAGGCGTTTAAGCCTAAGTCACCCAACAGTCTGCATATTGGTGTGTGAATGTGAGTGCAGTGTGGTGAATGGGGCTCTAATGTAAAAATCACTGAGTGGTGCAACACACACAAAAAAACACTTAAGGTTGACCAATCATTGATTATTTTAAAAGCTTTCTTGAATTTCAAAAAGTCTGCAAAACAAGACCAGTAGTATGAGAGATACTTTGACAGCTATTAACAGCCATTCATACTTCTTCCACGTTAAAGACTTGAGACGCATGAAGACACTGATATTTCAAAGACTCGTGGATCTCTGGACGCAACTGTTTGGCTAACTGCCAAATCGCTGCAAGAGTATCTTCAAGGTAACTAGAAGAGACGGTTAAATGTGTGTAAAAGGTGAAAGATCATAAACAAAAAGCATTTGATGGAAATTGTATTTACACTGAATACATATTTGATAAAACTATTAAGATATGTGTATGTGACTGTAAGGACATGGTTTGTGTTAATCTAAATGAGAGGCTTCACATCCTGTTTAAGCCAGTTCCTGTTGACCTGCTTGTATAAAAATAAAAATAAAATTAAAAGTGGTGTGGTTACACAAGGTGACACACTTTTACAAAGCAGAAGCATAAAAAATAACACCAAAATTAATAATAAAAAACACAAGCAAAACAAAAAACAGAAGATGTGTCATCATGTGTTTTTTTCTTTGATGTTTCCGATGGAATTCTTTTGTTAGCTGCGTAATCTGTTCATTTGGCGCCTCAATGACACGACCTGAATCACCTTAAAAAGTGTGAAAAAAAAGAAAGAATATGCAGAGAAAATCAGTATGGTGGTGTAAATTTGAGAACAAAGCCACCCACTTAAACACATAACAAAAAACATGCAGGAGAGCAGTCATAGAGAGAGAGGAAACGGTGCCTCAGAGCAGGAGCGAGACCACATACACAACTTAACAACACTACTGCAGGGGCAGTAGATTTATGATTTAACTCTGTGTCACATGAAGGGTATGCATAGTTCTGACTTGTTGCCTACACACAGATTTAGTCATGGATACAGGGAGGGAGTTTTATACTAATAGCCACAGTCATGCAGAATGGAAGTGCATGGGTGATGCTATGATTCATGTTGCTCAGAAAGAAATGCTGTGGAGGAAAAAACTGCCTCAACTCTTGGATTAGAGATGAAACTTTTGCAGTAAATATTAAATCTCTGAGAAGACTTGGAGTTAATCTTGCGAATATGCTGTTCCTTTAATCTTTCTGATAATCTAAAGCCATAGGCTATTCCGCAAAAAACAGGACATTTTCTAACTTTTAATTTCCTTAGGTGGAAATGTGTTTTTAGTTTCTTGATTGGGTTTTTAAAAACAGCCCAATATTTGATCAAATGTGTTAAAAACTGCGTGAAAATAGTGCACAAAATATCTAAAAGAGTGTGAAACTGGAGAATAATAATAACTCATATTTTCTAGTGCACGGGTAATGTAGAGGACGCATGTTGAGTCTGAAAGCTGTATTCCTAACACCCCAACCCTAATGTAAGAGAGAGACAGCCCCTGCAGTAGTGTTGTTAAGTTGTGTATGTGGTTTCGCTCCTGCTCTGAGGCACCGTTTCCTCTCTCTATGACTGCTCTCCTGCATGTTTTTTCATGTTATGTGTTTAAGTGGGTGGCTCACTTTTTCTAGTTTGATATTCAAATTAAGGTTAGATACTTTGATACACTAATGGTACAAAGCAAATCATCAGGAATAAAACCAGGAATCGATAAAAGACCTTAAAGAAGACTGTGATATGTCTAAGTACATCTTACATTTTTTGCAAATTTCCTGACATGCAGTGTAGTGTTTCTCAAAAATCCAACAGAAAATAAACTTTTGTGAAAAGATTTGGTCCAAATAACTAATGGAAACATAGCTTTTTAGATCACAATGTTTGTAGAACCAAACCCCATTGATTATTGTGTCTCCACAAAAATAAGGAAATGTTTTTAACTCTTCTTTTAGAGTATAAGTATTGACCTATCACATCGCCTCCACATATATACGAATGGAGAATAATTGATGCTGCTAAGGTCAAAATGCAGAGTTGGTTTTTTTCTTCCAGTAAATGTGTCAACTTGGGAGTAAACCAGCAGAGGCATTCAAAGTGTCTTTAAATGAAAGCAGGATGCAAAAGAACTCTCTGGAATAGCAATGTATATAAGAGGTTTTTCAGTCTTTTGCTTTGGAAAGTATAATTTCAAAATCCCGTTTTCTCATTTTTTTACTTTTTAAATTTTATTTGCAGCTGGCTTTACACTACATAAACTTTTTGAACCCAAATGCAAAATCCAAATCATTTTAAAATCAAAGAGAACATTTTTTTTTTTATTTCTCTGATTTTTTTTAAAGCAGGACCTTATATCAACTCTATTTAATAAAAAAAACAGCTTCCCTTTTATCAAGAAGAAGCAATATTTAACAATGTCTGGGTATAGTTTTGGCACTATTATAAGGTCTCCAACTCTTGAATAGCTCTTACTATAAAAGTTATATAATATAATATTAATATAATAGATCTTATATAATAGCTATTGAATAATGTCAGAAAACGTTATATTTTTAAGATGTAAAGAAAAGTCTTGTCCTGTTGTTTTAGGCTTTGGCTCAGCTAAAACTGAATTCCTTTCTCAGAGAACTTGTTTCTCTAGAGAGCTCTGACAACCACAACTCTGTTTTAGTTTAACTTAAAAAAATAATTAGCTGTTGTTCTCATTCTGTCACTAATTAACAGGTTAAAGCAGGGGTTAAGGTCCCTATCACATCTCCATCCATGAAGCTCAGTGATTTTGTTGTTTTCTTTTATCTTCTCAACAAATCCAAATAAATCCCTAAAATAAATTTAAAAAGCAGCATATTTACCTGAATACTGAACAAAGACAGAATGATTTTTGCAAGGGCCACTGTTAAGTAGCCAGCTAAGCTCCACAGAAATGGAAATTCCTTAACTTGGTAAAGCAGGCTGGAGTGGGTTGAGTTCAGGGTTGTTGCCACTCCGGTCGGCTCAATCTGGGTCACACACTCTGAATCTGTGACAAATGAGCATATTATTTTTGTTATTGTTATGCATCAGAGTAGAGGGAACCAAAAACATATCACAGCAGTAATGGTTTCTTTAAAGGAATCAAAAAGACAATGTTTTTAAGTTTTAGCACCTTGGTTAAACACTATGACAAAATGGGAAAGGAATATACGGAAATTAGCGAGAAGAGAGGGAAATCTTGTTTATGTCTCAGAGAGTTTCCTGCTTTTTGATGTGGTTCTGGTAGAGGCTTCAAGAGAAAATATTCATTTTTAAAGAGAAACTGAAAAAAACTTTTTGCCTCTAAGTTTTAGCCACACTAGGTATCTGTCTTTAAAGATTCTTAGTTGCTGTGCAAAGCTTACATTAACTAATTACGTTAATAATTGTCAGAACAAGTTTGGACTTTTAATGATTGCTTTAAACTGTTCTTTTCGATTAACAAATTCAGTAATTGGGTGCCCACATTTAAACTGATTGAGAATGTTCTCTAATAAATGTAAGGTGACAATTATACATCCACAGCAAGATACGGCTATCACTTTGCTTAAAAATTTGTAAAGTGTTTTTAGGTTTAAAACCTCACCTTTACTCTTCAAGACATTTTTCTTGTCTGTGCAACCAAATAGCTCAATCTGTGTTTGGCTTCACGAAAAAGGTTTCTTCAGATGACATTAGTCTTGCCATGCGGGCAGCTGGAAATTCCTGTCAGGGCTGAACTTGTCAGCTCTGGAGCAAAAGCATCCTCTCAGGCCATGTTGGCTTTCAACTTCACGTCACTGCCAGTGATACTGGTGTTTTCCCAGTTTTCTAAGTTTCCAGGTCATGGCACACTAAGTCTTAGTGGTTGTTCTTGAATTTCAAAATCAATTCCTTTTTATCTGAAGGAAACAATTTGGATCTTCCTCCAGATTTTGATAAAGCAGTGACACATCCAATTGGGCCCGATACGATAACAAATTTTGCATACACCCTCTGAAGAATTGATAAACTTTAATTTCTAAAGAACATTTACCCCTGCAACTGGAAGATATTTTTAATATCTAATATAAATTAACAAAACAATCGAAACAATAAAACAACTCACCCTTTAGTACAGTTAAATTTTTTATCAATAGTGGAAAAAAGAATTGTAGGATTATTTTTATTGTCTGATATGATTTTTGCAAAGTAAGCATTTCTTGAATTTCTTACAGCATTATTAAAGGATTTGAGAAGTTCTGTGTATAATTGATGGTTTATCGTGGTTTTTTTCCCCCTCCATTTTCTCTCTGCCGCCCTGCAGTCCCTCTTTAGTTTTTTATGATTGTTATTTCTCCATGGCGCTGCAAGTTTTGAATGTGAACGTTTCACTCTAAGTGGAGCCAGCAGGTCAAGAGCGGACTGAAGTCTTCTGTTAAAATCACTGGCGATAAAATCACAGGGGGCAGGTAAGAGAGTAGGAGGAAACTTTTGGAAAACTTCTAGAAAACCTGCAGCCACTTCAGGGGTTAGATGGCGCTTCCTGACAGTTCTCACAGAGGTCTCCTGCTGGATAAAACTGGTGATGTTAAAAAACACGCAGTAATGGTCAGAGACAGCCAAGTCAACAGTAATAGCAAGTAATAACTAGTTTGGCTTAGCTGAATCATTTATGGTTACTGTAAAAAAATTCTTATTGTGATAAGACATTTTATGTATCTTGACAACGACAAATTCCAGTTTAATTATAAAAATCCTCGAAAACTGTATGAGGTGCCATTTGTAAAGTTACACAGTCAAAAATTAACAGCAATAATTATTATTGCAATAGGCCTACTAATTATTATTATTCAGCTTGTCTTAAGAGACAGAAAATGGAAGTGCAGATTTTCACCATGGTATTTATTCCTTTATGAATGTTGGTTTCAAACTAAATATTTAGTTCAGTTAAATATTTAAAAATTTAGTACTAAATGTAACTAAATATTTAGCTAATATGCACATTTATTTGCCGATAAGCGGAAGTGGACTACCAAAATAAAAGCTGGATCTTACTGAACATTGTTTGTGTCACCTCTTTATCAGTGTTTATTTTCTTCTCGACATATGCAACATTTTGCCTTAAAATGTTGAATGAACCGTTTTAACAGCAGAATAGACACTGGACTTACGATGGACTTACAGCAACAGCACTAGTAGCAGGGGTTTATATGGAGGTTCGCAAGGCCCAGCATTAATTTTGACAGTCCACTTCCACTTATCTGGCTAAATATTTAGTGCTGAGTTAAACATTTAGTTTAAAGCTATATATTTAGCTAGCCAGTTTAGCTTGCTAGTTAACTATTTAGCTTCAAACTAAATAATTAGCTGAATAAATATGTAAATATGTAGATACAAATCAGCTGCATAAACAGGACTATTCATTGCAAAGTGAATAAAAAATACAATCCACAGAGGCTGTTTAAAATCCTGCCCTTACCTCTACCCTTATATTAAACTCAGTTTAGACAGCCGGATTCTTAAAGGGTTATGTATCAAGCATGTTTAATGAATGATGAATTTGTAGCTTACCGTTAACCCTTAGAAAGACATAGCCTTCTTTGTTTTTCTGCCCAATATTTGCTCTGATGCTACACATGTAGTTGCCTGAATCTGCAGGCTTTACTCTAGGCAAAACCAGAGTAAGATTCTCTCCAAACTCGACATCCCGAGAAGAGTTGGAGTACTGTGTTAGATTCTTACGCTTCCTGATAATAGGGATTTGGTCCTGTTTAAACAAAACAAACAAACAAAAGGATAAAATGTGTTTATCGGATAAGGCAATGTACAGTAAGAGCTTATATTTACCAGGATTTGTTACAGAGTAAATCTTACCTTGTACCATGTGAATGAGAAGAAATCCATATCACCGAGAACTGGACACCAAAGAGTAGCATCCTCGTTGCAGTTTTGTTGAACTACTTGATGACTCTGGGTGGTTTGAGGCACCAACAGCAGCTGAGAGAACAAAACCAGTAACAGAGAGTTAAATACCATTGCATTGCTGAAAAGACCAGTATGGTTTTATATGGGATAATAACAATTAAATCTGACTTACGCTGATGAACAGTATCACCTGGGACATCTTTTACACTTCATCTGCCTCCTGTGTTTACAGTGAAAATGGGTTTTTTCTATTTTACTTGAAATTGAGTCATAGTTTCCTAAGAAAACAGGAAACAAGATTTTAACCAATAAATCTGTGGAGAACCTATGCCACCAGGTGGTGTCTGAGAAGACTGCAGCCTTTCTGTGGTTTCACAGTGAATGGGGTGACCTTTGGGAAAATCATTGCAAATTCATTTCAATTATTTTTAATTAATTTGTTTTAAATATTAGGTTTAGCTTAGTCAGGATATGAAAAGAGAGTAATTTCCTCTTATGGGTTTGAACCTTTTAAAGTTTAAAAACAAGAAATATTCTCAATCCCCCGGAGACAGAGGGTGGTTTAATCAGTTTGAATGCATCACCTTCCCATTATCGGGACTTCTGATGATGTATGGAGAGCGAGTTGGAGGACCTTAGCGGTATGGGTGGTTGGTCTTCAACATATTTTGGTGTTAAGTCATTTGATGATTCGTAAACTAGTAGGAGTATTTTGAAGTCTATTTTCTGAGCTACAGGAAGCCAGTGTAAGTACTTTAGAACTGGGGTAATGTGCTCTACTTTCCTGGTTCTAGTGAGGACGTGAGCAGCAGCGTTCTGGATCAGCTGCAGCTGTCTGATTGACTTTTTAGGCAGACCTGTGAAGATGCTGTTGCAGTAATCAATCCGACTAAAGATAAACACATGGATGAGTTTTTCTAGGTCCTGTTGCGACATTAGTCCTTTAATCCTAGAAATGTTCTTCAGGTGATAGAAAGCTGACCTTGTTATTGCCTTTACGTGACCCTGGAGGTTCAGGTCTGAGTCCATTATTACACCTAGATTTCGTGCCTGATCAGTAGTTTCTAGCTTTATTAACTGCAGCTGTGTGCTGACTCTTGATCGTTTCACTTTAGGTCCAAAAGTAATTACTTCTGTTTTGTTTCTATTCAGTTGGAGATTAGTTGGTCATAATCCATACCTATTACAGAAAGATCGCTAAAATTATTGAAGACATTGGAGTTAGTTTTAGGTGATTAATTTTAAATAAAAAATAAAGCTTTGTTAGAAGCCTTAATGGCTACATATTTAAGAGTCAAATGTGCCCAGTGGTACTTTTTTAAATGTTACTGAGTTATGAAAAATTGTGGCCATGCCTCCACCACCAATTTAGAGAACCTTGACAACAGTCTAGCAAACTATACCTTTTCTTTAAAGGGATATTCCACCGCAAAGTGAAATTTAGTCTGTCGCCATATTAGATGAGTGAGAAAAAGCATTTTGTAACCAGCCCAGTAATTCTCCTAATCTGGCAGCAGTCCGTTTGCTTTAGCTTAGCGTAAACATTCTAAGTGAATGGTAACAGCTAGCATTTTGTGTACAAAACTCATGAAAATTACTAAATAATGATCCTAATTATTCCTGGTGAGTTAAATTATATAGATTGCAAATAAAAATAATAAGTAACACGAAGGAATTACAAGAGCCGATTTTGACTTGGGACTACATTACAACAAAGCCCCGCTGTAAGTCGCTGCTGCAAGGCGCAAGTATATGACGCAGCACCTAAAAAAGCAACCTAAAAGTGATTTACTCTCCAAAACTCCCCATTTACAGTCATTATGGTGAAATGTTGTAAATGTTATACAGTAAACCTGGAGGTGACAATGTCAGCCAGACGTCACAATTATTGTAGCCCTACAGCTACATTTTAAGTACTATACTGCTAGTGTAGGCTACTAGGTATGTACTTGTAGTTCACAGTTTATTGAAGTATACTTAAAATGTCCCTAAAGTATACGTCAATAAATTTAAAAAATGTTCCAATTTACTCCAAATAAGTATACTTGATAAAATGAACTTCAAGTATATTACTTGTCGCTCAGGGAATTCATAATAGTCCACAGCTCCCAAAGAATTAGGGAAAATAGAACATTACTTACAGCCATTGATGATGCACTTCATTCAGTATTCGTACACAAAAATGGATGGGACCGCCGTATTCTTCAAACGCAGTACCATCTTTCTGGTAGAATCTTGGTCCTCTGGTGTGAAATGTTCCTCGCAAACCATATATTGATTAATTTTCTCCACGGGTGTTGTTGGAGGAATTCCCAGGGAAGCAAGTTATTGTCTTCTTCCTTCTACATTAGATGGAATTCTGTGAAACATTGTGTTGCTGTAGGTCTGCGGCTTGTTTTCGCAACCCTTTGTTACACAAGCAAGAACTTTTCTTGCATTGGACTTATAAAGTATTCAAACTACACCTGTAAAAACTCAGTGCAGCTCACACATTTGTGTTTACGGAAGCAGGTGTCTCTTGCAGACGCTGTGCCATGTCCTTGCGCCTTGCAGTAGTGCTTTGTCGTACTGAAGTCCAAAGTTTAAATCTGCTCCTGTAATTCCTTTATGTTACTTATTATTTTCATTTGCAATCAGTATGATTATTGAGGGCACCGGAGATAATTAGGATCACTATTGAGTAATTTTCACGACTTTTGCACATGAAATGCTAGCTGTTACCATTCAAGGACATTGTTTATGTGAAGATGAAGCAAATGTACTGCTGCCAGATTAGGAGAATAACTGGGCTTGTTACAAAATGTTTTTTCTCACTCATCTAACTCTTCAGAATATGGCAACAGACTAAATTTCACTGAGGGGTGGATCATCCCTTTAAATTCGTAGGTTTTTCTGGGGTGCACTTAGTTTTTCACATACTTTTATGTATTGAATAAATAAAATCATGGAGCTTCAACTGAAATAATCTTTGCAAATCTAATGGCTGATCGCGTATATGTTAAAATCTTTTGAACTGACAAGGGGTGTACTTTCTTTTTACCATGAGTATACATCAAACACAAGATCAGAGATAGTAATGGTAAATGTTTTGGGAAATGAAAGAGGTTTTGAGAGGGTCAATGAGCTCTTTCTTCTAACAGGAGACTCACATCAATCATACACATACATACACACACACATATACACACACTTATGTGTCAGGCTCATCCTGTTGTTTTGGCCACAGGGAACTAACCATTGTATTCCTCTCAACCATATTATTTGTATGTGTCGCTCCTGCTGACAAAGGAGGCCGATATATGGTTATTAATAGCAGAGTGACTTTATGGAAAAGGGAAGAGTGAGGTCTGGATTCCCCCCACTTCATCAAACAATGCCTCAGTCAGCAGCAGCTGGCACTGCAACAGCAAATGCACAGAAACTTTACTAATTTTACAACTGAATATTAGTGAAAATTAGATCTTTTTTTCCCCCCTCCGCCTCCCAGTGGACATCAGCGACTGCAGCTGTGAGCAGTTTTAGCTCTGTGACCTGGAGTAAACTCAGAGCTGGACATAAACTTCAAATGTAAATCTCTCAACATTCCTGAAATATCAGTCAGAGACAGATGTGCTGATATTCCAGTGCTGCATTTAGTAAAAAAAAAAACCTTCCAAAAACACAGGGGAGTTTTAAAGTTCATCCAAACTGCATATCATGAGGAATAAAAGGTCAGAGGAACAGGATTTGCAGGCTGGTGAGACGAAATTAAAAGTGCGCTTTTCTAAAGGCCTAATATTTGGTGTAAATGTGGCAGAGCACACTTGTGATGAAGGGTTTGCACTCTGCCTCTTGGTGTCGGAGCTAAAGGGTGTTACCGCGGTAAATCCCAGAGGTTGTTAGCACGCCCAGCTGCAAGCTCGGGCCTCCATGTTTCTGTCAGCGAGCTTGTTCGCCGCACACTGTCGCCTCTGATTGAGGAAATCCTCTGACTGTTTGCTCCGTTTGCTGAAATGAAACATCCCAATGGTTCCGCCGGCCCTCCCACAGGTCCTGTACGCAGAGACTTTCCCATGAAGACCAGAGCATGTTTACAAGGGTTTGACAGATATATGACTTTCTGATGGACCCTTACAGTGCCACTTTGTTTTAGTGCCAGGGAGGAAGACAGATGACACCATCAGATAAAATTGGCCTTTTTCATGTAATCTAGTGTATCGTTGTTTGTAAAATAGTATGTCATAATAATGTTTTACGTTAAGTTTATTATTATTAAATGAACATTGTTAGCTCCCCTACAAAGATTGTTTAGCTTACTCACAATCCCTATGCAGATGCTGGAATTATTCATGTACGTCACTTTACCTTACCTGTGATGGTTCAACCTAGATCAGCTGTGAAAAACACAGTAGTGGTTCGAGACCAAATTTACCAGGGGAACCAGGGTGGGGCCAGTGTTTTTTTAATGGAGACACAGAACAAAAGAATGATACAAAAAAAAAAGAGGCAATCAATCAAGTTATTCAAAGAGAAACTTGTGGCTTCAGAGCTCCAGGTTGGAGATGAAATTATTTGATAGACGAAAATCTCAATAGGGCTGAAGCTAAAAGAGCTAAATCTTGTTGTTAAAGTAAAACTGTGAACAAAAAAACCTGGTTAGCTAAGGTATCTGTCCCAGCACATAACATCATGATAAACTGATTTGGTATAATCTCGTTCAGTACAGGGCCCAGGACCAGTTCTACAGGGGAATTGTCCCTGTTGACCTCTGTTTAGAATATCCTAAAGGAAAACATAATTTTAAAGTGAATTTATTTCAGTGATTAAATTTTAAAAAGTTAAAGTCATTTATTATCTAGATTAATTGCAAACAGAATTAGATATTTCAAATGTTTATTTTGGTCAACTTTAGCTAATGATCAGCTGATGATCCCCCACAAAATACTGTAGCTTCCAGAAAATGTGAATATTGCATAAGACCTATAATTTTCTTTTTCAAAGAAATGTCAAGTCTTTGACAACACCTTCACGGGAAAAAGACCACACACAAAAAATGGTCTCTTCTAAAGAAACTTGTTGTTCACAAGGAGCTGTATTAATGGAAAGTTGAGTGGAAGGAAAAGGTGTTGTAGAATAAAGTGCACATGGAAAAGGGATAACTTAACCCATGAAATGACTGTAAATGAATGCTCAGTCAAGAGTTGGAGGGCCACAGTTGGAGCTTCAAACGCTACCCCAGACAGACGAAACCAGGACATAACTGTCATGTTCCTTATGTCAAGCCATTACTGATCCAGGGACTTGAGAACCGTCTTACATAGATCGAGGAGAAAAAAGTCTGGAAGTCCTATTTACAGTTGAAAGAAACATTTATCATTTTATTTAGACGTCATGTTCCCAAGTCTGGAGGAAGAGAGGAAAGGCTGGTCGAGGTCCAGTGTGATGTTTCCCCAGTCAGTGGTAAATTGGGAAGTCATGTCATCTGCTGGTGTTGGTCCACTGTTTGTACTCAAGTCCAAAGTCAGCCATCTACCAGGAAATTTCAGAGTAATGGTTTTCGCACTCCTCTGCATGTCGTTCAGAGCGGCAGACAGGAAGTTAGGTGAAAAACACTTGGTTTTGATGGCAAAATTCATTCTCAACATATAACACTATAGTAAATATTACCTGTCTATGTTAACTTTATGACCAGTTGGTTGTTTAAAAGTTTCACGCATCTAAAACATGATAACATTGGCAGAAGTAACACAGTAATGTACAACCTCTGTTAGAGAGCACAGTCCTTTACTGTTATCAGGTTGTATTGCAGATAGTAGGTCGTAGACAGTGGTTTTCTGATTTACAGCCAAATCGTTGTTCAGTTGATTTAAAAATAAAAGCAGCTTCCTCAGCATTTTTTGTATTCTTCAGCCAGCAAAAATTTTCTTCACAGATCGGTGGTGGCGCTACTGTTTTGGGTTAGAAGCAGAAAAGTGTGGGAATTGGTGCACGCTCGCCATCGGCTGGCCATCGCCTCTGCAGCTTGGAGGCACTGGTCAGTGGATCTCTGGTCGTATGCTGGGGGATGGGGCGCCCTCGGGCCTCTGGGTCCATGGCTGGATCTGCTCTGGCGTAGCCGACTGCTGGCGGAACACATGGGTTTGTTGCCGTGTCGATTCCTGGGAGGCAGATCAATTGCTCCTCACACTATTGAACAATATGGAGAAACCTTATATGCACCAGAATGCTCACAGACACACACAGGTGTGGGAATTCCAGTGTTTACAGATGCACTCTTGGGCTGAGGTTACCACAAACACATCTTGTAATCGGTACCATGAGCTTTTCAGTGACACTATTGTATTTATATATCTATTTGTGGGTTTTGGTTGCGCAGTTCTCAGTTCGCATTGTTTGTTTGTTTTGTTTTTTATCACTGTTTTTGTCCCTGTCTCTGCTATCTTGCAGGTGTAGAAGAGTATGGAGCTAAATCAGGGCCATAATGTTTGTGTTTTTGAAAGAAATATTTGAAATTGAAAATATGTAAGCTGAAAACAAAAGTCACGTTTTTATTGTTCACTTTGAAAAACAAAAAATTGGATTCAAAATCAATTGAAATGTATTGAATGTTTATGCTAATTGAAATTTCAATTGTATTTTTATTTTGTATTTTTCTGAATAAACTTTAGTTCAAAATTTTATTTTATTATATATTTTTTCAAGTATGATATATTTTTTCAGATTCAGATCTTTCTAATTAAGGTCAAAAAAGTTCTTTACAGTTTCAGATTTTTCTACCAGCTTCGGATCCTTTTTCTACACTTTCAGATTCCTGTTTTTCAGTGTCAAACTTTTGGCCCTGATGTGGCGTGGTGGGAGGGGCTACACAGAGAGGGGAGTGGAATCATGAGTGGCAGCAGAAGCAGGAGGCTGAAGACGTTCCCTCGATCATGTTGCCTTCAGAAAACGTGGGAATGAACATAATCTATCAAACACCTCCTGGACACTGTATTATTACATGATGGGTAGAGAATACATCATGTGTAACCACTAAAGCTCAGTTATTAAAGCTGTTTCAGTCAGTAGTGTGTACAAATTATGCTGTAAGAGTGATCAATTACTAGCAGTTTTTCCCAACCACTATGTCAGAAGTGGACATTTCCCATGTCCCCAAAGTAGCGTGCACTGTACCTGGCGGGTTGTAGCCTACCTCACTGAAAGATGGCGTCCTCTTCAAGCAATAGCCTTCTGCCGGCGCAAACAACCAGGTAAGTGTTTAATTCTATTATGATTAAACTGAGGAACAGTCCTAATTGTTTCAATCTGTGTGATACTAAGACATAAACAAAGGGAAAAGTACAAAGTATGATGTTCCTCATCAGCTTTTCATGTGCCATCCAGGGCGCCCTGAGGGATTTCATATATTGATGAAAATGACTGGGTTTTCATCCTTTTTAAGAGGACCAACAATCATAATTAAATTGACCGGTTCGATGCATGCAATAAGACACACCTTCTCTCATCTGACGTCCTCACCGAGCTGCTGCCTAGTGGATGGTTCTGATCCGTTCTTAGACGAAACAGACAGTGGGCAGTGCGTTGTACTGTACTGCGTTGCACCGTGCTGCGTGTCACGGAGTTGAGACTGTTTGCAAGACATCAAAGCACTGTGTAGCTTTATAGACGAACAGAGCTGGCATAGCTGGCATATGTGTTTCTGTGTTTGACAAAAGTGGCAAGATCCAGTAGGGCCACATGGACTCAAAATCTATTATAATTATGTGCAAAGTGAGAGTTCATCTATAAATTGACTGAAGAGGATGAAGATTAAATCTAAAGACTGGAGTACGCATTATTGTCCTTTTGAGACTGCTGCCTTTTACTTTTATTATTACATTGAAAATAAAATAATTCATGTTTTATCAGAATATTATTTCAGATTTTTGTTTACATTTTGTTCAGTATGACTTATTAAGTGAACTATTCTTGTTACTAGTAAATTTTCCAATTCGGAAGATTCATTATTTCTAATATTATTTTTCCAGAGATTTTAAAGTCACTTTTGCACTTGTGAAAGCCTACCTGAAGTCTGTTATTTAACTGTTCATTCTAACCACATGGAGAATGCATGCTTTAAATATGTTAAAATCAAAAGTCTTGGCACAATGTTTCAAGACTGGGCCAAATATCCTCTTTTTTGGAAATCAACATATGGTCAACCTGCATATATATATATATATATAAAGTGGAGTACTATAGCAAAAGATGTACTGCTCCACTTTTGAAAGTAAATCAGTTGGGCTTCTACTTGGTACTCAGACATCAAATCTGAGTGCCACTCTGCCAGACAGACACACACACACTAAAAAAGTGTGGCAACCACTGCTCTGTGCTACATGGATGTCAATCCCTAATTTCAATCCAATACTTTTGGAAGAGTTGCCATAAGATTTGGTTGGAGAGAGAGACTTTGTGCCATAACTGGAGAAAAAATGAAACATTGAATGGCAAAAGAAAAAAAACTGTACTAAAACACTTGTTTTGCTGTTGGGACTGGAGAATTACAGAGCGCTCATGTTCGGTCTGTGCATGCATGCAAACACCATACAGGCAATGGTAAAACAGGGTATTTCACCATATGAGCTTCATGAGGCGTTACTATGTCAACATTGTGTTTGCAGCCTGTTTCTCCAACCCCATGCGCTGCTTAGATATAAATCATAATATTTTTCTTTTCACATGTACTTCCATAACAATGACCTTTTACGCATGCAGCAGGGAGTGTACGCTTCTCCTCTCGGAATATGATGTTTTGTTTTGCTGATTACAGCTCTACCAGGCTCAAATGACTTTTGTTTTTGAGAGAGAACTGAGCCTACAGAGTTGCATCACGATGCCACTTAGATTGTTTATTTAAAGAAGCAAAAGAAAATCCTTCTCTAATGTCTGGCAGGATTCTCACCTCAGCCTCTGGGCTTTGGCAGACTGCTTACTGCTGGGGGTTGATTGGCCGAGCCAGCAGCAGAACACAGCAGTGTTACCAGGATCTGTATTGTTCCCTAATTTCTTCTCTGGGATTTCCTCAGACCAGTTCCCTCCACCCACCCATTCTATTCTCTCTGCAGCCCTCAATCATCCTCCCTCTGTCTGAAGGTCCTGCCAAACTTTCTGGCACATGAAAAAAATTGTTCTTGCATGTCTGAGCAGACACAAGCGGCTCCTCGGATGGTTTTTCTCCCCCACAGAAGCTCAGCTGACGTTCAGGCAGACAGACTTCCTCCTCGGCGTGGAAAAGTGTCCATGTCCAGTAAAATAGGAAGGGAGGCGTCTGAACCTCAAGCTGCAAAATGACACAGAACCATCAATATCTCTGACATCCAGGTGGGACGAGGGGCCATCTCATGCCGAAATGGACTGTGTGAGCAGAAGCTATTAAAATATTACCATGTGCAAGCTTTGTCTAACAAGATCTCCTTGGCAAAGGTACAAAATGCTGAGGATAAGCACCCATCTGGGAATCAGGACAGCGTTCCCAGATGATGCTGAAAAAACGTTTCACATCCTTCCTGTTTCTGGTTCATCTAGTTTTTCTTCTCTTTTTTCCCCAACATGAGCAGGACTGCTCTGAGCTGTCTAAGCTGTGGTTTGTGTTTCATCTGTAAAGGCGTTTGCAAGCCGCCGTTGATCAGCAGGATTCATCAAGCCGTCCTTCCAAAATGAAATACAACTGCTTCCTGTTATTATTATTTTTTTTTTTCTTCTATTAGCATGACAAAACAGGCTTTTCAGCATATGTCTTCATAAACATGAACACCAAACTTGGTTCTCTCATTCGTTCGAAGACAGAATAGTTGTTAATAGGTCAAATAAAATCTCTTTTAATCACTTAATGTCAGTTAAAATACAGCGACATTTTGAAAAATTAAACATGTGAATTTAAATTTTTTGCCATTGTTTGAACAGCTAATTTAACTCATGAAAATGGGATCATTCAGTTCTTTTGTGAAATTTATCCAGTTTGTTTGTAAGACTTGTAATACTCTAAGTCTCAAATTTTTTAGCCAAACTCAAAAACTAGATGAAGATTTCTGACCAATCCTGACAGTTCACGGGCAAATCTGCATTGTTCTTGCAATTTCTTTTCATAAAACGTGGATATTGTTATGGATATTGTTATGTAATCATCTTTCTGATTATTAATGGGCCTTTTTTAGGTCCCATGTTAGAGAGGTAAAGCTCATGTCATCATATCCTTTTTTAAAGCAAATATTGCAGATTTTTAGGAAGAAATGTCTTTTTTTTTTAAGCTATTTTTTATAAACAGATTTTTGTGTGTGCACACACTATGTTTGGGAATCGGCAAGTGCTATATGTGTATGTTTTTATGTATTTAGACTATATGTATTTTATGTTTGTATAATCTTGTACAATGCTTAGGGGTGTAATGGTACACGTATGCACACCCAAAATATCTGGTACAGCCTTGTCGGTTTGATAGGCGAATTTATTGTTTCATACAGGTATTTCAGGTATGTTTCATACCTGAACATATGCAGAATGATTATGAGCGCAAGGCAACGTTCTGTAACGCAGCTTTAACAAGTGGCACCACAACCACATAGAGAGGATTCCCAGCTATCACTAAGCTCTGCTATTTGGAACCATTAAGGTTTATCATGCAGCTACAGTGGACAAATAAAGGTGGACTGAACCAAATCATTATGTCAAAGTAGGCATCAGCAGTATCAATAGCAATATGGTGCATAGCTTGCTGTGCATTTAGTTGATTAATTCACCTGAAACAATATCAAGCATAGTGTAAATCTGATCAAGTCCAAATCCAGCTGCCTGCAGCATTCAACCAGTCCAAAATGCTGCAAAGTACAAGTATTGCAAAAACACAACTGAAAATCCCCAACAGCTACACTTTTATGGTGCATTCTAATACATCAGATACACTGCATTGTCCACATATCAGAACAACTAAAAAATGACTTAAACCTTTTATATTCTTAAATATCTGCACAGTCCTATTAAAATCATCCATCCATCTATCCATTGGCTATAATCGCTTATCTTTTTTGATAAAAAATGATCTCCAGTCAGGTTTATGATGGCCACATTTTATTTGTTTCTTTTGATTGAAGCATTCTGAAAACGTACCAAATTGTGACTTTTGTGTAGTATTACACCTCTATAATATATTGTATTACCCATCTCATTTATCTCCCTGATTCCAAGATGTGTTATCCTTCATTCCTGAAAGTTTTCCCTACCCTCACTTATGCAGATTCTATTTGTGTTGTATATGGATTATTTTTCTGTAAACTATTTTTGTTTTGTTTTTCCTTTTAACTATATTTTAACTATTTTTAGCTTAGATTTGCTCTACAAGAAACTATATTTTTACATATAAATGTTCACACTAATTTATTTTTTTTTAGGTGAAAGAT
Source organism: Valencia hispanica (assembly GCA_963556495.2). Lineage (NCBI taxonomy): Eukaryota > Metazoa > Chordata > Actinopteri > Cyprinodontiformes > Valenciidae > Valencia > Valencia hispanica. Next base: position 44,730,943 of record OY747709.1, on the reverse strand, counting down.
TATCAAAACGATTGAGAATAACAGAAATCCAGAGATTTCCAATGTTTCAGAAAACATTTATCACTTAGTTGTGGATTAATTTAGGATATTATGTTGTTTGTTGTAAAGTCTGACAGAATTCTGAGGTTTTACATTTTAACTGGAGCAGATGATTTACAATCACAACTTTGTGTGGAAATTAGACAACCTTGAAGTTAAAACCTGAATTTGTGAGTGAAGTGATGAACTAAATCCAAAAAGAATTAATAAATATAACAGTCTGAAAGTTAAAATCCTTACAGCTATTGAAAGAATATGTATTTTAAAATCTATAATAAAGTTATTGAAGGGATATCTTAAAACAGAAAAAGAGGAGTATCTACAGTATTTTTAATGTGAAAAACAGTAAATGTGATGTGCTGGAACAGATATACTGTAGCCTACTGACATCCAGAAAACATCTAAGAAGGAACGACTTCCTTCATTTTAGCAAGATGATATCAAAACACAGTTTGCATGTGGGAAATATTCTCTGCAGGAAATATTTCTGAGGCTGAACCACCCTGACTGCAGTTCACATCTGGTTCAGAGCATTTTTTTTCGTTTAGACTATGTAATTATTAAACAGTTAATATTTAACAATTATAAAGCAGCTATTGGTCTCCAGAGTTACCCAAATGCTGTTCAGAAAGTGAAAAAAGAGGTGATACATACAAGCGGTAAAAAATAAATAAATCCCAAACTCCAGCTTCTCTATAAGCTGTTGTGGACACAATAAATGTCATAGTTGAGCATCTGTTAAATTGTTTTGGTTTTATTTTAAGGCTCATAACTGACCAGCAGTAACTTTCTGTTTGTTGTATACTGACCTTTATGTGTTAGATATAAATAATAGTATTTAATGTAATAAAATGTATTTAATGAAATAAACTACTGATTAAGTTAAGTAAACTAAGTTAACCTACCATTTATGAGCAAAAAGTTAAATTTTTTACGTTTTTGCAATACATTTTCCCTCCTGGTTTATCTCTCCATTTTTAAAGTGTATTAACTGAATTAACTTAATTCTTTAAAAATTGCACCATGTAAGCCAGAAATACGAATATGAAGAAAAAAATCAATGTTTTCCTCATGTCATCAGCCATTCTGCCTATTTTACAGCACAAACTGGCAGATCACAGAAGCTTTAGGAGTAAGAAACCTTTCCAACAACAAAAACAAAACACTGTTTTGGGGATTAAAAAAGACAAGCATCCGTGGAAGACAAACTCAGCAAAGCAATGAGGTAAACTTGAGTTCCCAGACGGGTCCTCTGGGCCCTCACTTCTTGGACATCTTCAACAGACCCAAAACTGATCATGTCTGCTGTCTTTCTGTCTTTGCATTAACTCATCTCTTCTGCACTGTCTTTCCCAACAATTTCATACCTGCCAACTTGTTTAGAAAAAAATCTCCGATTTCAGATTTTGTTGAAAACTCACCGTTGGGTTTGTTCCGCACCAGAGAGCTGTACATCTGGGTCCCAGTGCCGGATGATGTCAGGACTGGCGATGACCCAAAGCCCACCGCACAGAGAGTTCCTCAGAGAGGCCGGCTGTGCACTATTTTCCCCCTTCCTCTGCCTACGTGACATCTTCCGGCCTGGGGGAGCCTTGGGGAGCCATTTAGGTCGGCCTCGGCCTCTGAACATGGAGGACGAATTTGACTTATGCCGACGGGGACAGGTTGGAGACGAAAACTGAAGGAAGCCTGCACCTTTACCTGACTAAAAATTCTCTTTCCATTCAGCCTCCTGAGCCACCGGGGAGCCTGCATCTTCTAAATCTGCAAACTGACGATAAGTGATGGCAGACAGGAACTCTGACTAGGCTGCAGTTTGCACGGTAGAGTGCCATCTGAGGATCCAGAGAAAGCAGAAAGAAGTCCAAAGAGACTGGGCTGCTTTTGCTATCTTCAAGGGAAAGTTGTTTTTGTTGACATAGATCTGTGGGGAATCTCAAATACATCAGGATAAATCTTTAGCTTTTCCTGACAACGTGAACTAAACCACTAACAAGAAAAGATGAAAATGGGGCAAGACTAACTGCGTCATTTGCCATCATTACATTTTACTTCACTTCAGAGCTTCAACCTCTCACCTCTCACCCCATCTCGTCTTGTCCAGTGGGCCCATGGCGGTGATTTATCCCTCTGACACACCAACAGCTGTGTTGGGGCTCCGAGCAGAGTGTGGGCTACTATTTGCCATGACTAATCGGAAACAGACTTCAAAAAAAACCTGAATGGTGAGATTTGAAGGGAGAGGGGGGCATGACACTAGAAACCCTGAACCTTTTGCTGTAAGCTCCGGCAATTTCCCAACATGTTGGCTGAATCCATGAAAACACAAAGGTTTGGAAGATGCAGAAAACATTTAATACTCATCCAAAATAACAACTATGAGCTTTAAAAATGTTTGTTTGCAGGAATTTTTGGTGATTTGTGTCAAACAGAAACAGATCCAGTTGCACTGCAATACCCTAGGACATGCACTTTAGGTGACCAGGTCCAGGCCTAAATAACCTTAGATTTTGACAAGGGCTGTCAAATGTTAAAAAGTTTTAGTCTAATTAATCACAGGGTAAATGTGAATTAATCACGATTAATCATGATTAATTAACATTCCTACATAAGACTGAGAAAGTACAATTTTCGGTGTAAATAAAGGACAAAGCTGGAGGCTGTTGCTCTTTTTTTAAAAGGAAATACAGGAGAGATGCATTCAACCTTTGTTTGGAATTCCACTATCACACGTATAACACGTGATCCTTTTAACCTATTCATCTTTTAGCCAGTTCCTGAGGCAAACTAACTAGTTAACATTTTTTGAATGTAAAGCTGACCGTTTATTATTAATTTTGGACAACCCTTAGCATCCTCTTCATGGGACTGTCCTACAACAATAGAGTGACGTCAGTCAGAGGCTTCTTTACTTTCACTGCAAAACAGACTGCTACAGGAGATCTCTCCTGCCCCCAGCCATCAGGATCTACAACAACTCCTTGAAGAATTAAATTGTATGAGCTACAACTACACTTAATTTCTCTCTGGGATCAATAAAGTACTTTTGAATGTAATTTTTCTGAATGATAGAGGGATTATTTGTTTATCAACACCACAATGCATGCACAAATGGTGTGACACCGAACCTTTACATTAATCCCAGCTTCCCACTGCTATTATTTGCAGTTATCTTATATGACCATTTTAAATTATCTGATCGTTCCAGTCGCTTCTTCTGATCGCTTGCAACCAAAGACATCTTTTGTTTGACTTGAAAGGGGCAAGTCGGTGGAATGCATGTTTGTTGTTTTTATCAAAGCACAAGACAAAATAGCATCTCTTTCTGCAAACTACAGGCACAGCAGAGAAGGGTGTGACGGACCGACAATCTCTAGTGTTTGCAACTGAGAAGAGACGTTCACATGGAACAACGAATGCAGTTTGGGTCTGCCATGCTGTTTACATGACGAGGGAGCACTGAAAGCGGCAATGGTTGAATTGTGGGATAAACAGGGCAGGTCATTATGTGCATGCATTAATTGTATTTAAGAAAAATTAATCTAGTTAATTTTACAAATTAATCAACCTGCTTTAATGCGTTAATTTTGACAGCCCTAATTGTGACACATCCATCTTCACCAAAATTGTGCAACAAGATGGTAAAAATGCCTTTCATTTTGATAAAATATATTTTATTTAAAAGATCTTCCAAATAAAGAAACAAGACCATTAAGTTTCAAACAAATGCACTGCATCTTTGAAAGTGGATGTCTCAGTCAAGTATAAATATTCTCTTCTTTGGTGCCACCTTTTGAACCAGCATGTGTGTACAGGTACGTGAGTGTGTGCCTCTTGCTGCGCCAGCTTCAGCTCCTTCCCTGAGAAAGTCTTTGAGGGTTTTTAGGTTGCAAAATGGTCTACTGATGGCGTCCAGTCAGCGCCTCACTCGCAGCGGACCGAGTCCTCGCATTTTCAAACAGTCTTTCCCATCTTTAACCTGAAAGTAAAGAAGGAAAGGTGCCTTGGTGATTAAAAAAATAGTGATGCTGAATGAATCTACACCAGATTACTTGCATCCCTCCTTTTTTTTACAACTTTGCAATTTGGAGGTGTTGTCTGTCACATCATATGAATGTACTGAGCAAAAAAAAAAAGAGGAAATACAGCCATCTGTTTGAGGAATGTTTCTGCTAGCATGAAGCCTGTGTGGTGCCAGAAAGGTGTCCAAATTGAATTCAGTTCAATTCAAATCAAATCCCCTCGTAATTCTTTGAGGAGCAAAAAGAGTAGCAAAAGACTCGCAGAAACAAGAGAAATATGCGACACTAAAAAAAATAACAAAAAAGACTATGATCGGTGATAAGCAGATGAAACATAAAATAATTATTTTTTTTCATGTTCATTTAAATGCATCAAATCTAAGAATCCCCATAATGCGTGGTTTATAAATACATCAACCATTAGAACATAGTTTAACACAGTTTTTTTTTTACATAAATAAAAATCTGAGAAAAGTTAGGGACATGGTTTGATGCACAAATTGGAAGTAAATTTATAATTCATTTATTTGCTGTTTGATTCCGATCAAAAGACATGCAGTTCATTCTTAATCTTTTATGTGTTGAAGTCGAAAGAAAGAAAGAAAGAAAGAAAGAAAGAAAGAAAGAAAGAAAGAAAGAAAGAAAGAAAGAAAGAAAGAAAGAAAGAAAGAAAGAAAAAAAAGGATTAGGCAGATCAGACTTTAAAGAAAAATGGAAACTGGTGTATACCAGGGAAAAAGCTTGATTGGCTTAACATTAATAAATCTATGATTACTGTTGCTGGTAGTGTTGAAAAACAAATACTAAGAAAATGATCTGAATTGGCTGAATGTCAACGGGACTTTTTGTAAGATGAGGAACATCTGAAGAATTGAAAAGAAAAGAATAGAGTTTATTGTCAATGTATGGTGGTAGTGCAATAAAGTTAGGAGAAAGCGTTTGCAGTTTATTGCATTTCAACTAAATAAATAGACATTTTTAAAGGTCAAGAAAAATAAAGGACAAGAGTTTTAAACGGGTTTTAAAAGTGTGACAGTCAAGAGGAAGAAGTTGGGTCTGTTTGTGCATTCAGTGGATCTGTACATTTTAAAACCATTTTAAATGCAACATCAGAGCAAAACTTGTCGTCCGTTTAATGACCAAAATGAATCTAGTTATAAGACATAAAGATTAATTATTGAATGTATGGCTGTAATATCGTTAAAAATGGTGCGTGCGTCTTTTGCACCCTTTTCCAAGAAAACTTCAACGTTCCGTATCTAGCTTATTCGTCTTCTTTTTTTTTCTTTTATTGTGTTCTTGATTTTGGAATAACAGCTTAAATTGAAAAACAACAAAATAACCGCATGCCAAAAACCGTCTGCGCTGATGGGATGGCAATAAGCGGGTTATGATATGCAAGTCTGTCACGTTCTGATGCTCTACCTATTTAGGTCAAATTAATATAAATATGGTTGCATAAATCGGTATTTACCCCTTTCCGTTGGTTGCTCAGACAGAAGGTGCAGATGGTGCGCGGCTTCTTCCCTGCGCTCTCGCCCTGCGCATGGACCGCGCCGAGGCAAGGCTGTCCCTCCGCGTCGGCGTCCCCGATCAGAAGCACGTTGGCCAGGTGGGAGATGTAGCTAGACGCGAGTCGGAGCGTCTCGATCTTGGAGAGCTTTCTGTCCACCGGCTCGGTAGGAATGAGAGTCCGGAGGGCCGTGAACGCCGTATTGACGCTCTGGGTCCGGCCCCTCTCCCTGGCGTTGGCCGCGCTCCGCTGCTTCATCACCCCCGCCGAGTCTCCCTCCAGTTTGCCGGAGATCCCCCTCCGTTTCTGCGTGGAGCCGCAGTAGCTTTGCTCAGAGCTGCCGTCGCTCTCGCTGCGGTTCTCGTCGTCCTCGGAGGTGACCGTGAAGTCTGTGAAGTCCGAGTAGATCAAGTGCGTCGCCACTGGCCGCAGCATGGCAAAAGTCATGATTATAAAGTAGCAGCGACTCCTTAATCCGCTTCAGAGTTGCTCCAGAAAACAAACCAGGCTGGTAGGCTGCATCTACATTTCCATGTGGGACTGAGAACCACCAGCCAAGGCTTGCAAGAAAGCTAACCAAGCCTTCATAAGTCAGTTTGTGATGGCCTACTTCAAGGATGGACGGACCAACAGGTCAGTTGGGCTCTTATAGCTGGATGGGAGGAGCTGGCTGCTCAGACTCAATATTATTCTGCTCCAGTCCCCTGCAAAATGTTTATTTTCTCTGACTCTAATATACAATCTCAAGCATTACGTTGCAGAAAATATCAACTTGTCTATGTATCACAAATGAAAAACACTATTTTCAGACCACTAATCATTTTTAAGATTAGGAAGAGTAAAAAATCAATATTTGCTTAAATAACCCTGATTTTCAGTCACTGTGTTCATGTGTCTTGGCTCGCTCTCCAGCTTTCAAATAGCTGTTGGGTTCAGACAATCACCTAATCAGTGCCTCATTAAGCAGAATATTTGCCTGTCTGGAAATGGAAAGGCTGTCATTCATGTAGAGTCGATTTCAGAAAAAAATAACTGGTCTTATTTTTTTAGAGCTGTAAAAAAAAATTGATGAGAAAATCTTGTAAAAAGCTGAACTCGATTAATCAGTCCAGATATATTAGAGAAAAAATATTCTCCTTCATCTAAGGAGCTGTTTTTTAATAAATAAAATTATGAGTGTAAGTGTAAACACAAAGTTGCACTTTTTGCCACATTTACACAAAGTAGTGTATTATAGTGAAGAATCAAAGTGATGCATTGTTTTCAACATTTTTGCAAATAAAATTCTAAATGCATAACATGCAATTATATCTAATCCCTTTCACTATGATTACCCTAAAAAAGATCAAGTGCAACAGATTGCCTTCTTATTAGTGAATAGAGTGTGTAGTTTATTCTCAGTATAAACACAGGTGATAGTGGAAAGAGTATGACACAACCGCAAACCTACTACGACATGGCTATCTGTGTAATCTAACAGTTCTGGTAAGGAGAGCATTGGGGAGCGAAGAAGACACAAGGCCCTAGTAGCTTTAGAGGAGTTGTAGAAATCAGCAACTCAGATACAAGAGTCTGTTGACACGACAGTTGAACTTATTTTTAGGCCCACGTGCAAAGTGCTGTGGGCAGTGAAAAAACTAACACTGCAAATCACCCTAATCTCACCATGTCTGCTGTAAAACACGGCAGTGGCAGCATCATGCTGTGGGGGGTGCTTTTCTTCAGCAGCATCAGGGAAGGTAGTCAGAGTTGATGGTAAGATAGATGGAGCTAAATACAGGACAATCCTGGAAGAAAACCTGTTGGAGGCTGCATCGGACTTGAAGGTAGGGTGGAGGTTCACCTTTCAGCAAGATACAACCCTAAACATATAAGCATGATGTGCTTCATGGCCTAGTCAGAGTTCAGAATCTGTTGCAAAACCTGAAAATAGATGTTTGCAGACTTTCTTCCTCCAGTCTGACGGAGCTTGAGCTACCTTGAGCAAAAGTTGATGAGCAAAACAGGTAGAATAATACCACAAAATTATTGCTGCTTTAATTACAGCGAAAGGTGGTTCCACAAATTATTGACTCAGCGTGACACCAGCACCACTTTTCAGATTTTTTATCATTAAAAACCTATGTAACCCCTGTAAGAGTTTCCTTCCACTGAACAAATATACACTTCTTTGTCCTGATCGATCACATAAAATCACACAAAAAATATACTAAAGGTTGTGATTGTGATCTGACAGATATCTCACTTCTATCACTATTTGCAAGTTTCAGAGGTTGGTTGTATTAACTATTCTTTGCCAGGACTTTAGGAAGTTAGAAGTCTTTTTAGAGGCATTTAGGGACCAATTATAGTCCCTGTATTTTTCTATCCTGAAATGTTTATTACTCTGCCACACACTGAGCTCTGCTTTTATTAGCTGGTAAAACAAAAAGTGTAAGACGTTCTTTAATGCAAATACTCTCTTCAGGGACAGACATTGAATTTGTGCATTTATTGTAAAAAGGTAGCGCGCTTGTTAGAGCAGTCGATCCTGCTGGGATGTGCCCCTGCTTTAAGACAGCAGGAGAAAGTTAAGTGTGAGTAAATAAACAATGAACAGATGATCCTGGAATGACAGGGATTTATTTGCTCGCTGCCCCGGGTTCAAAAAAACAAAGCGGTGGCAAATGGATGATTTAACCCCTCCAAGCCACATAAACTCAAGCTGGCAGCCAATTCAGACACTTCGGTGTGCCTCAGCTGCATCAACAGTGAGAGATCAGACACCCTGATTGCCAGCTGAAAGAGCACACAGGTCTTTTAGGGGACAAACACTAAACATAGGGTTCTCTTTAGTTTGATATGACATACTTTTCCAAGTTCTTGTAAGTTTTATGAGATCTGTGTTAGTTTTTTATCTTCTGCTAGGATATCTGGTAATTGAACCTTCCAAGAATCAACTAATCCTCTGAATTATTAGCCAGCAAATGATGCTGCTGCCTTCCTTTCTTTAGCTAATTACACAAATCATGAACTCTTGCTGGGGCTTTAATAGATAGCAGGCGGTGTACTGGTGCAAGCAGTGTCCAAATGGAGCCACGAAATGCTTTGGTGTCCTTCTGGACTGGGGAGATCTGTTAATCCTGATGAGGCGAAAGCATGTTGGTTTTGCCACCTGCTGAGGCTTGTGTTGTTGGATTTCTGAGGTCTGGGAGAAAACAGAGAGCCACAGAAAACTGATTATGCACATTTTCATTTAAAGGCTGCAGGTGCATAGATTCTATGTTTAAATACCAAAAATACCATCCTGATCCTTTGGTTTCTTTTGTCTTGCAATACAAATTTGTTAGTAAAAAGTCTTCACAGCTAGTGTAGACGTCGTCCCCGACTTTACATGTCCACTTTGTCCACTGGATGAACTCTAATAAGAAACTGATGTAGTTAAAAAAAATCACTTTGTAATTTAATTATATTTTCTTTTTCAGCGTACAATTAAAATAACATGAATGAAATGCAATTAATTAATCTCTAATGATCCAGAAATCATTTAGAATTTTTATTTGTTAATTTTTACCTCTTTTTTGCAAAGGTTGGGAAAACTTTTCCTAAAAAAATATAAATCATTTTGACCAATAGATAGGTCATAAATGTACAACCTTTTCATTTGCCCAGAAAACCGGCCTATTAAAAGCATCCAAATACAAATAAAGACAAAAAAATGAGAAATGAAATGCCTGTAAGAGTTGCTAGATGAACAGACATTGGTTCTGTAATTGTAAATGGAAAAAACGGCTTCATATTTTTAGAAATTAAACCAGCAAACCTGCTTGCAACCCCCTGTGTTTGTCTCTTTTAGCTCAGTGAACTTTTCTATATAGCTTTGTTCTCATAAAAGAAAGGAGAGTTTTTCCTCTCCACTGCCTCTACATGCTTGCCCACTAGGGATCGCTGAGGGATTGCTGTGGTTGGAGTCTACACCAACAGGGCCCAACTTCAAGTCAAGGACTCGATGCAATCTGCTGGGATTCCTTAAATAGAAAACTTTTTAACTGTTTGGAATGACTGTATGATTGTATTGAAATGACTTTTCTTGTAAAGTGCCTTGAGATGACAACTGTTGGGAATCGGCGCTATATAAATTACCTGAATTGAATTGAATAAGATACTGTGTACCTGAAGCAGCCTAATTCAATAAAAGTTAAAACGTGTGGAATAGTAAATTCAATTCAAACTTTATTGAAAGGTTCCAAGTCCATAGCTACAAAAATTAAAAATGACAACATACAAACCACAATAAAAATATAAAATGAAACACATGTGTTGGAGTGGCCTAGTCAAAGTTAAATGACTTAAATGTCATTAAATAGGCTGTTGTTGCAAGACAGTGTTTTGTGATCTTTTATTAGGTTTTATGGTAAATATCTTTTTTCCACACAGAGTCAGGCTGGTTCTGATAGCTGTTTTCCGTTAAAAATAAAATTAGAGCACTCATCAAATGAATCTTACTTTGGAAAATTCACAGTTTTGTCCCATGAAATAGTGCAGAGCATGACCCAAATGCAGGCAGGAGGCAGGTGAAAATAAACAGTTTTACTTGAAAAAGGAAAATTAAAAATGAATATACACTAAACTCCAGGTCGGAATCCAAAATAATACATCACAAGGGGAACACAGAGAAACATGCTGGTCTGACCAACTGATAGACATTGAGAGTGCATTCACACCCACCCTGTTTAGTGTGCTTTAATCAAACTAATTCATTTAAAAAGAAAGTCCAGCTCTTTTGGGGAGGTGTGAATGTGCAATCAAACTTTGATGTGGACCTAAAAAGATAACTCTGGTACGCCTAAAAACCTAGGTCTCCGCTCGATTGAAGTGAACAGTTCGATAGGGAACCTAAGTCTCCTCCCCTTCCAGTCAGCCCATGGATCCCCTGAACGAAAAAAATGAAAGAAAGTCAATGGAGTGATAAAAGTTTTTTTTTTTTGGTCTGCTTTGCCTCACGCCCTGAATCACACATATGCTGTATCTAAATTTAAATGATAACTAATGATATGTGTTTCGACTGTGTTTGTCATGTGATTTGTGATTTATTTGCCTGTGAAAATTCGTAATTGAAAAAAGACAAAAAATCAGAGGTTGCATATGTGACCTTAGCTAACATGAGCTAGCACTTGAAATACTCACCGAGACCTTGCAGAGCTTCTCCTGCATGCTGACTCTCACTCGACTATTTCTTCCCCAGCATAGCTGCCACTTTCCACATGGCTAGATTTATAGTGGTTTTCTCCATGTTTAATGCTCCTTCCTTCGTCCTGGAAGAAGGATGCGAAGCTCGCTAAAACTCACAGCGATTATTCTTCTTCTCCTTGAGTGGTTTGGTGATGTTAACTTTTTTAGATGAGCAGCTGTAGTCCACTACGTGTTTTCATAAAACCTAAAGTAACTTCTGCCTCGTGTCAAAAATTAGCACTTTCTCTGCATCAGAATGTGTCTTTATTCACGGACATCATATGTTAAATCCATGGCTCATTTCAAATGGGATCAGAAAATAACTCCCATCGCTCCATTAACTCTCATTCATATTTTATCATATTTTACAGTAGGGGACCCATGGACTGGAAGTAGATGGGCGTGACCTATGAATATTGATAGGGCCGAGGAGGCTCGAAAAGCACGAAGTTGACTACAGCGCTGGACATTCTGGGTGAATACAACCAAAACAACCGTGGAGCAACTCTGCCTCATTCTCTGCTCATGCTAAGTCCATCCAACGTATTTGTGTGGAAGTGTCCCTGTGTTCAGGGCTTGTTGGTGCAGCACTACAGGCAACGGGTAAATATGCTGCTCAAAAGGTTTGGATGGTTTGACAAAATGCAGAATGAATGCAAACAGCACCAGCTAGAAATAGGCAACAATGTTGCCCTTTTGGTCCCCAGTCTAATCGAGTCTACCGGACTAGAAGATGTGAAAACAACCTTAGACTGGAGAGTTGATCACTAAACAAGGAGCAGTTAGTGGATCTGAAAGAGGGTGCTGATAGGGTACACAGGGAACAAAGGAGTGGAATATCAAAATAAAGCTGAACACCAAAACCAAAGTCCCAAAGATCATCACATTGTGTCTTTTATTTTCAGGGCCTAACATTAATAATGACATGCTGTTCTGGAGCCATGGATTGTTCTTTGACAAGAAACAATAGTTTTTTAAAAGGTACCCAAGTGTCTCCTAGTGAGTATGACCTGATAACAGGTCCAGGAGGGAAAACCCTAACACCCCCCTTTGCAGATCATTCTGGGGGAATCCATCGCATTCCCAGGCTAAAATGGGTATGATCCATCTAATGAGGTCTTGGGCTGTCCTGGGATCTTTTCCCAGTGGGATATGTTTGGAAAACCTCCAAAAGGAGGCCCTCAGATCAGGTAAGCTGGCTCTGAAAATGTGTTGTGGTGTCTCTTAGTGTGTGGTCTTCCTTCATCGGAATCCTATACGAGCTCTTAGCATGGCCTTTCCCCTGAGGACACTTTGCAATGATAGAAAGAATCGGGCTACTTCAAACCCTGCATGTTAAGCGGATTATTTTGCACAGGGACAAACAGTTTCCACAACAATGGTTGTCCACAATGTATTAAGTGAACATCTCCACCGTTACACTGAGAAACTCATGTGCTGAAGAGGAAATGAACTTGAAATGGAGGTTTCAACAAGGCAACGACCCCAAACACAGCAGTAGGAGGCAACACCTTGCTTCCAGACCAACAAGATGAACGTTATGGAATGGCCTGTCCAACGCCAGGATCCTTAACAGAATAGAAAACCTGTGCGGTGACATCAAACATGCTGTTTCTGAGGCTAAACCAAGGAACATTAATGAAATAATACATGATCAAATCATTCTGGGCTGGAATAGCTGTTTTACAGATGCTAGCATCTGGTAGAGTCAATTAAATGCAGATGTGAAGCAGATCTCAGAAACAATAGTTTCAACTAATACTTCATCGTTTTTCTTCACATTTTGATTAAGAATAGAATGTGCTGTATTCCCAATACATATGCATCTATGCACATAAAACATATTCTAAGGTTTTTGAGCTTTACACACATTTTTAAACACACTACTTTCATCATGAGCGCAACTGTTGGGGAGAAACTCCGTGACCACCCTGTCAGTGATCTCCAACCCTGGTCCTAAGGGTATACACTCCTGCATGTTTTAGATGTTTCCCTGCGCCAAACACCTGATTTAAATCAGTGGCTCATTAACTGGCCTCTTTTTACTGATGGGGTAATTTGGATGTTTGAGTGAGGTTTGTAGGAGCAGGGAAACATCTGAGACATGCAGGGCAGTGGGCTGCAAACACAGAGGTCAAGGCCCTCAGATATACTTGTCTCAGTGAGTCCTCTCAACCCATGTTTTTATTACTTTTGACAAAGTTGTGAGTTTTATAAATGAATGCATTTAGTGTCATTAATAGTAGCTTTTTGTGTTAGATAATGCATGAATGTATCAAAGTGGACTATTAAAATGAAATGCCCTAGATGGTTCAAAACACCAACCTGTCAGAAAATATTTATTTTTCTCCTAGGGTTAGACCAGCCCCTTTTAAATGAATAGAGTAATACCAGTTGACCAAGTTTGCACAATTTTTTATGATAATTTAGACATTTTTTACCAAGGAAACTCTCCTTGGCAGAGCAAATCTCTGCAAATGTCCGTGTAAATGTTTAAGCCAGCCTAACCGCAGCCTATGTTTGAAGACAGTGTGCCAAATAAAACCTATTTCTATTTTATCCCAAGTATACTTTTACACAACTACACAGAGAAAGATTCGACTGCAGTGTCTTTCTGGGGTGAGGTCAGAGGATCAGTGGAAACGGCATTGCAAATCTGGCACAAATTACACGCCTGCTGCCACCGGCGGGCTGAGGGAATTCCGGATAGGAAGCTGTGAGAAATCCTCAACCACTCAAACACCTAAAGTTAAGACTCTCTCAGGAGGATTTCACTGGAACACTTTCCCAAGTGGAACAAATGCGTGAGCTGGCTAACCGGAGATCATTTTTCAGCTTGCATTTTTAATGTTGACACATGTTACAAGAGGGCAACAATAAACTGGTGAAGATAGATTACTTTCCAAACTAAGTTCACTTTATAGATCTCGTCCAACCAATAAAAGCAATCAGAGATTTTAAGCCAGAATTTCTTTCGATCAAGAGTTTTGTCTATGTGTTGTCTGCACCAGTCTTATTCGCCCACCTGCTAAAGATGCATTAAAAAGCCAAAAAGAAATCAATTATGAAATGAATTAGTATAAGCTTAAAATACTCCAGCCTTTAACTTGAGTACATTTATTAAGGGAAATCTTCATCGTAAGAAATTATTAACAAAATCACTTGAGCCACACTAATTCGTACCCTTGCTGTTGACAATTTGCACAACACCCTTTTTGCAGACATGACATCACCTGTTTTGCTATAACATTTCACCAGGTTGGAGAAATTCATAGAAAGGGATCCTTGAAGGATCTCTCTAGGTCACAGAGTCTTTGATCCTTTTCTACTTCTGTTTTCTTCAGTTCACATGTTTCCTGCAGGATTTAGCTCTGGGGATTGAGATGGCCATGGAAGATATTAGATTTTGTGTCTGGTGAACCATTTCTGAGATGATTTAGCCATTTGGACTGTTTTCATAAATAATGGCCCAGGTTATTTTTAGAGTCCACCAGATTTTTTATTAAACTGTCAAAGAGTTCCAAGTGAAACCAGAGCTTTTTGGAAAGGAAACAGGCCCACAGCATCACTGATTCTCCACCAGACTTGGCAGTGGGCTGGAGTTGCTTTTCCATATATTCATCCTGTTTTACACCAGACCAACCTGTAGAGTTTTCTAAAAAGCTCAATCTTGATCTCATTTGATCAAACCACACAGTTCCAGTTAAAGTCCTGGTAACGTTTTGCAATTTCCACAAGTCTACAACCTGTTGCCAAGTAGATGCTGTTTAATAGTCAGAATGTAGACTTGGTGCTCCGCCCCAAGTGGCTACTCTTTGCTTCAGTCTCTAATGGTGAGCTTTGGAGATTTAATGTAATGTAAAGGTTTTGGTGACTAGCTATTGTCTTGCATCCAATTCCTGACTAATAAAGATCTGCACACACCTGCTATAACTGGCTGGCTAAGACATATTTATATCCCAGGAAAACAGGTGAAGAATTAGCCTACCAATTAAAAGTTTATCTGATCAACTTTTTTCCATTTAATAAATCCAATCTTTCTGTTTTAGACTTAAGAGAAATGATGAAATCATTTAATGGCTTTACACATCACTACCAAAAGTGATATTAAATGTTGAATGATGCAGTAGTTACATAGTTTTGGATTGAAGAATGTACTATCAGAAAGAAAGATGATGCAAAAAACAAATCAGAATCTCCAATTAGTAATATTACAATAGACATGTTTGGAAAGTTTAAGACTTGAGGAATCACGAAATAGTCACTGAAGAAAAAGACTTTGAAGGGATTGACATCAATGGAGACTGGAAAAAGTAGAAGAAAAAAATCTACAGCGGAGCTTGTGCCTATCTCCAGTATGGTCAATGAGCAAGAGGTAGGGTCACAAGGGTCGCAGGGCCTAAACAGGTCACCAATCCATCCACAGGGCAACAGAGACAAACAGGACAGACAACCATGAACATACACTAACATCTGAGAGCATTTTAGAAAGACTAGTTAACCTAACATTTATGTTTTTGAATTGTACTGGGAGGAAAACAGAGTACCTGCAGAGAATCCATGCATGCACAGGGAAAACCTTCAAACTCCATGCATGAACTCGGGAACAACCATGCTCACACACACTCACTCCTATAGGGCAATTTACACCCTTCAGCCTTACATGCACATTCACGGAAGGTGGAAGGAAGCTTGAGTACCCAGACAGAATCCACACATGCAGACAGAGAACATGCAGAAAGAACCCAGGTCAGGATCTTAACCCAGGACCGTCCTGCTCCCACCAACTGTGAGAAAAACAACATGGAAGGTTTCATCTTTTAAAAAAGTTTAGTTCATTCTTCCTATGTTGGAGAAATTCACATCTTTATTTTAGAAACTGATTTTTCCAGAAAATACTCTGGTCTTTTGCTTGCTCTTTTTTTTAATGGCTATATCACTAAGCAGTAAAAACAGAGCAGCAGTATAGATGCAAAAACTGACTTTTTGCTCACATTAACGCTTCACTTTTCTGACCAAGACTGTGCAAAAGGTCTTCATCATGACATTAAACTCAAAGGTGTCAAGTAACGAAGTACAAATACTTCGTTACCTTACTTAAGTAGAAATTTTGGGTATTTATACTTTACTTCTACTCCTTACATTTTCACGCAATTATTTACTACTCTTTACATTTTAAAAATAGCCTCGTTACTCCTGTTTCATTTAGTCTTTTATTAAGAAGACACTCAAAAAACGATCTAAAAATGCGCCAACTGGATAGAATTTGACAGCGGTTTGATCATAATTTTAAACATTTACCATTCGGACACCCCGCTTGTATGCGATCCATTGCGTACTGTGCACACGGGTCCCGTTAATCGAATATTTTCCATATTAGCCCGTTTTTTTTTTTTTTTTTTACAACGGTGACGGAAAATCCGAAGGCCACTTGTCATTTTGAAAGATTATAATTCACATTTTTAGGTTTGAGTTGAAGCGCGGAGTACAAGTAACTGAATCAATACATTAATAAGAAGAAGATTCCCATGAAGCCATCTGAGTATCATGTCAGACCGGGAGGCTTTGGAACGTGACTGTTACCGGTGCGACTGGTTAAAGACGCGCTTCAAAGAGCCCGGTGTCGTGCCATCCAGCCGTGCAAAAGGAGCGCATGCTCCGACATTTTCTGCTGCTGAAGCGATATGAAGCTGGGTTCAGAGTCTTTCCGACTTCTGATCACTTGAATCAGAGAAATATTCCCTGATTTCAAAACTTTGGCTGATGTGGAGCTTTTAGTTCCAGTCTCCAGTGCGTCAGCGCGGATTCAGCCTCTAGAACAGTGGTTCCCAACATGAGGTTCGTGTGCCACAAGGGGGTCATTAGAGATTACATTGGTCTGCACAATCTTGTCTGTGCTGAGACTTTTGGTGATACTATTCTTAATATATATATATATAAAACTTTATTTCAGACACACAGTTGGTCCATAGAAAAAAAATAAAAGTATGGAAGTACAATACAATAAATGGCATAGCTTACAATAAAATTCATGAAAGACAAAAATGCCAGTGTTTCCAAAGACCAGACATATATCTGTAGCAGCTTTTCTTAGGACTGGTTAGTAGCAGTATGATTCCATTTTCAGATTTGTCCAAACGACACATGAATTTAAACATTAATTGCCTTAATGAGGCTCCACAGGTAGGAACACAAGAGTTCACAAAAAGCTGACTACCACTGTGCCATCTTGGGACACGAAGGAGGAGTCTCATGGCATCATTGTAGGCTACAGAGAGGCTACTGTTCTTATATCGCCACCACAAATGTGCTGTGAACATAGGCGTACAGTAGGATCTAAATAAAAAACATTTAACATTAGGTGAGCACATGCTAAATTTTCGCAGGAACATGTCAGCTTAGGCATATAATTTGCAGCACTGTCTGTACAGATCTGTGTCGTCTCTTCATGTCATCAGTTATGATATGGCCCAGATATTTTATTTCTTTACACGTCTTCAGAGGCTGATCACTCAAGTAAAAAAATCAGGAAAAATGTGTCTCCTGTCCTCCTTGGTTCTGACAATCATGATATTACTCTTGCTGGAATTGTATCTGATGTCAAAATCATTACCATACTGTGAACACACTGTTAATAATTGCTGCAACCCAGCACTGTACGGGCTTAGCACTACCAGATCATCGGCATAGAGTAGGTGGTTGACGACAGAGTCTCCCACAAGACAGCTCGTCTTACAAATATTCAACAATTTGGGCAAATCATCCAAATAGACATTAAAAAGGTAAGGAGACAGAATTCCCTATATGGTTATATATATATATATATATATATATATATATATATATATATATATATATATATATATATATATATATATAATTATTAATGCTCAGTAGTCCACATATGGTTCTGTAACGTAATTGCATTGCACTAAAATTAATACATTTTAATGGGCCTATATGCAGCTGAAACAGGTAACAACATCATAATAATTATGGCCTCTCTTTTGGGGTGGGGTGGGGTGGGGTGGGGGGGGGGGCTTAAGCTATATTCTTTAATGTCATTTTTTTAAATACATTACTTTTTACTTTTATACTTGAAGTAGTTTTGAGTCAAGTACTTTTTTACTTTTACTTGAGTAAAAAACTTGACTTGATACTTCAACTTCTACAGAAGTCTTTTTAAACCCTAGTATCTATACTTCTACTTGAGTATTGAATGTGAATACTTTTGACACCTCTGATTAAACTAAGCTGCTAAAACAACTTTTTATTCCACAGACTGTTAAAATGCAACATTTTTGACTACAAACTGTTCTTATAAACTGTTTATTTACATGCATTCCAACACATATGTAAAGCTCTTTTCTTTTGGAAGGTTTAACTTGAAATGTGTTCAACTAAAAGCACATTTTATTCTGTTCCTGCTTAGATTGTTCAATACTGTGAGAGAGCTTGAAGGGGGGAATACTGCAGCTCCTGCCAGCTTAATCTAATGTTATGAAACCCTGTCTCTAAAAGACGAAAAGACGTTTTATTTCTAAATAGTTTTTTTTCCAACTGACTCGTTGAGATGTTGCAAACACTCCTACATATTAGAGAGAGACATGAGACAGTCCAGTACTATCAAAGGAGCCCAGTTGGATTCATCAGTCCTGGATGAACTTGGGTTAAAATTTAGATACACTGTTTAAATTCATCCTAACTTTTGTTCAGTCTTCTTCCTGGACGCTTTGTTTTTGCCTCTTTCACCTGCGACAGAGACTAGAGACCAGCTTGTGGAGCAAGACCAGTTTTTCAAATTGGTCACCATTTGGTTCTGAATCCAGTGTGTTCCAGTGTCAGAAGAAAACACTCCCTGGAGAGACAACCTTGAGGCCGGGTCGAACAGATGTTGCACAGCAATTCGCCCTCCCTTCACTCAACTAAGAAACAGGACTTTCAGAACCGCAGGTCAAGGAACTCAATCCAGTTCACTGATAGGCAACACAATAAGTCCAGAGGCAAAGAGTAATGCACGTTAATTTATCCAAAGCTGTTTTGAGGTGCAAGGACCCGCTGGACCTCAAAGGTTGTCCTCAGTTTACATCTATTCCCTCTCCAATCCAAATTTAACCTTTTCATTTAAAGACAGACACATTATTATAGATTTTGTTAAATGTTTAACCAGCTAATGATCCTCTGTTCTTACTTAATCATATATATTGTTATTTCTAATAGGATAATTATTCATTATGTTTGTGACTAAATCCAATGCAATATTCAATTAAAATGTTCATATTATATGCTTATTACTCTTTCTATGAAGTATGTCATAAGGCACCCTGTATAAAAAATTACCAGGATAATCCATCCATCTGTCAATACTCAATTGTCCTTGCAGGGTCGGGGAAAAGTGCTGTTGCCTATCTCCAGCGGTCATTGTTTGAGGTACAGCCTGGACAGGTCGCCAGCCCATCACAGGACAACATAGAGACACACAGCACAGACAACCATGCAGACACTTACTTACACTTCAAAGCAATTTAGTGAGACCAATTACCCTAACAGTCATGTTTTTGAACTATGTGAGGAAGCTGAAGTACCCAGAGAAAACATGGAAACTTCATGCAGAAAGAGCCCAGGCCTGGATTCAAACCCAGGACCTTGTTGCTACCAACTATGCAGCCCTGAGACCGATATTCTTAGTGAATAGAAATGTATTAAGTAGGTTATCAACAGTTAGTTAATGATCAAATTTATGAGACATAATTTTCTACACCGTAAAACCACAACATATTTATAAGCAAAGGATTTCCTCACATCTGTGCATGTTGGTTTTTTAATGTTTGAGAAATGTAACTTTTTCCTAGGTATTTTATTGTACAAAACTTACATTAAAAAGGTACAAAAAAATCAATTTCAAGCAAAACTTGAAGACACTGGTGAGCATCTTGCAAGTGACACCATTGATCAACACTTTTACAAACAGTATAGAAAACTTTAACAAAAAAAAATCTAATGGCCTGAAACAGTTCCTCCCCCAGGGCCCTTGATTGGTTTGAATCCTCAAAGGGAAAGCATGTAAAACCACCCATGGAAACCGGTCCCAGCAGCAACAGGTGCAATGCGTTTTTTCATACCGGTATTGCGTGTCAAACCTCCTTTGAGGATATGGTTACTTCCAGACAGTGAGTGAGCTACAGGAAATCTTCTCACACGCGACGATTCAGAAGAGACATTTAGTCCTTTAGGGCCCGTCGGTTTTAGTTGCCCCTAGGTCGCCCTTCATTTCCTCGATGGCCACAAAGGGAGATCGTCAAAAGGCTCCGAGCTCACATTGTGAAAGCGCTAATGTCGGAAAACCCTCGTCTATATTTTACCTTAATTATTAGGCAAAACTTCAGTTCCTTCCTTCGAGGCAGAGGCAGGGGAACAGCTGTCCAATTTGATTTGGTGAGTGGAGGCAGTCTCAAGGACTCAAAATAACAACACAGACATAGCACTTTATGCATTTATGAAATTATGGGTGCTATGCATTGTAATACATCAATCTTTTTGATTTAACATTAACTAATTAAGATTTTACATTATCTTTTTTGGGTTTTGGATCATTCTCAGAAACAACACATAGAAATCTGATGACAGGCAGAATGGAATAATTCTGCAACACTCAACATCTTGCACTGTGTCATCAGGATATTCTCTAAACATCTGACTCTTCAACAAAACATCTGCTCTATAATCTCCTCTGCTGTCTGAAACATCCAACTGCGCATAAAGAAACGGGGAGAACATCTGAAAACTTCCCCTGTCTAAGAAACAAATAAATGTATATTTTTAAATATCAAAGAAATAGCTAGTTTTAAGGACTCTGTGCCTAATTAAAAATAATAACTTCCCCATTACATTTCAGAGCAGATATAAAAAGTATAGAACATGGGTAATAAAAAAAAAACTAGAATAAAATACTCTTATGATATACTTTATTTGGAATAAATAGCTTTAACCTAATAAAATATCTGTAATATGTTTGTTTGTAAATCTATGTTTTATCTAAATCAAATGAAAGTAAATAAAGAAGAAAAGAACAGATTCCTTGCTGTAAATAAATTATAATCCTTGACATCCACAACTACCACAACATGTCTGGCACAATCATAAACTCTAACAGATAATCAATTACCTAAATAATGAATTCAGTTTTGTTTTGTTAAATTTAAGCAGGTATTTACAGGTTAAAACTAATGAGAAGCATTTGAATAATAAACATACATAGATTTGACATGAGAAATGTGTTTACATCCAGAGCTTTATTTCCCCCTGCTGGTAAATCATGCCCATTGCAAGCTGAAACTGAGTCACAGTATACAGCATGATCCTTCTGGGCATACAGTAGTAGTGTCCAAGGTCAGCTGTCCAGGGCTGGTGTCCTGCACATTTTACATGTTCCCATGATTCAAAACACCTAAATCAAATGAGTGGCTAGTCACCAGAGAGCTGCAGAATTTCATGACATGCTGAAGAGATAGTTTAGCAATTTGAATCAGCTGTGTTGAAGTAGCGGCACATCTAGAACATGCATGAGACCAGCAATTGCAGATTGGAGTTGGACAATCCTGATTTAGTGAGTCCAAAGAAGAGAAAGCCCACAGAATTATCGCAGATCAGGCGTCGACGCCCCCAAGTAAGTCCTGAGGTCTGCAATGTTTGATCTGATGAGCTTGGCCGGGATGGTTGGTATGTCGAGCCTCTGATAGGCAGCAAACCGGTGACAGCCTCCAAAGGAGTAGTAGTAATTTCCTCCCTCTCTGCCTTTGATCCAGAGAACATCAATGGGAGGAACAACGCTGATGTCTACAGTCTCCTGGAAGGAAAGGCAAAACGTCAATTAGAGCACACAATAGCACTAAAGCACGACACATGCAAGTGTTACAAAAACATATTTTAAAGGAAAATTACCTTCATGCTCATTAACTACTAAACTATAAATATTTTTACTGAAATCAATCATTATATGTAGTATAATTATTAGTGTAGTATCAGGTGAATGTGAGCGAAGGAACATTTGTGCAGTTTTCACTGTTGTTGGGGAGAGTTAAAGAAAGAAACTGCCTGAGGGTACAGCACCCCTTGTGTACCTTGGTGTAGGCCTCCAGTTAATAAATAATATATACTGTAATAACAGAACATGGTGTCAGAAGAAAACTCGACTGCGTTTTAACTTCGAGAAGAGGTGTATGAACAGACTTGCATGATGAAATGGTCCGAGAAAGATTCGTTGTGGGCCTGAAGGACAAACAACTGTCAGAACAACTACAGCTTGACTCAGAGCTAATACCCAAGAAAGCACTTAATAGAGGCAGACAAAGTGAGCTTGTGAAGAAGCAAAAAAAGATGCTAAATGCTAACTTTAAGAGGGACATTGCTAACTCACAACTGAACCGCGTGCACGCGAAATGGCAGGGAGGTGTGCGCGCCAGGCAGCTAAAAATGCTACATAAACAAACTGCTACAAAAACACCACAAGAGAAAATGTCACACTGCAGAAGATGTGGAGACATAAGAGAACACAGAATATGACACTGTGCCTGCTGCATGTAATTTATGCAATAAAAGGGGATATTTAGCCAACAAATGTAGAAACTGTGTGAGTTCATTCCCAACGACTGTCAGACAGTTTTATAGTCACTATCTCTTGAGTCCAAGCCACACTTGAATTCAGGACTTGAGTCCGAGTCCAGGACTCGAGTTCTCAGATAGCCCGTGGCGGATCAAGATAAACATGGATAAATTCAACACTGTTTAAAAAAGACACAGGAGCAGATGTCACAGCCATACCAGAATCCATCCACACACTGCATCAGTTAAGAAGACTGGATAAGCCCAAGAAAGTTCTGCAGGGACCAGGAGGAATACGTCTGAAAGTAAAAGGCATGTTCACAGCCACTCTCAACAGGAACAACCAAAGCACTACAGAAGACATTTATGTAGGACAAGGCTTATCTACACCACTGCTGAGTGGGCATGCTGCTGTAGCACTGAAACTGATCGCCAAAGTGAACTCTATCTGTTTAGACTTTATTAATGATGTTAAACAAGAGTTTCCTAAACTATTTAGTGGACTTGGCAAGATGCAAGGGGAGTATAACATTGTCCTGAAACCAGAGGCACAGCCTTTTTCTCTTTCTACTCCCAGACAAATCTCCCTTCCACTCCTGGCTAAGGTCAAAGAGGAACTGAGCTGTATGGAGCAGCAAGGAGTCAAATCCAAGGTGGAGGAGCCATCTGCAAGGTGGAGGAGCACAGCAGACTGGTGTGCGCCTACGGTGGTGGTTCCAAAGCACAGAGGCAAGGTCAGAATATGTACAGTTCTCACTGAGCTGAATAAATATGTGATGAGGGAAAAACATCCACTTCCTTCAGTGGAACACATTTTAGGCCAGCTTGCAGAAGCCAAAGTATTTTCAAAGGTTTCTGGCAGATACCACAGTCAAAAGATTCTTCTTCGCTTACTATCTTTATTACACCCTTTTGTCACTGTTGCTACAATCCTCAGTGTTTTGGAATTTCATCAGCTCCAGAACACTTTCAGAAGTGCATGGTTTACCAGAATACATACAAATATGTATTCTGGAGGGTTTGGAAGGAGTCCTTTGCCAAAAGGATGACATACTCACCTGGCGGATGTCACAAGAAGAACACGATGATAGACTGAGAAAAGTGCTGTCTCAACTACAGGAGCCTGTAGTAACCCTTAATGAGAAGTGTGAGTTCTCAAAGAGCCAAATAAGGTTTCTGGGGCAGGTTATTGAAGCATCAGGAGTTATTGCAGAGCCTGACAAATCACATGCTGTTAGATCAATGGAGGAGCCTAAAAATGTGAGTGAGGTGAGATGTTTCCTGGGCATGGTGAATCAACTAGAGAAATTTCTTCAACACCTGGCGAGAGATTTACTGAGGAAGTCCAACATGTGGTCATAGGGGTCACAACAGCAGCAGACTATTGACAGCATTAAGACTGAGCTAACCACACCCCCAGGTCTCACGCTGCACAACTCGAATGCAGAAACATGTGTGTCTGCATATTCTTCATAATATGGATTAGGAGCAGTGCTTCTTCAAAGACAAGCGGATATTGGGTGGAAACCAATCGCATCCACCGTCTAAGAGTCATTTTTCATCCAGAACCAGAAGATCTCCTGCATATCTGAAATAATATATTTGTTCTTAATGTTAGGAACTAAAGCCTCGTTTCCACTGAGCAGAATGGTGGGGCTAGGTCCGGTCCGGTCTTGTGTAATTCTGAATTTTCATGAGAGCATTTCAACTACCTACTGAACTGTCCTTGAGCAGGCAGGGTTTACCCTGAACGCTTGCGTGGCATCATACTGGAGGGACGAGGAAAAGTGTGACGCGGGAAAAACACAGAAGAAGAGGAGGAAGAAACAACAACAATGGAGTCAGTCCAGCAGCTCATGGTTGTCATTCTTTATTTTTGTTTTTTTTCTTGACACAAATACGACCACTGTGTTTAATAAAAAGGCTCTGTGCGGAACAGAGGACCAGTGTGTAAAGCTGTCGCTGTGGTGACGTTTAAACTTACTGCAGTGATAATGAGTTTACCCAATCAAAGGATTGTGTTATGTGACGTCAGTAGTTCCGCCCTAACCATATCGGACTATTGTACTGTGGACCTACACCTGAAGGGGGACCATTAATGGACCGGTTTGGGCCTGCTGTATGGGCTGCTTTTACAATAGAAACAGACAAAAAGGCAGACCGGACCGGACCACTAAGTGGAAACGAGGCATAAGTGAGCCATGGGGCTGAATAATCCCCCATAGAAAGTTTACAAAAGTTTATTGATGTTAAGGAAAGAAAGAAATGGTTCAGCTATATTGTGCAAAGGCGTTCATAAATATGCCCTTAGATTTAGTTTTCAGACATGTACACCATGAGAGTTTAAACATGGAATTTCTAAGTTGTTTTGATTTTGGAAATATGCTAATGAGAATGAGCTATTGTTTTAGTTGTTTTATAGGAAATACTTATTGCAGCAATATAATGAGTAGTAGTCTCGCTGGTGTTGTTGGACTCACTGAGGATCCCATTCCATAGAGAGGATGTAGTATAAGGCGGATGTGAGGAAAGGAACATTTGTGTGGTTGTCACTGTTGTTGGGGACAGTTAAAGGAACTGCCTGAGAGTCAAGCAAGCTTCTTGTACCTTGGTGTAGCCCTCCAGTTAACAAATAATATATCATGATCATGAAAGTAAACATCAGAAAACCAACAATGAACTTATTTTGATGTATATACCATCTCAGATGATAATGTTAGGATTATTATTATGGTAGAGCTAGGCCAGTGTATCTGTCATCTGATAAATTAGACTGATCTGTGTGACTCCAAATCCAGACCTCCATGGTTTGATACATTTGATTGGTTTGTGGGTCTCTGTGTTGTCCAGAGATGGACTGGTGACCTGCCAAGAGGTGTACCCTGCCCCTCCCACAGTGATCACTCAACCCTTCACAACTAGCTTATACCAGCTATTAGCATGAGGATGTTTTATGCCCAAAGCAAATAGACAAATTCTGATTCCAGGAAAAAATAAAAAATAAAGTAAGAAATGGAAGGGGGGACGACAACATGTGGGACTAATATGTAGGACTGGACATGTTGACTTTGCAAAAGTACAAAGAATAATCTACATAGTCTGATTGTTGTGTGATTATAGCTACAATCTCATGTCATGAGTTTAATCTTTGTGTTTGAGCTTGGTGCGTTCACAAATGCATCTCAGCAGCAAATAAATAGTCAATTATCAAGGATTCATTTTAGGCTTGGCCAATTAAATTTTAGGGGGGGCTAAATTATATTCTGTTTAAGGCCCCATAAAACCTTGGGCCAGCCATGTGGGGTGAAGAATAATGGCAACTGGTTGTTCCGCTTTTAAAAATTGACATTTGCCATAAAAACATTTTTTTTAACTATATCACTCCACTTCCAGTAAAACGTTTGTGTGACACCTTATATTAGCACATATTATTGAAACGAGATGAATAATATAATAGTTAAACGTGTAAAATATACTATAAAGAGCGGCAGTAAAACAGCCCGACTTTAAATCCGCACTATAGTGGTACTGATCTCAAAGCACCAATCAGATATTATATTAAACACATCTTTCTTTACCAAGTAGACTACATGTGTAAAAAAAAAAAAGTCTTTAGGGAAAAAAAAGTCAGTCATTTAACAGTTTTAGTTTTAATTTAAGCCAATACTTTCCAGTTATAACATAAAAACGACTGCTTATGTATTCTTAAAGCATGCATTCATTAGGTTACCTTAATGGTATTCATCAGACTCTGAACTTTGTGCTCGTCCAGTTCCGGGGGAAACGGTCTGATGATCACCCGCAGAGGGACGTTGTGAACCTCCTCGATGGTGTCTGAATGAACCGACCTGTTGTCCCCACTGTTTTTAACACCTGCTGCACCACATTCATTAGTCATATTAGACATATTTCTACTGAACAGAAAAATATGTTTTAGTTGTGTTTTACCCCCTAAAACCCGAAACATTTGCAAAAACTTTCTGACAAAAAACACTAACAGCTGCTGTAGGCTACTTCCTGAACCTTTTCCTCCACTACCAACGAGGGGATCTGATTGGTCGGGGTCAGCGTCAATCAACAAAGCGCCACGCCCTGATTTCTTTTATATTTACCTTGTAAAACGTTAAAAACTCTGTTTTAACATACTGTATGTACAGTATTCGCTTTATTAAAATCATATTGAAAAAAATCGATTTGGAAAAGTGTTTCTTCTGCCTGAACTTCGTATTTCCATATTATTATTATGGATGTTTCTTAACAAGAATGAGATGATTCCTTCTGCAGTTCAATAGTTCTTTAATCCAACTTGTAGATCAACAACGAGACGGCATACACAGAGCGTTACATAAGCTGACCTGCTCCCCCAAACATAAACTTTCACTATATTGCATTTGGTAATCAAAGATTATCTTCTCCAGTACATCCCATTCAGTCACGGTGTCTGCGCCCAGCAAGCCTGAATCGTGCCACTCTGATAGTAGAGCGTCAAGGCTCACAGGGTTACAGTGTCAGTCGGCCAATGATCTGACACAGGCTTTCAAGTCTATCATGTGTGTTCAACAAAAGAAGCAACATACAGTTACCAATTCAGTCACCAAGAGATTGTCTTTATGACCTAAATCATTTCCATATCAGTATTCAACAGGACATATAAATATTATTGCCGCGGAGAGCTTTGTTGCATTGCACTTCAAATGTAATAGTCTAGGGATGCCCAATCTCTCCCTGTTTGCTATTTTTATTGAACCACTAGCAGCAGCAATCAGGCAAATTAACACTATTTAATGCATAAAATGCAATAACATAGAACATAAAATCAGTCTTTATGCAGATGATTACTTTTTCTCCAGCATTCACAAACCTCTCTCTCAGGTAATAGGGTTGATAAACTCTTACTCAAGAGTTTCAGATTGTTCTATAAATTGGTTAAAATCTACGGTTCTTCCAATCAATTGTTCTTTTCAGAATCCCCTTAATACACAACTGCACTCAGGGAATATTAAGTGTTAAGGTATCAACGTCTCACCAAGACTGGCAGATTTAACACAGCTAAACTACATCCCACTTTTAAAAAAAGTGGAAGATGATCTTGCTAGATGAGAATCCCTACCCATATCACTTATAGGAAGGGTTGCAACAATAAAAATGATAGTTTGGCCCAGAACCAATTACTTATTCTCAATGATCCCGAGCAAACCATTACTGGATGGGTTTAGATCTCTGGACTTTTCTGTCTCTAAATTTCTTTGGAAAGATAAACCCCCACGTATTGGCAAAAAAACACTGCAGAAGACCCAGGATAAAGGAGGTCTAGATCTACCGAACTTTTATCATTATTTCTTAGCCAAAAGGCTCCAATACATCTCAAGATGGTTAAAATATAGCTACCTAGATGAGTCCTGGATAGACGTAGAACAGACATTATGCAATAAGATACGAATTTCAGACCTAGAATTTATTAGCTCAACACGAATGCTTTAGAAGGATAAATATCAGCTCCTCTCTGACAGCATGGTGGGAGTTTCTAAAAATGAGTTCTCTCTAATTCCATGCAGACTTACACCCATCTGGAATAACCCCGACATCCTACACAAAAAAAAGTATGATCAATTCTTTAGACTGGAGGTGTAAAGGAATTGAACACCTGGAACACATATTTGAAGGAACAGACTTTATCCCATTTAATACATTAATTACACAATATGGGATTGACAAAAATAAATTTTTAGAATATCAACAAATTAAATCTATTATAAAAGGTAGATTTAGGCTCAATACAGTTGAGTTACAAATGCCAGCAAGAGTTTTAGATTTTTTTTGATCTCAACTCCCCCAAATTGCTGTCTAAAATATACATTATCTACATTAGATGAATCAATAGCCCTTCCTATTTCAAAATGGGAGGTGGATATATCAGTCAGCTTGGACCAAAACTTCTGGTCTCAGATATGTTTAAGAAACTTTAAAATAACTAAAAATCCCAATTTACAATTAATACAATACAAAATTTTTCATAGAGTACACTATACAGGTCAAAGGATGTTCAGGATGGGTTTTACATCGTCTAATGCCTGCTTACAATGCACAGGCAATATACCGGATTATTACTATATATCCATGCTCTTTGGTTCTGTCCACCTGGTCAGGGTTTTTGGTGTCAGATATGTGAGGACTTATCAAATTGTCTGAAATGTAATATTCCACCTTTTCCCTCAGTTTGGTTGCTGGGAAACTTAGATGGTGTCTCCATGAACACAAAGTTAGTTCAAATGGTTTACATTGCCTTATGCATTGATAAGAAAACTATCCTCCTGAACTGGAAAAAATTGCTCTTAATATTAATCAGTATCAAGATCTCTTGTTGTACCACGTTGGTCTTCAGACAGCCTCTGTCTCCACAACTGATCCATTTTTCTGGGCTCCTTTGATCAGCTCCATCAACTAGTAGAGGCGGGGGGGGGGCTTTGGTTTGGCGGGTTACACTGGCGGACATGGGTTACTGGCCTGGTAGCCATGCTGCTCCTGAGTGGGTCTAGGCTGGGCTTGGGTGTTCGGGGTTCTGGGACGCCACGCCCCTTGACTGTGGTCCTGGCTGGGGCTAGGCTGGTGTGGGTGTCTCTGTTGCAGGTGCTGGTGTGTGGGGGTCGTAGTTGGCCGGTGGCTGGCATGTGCTGCCGTTTTTTTCCCCCTCTCTGGGCCGGTTTTCATTGCCGATATCTGGGTGGCGTCCCGTCTTGTTTGTGGCAGGGGTGTCAGGCTGGTGGCTGCGGTGGATGGGTGACTTCTGGGCCTGATCAGTTTTTGGGCACTGGACTTGGCTCCTGGATCTTGGTCTTTGCGCGCTGCAGAGTGTTTTGGTCGGCTGTGTAACCGGGCTCGGTCTAGCTCACTGGTGGACTGGCCGGGTACTGGAGGTGCAGGGTAAGGGGATGGGGGGGCTTGATTCAGGGGGCTTGCTTGGCCATCAGACAGCAGTTGTCACTCATCACTCTGCCGGGGATAGGGGGTGGTGGATGTAGACCTGGTGTGTCGGCCTGCCGGGGCATCGGTCTGTTCCTGGTCCGAACAGGCACATCGGCTGGGTTTCGGCCCGGTGCTTACCCTGGGTTCCTGTCTGGGCACGGGGGCCTTTGATGCATGGGTGGTGCTGGGGGCCTCCTTTTTTGGTGAGGAGAATTTTACTATCTAGCTACAAGTGATCTCCCTTTAGGGGGTGCACTTGGACGGTGGGGCAGAACTCAACCTGGGTGTCCAGTGTCTTTTGTACTTTGATAGTGGACCGAATGTTGGGGTGGGTATCTTCTTTTTCTGGGCTCCGTGGGGCTTGGTGGTGCTGCAGCCATGGGCCCCAGGGTGGACGTGCCAGGGCCTCCCTCCCTTGTTGGATCTTGGTGCCTATTGGAGTCAGTGGAGGAGCTGGCTCCCTGGGAAGGCGTTTTGTCCCCCAGTTCTTCCCTCCCCATTTCTGGACACCTGTCTGCCCGCTCCATCACTTTACCACTCATATAGGGCCTTGGGGTGTAGGCACGTCACTGGGGTTTCAATCTCCACCACCCAGTGGCAGCCTGGGTCCCAATTCTACTGTACAACTTAGACACTCTCACTCATAACATTCTCATGAGACACACATGTAGGACTTTGGGGTGGGTAGTCTTTTCGGCATTCAGAGGAGGAGCTGTTCAATCAGCTTTACCTCTGGTGCGGGTGCCCAAAGTTAAACTGCGTATAGACACTGAGGGTTTGGGGTGGGGGTTGGGGGATGCGTGGCTGCCTTCCCCACATCCCACCCCTCTGTTTTAAATGCACATTATAACAACACGCATCAACACCATACTCGAGCGCGAGGAGGGAGACTAGGGGTCTTTCTACACCCCTGTTCACTATTGGCCATCAGGGTTGGGCTCCGGGAGGAGGAACAGGCGTTCTGGTCGGGGCCCTGAGAGCGAGAGTGTATGTGTTTAAGAGGGAGGGAAAGTATGACTGTGTCTGTGTGTTCCTGTGTATCCGTCAGGTTGGGTCTTGGGCTGCCTTCTGGCCTGGCGCATATCAGGTCCCCCACCAAATGAGGGACCTATTTCCCCTCCGTCACTTCCTGCCGTTGACTGATGCCTCTGCCCACTGGTGCGTTGGTGGCTCTCTGTGTCCGGGGCTTGGTGCTTGGGGGGGGGGGGGGGGCATGCCTGTTCATCCCTGGTGCCTGCCTGGCCGGACCCGGGTGGACCGGGGGGTATGTGCCGGGGCGCCTCCTTGGGAGGGGCTGGTTTGTGCATTGCTTGGTGGTAGCTGTCGGGTGGCTGGATTGGGTCCAGCATCTCCACTTGATCTCCTGTCCTGTATGTTTCGTGCTTGGTCAGTTCATTGGTGGGTTTGGTTGACCTTGGTTGGATGCTTAGTCCTCTCCAGTGTGTAGCAGTGAGATTCGGGTGTCTGGGTGCTGGCTGGTCTTGGCCTGGAGATGCCGTCCGTCCACTGGGGCTATCGGTGTGGTGCCCCTGCATGGGGAGGTGGGGCCATTGGGATGTCAGCTGTTGGGACTGGCCTGACACATGTTGGCCATCGGCTGGCCGTGGCCCCCGCAGCCTGGCGGCTGGTCCCTGGTCCGGTCCCTGCTGGGGGTGGGGCGCCCTCAGGCCCTGGGCCTCCAGGCCCATGGCTGGATCCGCCCTGGTGTAGCCGGTTGCCGGCAGAGCCTGTTGGCTCATCGCTGCAGCCCCCCAGGCCCCCTGCATTGTGGCAGGATGTTCCCTCGGGGCTCTCCTCTGCTCCTCTCTTGGCGGTCCGGTCAGCCCTGCGTTGGTCTGCCTGGGGCTCCTGTGCTCTGGGACTCCTTTGGATGTCTATGGCTCTGATGTCCCTCGTGTCTGCGTCGATTCCTGGGAGGCGGATTGATGGCTCCTCACACCAACTATTGACCACTCGTATGGAGAAACCTTATATGCACCAGCATGCTCAAACACACACACACACACACACACAGGTGTGTGGAATCTGGTGTTTACAGATACATTGTTGGGCTTAGGTTACCATTACAAAGTCTTGTAATAAGCTTTTCAATGACGCTGTCAGTGTATTTATATATCTATTTGTGGGTTTGGGTTGTGTAGTTCTCAGTTTGCATTGTTTGATTTGTTTTTTCTTTTTTTTTTCCTGTCCCTGCCTTCCAGCGGGTTTGGAGGGGTACTGGGATGTTTTCTATTGTCCCCTTCCTCTCTTGTATCTTCATCTTACCCTCTCCCTCTTAACCTTTTTTTTCCCTACCTCTCTTCATCTTCTTTCTTTCTTTCTTCCCCTTTATTTTCTGTCTCCATGTCCCTGGTGCATCGGGGGGGATTCCTCAGCAATAAAATAAAAAAATAAAAAAATGTACGTCTATAAAATATTTCATTCAAGCAGTTCTTTGTGGGTGTGCATGTATGGGTCTGCCTCCTGAACCTGTTAACCGCCCAAACTACTCTTGTAGAGTTGGGTTGGGAAAGGAGATGATCATGATACTGATAATCTTAAAATTAACAAAATACAACCATCCATCCATCCTTTATCTATACCGTCTATCCTATGCAGGGTTGAGGGTCGGCTGGTGTCTATCTCCAGGAATCATCGGGCGAGAGGAGATTAACAAAATGTTAATGTGTATATCTCTTTTAACTGTCCAATTATTAAGGTTGTCTTGTTACGTATGAAGGTAATTAAGTGTGTTGATGAAGCACCAAACCGATACAAAACACATTTTGCAGCCACAATGTTTGTCATTAAAATCCACTCCAGCAGTTAGTCAGCCAGTTACAAAGTAAAACCTAACCTTTAATGACAGCACTTTTAATGAGGTCCTTGTTTTGTTTTGTCAATGGCCTTGTGATGTAGGCTTGCTCCTTCAAAGCGAACAAACTTTTCTGTGGTTTTCTATTTTTGCAGGAGTTTGAGCAAATCAGCTGGGTTGCTGTGGTTACAAAAAGGACGTCTGGCCTCGTAGCTTTGCACAGGTAAGTGGAAATCATTAAAGAGCTGCTGCACTCAACCAGAAATAGTACTATTATTGTTTTCCTAACACAAAGCCACAACAACTTTTAATGAGACAATTAAAAATGATTTTTTGGACAGGAGAGGCAGGTTGTTATACTGAATTATTAGAAATTCTTTGAACTGGAGTGACAGTGCTTTTCATGCTGATTAATTGGTCACACAGGGATCAGTTACGACACGAAGGAGGTTTGTATACAGTTTGTAATAATCTGTGGTGATTTTAGTATATTATACACATACTAAAGCAGAGTAAATGTCTTCTGTAATCAGGTGTTGGTAAATGTAATAAAAAGTTTGGCCTCATAGTACAATGTCAGCAGGCAGTTTAAAATTCTGTTTCAATGTCAAAGTCAATTTTATTTATTTAGCACATTTAAAAATAATAACAGTTGACCAAGGTGCTTATATATCAGACAAATAATCATGAAATAACAAATACAACAAAACTGCAATAAGAATAAATAAATTTAGTTAAGAATTCCCCACCTCTTATTTTCTAGCCCTAAAAATCAATTCCACTAAGTAACCTTGTGTGATTCAATTGACTAAACTGAGTCTCTGTATAAATAACTATCAAGAGTCTGCCATGTTATCACCACAAACTAGTGCATAATTATGAAGGGAAAGAAAAATTATACATGGTTTTCATAATCCTTTGCAAATAAAAATCTGATCATTACGGCTTGCGTTTGCATCCTTCCCCCTTTTACTCTGATACCTCTAAGAAATCCAGTGAAGTGAATTTCTTTTAGTCACCAAATTAGTTAAAAATAAATCCACCTATATACCAATTAATCTTAGTATAAATGCAGCTGTTTAGAGTTATGTTGGAAAATATTATTGAAAAATCTCGGAATGATGATAATACTAGTAAATATTGTGGTGTAAATAATATCTACACCACAATAGATATATACATATTTTCCTTATTTCTGTTTCCATCACCCTGAGATCATTACCATTTTGACCAGTGTCATTTTTGTCCGGTGTGAGCATCTGCAGCTATGAGACTGCCTGAATATTACATTAGCATGAAAAATGCAAGTTGGGGAAAATTTTGAATATATTAGCCAACAATAATTGCACTCTGAATAGTCCTTTGCAATATGAATGGTCCACACACAGATATTGCGATGATGATATGTTCACAATATATTGTCCAACCTAAATGAATACCATAGAACACAGCAGGCAGGTCTGGGATAAACATGTGGAACATTTTAAGGCAGGTTTAGGTTATAAAACAATATACCAAGCTTCAAAAATCGCACAGAGAGCTGTTCAGTTCATTATCCAACAATTGAAAGAGTTTGGCACACCACCAGATCCACCAAGACATGGTGTCCACCTAACAAGACAGACAAGGAGAACATTAAAGGAGAAGCAGAGAAGAACCTCTTTGTACACAGTCTATGATGAGAACCCAACGGTAGCATGCAATCTGCTGGGATTCCTGAAAGAAAAAACAAGATAAACCTTTTAACAGATTGGAATGATTGTATTGAAATGACTTTCTTGTAAAGTGCCTTGAGATGGCATCTGTTGTGAATCGGCGCTATATAAATAAACTGAATTGAATTGAATTAGCGGTGGAGGAAGTGCAGAGATCCAAAGCTCATGCGTGTGCTTAATTTCAATTCAATTCAGTTTTATTTTATATTGTGCCAATTTACAACGCATTATCTCATGGAACATTACAAAAAATGTCCTTTCAGCTCAATTATACATACTTTCCAATTGTTCCTAGTTATCAAGCTGCAGTCAAGTTCAGTTCAATATTCGAGTTTAAAATGTTTCTATCTAAGGAAACCCAGCAGATTGTACCGAGTCATTGATTTGCATAATTCACTCCTCATGGACAGGAATGTAGCGACAGTGGACAATTGCTTGCGTTGTGTTGCTGACGTTGCAGCAATCCCTCACACTGAGCAAGCATGTAGCAACAGTGGAGAGGAAAAACTCCCCTTTGTCTCCTTTCCTGGCTCAGTACAAGGCGTGATCTTCCAAGACCGACTGGGGGTTCGAGAAGACAGCATTTACACAAAAAAGAACAAAATAACTTATCCAGAAGTATTTTCTAAGTCAAAGAAAAGTAAAAAGTTAATAGCAGAAGAGGGATAATGATTAGTTGTTGACAGCTGTATCTCATCCGATGCCTTCCTCCTGGAAGGAACCACAGCTAAACTGAACACCAGACAAGATGTAGGTTCTATGAAGAAAGAAACAAACAGAGAAAACATAAGAATAACAGTTGAAATACCAGCAAATAATGCAAATAGGAGAGAAGAAAAAAGTAGCAGAGTGAGGCGAAATGATCTGTTTGTCCTCCAGTTGTCAGTTTGTCAGCTGTTAGTCAGAAATCAAACCTTTATGGAAGAGTGGCAGGAAGAAAGTCATTGATGAAAGAAAGCCATCATTTGTTTTGTTTAAAGTTTGTAGGAAATGAAGCAAACATGGGCTTGAAGAAATGCACTGGGCAAAATGCTGTGTGTGAGGGAGGACTAATACTATACACCACCCCTATGGTGAGAAATGGTGGTGGCAGCATCATGCTGTGAGGATGCTTTTCTTTAGCAGACATGTGGATGCTTGTTACCATGGGAACACATGGAGAGAACAGCAGGACAATCCTGGAAGAAAATCTGTTAGATTTTGCAAATAACTGGAGATTGGGGACAAGGTTTAGTTTCCCACAGGTCAACAACCCTGAACATAAATTCAGAGCTAAAACTGAATAGTTTAGATCACGAAATTGTTTTGACTAACGGAGGCTGAATTAAAATCTACAAATCACTGTTAAGATTGTTTGTAAAAATAATAATAAAGAAACGTGTCTTTTTTAATCCACTTTACAATTACGTGCTACATGTACCCTGAAATCTGTACCCTGTTCCTTTTTCTCTGTACAGCATAATCAAATTTCTCCTTTGCTGTCATAAAGATTCCATATTAAACACCAATGAGAAGACATCACATGATAAGAGGGGACCCTGTCAGTTAAGGCGTATAGACATGCAAATTAGCTCCGGTGTTGTGGTGTTTTTGGAGTCCTGCTGCACTCTACACGACCCTCTGCTGTCACAGCAGGGCTGCATTCTACTTGCTAACATATCTAAATTACTCAGATTGAGTTAGTCACACAGGTACAACAGCAGGTCATGGAAGAACAGTTCCCACATAATAATTTGCTGTTAATATTAGATTTCGCTCCCTGTGGGATTGTCACACTTAGAGCAGCTGGAGAAAATTACCTGCCAGCTTTTAGCTGGAGAAGCAGGCTATATTTATTCCTACCTTTTTTCTTTCCCCTTAAGATCCTTTCTTTCTTTTTTTTTTACATGATGACATGCCTTTTAAAGTGATAATTATTCTAACGCTGATTTCCAGCCTTCAAAGTATAGCTTTGTGACAGAGGAGGCTTGTGAAATCACAACAGCAACAGTGAATGCTTCTCCGTGTTCGATTCGTGCAGTGGTGTTAAGGGTTTTGCTGCCTGAATCTGCAAAAAAAATTTTTTGCTTCCTCTTTTTTTGCAAAGCAGCTCAGAATGAGATTTCTGTTTAATGATCTTTCATTGCCTTAAAATAAATTTGCTCCCGGTGTCAAATCCTGAGGGAGAACAAGTGGTGCTTGGGAGTGAGGTTATTTAGGTGTGGACTGAGCTTCTGTCTTTCTTTTCATTTACACTTTGCTCAGTTCATTAACCTTACAGTACTACCAGAAGCACAAGGACATTATTTTAGCACTTAAAGTTTAAATATAAACACAGAAAGCCTCAGAGGGAGCGTTAAATTCTCATTCCACAAATCATTAGGATGCCATCAGGCAATTATTTCCTTTAGCTAATCACCCGATTCGTTTTTGATTGATTTGCCTTTAACTTGTATCAACCAATGAAGCAAAAGGTCTTATAGGTCTTAGATTTTTAGTTAACTACAGATCCACTCCGATGTTTATTACTCTTTTAATGATTTATTTGAAGGATTTTTCTTTTTCAGGGTGTAGTAATACAAGAATTGGGGGCACAAACTTTAATTTATTATGGATTCTCTAAATCAGTCATGGTCAGAATTATACACTTAAAATCAAATATCTACATATAAGAGCAGTGGTATTTATTTAAATGTCTTTAGCAAGTTGTAGAAAAAACACTTTTTTTGTTGCTGTAGACAAGCTTCTGGTATAATTAAAGCCTAATATTGACCCACATACCGGAAATGGTATAGCTCATTTAAACTGCTTGGTTTCATGTCACAGATCCTTCTTAAACATACTATACATTTTCAATACAGTGGACTCCCTTCCTTTCATTTAAGGGCGACAGGTTGTGTAAGATGGCTGGCAGCGGTACAGAAGTCAGTGTTCTAACAAAACAAACACACATCAAAATTAGGCTAACATTAACCTTCTGGAATGGCCCCATCTTCAGCCCTTCTATAAATATATAGGCTATCCCTAAAAACTAGGTCTGTACTAGGTAACCTACAAATTTACATGTATTCAGCTGAGAAGAGTGGTGTAATATTGTGTGACTGAGGCCCTGCCTACACGGAGATAAAACCAGGCGTAGCAGCAAAGATATTTAATCAAATAGGTGTCTCATCTACAAGGAGCCGGCGCTTCAGGACACCGTAAACCAGTGTTTCTCAAACTATGGGGCGAGCCCCACTAGTGGGGCGCAGAGGTATTGCAGGTGGGGCGTGACATCAATTGGATTTAAATAGTTTTTCCCCCCTAGATTCTGTCGTTGTGAATGTTTCACTACACTGTACATTAAATCAACCAGCTCCCCCCTCTCACAAAATTACACACACTCAAATAAATTACCAATTGTGATCATCATTTTAAACAGAACCGGGACCTGGAACATCGGGCTGGGAGTTTGACGTTGGAATATATCGCAGCAGAACAAAACAAGCTGAAATAGCCGCATTATCAGAGATTCCATCTACAAAATGTACAAATATCTAAAAAGATCAGGGAACATTTCAGAGTCAGAGAAGTCACACGGTCAACCACGGAGGAAATACAGGGATGAGTATCTAGCTCTTTATTTTATTTATTTATTTTTATTTATTTTTGAAAGCTTTGTAAATTTGATAAAACTACAGCTTTTATTTTCTCCAACTGTGAGCTGAAGTTCTACATGTAGCAACTACTGACAGCATATATTTCTGAGCCGGTTTTATACCAGTGCGCAACCTCTTTTTCAAACTAATTTATACCCTTAAAAACTTGTAGACTAACTCGGCTATTTAAATAAATAAAACACTTTAAAAATCAGGCGTGTTCACCATTCTGTTAGGGCGATAAAAGCATGGGGGGCTTGTGTATGCTCCTTTGTCCAAAGTGGGGAATGATAAAAAAAGTTTGAGAAACACTGCCATAAATGATCATGTTTGAAACTGGGAGTGGAGAAATCTCAGAATGCTGGCTCATTTGTCTTCGTGATTACAAGCTCTCTCCGGCATTTATTCTGAGTGGATGAAATTTCCGGCCCATTCCAATATTTAACTCCAAGTGCAACTCTGACAAAGTAAACAAGCATGGCGCTCTATTATGGATCCCAGATTACGATTTAC
The DNA here is from genome assembly GCA_963556495.2 of Valencia hispanica. Classification (NCBI taxonomy): domain Eukaryota; kingdom Metazoa; phylum Chordata; class Actinopteri; order Cyprinodontiformes; family Valenciidae; genus Valencia; species Valencia hispanica. The sequence goes on along the minus strand of OY747709.1, from coordinate 44,692,955 downwards.
TGTCCCTACTCTATCACCAGCAGCAGAAAATGGATTAGGAGAAATCAAAGACACCATATGCTTTTGAATAGGGATGTAAGAAAATAGCAATATGCCGATATATCACGATATTTTATGTCACGATATCGTATCGTTATTCAAAAGCTATCTTTTTTTTTTTTTTTTTTTTTTTTGAATGGACCGTTCAATGATGATAGTAATTTTTGTTGTAAAATTTAAAGTACGACTGGTAGTTGGTGGCTGTATTCACCTTCAACGAGATCTGGCAATAAAACTGGATGTGTTAAAGTATGAAACCGGTTGGAGAGTTTAGAATGCTGTAAAAGTTTTTCTACAGTTAAATTCAGTTTTAAAAATCACAATCTATAGTCTTACTCATAGTATCGCAATATATCATATGGCCCCCCCCTGTATTGTGATACATATCTTATCACCAGATTCTTGCCAATACACATCCCTACTTTTAAATGAACCTATCATTTGAAGCTAGATTTGTCGTGCTTGTGACTGCAGGATTTTAAGCCGGTTTGTGTGAATCCATGTGGACAAACATTGTAATGATTGTTGTGCCGTTTTTATAAATTCTGTTTTTGAAGCTGTACCCGTTTCGTCTCCATTTAGAGACTTGCAGTTTGAGGTAGAACATTTAAACAATTACATGTACATGTAAATGAGCCTATATGTCTAATTTTGGAATAAAGTAACTCCAGAATAAATTGAAACTGGTTAACCTGAATTGCTTTACAGAAGTATTATGTGCAAATATTAGAATGATTAAAATTAATTAATAAAAACACAAAATTATTACACTATCTATGCCCATCATGTCTGAATATAAACTTCTGACTGAAACTGTGCAACAAGAAAATTAAATCCTCACATGTGATGAACAGACAGATGTTTGCTGTTCATTTCTTTAAATGTCTGTAATCTATTGTTATTTAACCAGAATTCAATCATACATTTTAATCTCCTTTCGTTTCGTTAAAAAACTAATGACAGCAGCTCTGCAAATCCTAAAATTTTCTGGCTCAGAATTTTTTCCTGTCCTTGTGTCTGCGTGCATTGTATATAAAGGAAAGAAAGGAGCTATTTAAGGAGTGCCCTCTTTGACTTTTGCCTGAGTGCTGATGACAAGTTGGATATCGTAGATGCATAAAAATGAGATTTTGACATGACTTCAAAAAGAGAAGCATACGGATGAGGTGGACCCTCTGCCAACAGAGAGGCGAGGAAACAGATGGGTTTTTACACAAACAGCACAAACATCAAGAACACTGAGTTAAAGAGCTTGGCAGTCTCACTTGATGAAACAGTGAGGAATGGAGGAGCTTTTAATGAGCATCTCTCCTGTGATGCAGAATGTGAAAAGACAAACTGTTCACTCTAAAAGGGGAAGTTACAGTTGGTTGGTCCTGACTGGTTGTGCCGGATGGTTCTCCATACCGCTTGTTGGGTGGTCATTATTAAGTGGTTTACAGTTTGCATCTGGATGACAACTCGTTTTTAGTAAAAAAAAAATAAAAAAATGGTTGCAGATTATGGTGCAATACCTTATTATTTAAACAGCATTAATAATTCCTTCATTGTATTGGATGATGCTGTTATTTACAGATACATTACTAAACATAACCATATACCTCTAGGCAACCACCAAAATGTCAGTATTGAGTTGTTTTTGTTGTTACCGTCTCTTGTTCAGTACTTGTTTTGTTGCATTGTTGATTCTTTACTAATATTCAGAGGACGCTGACATCAAAACTGAGTGTAAAATAGAAAACACTTCCGTCAGCTGAATCCGGAGTTTAGCTGATTGTGCCGTTAAAACGTTTGTTTATTTGTAACTGTTGGAAAATAGCCAACAGAGGGCGCCAGGTCCAAGGGAAGGGTCAAACTGAGGGCGAGTTAAAGATGAGTTAATCTAATTACAACAAAAGAAATGCTGATTGCTGTTCAGCTGTGAGCAACCCACTTGCGATTTCTGCGACCATTTTGTTTTATGAATTTGATTTGGGTCACATTATTTTATTGTTGTAAAATCATTTTAGATTTTTTTTTTTGTTGATTAAAATATCTTCAAAAAGCAGGAGAGAGCAACAAATCAGCAGTCCAAACCTCCTAAAGGAATACAATTTGATCAGTTTTCACAAATATCCTCAATAACTCCTAGAATAATTCATGAATTCTCAAAATTACATATCTCTGCTTACTTTCCCAAAAAGAGACAATAATGCACTCTACATTGTCAAAATTAAAGTTTACCAACCTATGATGATGATGATGATGATGGTGATTATGATGATGATGATGATGATAATTATTATTATTATTATTATTATACATTTTAGTTAAGCCGTGAATGACTAAATACAATGCGCTTGCTTCCTTAAACAGATCACTTTTTTACTAGTTGCCATTACAATCTGAGTTTGACTGACCTCTATTATACTGTAAATAGGATCCAACTGGAATGTATGTAGTTGAATTTGAACCAGTTTGTATGATTAGATTGTGTTAAATTAATTCGATTATATATTTTTACATAACAGGAATTTAAAATGTCTCGTACCTTAATGTGTTGTATAAATACATTTGTAAAGCCTTTTTAACCAATAGAAAGAAAGATCATTTAGCTGTACGGATAGAACAGAAAGAAATCTATGTAGCATCGACTGAAGTTGCTGTGAATGGTATTATTGGTTGTCAGACAAAAAAAAGCCAGAAAAAAGTGCAAATTGTTTATAGCAATTTTGTGAAAATTATGTAAATGTAATATCACAATACATAAACAAAAGTCACAGCATTTACATTTTTTACTTTTCAATTAATTAAAGCCAGTTGTGCTCTTTAAATGATGAATTGCTCTAATTTACATCTAGAAATATGTATTCCATGCAATTCTAATACATTCCAATCATTTAAAGATTTATATTTAACTGATTTGGGGGGAGCTATAATGCAGTGCAATAAAATGTAGTTAATTATGGCATTGGTTAATCTTTTCTTTTCTGAGGAAGCCGAGCTGATTGAATTAAGTCGTTAAATTTACAGCAATCTTTTATTCTGCACAAGTATGTGGCAAAAGTGGCTAGAAATCACTCCCTTCCAACAGGAAACCTCCAAGAGAACCCCGCTCAGTTTCTGCTTATAAGAAAAATATTTTTAATATCAAAACTTGCTGCATAAATAATTGCTTTATCAATTTTTTATAGTGCAGCTAAATTGTGCTCCTTTAAATACCTTTATCATCTCAGCTGCACCGAGTAGGGTTAAACAGCTGCATTAATGCTCAGGATTTGTCCAGTAACCTTGTTGTTACCCCACACTCCTTCCGACAGAAAGCACTTATATTTTCTCCCCGACAGTCACTCAGACGGTGATGATGTTCTCAAGTCAATATCTTTGAAGTTGAAGTGTAGCATACTCAATTTTGCTGACTGTTTTTAATAATTTACCTGATGTGCCCTGAGTGTTAGAGCCAGCGGGAGGCACCGGCTGCTGTGACGCTCTGCAGACTGTTGCAGGGATATGTATGCAGGGCCACAGCCTCCCTACCGGTCTCTCTCTGTGCTGATTGTTGTTACACACAGCACTCTCATGGGGGATGTAATTGGATTCCATGGGTCCCTATTTTACAGTTCATTGCCATGTAATGAAATCAGTTATTTACTTTCATCATAAAATCTGATAGGGGGCAACATCTGTTGGGGTAAAGTTTGACTGAATACTGCATATGAATGCTGATGTGCAAAGGTCTGCAACAGCCTGAGCTGCAGTTCTGCGAGCCGTTGCTTTGTGCACTCAGATCAACACTTTGCTGCACATATTTTACTCAACCTGTAGAAACAGAAGCAACAATTTATCTATTCATTTTGAGCAACACAACTAGCAACAGTAAGCACAATCACCGAGAAGAGTGCCGTGCAGCACAGTGTTCCTGCTCCACTTTGCTGTCTCATTATACTGCTGCTCTGCTGCTGGAGGACACTGAAGGACACAAGCGATTGAATTCAAGTGTTGTATATTCCCTGGAAACCAATCAAGAAAAGCCCCAGAATAATAATCCCTGTCCACTGTCATGATTCATTTTTATTTTGTTCCATATTTTTCTCTGGCTTTTGAGTCACTCAGGAAGGGTAGTTCCAGCATAAAATCAATGTTCCATTAAAATTTAATGGCCAGGAAGGGCTTAATAGTGGCGGAACAGATGCCTCTGCTTTTGAGAACACCGGCATCTCAAGAACTCTTACTCAAAGCGATATTGGTGTTGTCAGCCACTCTGATGGTTCTCCTTTTCAGCTGCTTTGAGAACTAAAGATATTGGCATTTTTCCTATTCAGAGTGGGGAAATTGAAATTGTGGAAATTGACGGTAAAGCTCATCCAATCCCACAAACATTGGCAAAGGAAGTGGCAGCTGATGGCACATTATTGTCTAAGTATAATTACTCACTCTGTTAATGTTGACTAAAAGCTACTTCAATCAGATACCAGACTCACTATCTTCTAAGTATGGACATCTGCAGATTATAGTGCCTTGCAAAAGTATTCACACCCAGTAGACCAACACAAACTAGAAGATAAGGGAGGGAAATGATCAATGGTTTTTAAGATTAAAATAAATCTGAAAAGTGTGTTGTGCATATACATTCAGCATGTGATTACAGTGTCTTTTACAATTTATACACGTCCCTACCAGCTTTGTACAACTGGAGACTGAAATTTTCATTTTTTCTGAATATTTCAGGCTCAGTCCAATCAGATGGAGAACCTCTGCGCATCCATTTTCAAATCTTGCCACAGATTATTAAATTACTTTCGGCCTGGACTTTGACTGGGCCATTCTAACACACGAAAGAAAATATTTTGGTGAAAATAATTTCATTATTGGTCTTATGTGAAGAGGAAGCTCCTCCTGAACCTCAAGTCTATTACAGCCTCTTATAGATTTTCATCTCTGACCAGCTTCCCTGTCCCTGCTTAAGGAAAACATCCCATAGTTATGATTCTGCCACCACCATGTTGCACCACAGGGCTGGTGTGCTTAGAGTGATGTGTAAAGTTAGTTTTCAGCCATTTTCATGCAGGCCGAGAAGTTCAGTTTGATTTTGTCACCCTTCCATAAAGGCAGAATTCGTAGAGTGCATGACTTATAGTTGTCCTGTCAACACATATTCCCACCTGAGCAATGACTCTCTGCAGCTCCTTCAGAGTCACCATGGGCCACTTTGTTGTCGCTTTTTAGGTGTATGGTCATGTCTTGTAGGTTTGCTACTCTTTCCTTTTTAGATGACAGATTGAACAGCGATCTGTAGGATGTTCAAAGCTATAACTTAACCTCTGCTTTAAACTAGTCCTCAACTTTCTCCCTGGCCCGTCTGCTGTGTTTCTTGGTCCTCATGAGGCTGTTTGTTCTCTAATGTTCTGTAAAAAATCTTTCAAAGAGCAGTTGTATTTATGCAGGGGTTAAAATTACACTTTGATGGACAGTATTTGTTCTACGAGTTCTGAAGGCAATCCGTTGCACTGGATCTTAAAGGGGGCTGAATACTTGTGCACATCACACTTTTCTATAATTTTTTATAAAAAAGAATAAAGACAATGTATGATTTTGCATCCACTTCACAGTTACTCTTCACATTATGTTTGTCTATTATATAAAATCACAATAAAAACTTGCTGGTTGCAGCATAAAGGACAAAAGTTCAATGAATGTTTTTGCAAGGCACTACATGAGGGTTGTGTAATTTAAAAAAAAAGGATAAAAATACAGAAAACAAAATTTATTCAAAAGAAACGGGAGAAAAGAAATACAAGTGGACTTGCTGGTTCCTTGTGCTATTGTTTTTATTAATGTTATCATTGCTATTGTTGTCATCATTATTAATTATACCAGAACAAGATAAATGAAAACACCCCTCAGCAATCATGGCTTAAGTTTCTTCATACTGGAACGGAGAGAAAGAGAGGAAGATAAGGAGGAGAGTGAGAGAGAGAGAATGAGAAAGAAGGTGGAAAATCCTAATCAGTTTTTTTTTCTTTGAGGACCATATGGATGGTTTCAAGCAGCCAACCATATGTTGAAGGCTTTTGTCATGGAAATCATACTTTTTGGCACTTTTTCATTGCGCAGCCAAGCCGGGCACATAAATAGAAAGAAAAGAAGAAAGGAAAAACAATAAACTCATACCCAACATGATCAGATCTTTGAGAAAGCACAGAGCTGAAAGTCGTTTTTCTAACTTATAACAGATCGCTTCTTAATCAAGACGCTCCCTGATTCACATGGCCAACCAGACTGCAATTGGTACCTGCATTTGTCTTTTTTTTTTTATAGAAAAAAAAAAGACATGGATAGAAAAAGAGCATTTAAATGTCTACATGCATTGTGATATTATTGCTGTGATATATTTACAAGTATATTTACAAAATCAAAGAGGAACAATGTTTCCCTACATCTAAATGCAATATTTTGTTTGTTTTGCCCCCTTTTTGTGTGAATAGTCTACTAATACTGCCAGGTTTAGATGCAAGCCAGCATTTACAGTTGAGGTTTTTAATATGCTCAGTGCATGTATTTGACATTTTAATACACAACACCCTGCCCTTGCTTTAGAGATACTTTATTGACATGTTACACGTTAAAATAGAAAAACATAAAAAAATCTTTTGGAAGCAATTGCTTTTTTTGTTTGTTTTTTGCATTTGTGGAATATTACAGCAATGTTCCAGATTGTGTGTCCTGCACATTGATCATTAGACAGGTGGTTTGGATGCTCTCATGCAGTGATTCAGCTGTAGCACTACACAGGATGATGGTGAAACGGAGAGAAGAGGATGAACAAATAAAACAGAAGCTCCTCTTTGCTCTCCTTTCTCCTCCTCAGCTTAGCTCTCTTTTTTTTCCAGAGCGAGCTCAGCTTTACTGCAATAGTGCCATCCATTTGGAATATGCAAATAGCTGACAGTGCATTTGCCTGCTGGTGCTTGACCTTCCCCTTGGAGGTCGCTCACCGACTCAATTACGCTCCCTATCTGCAGTCTGTCTACAAACACCTGTTATCCTCCCACACGCCGCCACCCTCCGCCAATCCCACTTCAGCACATCTAATGCTTGCCGCGTCTGTTCAGAGGCAGTTGGGACAGGGTGAGGACGGCTGCTGGGTAGGGGAGGGATGCGGAGAGAAAAATAGAGTTGTGGTTTTGGAAGCGCAATGCTGCGTGTCATTTTATTTTGGCAATTTGAAAAACTTTCTTTTCCCTGGAAGTTAATGCCAAGATAATTTAATTAGTGCCGCTAAAGAGAATACATAAGCATCCTTATGTTATCTCAGTAGGAGTTCAAATTGTTACACACGTTGGTGTAGTTAATTACTTTGTTATCATTGTGACCTTAATGAGAATTAGTGTCTTGTTGTGTTTTTAAAGTGGAATAAAAATTATTAGGTGAACCAGTAGCAGCCTCATATCAGTTTTGGAGTCAAGGCCTGCTAATCTTGGCATTATTATTGCTGCCGTGCCTCTACAACTTTAGTGTACCGAGATCTTTTTATTTTTAGGACACATCCACATCTGTGTAGACCACTTCCGAGAACTGGTAATTGCCTGAGATTGAAAGACAAAAAAGAGGCCAAAACTCTCCCTCTGTGAGGAGGTGGAGGGCTTTTGGGAAACATTTTTGTCATTGTTTTCTTTTTATTGCCCTAAGTTGAACAAAAACAGAACAGCTGTGATTGTTTTTCCATTTCAATTGCTTTTTCAGTCATGTTATTGCCACAAAACCTAAAAACTAATTCTGCATTCATTCATTGGAAGTCCTCTAGCACTGGTACTGTACATTGTTCCTCTTTAAAACTAAGTCCCATGGACTCTCTACAGTTTTCATGCATATAAACATTTTCTTTGAAGATCAGCAGCATCTTACAAGGTCAATGGATGTTCATTTTTTTAAATTACAAACAATAAATAAATACATGATAAATAAGTATTCAATAAATAAGCAACAAAAATAGGATGAATAAATAAATAAATAAATAAATACACAGATAAACAGGAGGATAAATAAAGTATTTACATGATAAATAGATGGTATGCATCTACTAAACCGTGGGCGTAGCTTTGAGCGACATATAAAAACAGACAAACACAAAAAAATTCACTTTGTAACTGAGGGTGTGCGAGTCCGTACGTTCACTCTGAGGTAATACTGGCGGAGGGGGGGTGGGGGGGGAGCACCTCAAATACGGGGTCGAGATTACTCATTAAGACTGGACAAGTCACCACGGAGGCAGCGGTGTTTACGCAAGCCATCATGGTTGAGGAAGAACAATAAGAGTTTTAATTGCTATAGATGAGTGAACTGCTCATGGCACTTATTAGATCATTTGGTCTGGCTCTCAGTGTTTTTTTTGTCCAAGTCTGTGCATCAGGGTGAGACTATGAATCGGATCAGATGATGGGAGTAATAATACCTGCTCAACAGGCCAACATTTTAAAACCGCTGTTCCTGCAGAATTTATCTGAATGACATATGACCTTTTTATAGCTTATTTAAGATGAGCTCTATTTCATGTACCCACAGTTACAAAGAAGCTTTTAATCAACAAGAGATAAAAAGCACAAAAAAATTAATTTAGAAAAATTAAATAGAAAAATAACATCCGTTGAATTGAAAGGTTGGTGTGGAAAAAAAGGAGGGTTCGTCTTTTTTTACCTTTTTAAAATGATCTCCCTTTTTTGCAAATACTGTCATAGTTCACATTTTTGTAAAAAGTTTATGTTGGCAGTTGCAAAAGAATTCAATTCTTAGCAAATAAAAAGCAGCATAAAAATACAAGAGGTCATTTTGTCTCTAAAAAACAAAAGAACACTGTTAGTCCTTTTTTATGTTTTTTTTGTTTGTTTTTTGTTACTATTTCCTATAAAATATCAGGAATCTAAATATTATTACTATTGATATCAATATTATTATAGTCATTGATAAAAATTCACATGCCAGGCCTCATATATAGTTGTGTTGTAAGTGTGGATGTGCATTCATGTCTGTATCATGATGTGTGAATGTATGTTTGCATGTGTGTGTGTTTACACGTTCCCACATCCGTGTGAGCACATGTTGCTGAGTTGTGTACAACTACCATCTACAGTCTCTATTTGGGGGAAGGTTGATTGATTGTATGTTTCTGTGGACGATTAGCTACTGTGCAGGGGAAAAAAATCCAGCATCCAGCAAATTGTCTTTGCCATAATCAGTTTCTTCACGTAATCTCAGTGAAAATATTGCTTTCTAAAAAAAGGGAAGAAAAAAGGCATGGAGGGCAGAGTGAACAGGGTTATTGGTTGTGAACCTTCAACAAGGGTTCAGAAATTTTGCTTCTCTCGTGGTTAGTTTTCTGATCCAGAGTCGTCTTCATCTGCAGAGCCCTTGAAGCAAGCTGACTCATAGTGCTTGTTCAGGTAGGACTTGAGAGCGAAGGTCTTATTGCAGCGCTTGCATCTGTAGTGCTTGAAGGCAGAGTGTGTTTGCATGTGGGCGCGGAGGTTTGAACGGTCAGCAAAGGCTTTGCCACAGTGGGCGCAGGCGAAGGGCTTTTCCCCCGTGTGTGAGCGCATGTGGCCCTGCAGCAGCCAGGGCCGGCTGAAGGCCTTGCTACACACGTCGCACTTGTGCTTGAGGTCGTGGGTGAGGATGTGCATTGCCAACGCCGGCATGGACACATACACTTTGTTGCAGGTGGGACACTTGCGGGCCATCTTGCTGTCCAGGCTGCGGTGCGTCTGCTTGTGTCTGCTGAGGTTGGAAGAGGTGGCGTAGGTCTTTCCGCACTCGTTGCAGGTGTGGCGAGGCACGCCGGCTCCCCTCTCCTGAACCCCACCGTTTGCACTGCTGCTTCTCGAGCTTGAGCCACGAGCCTCGCCCTCTCCCTTTCGCCTGGAGCGCCCGTCGGAGATGAAGAAGGCATCCATGGTGTAACCCTCGGCCAGAGCCTCCGATTCACCAGTGTAGAAGCCGCTCGCCGTCATGCCGGACTGGGGGCTGTCGGGGTGCTTCAGGTCCGGGTCGCAGTACTCCCCTCCACTGCTCACCTGGGTGTACAGGGGATCCGACACCGGCGACGCCAACTTATGCTCCATCTTCTTGTCCCCCTGGTATACAGATGGTGTGATGTAATCCTGGATGTATCCTGTGTAAGAGACACAAACAAACACAGTTGGACAGAGGTTGAGGTCACAGCGACACATCTGTGATTAAATTACTACAAATTTGGATGGGTGACCTGCCTCAGAGTAGTGAAAGAAAGAGTGGCAGCACAGAACAAACTGAATATTTTACTCGTTGATAGGGAAAAAAGTGATACCTTTAGGCCCAGATTGGTGCCCATCATTCAGCTGCACCAAGAATTCAGAGTCATAGTTTGTGAGCCAGAAAAATCTTTTGTCATATCGTTCCTTGGTTTAAATATCTTTTAATGAGATTGGAGACCAACTGCCGTTTTCTCTGAAAGATTGAATCATAAAGTAACACACCCCTCCCCCACTTGTTGCTTCCCACTGCTGGTCAGCTTGTTCTTGACATGACAGTGAAGGTGTTAAAGTTAAATGGGCTCCACTCATCACTTCCCATTAGGGTAAAGCTGTTTTGAAACTAAAGTTGGGAAGATATGAACTGTGGTGCCTTGAAACTGTGATACTTTTTCCCAAGTATACAGTGAGATTCATATAATGGTCGAGTTACCAGCGTTTTTCATGCAGGAAATAAACTGGGACAATGGATTGCACATTCTCTTTCAGAGTTAGCGTAACACACATCAAACAGAACATATTTCTCTTGATTTTCATAGTTTATCATAGTTTAGATTTTAATTAAAACATTTTATGCTGCAAACTAATCTTATTTCAGTTTTCAAATCAGTTTTAATGGGCCAATTCAGCACAAATGTCATCTCAATACACTACAAGAAAGTTCATATCATATTGTAAAGAAATATAATAGAATAGAATAGAATAGAATAGAATAGAATAGAATAGAATAGAATAGAATAGAGAAGCCTTGGGAATTGTCATTGCTGCAAATTGTTGCAAACTGCTTTTGTCCTTCCCCTAAAGCAAGCAAGTGGTGACAGTGGACAGATGATTGCATCAAGTTGTTAACTTTGCTGCAATCCAAAATATAGTTTGGACCGAGCGTACTGTTCTGCCTATATCATGTTGAACTTTTAGTTCTACAGCAAGCAGGGTTTAAGATGATGCAGCTAGCCACAGCACACCGAATTGTTTATGCGTTTCCTTCAACATGTTCACTAAAAGATGTATTTTTTCTTGTTGGCCTAATTCCCGTCCATCGTTTTACCTCTGGAACAGCTTGGTGGAAGAGCAGCTAAAAGGCTTGCTGGCAGCTAAATGAACCCAAACAGAGGTTGATAGATGCTGAAACGGTATGTAGCTCAATACAAACTAAATGCATTTCATCTTCTGGGTTTATATTTTTCAAGTGCAAATTCAAAATGTGGTGAATTTCTTTTCCTGAGACAAATAGTGCATAACTGCAGAAAAAAGGTATTTCTAAGCGCTGTGTGCAGCAAGCAGTGGAAATTAGGTATTGACTGCTTTTTAATGAAATTCAAAGTTTTGAACTGATCAATAACCTATCATCTGTAAAATAGTGCAGCTGTTCGAAGAGTCCAACGCTGGAGAAGATGGAAATAATGCGTGGAACAGATCAAGTGTCTTAGAGACGCAATAATAGTTTATTGAATGCAGTTTGCCGGAGACTGATAATGTGAGACAGGGCATTGCGCACCATGTTTCCAAAGAGGGTCACCTGTCTGCAGCAGCGAGCATGTTGAAGTGCTTTCGAGAAACAAGCCATTAAGAAATCAGTTTAAGTGCTCTCTTACTACTGCTTCTCCATTTCCCAAGGGTTTTGGTTCACACACCCCCTTTGTCAAAGACATGACCGTGACACTCGGGGACAAGGAAACTACAGGCCTGTGCACATAGCATTATGCTGCACTGCATGGCTTCACAAGTTTAAACTGCACAGATGGTGTTTGTCTGTGAGATGGCGTCACTTTCTTTCTAAAAACCAACCAAATAAATCTGTTTGTCAGTTTCATTCCTACAGCTACTGTTAAATGCATACATGCTGCTTTTGCAATAGTGATGAGCAGCCAAATCCACCTGTTTTACAGCAACATTAGCAGCAAGCACGAAGAGTCTTTGTAATGCATTATATTGAGAAATATTTTTTATTATTCTCACCTAACAAAAACCTGCGTGCACTATCGCTGTACGCAGAGGTGTTTACCGTGTTTCAATTACTCAAGGTCAGACTCAAAGCTCACCATTTAGGACTGGCGCTGTATCAGCCTTTACAGCTCATAGACTCGTTTCTGTAATGCAAAGCAAGCATGTAATTAATGGACCCTCTCAGCCACCCCTCTTTGTTGTTCGACAGACACTCAAGTCAAATGTCTCCACAATGGGGGGAAAGAAAATCTCCCGGAGCAGCAGAAGTGCTGACGTTAGGTTTTTCAGCTGCGCTGAGAAATCTTTTATTTTATCTCCTTCTTTGGGGGGGGACTGAGCGTAAAACAATAATTCTTTCTTTCAGATGAAAAAATCTTTGTCCAGATTATTATAGTGACTTATTGTTCTTTTCTTCTGTTAATAAAAATGCTTATTTTTCAAGGGGCTGAACAATAGAATGTAGAACAATAGAGTGACTAAAACTGTACAAATTGATTGTTAAATGCTGAATGAAAAATCCTGCATCAAGAAGAAGAATTGAAAATCAGCACATTCAAAGACACATGCTTGTAAGGATATATAATTATTTTATTACTACATTTCTTGTTTCCTTAAATGTTGGTTTGTTGCTTATTTTAATTTTTGCCGATCTGTTAGTTTTTGTTTATGTTTTTTGTTTTTGCAAAACAATTTAAAAAATAGCGTAATGTGGCTGCTTAACATTTCACCTTGCTCGAATAACAGGTGGGTATCATCAACAGGGTTTAGCTCTGCTCTGTGATTTCTCTCCTTCTGTTAAAACGTTTTGGGGAATCACAACAAAGGCCCTCATGTGGCCCACCAAACGTGGCCACAAAATGGAAGCGACGAGCCTAAAGCAGGCTGAGAAAGTGAAGGTCGCCCCTCAGCTCTGACCGGAAGCTCAGCGTGGCCAGTCGGAGTGTTGACCACAGTGCAGTTATGTGCCTTTTCCCCCTGTTTACTGTACAGCCTCCGTCACGTGATCTGCCTCATTGCAGCCGTGAGCATTTTTCTCTCCTTATTCTGCTTCTTTTCAGCGTTCCTTCAGCCCAGCTCCCTGCCTCCCTCCCAGCCTCACTGTACAGTGTGTTGATGTCTCTTGTGGCGGCATTAGGCCTGCACGGCTGAAACTCTAACCCCTGCTAGTTTTCAAATGCCTGGAAGGAAGAGAAAGATGTAGCGGAGCGATGGGGGTGGGGAGACTGTGTGCATGCTCCATTTGGATGGGAAGAGGGGGGCAAGGGAGGATCGGACCATGATGGGACTCAAGGACAATAACAGCTAAGGACAAATGTATCATCTGATACTCATCTCTCATATTCATGAATTTTTTACTCCATGTGATGACCAGAAATCGCCAGCCTGCATTTGTTTATCCACCATAGGGCTCTTGCAGTTATACAAATACGTATCCTAGCTCTCCTGATTAGACACATGTTTGCTTCCCTATTTACATAAACTAATCCGTGGCTGTGACCTGAATTGTGTCTGTCCTTCGCCGGAGTCAAAAAACAAAAGTCTGGGAGCACGGCGATGGGGGTGGGGTGCCTCGGAAGAGGATTATTTTGGATGCTGGTGCGGAAAATCAGCTGGATGCGTGTAACGTGTCACATTAATTTACACAGTTTTGGTATATGTCGTTTTAGCTGACTCAAACAAAAATCTCACCCAGCAAATAAAACGAGGACACTGTGTGGAAATGTGAGGCATGCTGAAATCAGCACCGGAGCTGTTTACAGGACATCTTTAACTAGAGCGGCTCACACTGGAGGCATGTTATAACTCACCATTCTCACTGAGTCGAACCCCAAGACTGGTCACCGAGTCTGTGATGGAGCGGGCAAAAGTGAACGAGTCGTCCAGGTGGTGATGATGGTTGGAGTTGGCCACATTGGACGAAGAAAAATCATCAAGCTTGATCTTCTTCACTAAAAAAGAGCGGGGCATGTTTCAGTGGATGAAAACACGGGGCTGAGAGAAACGCATGAGAGAAAATAAAAGACCCTCTGAGGACACAAACAAGCGGAGCAGGCTTGACGGTAATCCTTGTGGTTGATGAGGTCAAAAACATAAGACAAGAAAGAAAAATGATGGAAACCAGTGGAGAACAAGGCTGATGGCAGTGCTGGGTTGGTACTCTTTGGTTCCCCCAGCTTCCCCCAGAAAAAATAAAAAAATAATAAAAAATAAAAGCGATCCTGTTCAGCACTGGATAGCTCCTGTGATGCAGCAGGCTTAAGAGACCAGTGAGGAAGAGAAGAGATGGAGACAGACAGAGAGAGGAGGGAGAGAGTGCAAGAGAGAGAGAGAGAGAGAGAGAGACTGTCAGACTAGCTGAGATCAGCAATCACGCCAGCCTTTATATGGGGCACAGGCAGAGGAAGATCAGGTGGTGCTGCGAAATGGAGCTGCTTAGCTTTAATCCATCAAATGTCCCCGGGGACACACATCAAATTACTACTGAACCGTCTGTGCATTCGCACACAGACAGAGGAGAGAGAACACAGCCAGACCCCCACATCCCCCCTGCTGCTCCCCCTCCTCCTTTCACCCCGCTTATGCTCCATGCTCAGAGGAGGAGTAAAGGAGATGGGCAGACAATGGAGATTTGGATGAGAGCACATTCGGTGTCCTGTCCCCCATTGTCTTCAGATGAAGTGGCACAGTTTATGTTTGTCTTGCACCGGCTCTGCCTCCCTCAAGTCATCTCTGTTTCCTCAAATAGCCTCAGATCTTTCCTTCCTGTGGTCGCACTGCACTGTACTCACAAACCAACTGCAGGCACTGAGTCCAGAAGAGATCACCAGAGTGTTTGGGAGTGCTGCTCCTTTTCTTTTAAAGTTGAACTGGATTCCTGCACCGCTGATGAGCTTGGCACAGGGAAGTAGAGCTGCTCAGCTCAGCTCTGCTGTCTCTCTCCCCATTACTGCTGCACAGATGTGTGTCCTGCCATGCGTGGCAGTGAATTATCTGATTAATTAATTACATCTTTTTTGATTAGGGTGAAATCCAGAATTAGATCTGTACTTGCTAAATTGGCCACGTATCTCCTGGTATGTATTTGTGTAAATTAATTTGTTGGTATACAGTTTATATGCTGCATCACACAATCTGTCTTTCATTGTATACACAGACCAAATAAAACATTATTTTTAATGAAATAGAAATTATGCACCTGTTTGATTTCCTGTGAATCAACAGAAAACAAGTGTCTCCTCACTTCTTTGAACTTTTAAGGTTAATAATATCTAACATTGGAATAACCTACAACTAATATCAACTATTAAACAATGTTTTATCAGGTGAATAACATTTGAAAGTGAAGTAGAT
Source organism: Valencia hispanica (assembly GCA_963556495.2). Classification (NCBI taxonomy): domain Eukaryota; kingdom Metazoa; phylum Chordata; class Actinopteri; order Cyprinodontiformes; family Valenciidae; genus Valencia; species Valencia hispanica. The sequence goes on along the minus strand of OY747709.1, from coordinate 44,677,356 downwards.
CCATGCATCTGTTCTCATATTTGTGGCTTTTCTGTGTTTTTTCTTCTTCTGGCATTGAGAGTAAATTCTGAATTAAGGAAAAACTTTGGACTTGTCCCACTTAAAAAGATGAGAGAGGTCGGAATTTTTCATCATAGGTACACTTCAACTGTGAGAGACAGAATGTAAAATAAAAAAAACAGAAAATCACATTGTATGATTTTTAAAGAATTTATTTGTATAGTGGTGCAGGAAATAAGTATTTAGCACCTACTGTACAAACACGTAAGAATTCTGGCCCTCACAGACCTGTTACTTCTTAAGAAACTATTCTGTCCTCCACTTGTAACTGGTCAGCCTTCTACCACCTGAAGAACATTTCCAGGATTAAAGGACTAATGTTGCAACAGGACCTCAAAAAAGTCATCCATGCGTTTATCTTTAGTCGAATTGATTACGCTAACAGCGTCCTCACAGGTCTGCCTAAAAAGTAAATCAGACAGCTGCAGCTGATCCAGAATGCTGCTGCTTGTGTTCCTCACTAGAACCAGGAAAGTAGAGCACATCACCCCAGTTCTAAAGTCCTTACACTGGCTCCCTGTAGCTCAGAGAATAGACTTCAAAATACTTTTACTAGTTTATAAATAATTGAATGGCTTAGCACCAAAGTATGTTGTAGATCTAATGTTACTAGGGATGCAACGGTTTTCGGTATGTTATCGAACCGAGAGGTTCTCCCTGTTCGGTTCGGTTGACCCAGGCGAACCGCAACATTTCGGTATGCATGACATTAAACTTTTAATTTCATATGTGGTTATAACAAATGTACGCATGTATTGGGCATCAGGACCCAGGGGATGAGTTCTGCCCAGCATGTCTCTCCACCATGCAACAACCAATCAGAATTTTACTGACTTTCCCAAGAGCCAATCAGCACTCTGAATGCAGACCCATGTGAGGGGAAACAAAACTTTCCCGCTTGCATCATCATGGCGAGTCAACAAGAAACGGAGAAAAGAACATTTTTAGAGGCACCGTCATCTTACAAATCTGCTGTATGGGAACATTTTGGCTTCAGCGTGGAGAATGATGAAAAGGGAAAAAAGATCGTCAGCAAACAAAGCACAGTGTGCAGGCATTGCTTTACTACGATCGTCTATTCCTCAGGTAACACATTCAACATGTTGAGCCACTTGTGCCGTCATCACCCGGCTGTAACTCTTAGTGGAGCAGCATGGAGAGCTAGTTTGTCGTAGAGAACCCAACCATCCATTGCTGCAGCCTTTCAGCAACAACATGCTTATAATTCCGAAAGAAACAAGGAAATAACTAACTCAATTGGCGTCTTCAATTGGCGTCTTCCATTGACACTCATCAGAGTGGATCAAGCAACTGTATGAGGTCTTCGGCCAGCTTCAGCTCATTGTCAGTGAGCATGGCTATGTCTTTGCCACTCTTTTTCACGGACTTGTCTAACATCGCAGAAAATATGGCAGGTTGCTGCTCCACGTATCTTTCCAGCATGTCATGTGCTATGTTCCACCTGGTTGGAACATCATTAATTAGTTTGTGCTGTGGTATATTGAGCATCACTTGCTTCTTGGTCAAAACTTCAGCCGCATTGTTGCTTTTATGGAAAAATGTCACTACTGCATATAAGAGCCAGGATAATATTGATATATTGAAACCGAACCGTTACAGTGGCCCAAAAACCGTGATACAAACCGAACCGTGGCCACACTGTACCGTTGCATCCCTAACTGTTACTATACCAACCCACCAGAACACCCAGGTCCTCTAATTCCAGTCTACTCAACATCCCTAGAATTAGAACCAAACATCAGCTTTCAGTTTCTATCATCCTCTAATCTGGAACGAACTTCCAGACAACTGCAAAGCTGCTGAAACACAATCTGTTTAGAGCTGCCTTTGAGTAATGTTTTCATGTATCATATGTGTTATGTATGCTTCTTGGTATATTGCTGTTTTTACTTTATATGCTTTGTCTGTGTTTTACTGCTATTTTTATTTTACCCCTTAATCATGTAAAGCACCTTGAATTACCTTGTTGTTGAAAGTGTGCTATACAAATACAATTCCCTCGCCTTTTGTTAATGGGATCGGTTTGAACACCTTCAACCAGTCAGACTCCAACCTGCACCATAGCCACTAGAGAGTTGTTTAAGGACACCAGGGCAAGATTTTACACCTGCATAAGACTGGGATGAGCCAATCTATAACAGACAAGCAACTTGGTGAGAAGAGATCAACGGTTGGAGCAATTGTTAGAAAATGGAATAAATACAAGTTCAATGACAATCTCCCTCAACCTGGGGCTCCATGCAAGATCTCAACTCGTGGGGTACACATGATCTTGAGAATGGGGGGGGGACTGGTCAATGACCTAAAGAGAGCTGGGACCTCATTAACAAAGGTTACCCTTAGTAAAACACTACGTCATCATGGATTAAAATCCTGCAGCACTTGACAGGTCGCAAGAACAACATAGAAGATCCCAAAAACACCATGCCCACAGTGAAGCATGAGGGTGGAAACATTATGCTTTGGAGCTGCTTTTCTGCAAAGGGGACAGTACGACTGATCCGCATTAAGGAAAGGATGAATGGGGTATCATGATATTTTGGGTAGAAACCTCCTTCCATCAGTGAAAGCATTGAAGATGAAACGTGGCTGGATCTTCCAGCATGACAATGATCCCAATAGAGAATTTATGGAGGGAGTTGAAAGTCCGTGTTGCCCACCAATGGGCCAAAACACCAGCTACAGTGTGTGCAAACCTGGTGAAGACCTACAGGAAATGTTTGAGCTCTTGTCATTGCCCGCCAAGGTTACATTACAAAGTATTCAGATGAACCTGTGTTCTTAACCAAATACTGATTTTCTGCACCATTATACAAATAACTTGTTTAAAAATTATACAATGTAATTTCCTGGACTGTTCTTTTTACATTCTGTCTCTTAACAGTTGAAGTTTACCTATGACGAAAATTACCGACGTCTGCGTTTCTGCGTGTAACTGTGATCATGTCTTTATTCTGGGGGGGGGGGTTATGTGGGGTCATTTTAAGCTTTAAAGCACTTTGAGATGCTATTCTGTATGAAAAGCGCATTGTAAATAAAGTTTGATTTTATATATATATATACATATATATATATATATATATATATATATATATATATATATATATATATATATATATATATATATATATATATATATATAGTACACGTGTTTTACAGTTTTTTATTTAATTTCCCATTTACTGGGATGCACCTAAGAGAAATATAGATAAAACACCTGTAGGTTTACCATAAAAAATATATATTCCAACCTTAGGACCTCTATTGATTTAATTTCTTTAAGTTTTGGGGAAGTGCTTGAATCTAGTTGAAGGCCTCATAGATTTCCTCTGACACAAGGGCCTGCCCTTCCACCTGGGTCGCTCTAAATCATCCACACCACCTACAGTGACCCTGCAGCTCGGACGCAGCTGGAGTCGAGGGTAGGAAGGGGCCATGTTAAATCACAGCAGTGAGCATTTATCACAGTTATGTTATTTTACATTACAGAACAAGTTGATGTTGTCACCAAGCCTAGCATGGAGTGCAAAGGCAAGGCACAGATGAGTCAGGGAAAGAGTTTAAAACAATTAGCTGAAGGGCAGTTTTGTTTTGCACATTTATTCGCATCCAGTTGTTTAAAAGGCATACTTGATCATTTTTACAATATTTTGATTTCAGTGTTCAGGCTTGTTGTTCATGATAGTTCAATTCCTTCTCGCTGTGAAGGTAGCGCTATAGAGGTGTGACAGTAAATAGAAATCATGGATAGGTACGTTCTTTGGTCTTAAAGTGGCAGTTTGCTGCGTTTTAGGTTTGCTTCAATCAAGAGAAACAAATAAAAAGTGTCTACTATAAAACTAACTGGAGATTTGGTTTTTTTGTTTTAATTTAATCAATGAAAGATAAGTGGATATACCCCCTGAAGATAGATGGATGGATTACGCAACAATCAAACCACTTGGAATGGTGTGGTTGTTTACATTTTTCTAATAGAACTGTGCAGACATTTGAGAATTAAAAAAAGTTTCAGTCACTTCAATTCAAATTCAATTCAAATTCAAAATTACTTTATTAATCCCAAAGGGAAATTAAATGTTGTTGTAACTCATTATGCAAGTTCCTTCAAAGATTTGTTGTAGATCCTGATGGCTGTGGGTAGGGATGATCTCTTGTAGCGCTCTGCAGATCTGAAGAAGCCTCTGACTGAAGACGCTCTGTAGTTGTCTGATGTAGAAGATACTCTGGATCTATGGCGTCTTCTTTTCAACTCATCAGGGTGTAGTTGAGGTATTATTTGAGCTTTTGTGATGTTAATCAGCTGCTGCCAGTTGAAAACCACCTTGTTGCCATGGTTATGCATCATAACAAATGTCCAAAAATAAAAAGTATCAGCAAAAATCCTTCCAGCTGCACAGCATTCAAAACCAGAGAGAACAGTTGTCCACAAAAACAATGTTTCTACCAAAAATGGAAGAATTAAAGTTTAAAAAAAGAAAGAAATATGAACCAAAGTAACAGAGCTACTCCAACATGCTGCCACCTTGAGCGGCGCAATTGCGGAAACTTTGGAGTTGTTGTGATATTTAGACAATCCATTTTACAAGATGTACTTGAATACACCATAAAAACGCAGCTGTTGAGAAATCCCCTCTGGGCAAAGGGGCTGGACAGGGCTGTTGTGATGTTATTTGGACTGGTTAAAAGCTGCAGGCAGCTGGGTTTGGAATTAAGCTGATTTTTCTCCAGTACCACTGATATTTACATTCTGACATGGTTACAGATGAGTAATTTAACATGAGTAATTTAATTTAACAGATGAGTAACGTTAGCGAGAGACGTACCTTACTACAGTTAAAAAATACATATACTGACATATAGTTTAGGTTCAGTTCTATGGGATCAGAACAGTATCACCTTGAAATGAAACTGAAAATAAATATTGGCATTGAAAATAAAAATTGGCATTGAAAAATATTATATTAACTGAAAATATTAATTTTGAATCGGAAATAAATCTAGTGAAAATTTTTGTATTGAAAGTGATTTTTTTTTTTTACAATGCCAAACTTTTTTTCAATACCAATCTTTTTTTCAATGCCAATCTTTTTTTACAATGCTAATCTTTTTTTCAATACCAATCGTTTTTTTAATGCCATCATTTTTTTCAGCTTCATTCAGGTGATACGGTTTTGACGCTTGTGTGTGCACGCGCATGAGGGGCGGGGCTTCAGCCCCCATATGTTTGCATGAACGAGGCAGGAGGGAAACTCCGACTGTTCGAGTGGGATCAACATTTTCTTTGCTTCTAATGTGGTTTGTGGAAGGTGATAATCTGCAGTTGGGGACCCGATTTATTTATTTAACATGTTTGATATTATCGCAAGTCCTAGTGTAGTCGTTGTGACGTAAATCAATCAACAACCAATAAAGCTGTTCTCACACAAGCGGAAGCACAAAGCTAATAATATGGAAATAATTTTTGAGGGGTAAGAATCTGCGCATTACCGCCACCTTCTGGTTTAGAGTGCGTGTCACAATTACATTTTGCAATCTAATAAAAAAACGAGTTGTCAGTGTTGTTAGCTCTGCTTTCACCAGTCTTAATTGATTTGTTAACGTTATTGACATGTATTGTAAATATGTATCGTGGATCTGAAATAAATACAGTTATTTAATATGGTATAGCCTATATAGTGTGTATTTACATCCCTTCATACCACACTGTCTGTAATGAGGAGAACCATAAAACTTTATCACAAAGACTCATGTCTACTGGTCATTAGAAGAAACTGAGAAGAAACCATTTATGTCTTTTTTTCTTCCACAAACCGGATTATTAGCAATGTAAATGTCCTGTTGTTTCTCGCGTCTCGCCTCGGACAGTCGGAGTTTCCCTCCTGCCTCGTTCATGCAAACATATGGGGGGCTGAAGCCCCGCCCCTCATGCGCGTGCACACACAAGCGTCAAAACAGTATCACCTGAATGAAGCTGAAAACAATAATGGCATTGAAAAAAAGATTGGTATTGAAAAAAAGATTGGCTTTGTAAAAAAAGATTGGGATTGTAAAAAAAAATGAAAGTTTGAAAACTTGAGTTATTTCTTTCAATGCATATACATGAGTTTCATAGAAAAAAAAATCACTTTCAATACAAACATTTTGACTAGATTTATTTCAGATTCTAAATTAATATTTTCAGTTACAATAAATATTTTTCAATGCCAATATTTATTTTCAGTTTCATTTCCAGGTGATACTGTTCTGATCCCACAGTTCATTCTTTCTCCACTTTAGCTGCTTGAGAAACCTTAATGTTCCCAAATAGCAGTGTTTAGTGACAGCTGGGAGTGCTCCCTGAATTGTTGTGGTGTCTTTTTAAAGTTGCCCTACAGAACGTTGCCTTGTGCAGTTAGTTCTCCGTGTGTTCAGGTAGAAAACATCGCATGTGCAACGCATGCGCAGGACACATTGTTTCCGGAAGTTTTAAAGAGAATCTAAAAGCAACAATATACAGTGCCTAGCAAAAGCACTCATATCCTTGCAACCTTTTCACATTTTGTCATGTTACAACCACAGACTTCATTTTGTTTTATGGGGATTTTATGATATATGAAAGCAAAGTTCTTCATAGTTGTAGAGAGGGAAAAAAAATACTTTTTTGCAACTAAATATCTGAAAAGTACATCATGCATTTTCATTCAACTCTCTTAAGTCAGTACATGTTCAAGTTAACGCAGATTGGATGTAGAGTCTTTGTAAACATCAGATTTCATCGCTTGCTCCAAATTTTTTGCTAGATTTAGGTCTGGACACCCTCAAACAGTTCTTGCAGGATTGCTCTGTTTTTAGCTCCCATTAACTCTGACCAGCTTTCCTGTCCCTGCAGGATGCTGCCACCACCATGTTTCAGTGTAGGGATGGTGTGTTCAGGGTAATATGTGGTGTCAGTTTTTCCCTCAGTGTAAATCGCTTTGCATGTTGGCCAGAAAGCACCTCTTTCTACAGTTTTATTGTGTCTTGGCCATGCCTTGAAAAGTGGAGGGAAGATAATAAATGGTTTGCAAACTGAAAGCAGGAGTAATTATGACTGCATTTCAACAGTTCCTTCTTTTCATTTTTCCATTATGGACAGATTCATGAAGTACACGATTAATAGTTGCCCTTTTGACAGATTCTCTCTTGTGGATCTTTGCAGCTCCTCCAGTGTAACAACAGCTTCTTTGCTGATAGCTGCTCTCCTTTCCTGGCCATTCAGATTACCTATGTATGGGTAAATTTAAAGTTACTCTTTCAGATTCTGGATAGTGGGTTGAACAGTGCTACGAAAGATTCACAGATTCACAGCTTGGGATTTTGTTTTATATTCTGCAACATTCAATGCATTGTCCTTGCATATATGTTATGTTGTGTCATATGTGTCTAAATTCAGCTAACAGTCAAAGTAAAAACACCAAGCAGCACACTTAATTTGCTATATTGAACATTTTATAATTAATTTCCGTTGTTTATCCTGCTATGGGTTAAGAGGAGGTTGGTGTCTGTCCCTGCTGTCAACAGGCAAGATGGGGTGTTCATTCTGAAAAAGTTGCTGGCCCATACCTTCACATACATGTTTTTCAAAACAAATATTTCATTGCGTATGATCAATTATTCCTAAATAATGATCTCAAGAACTCAGCTATCAGTTAGATAAGTTCCAAGATGCTCACATTGAGATGCGGTCACTGGCTCAGGGAAATTCCCCAGTAACTGCACTCCTTCAGGCAAGACTAAGCGTTATTCTCTGCTGTGCAGGAGCAGGATATAAAAATCTGTGCTCTGGTCAGAAGAGGGGACGCTGTGATTATCAGCCTCATTAATATCCTGTATCATCCTTCTGGGTTATGGAAATGTGACCTGGCTTGCTAAATGAATGGGATCAGTCTGGTTGATTTGCTGTTTCACACAAAAGACACCGCCTTACATTTTCCTCATCTACAAGTCAGTTTGCCATCTCTATTTACAGACAACTGGAGTCTGTTTATTATATGCAAATAAATATAAACAATGTCTGAAATCGAATTCAGATGCATAAAACCTGACACTCTGGCGTTGAATACTAAGCTGCGTTTATATAAAGACAACCAGGAATTTCTGGGTTAAGGGAAGAGAAACTAAAAGTCCATTAACTGTGTTCATCTATAATTCACCTCACTCTTGCTTACAGGGTCACTTGACGGAGGCTTTTTCAGGCTGGTAAGCCAATGCACTGTTAAAATAGGAAGACATTCTGATCCTTACAAAGTTTACATTTAAAAAAGACGTTTTTTTAATCAGGAAATTACACCATAACCTAAAATAAAATGTTGCTTTAATTCAGCTGTATTTGAGAGGTTTTGCTGCATTTAAAGACAGTTTAAAGTCATATTAAATGATCTCAATCAGATGCAATTATACATTTTGACTAGGCCAACATTTATTTATTTTTTTGAGTGATTTAAAGCTGGAATTGCTGGTTTGTTTTAGATCGTCCTGGTGCATAACACAAGTGAGCTTGAGTTTAAGGTGATATACTGATTTTTTGGTAGAAAGCAGAATTCATGTTTGCATCAATCACAGCAAGTTGTTTTTTAAACGAGATTCTGTAATAGTTCCCCTACACTTGGTAGAAAGAGATGTCACATCACAGTAAGTTGGCAAAATAAATACATCCTCAGATAGTTGAAATCTAACAAGGTGGTCAAATATAGGCTGTCAATACACCTCATCAGGTGATTTGATGAATCGGTTGATCTGAAGTCTGCTGAGTTCATTTTCCAATAACTATAAGATCTGAAAAGCACAGGAACACACTGTCATTAATGCTGCTCCACAAATGACAGCCTGATGCAAAATGCAAAAGTTTACTCCATTCTAGGTAGAGCTAAAACCTACAGACGAGATCTGGCGGGTTGATTCAAGTGGCTGGCTCAAACATAGTAACCCCACATAAGAATATAAACATTGTTTGGTAACACTATGTTGCATTACATTGACATAATTTCTATTTTGAGTTGTTTTCAACTGGTAAAGTTGCTAAAGATGGTCTACATCTAACTAGCTTGTTAGCCTTCCAGCAATCCAAGGATTTATTCTATTTTCCAACAAGCTCACTCATTTTGTTACAGCTAAGGGAACTTTTATTGATAAATTCACAAAACCTCACTTCAGAAAAAGTTAAAGGATCAGGGGGCTGGATTTCTAAACTAAATTATATTCATGTTCAGTTTTGTAATTGTATTGGGTAATGAAGCGTTTTACACCAAGAAATATTTGCCCACCCATGTGTAATCCCGTTATCTTGAACAGTGTGCTGCAAAATAGGCTGCGATTCGGTGGCCGAATTTCCCACGCTTACACGCGGATGTGACGTCAATCTACAATTCTTGCACGTTCTCGATTTATATGTATATGAATGAATATGCTAATGTTGTCAAAGATATTTACTAATGTTACACCAAAGTAAACACTATTACTTACTTCGTCGCTAGACATGTTGCTTGTTGTCACACAGCTGGCGATGTGCGCTACGTCACTGAATTATTTACTTTTTGTACACACTCCCGCAGTGGCTGCAGTTACTCGCAGCACCGGCCGCGGCAGTCGCGAGTTTAATTTCTTCAAACCGGCCCCCTGATCCTTTGATTCACACTCTAACGTCACGTTCCTTGAGTGTTGGGCAAGGCAATTTTATTTGTGTAGCACACTTTCAACAACAAGGCAATCCAAGGTGCTTTATATCATTAGGGGATAAAATAAAATAAAAGCAACAATAAAACCATACAATACGTTAGACATACATAACATAGGACACATTAAAACATATGACATTCCAGCTACTTATCATTTACTCCAAGGCAGCTCTAAACAGATGGGTTTTCAGTTTTGATTTAAAGGAACTCAGTGTTTCAGCAGCTTTGCAGTGGTCTGGAAGTTTGTTCCAGATAAGGGGAGCGTAAAAACTGAAAGCTGCTGCTCCATGGTTGGTTCTAATTTTAGGGATGATTAGTAGACTAGAGTTGGAAGACCTGAGTGATCTGTGGGGTTGGTATAGTGACAACAAGTCTTCCACATACTTTGGTGCTAAGCCATTCAATGATTTATCAACAAGTGAAAGTATTTTGAAGTCTATTCTCTGAGCTACAGGGAGTCAGTGTAAGGACTTTAGAACTGGGGTGATGTGCTCTACTTTCCTGGTTCTAGTGAGGAACACGAGCAGCAGCGTTCTGTATCAGCTGCAGCTGTCTGACTGACTTTTTAGGCAGACTTCTGAGGACACTGTTGCAGTAATCAATCTAAAGATAAACCAAAGATAAACGCATGGATGAGTTTTTCAAGGTCCAGTTTTGACATTAGTCCTTTAATCCTAGAAATGTTCTTCAGATGATAGAGGTTTGACCTTGTGATTGCCTTTATGTGACCCTGGAGGTTCAGGTCTGAGTCCATTACTACATCCAGGTGTTGGGCCTAATCTGTAGTTTCTAGCTGTTTTAACTGAAGATGTGTGCTGACATTTGATCGTTCGCTTTTAGGTCCAAAGATAATTACTTTCATGTAAGGTTGGGATGGGTTCAATGTCAGCTGGTGACATTGTAATGTCATTGTTATAATCTTGGCTAGTGGGAGCATGTAGATATTAAATAGGAGGGGGCCCAAGATGGATCCCTGGGGGACTCCACATGCTATTTCTGTCTGTTCTGGTGAAGAATTGCCTATTGAGACAAAGAAGTTCATGTTCTTTAGGTAAGACTCAGACCAGCCAAGTGATGTACTAGAGAGTCCAACCCAGCTCTCCAGTCGTTTCAACAATATATTATGGTCAACAGTGTCGAATACTGCACTGAGGTCCAACAGTATCAGCTTTGCGGTTCTACCACAGTTTGTATTTACGAGGATGTCATTGAAAACTTTTGACATTTTGGGTTTAATGTTTGTGTTTCTTTCTTTTGTGTTGATCATGCTCATCTCATCGTTTATCATTGTTTTGGGGTTGCCATATTAGTTCCTAATTTTATGTTAGTTTCTTTATTTTTCGGTTTTGTTTCTTGTACTTTTGAATTGTTTTTCACTATTTATTGTATTGTCAAGCTTTTCCTTTTGGATTTCTAGATTTTTGAGTCTTGTTTTAGTTTATTCTGTATTTATTATTCTCTTTCCTTTGTCTCTCTGCTCATCGGTTTCATTTAGACTACCTGTGCTTACTCTGTCTCCCTGCTTGCCTCAACTGTTACACATTTTCCTTGATTAATTTATCGGGTTTCTCTGTCACTTTCCACTCCTGTTATATAAACTCCATACCCTCTGTTTCAAGTTGTTTTCATTTCAAGACATGTAAATTTATTTGTATTAAAACTTTGAAATACCTCATTGGGCTGGTCTGCGTTTTGGTTGTGCCACATCCAATCACCCCATGACATCTGACTGAGGAGTGAAGTTCTTTAGATGTTCTCCTGGGTTGTTTTGTGCATAGGTGGTTCTAGACTGGGGCCAACAGGGGCCATTGCCCCTGTAGATCTGGTCCTGGCCCATGTGATGGCCCCTGTATTGAAAAGATCATGCTAAATCAGTTTCTTATGATGACATTCACTGGCACAGAAACCTTAACTAATTGGTCCTGTGAACCAGACAAAAAATTTTACCTTCAGTTTTACTTTAACAATGAATAAAAATATGACTTTAGCTTAAATTATAAATTATTGCCCTATTTTGTTTATTTATTTATTTTTTCGTTTTATTGTTCTGTGCCCCCATGAAAAAACACAGCCCCCCCCCCCCCTCTAGGCCCACCACTGTTTTTGTGACCTCCTGGATGAGTCATTGATGCTCTGTGTAGTTTTGGTAAGCCGGCCCCTCCTGCCTAGGTTCATCGCTGTTCCATGTTTTCTCCATTTGAGCATAAAGGCTCTCACTGTGATCCACTGGAGTCCCAAAGCCTCTGAAACATTTAAGTGACAAAAAAAGCAAAAAACAGAAGAATTGCGTCGGGGAGGCAAATCGTTTTTCACAGCACTGCATGAGACATGCCTCAGTGAAGAACGTCATGAAACCGGTTATAAAACGTTCTTCTGTTGATTTATAGCCGAATATGAAGTATGAAAGGACATTAACTTCCTTCCAAGTCATTCTGGATCTAATGCTGTTTGTCAGACAGTTCAGTGTATCACTCATGCCCTATTTAGCTTGTGTCTGCCTGTTGTCCTGTATGAATCTCGGAGCGTGTGTGCATTTGTTGTCCACAGGCAACTGTTCAGTAAATGGGGCAATTAAGTGTGAAAAGCAGAAAGGAGCGAGCATGTTCCTGTCTCTTTGGTGGGGGAGATAATTTATGCTAATAACATCTTTACAGCTCAAGCTGCCCAAAAATGATAGCAGACCCTTTTGGCTTCAGAAGAATCTTTTCATCCTCTTGGAGAAAAAAAAGTGGTTTCTCAACACCTTGCAAATAAGACAGCTGTGTGGCAGTGAATGAATCTCTATCCCTGCCTTTCATCTCCAGATGATAATCTTTTCTCCTTCACTGTCTTGTATGGTGCATGTTTCTTCTTCTTTTAGCCCGTGGTACACTTGAAGCCTTGCTCCCCCTCTGCACTCTCTTACAGCCTCACACCATGCACACAATCTATCATTATGCTTCTCTTAGGAGACGTCATAGGAAGCCGCAGCACGTGTGAATGCATTACTGTAAATAGTATTCTATGCATGAGCGATGCTTCTTAATAACACTTAAACCCAAGCTCAGTATGCTGCTCATATGACATAAATTCCTCTATCATACTGAGGGACACCGTGCCACTGGGTGGCTGTGCAGAGCAGGGGCCATGCTGGCAGTTCAATAAATAATCCTAGTGAAAGTGAGAGCAATAAACCATATGAAATCTCAGCTGCCCACAGACATGCTCAGAACGGAGCTCCCATGTCAGCTACAAGCAGAAAACGTTTTTTCTTCTTTTGTGCCTCAAAAAGGCGTAAATATGTGTCACAGACGTAATGTTTTGTTCTAAAGGAATGAGACATTTTAGAAAATTGTAGTTGCTATGGGTTGCAGTGTTTACTATGGTGATTTTTCTAGGAATAAGGATTGTCGTGGATTACAGGGTGCAGGTTACAGGGCTGATGCTGTTAGTGTTCATTCAACTGAATGACACAGGATCTACCTGTGGGTCTGAAGACTCCTGTTTACCTGAAAGTTGCCTTTCATTGTCATTTTGACCAAAAATCCTGTCATAATCAACTTTTACCTGTCAAGTTTTAAAATGATAATAATGACATTTTCAATTGTATTTCACAGAGGTGTTGACTCGATTCACATGACTTGGAATCGAGTCATTCATTTTATGACTTGAGGCTTGACTTGAAAATTTTTTCAAAGACTTTGACTTGACTTGGAGTTGAACCTGTTTACTTGAAAAGATGATATTTGACCCAATAATTAAAGTTTAAAATGTCTATTATTTCAAAATTGCACAACGTGAAGTCATCTCGCTGATCCCATGTCAACAAGACCGTCTCTATGTGTGCCAGAGGCGCAGAAGAGCCAATCAAATTATTATGATAGTTTATTCTGTGAAATTAAAGTTTAAATGAAGACTATTCTTTGTTGCCAAGTTTAATTAAAACTGTACAACATAGAGGTGCGAGTTCAGAACTACTTTTGGTAAATTTCTAAATTCAGTTGCACTTGTTTCATCAGGTTTTGAAATAAAGCTTTTAAAAAGAACACATGGTTTATGTTTTACATTGAACATAGAACTGAAACATTTTTTTTTAAATGACTCGAAATGACTTGAAATTCACAGTTTATGACGTGGGAAATGACTTGAAACGTTCCTGTCTTGACTTGAGACTTGATTTGGACTTGAGGATAATGACTTGAGACTTACTTGTGACTTGTAAAACAATGACTTGGTCCCACCTCTGGTATTTGATTCTTATGCATTTTAATTAATGTTCAGTCCGAACAAGCGGAACAGAGAATCCACATTGTGCCATCACACGTCAAGCAGATGAATACATGTAATTTTTTTCTCCACAGTGACAAAAACCACTGATTGTGGCCCCAGTAACTACATATAAACAAGGACATTAAACGATTGCTCTTAAAACACGAACAGTTAACCTGCTGTGGTCCAAACAAATAATCTCACAATTTCTTCCTGGTCCAAATGGACCTGAATTCTGAATTCTGAAGGCTGAATCCGGGCTGTGCTGCCACACTGGAGACTGGAATTACAAGCGCCATTTCAGCCAAAGTTTTGAAATCAGGGAACATTTCTCCAACTGAAGTGTTTAGAAGTCGGAAAATCTCTTTGCACCAGCTGTTTCCTGACCTGTAAGGTATTGCTTCAACACAAGGAAATCCTGCACCATGCACCGGGGGTTAGCACGACACCGGGCTCCTGGGAGCAGATCTGTCACCAGCCGCGCCGGTCAATGCATTGAGTACGGTGTCCACATCTGAGATGATGCTCAGATCCTCTCATGGGAATCTTTTTTCTTTCTTTCTTGATTGATTGATTTACCTGTACTCCCGGTGTGAAGTTGAAAATGTCTGTGCATCTACATCAAGAGGTCATGGGATTGTAATCTGTCAAAATGACCAAATATTTGGTTAACACAACCCCTGGTCTAACCTTGAGTACAATAAAGATTTATTAATTCAAGTGCCACAAAAATACTGTTTTTATATATTAAATAAATACAAAGCTGCACAGTAGAGTCAGTTGGTAGCACTGTTTCATTGCAAAATAGTCTTAGGTTTAAATCACTGCCTGGGTCTCTGCAGGGTTGCCCATTGGGCACTGGAGATGGGTATCTGGTGTGATTGTTGTAAGCAAGGAAAGAGTAAAATAGCCTCCTTTCAGCCAGGGGGCTGGCAGTGTGCAGGGAAAAGGGGAACTGTGTGTTAACTGTGCTTCAAAGAGTCAGACAAAACTCTGGTCACTCTGGTTGTAGGGATTAAACGGTTACTGGTTCTAATGGTTACCAAGAATTCCTATGGTTAGTAAAACCATTGAAAATATGACACTTGTTCATATTAAATTTACTATTACCTTCTACTGCTGCTGCTAATAATAGTAGTAATATTTAATATTTATGCTGTTGATAAACACATTTTAGCTGCTGGTTTTACTCTTAGTGAGTTATCTTCAGCCTGTTATAAAATGTTTTGTATGTTTTTTATAAATCTGAACAAAACTATGATATTTATAACTGTGATGAATTTGCATAATGCATAATGATAATACAAAATGCTCATATCATTACATTTCTCATTAAAAAGGACTAAAAACTGTTGAAACAATATAACTGAGACTTTGAGCGGTTTTGAAACCATAACTTGGTTCGATACTGTTAATCGGCCTATGTCTAGAGAGATCAGAAAGAATCTGACACCTGTCATAAGTAATATCACATTTAATTTGCATGTGTTCCACATCTTTGTTGAAGTGGAAGTATGTGTATGCCCAATTCCTTCCTTACCAGTCATTATTGGACATAACAATTCCTTTTGTATGTTAACACCAATGTGGTGTTCAACCTCACCTAGTGTTTCCATGAACCTGACATTCCTTAACCGTGGTGTTTTTGGGCTTTCTTTGCTTTTAAAGTCTTATTTTAAATGCAATCTGATTAACAGTTGTCTGCTTGCGTTGATGCACATGATTTGGTCTGGATTACGACCTTATGTCTTCAGTTACATTGCCTTGCAAAAGATTTCATGCACCCTAAACCTTTTCCCTTTTTGGTACGTTATAACCACAAACCTGACCCCAGGAGACACAGCACACATATGAAAGAATATGCTCTGATCAGATGAGATTGAAACTGAAAATATTGGCCCACATGCAAAATACTGTGTTTGGGGAAAAATTACACAACATATCACTCTGAATTCAATATCTACACAGTAAACAATGGTGGTCATGGTTGACAGGAAGATGGATCGTGGGGCATTTGTGAAAGAAAACCTTTTACAGCAGGGATCTGCAACTCCAGTCCTCGAGTGCCACTATCGTGCAACTTTTGGATGCATCCCTGCTCAAATGCACCTAAATCAAATGAAAGGTTAATGACCAGGAATCTTATTTATAAAGCTTGCTAACAAATGGGGTCTGAAAACTGCGCAAGTCACTATCTATGCCAAGTTTGGGAGTTATAGAAAAAAATGTGGTGGAAAAATATGCACAGCTTTAAACACACTAAGGACCTTGTTACGCACATTTTGGACATGAAGGACACTGGCAGCGCAGCGGGTAAGATGCCAAAATGTAAATTTAAACCACATTTTCAGACTTGAAGAGCTTTGCGCACACACGAACACACAACCAACAGTCAGCCTCCAACCCCGTTTCTGAACTGAGAATTAAAATGAGAATCTGAATGAAAATATGTTGCATTTAAGAATTATATCACAGTATGTTCATATGTATGTTTTAAGATTATACAGCAATTGTACCTATTGGTGCATTAATTTTGTGAAGTACAAGTATAAATACTGCAGTGACACTTGCATAATGCTACAAAATGGATGCGCTGGCTCTCAGATCGCGCCACTTGCAGCATCTGGATGGAGGGAGCCGATGTAGATTCCCCAAAGCAGTCCTATTAGATGTATGTGCTGAACTGGGCTCTCTGTTAGATCTACAGACCCGCTGGAAACATGCCCCCCCCCTCCAGCACATTCCCTCTTTGCCTCCACTTTCTTTTTTATGTCAGTGTGGTGGATGGACCAGCACCCACCACATTGGTGTTAGTATTTCTTTTGTTTTTCTTTAAATTAAAACATTTCATTTGTTTACTTGATATAGGTTAAATGTAGTGCACACATTTGATTTGTCTTGAGTGAAAAACAGTTTATTTACTTTGTTTGTTTTTTAGTTTCACCCCAGGTGCCCTCAATCCCACAATTATTGAAGGTTGGCCTGCTCCACTGAAGGAGGCAACTGCAGGAGGAGCAGCCAAACCTTTACATGGACTTTAGTTTTGCTTCCTTAAAGATTATGATTTAATTTCTTTATTGATAAGATTATTTTTTGTTTAAATTGTTAGTGTAATGGTTTTCTTTCAACTTAAATTAGTAAATTGTCATTTTAGTTTATTTCTTCTCCCCCATCTGTCTAGTTTAGTTTTGTCCTTCTGCTTAAAACCTCCCCTGAATGTTTCGTTCGGGGAAGAAGAATCCTTGTCAGGCCAGTCAGTCTTTTTTTTTTTTTTTTTTGTCTGTGTTTTATTTAAGTTGGGCCAAAACTATTTTTGTCCCTCAACCTCTTTTTCAATGTTTGTTGGACTTTTTATCCCTTGTTTTCTCAAAAGAAAAGAAAATATTAAAAAACAACTTGCAGGTCAAACCACCTTTGTCCTCTGACTAATTGTGAACCTTCACAGTCAGGCACGCTACTGCATCAACGCTGTGTCACTTGCAGCTCTTCCGTTTATTTGTGACTCCCAAATAATATTTTGTACAGATGATTTTTTTTTTTAAGTAGCCTTAAAACGCATTTTTCTAATCAGGCTTTAAATATGTAGGAGTGCTGAAACCTAATAAGTTCTGCTGTAATTTAGATTTTACTTGTTTTAATTGCTTTTTTTCCAATTTTATTGTTGCTACAAGAAGTAATCATATAATTCAAACTTTATATTTATTGTTCTTATTTGTTTTATTGCTTGTGCTGCTGCACAACCTCCTAAGGAATGGTTATTTATTATTAGGGATTTAAGAAAATATCGATACGCTGATATATCGCGATATTTTATGTCACAATATTGTATCGATATTCAAAAGCAATTATTTGAATGGAACCATTAATGATGACAGTAATTTTTGTAGTAGAATTTAAAGTATGACCGCTAGTTGGTGGCAGTTTTCACCTTCCTCGTTCAAGTGGATCAACTAGATGATGATCTAGTAATAAAACTGGATGTGTTAAAGTATGAAACAGGTTGGAGTGTTTAGAATACGGTAACAGTTTTTCTACAGTTAAATTATCTTTTTTAAATCACAAAATATATAGTCTTACTCATTGTATCGCAATATATCGTATCACCAGATTCTTGCCAATACACATATTTAACATTAATCAATTAATATGTTGGGGTTATTAAAAAATGGCCCAGTCAAAGTTCACACCTAAATATGAATAGAATAGAATTGAATAGAACAGAACCATCCTTTATTGTCCCACAGAGGGGAAATTCAGCTGTAACAGCAGCAAAGTGACAGGTAATTGAAGCATTTAGATTCACACAAGAAAAAGGATTAAGGATGTTTGGGAAAACTTGAAAAGCGACGTTAACAGATGCTCTCCATCCAATCTGACAGAGCTTGATCTACTTTGCAAAGAAAAATGGGCAAATGTTTGTGTCAGTGTGCAAAGCTGGTGGAGGGGAACCCTGCAGCTGTAGCTGCAGCAAAAGTTGGTACTAGAATTGACCCAGGGAAGAACTGGATGGAAGAACTAATTTTCTTGCAATGTAAAAGATATGTTAGTGAAACTGTGTTGGCTGGTTGATAATGAACTTAATTTGAAGTGAGGAGCCCCCAAATACAATTCTGCTTAAGGCCCAGTACAGTTCTGGCCTTGGAGACTGTTAATAGTTCAGTAATGTAATAGTTTTTTTCTCAATATCTTTTGCGCAACTCCTTTCCTTTTGAAGCAGTTTAACTTGTAATGCTGTAATGAAAGTATAACTATACAAATTATTATCACACCTTGGTCTGATTTATCGAGGAATAATTGTTCAGATAATCTTAGTTTGAATTAATTGTGTTAATTAATCACCACCGTGTCCTCACCCTCCCTCCTTCAAATAAAGCCATTGTAGGTCTTTTCACATTATGTTCTATCATGAAGGTCAGAGCGCTGGGTAATAGACTGTCGTTTCCAATTTGTACTTTCACACAAAAGAAGAGCAAATGCATTAGTAAGATCATATCAGCCAATTTAAAATTGGACAACAAAATAGTCAGATTTGCATGTGCGCAGCCTCCTTAGACCAGCCCAGCCAGACATACGTGTTGTGTTCAGCAGGTCTGGAAAACAATTACAGACCAGTCACTAATTTTCTCTTTGAAGATTTTCTGTTTGCAGCCGATGGGACAAGCAATAGCGTCCCAGTTCCTGACTGTGCAGTAAAGCGAAATGAGAGAGATCTGCAACCAAACAAATTTCCCACAAGGCAATACTCAGGCAGGCATTTTACTATGTGTTTTTCCCCACTAGTGTGTGTCAGGGAAAGAGGTGAGATCAATTTCCACAGGATTAGGCAGCCCAGGGAAAATGATTGCTTTTTCTAATACTTAGTAACAATTTTTCAATTTCCTGTGGTCTTTGTTACTCTCAACATTTTTGCAAATGAGCAAAACAGAGGCAAGCGTTGTTGCTGCTCTTCGAACTTCACCTTGGGACCAAGCATCATTTGCATATATATTGAGAGCATACGTTTTTGGTTTATAATAGTAACCATTCTGGGGTGGGGGTGGGGAACTGGGGGCGGCTGGCAGGCATTCTGTCACCTGTTATGAGGCCCTTGTCCGCCGAATGTCCCTGGGAGATGAAAAGCAGGCGATAATTGCAGTGCTGGGACTAAAACCGGTGTTGTTCTCTACACTTCTGCATTGTTTTAAATCTGAGGAGGTGAAAAAAAGAAAGATAGCCAGAGGGCGAGCTGTTTTTTTCTTACCTAAACTCCCAGAGCTTTGCAAAATTCACAGAAAATGACATTTTTCCATCGACGCAGTGCTGATACGGTGGTGATTACAGTTGGAGCCTGACGTTAGTAAATCCACACGTTCCGCTCTTTGCACTCTCAGAGGGGCTAACTACATTCAGGCAGATTGAGAGAAAATGCGCTGCAGATGGTCACATGACAAATGGCTTTTCTGCCCCTTTATGGAGATTTGAATCATAATTGAGTATCTCTACAGTGATGTGTGCACTTGCTATGACTCACAGTGAGTCTTTCTGCTGGAGGACAAATCGGCTCTGTTACTTCTGCCTCAATCATAAAACATGTTTTAAGATGTCATATCAAAGAATTTTAAAGCAAGCATTCAGTCATTTGGACATTTTTGTTGAGTATCTCAAACCAAAATGGAAGACTCACCAGGAAACAAGTAATTTATCTGTATGCTATAAGTTTTAGCGATATTTTTTTCTAATTTTGGTGGAAACGTGTTAAGTTCTGTAAAGAGTAATGTGAGCATTCCCTTCTGCACGCTGAGGCATGTTCGCCACGCATCACTGCTTTTGTGTGTGTTGAGCGTCTTTCAAAGGGCATGCTTTTGTGCAGGCACAGATGATGCAGCTGGCAGAAACATGGCTATTGCTGGAAGCATGTCCACGTTGGCACACTTACAGGAAGCCTGGGCTCCTGGGTCACACATTATGTAGGCTGCATAAAGGCTGCCTGTCCGTCTGCTGTCTGGCTCCTCTATAACGGCAAAGCACACAGCGAGGGATAGAAATAGAGAGGAAATATATATATTTTTAAGTCCAGAACTCACCAGCTAGCGGATTAAAATGTCGGATTTTGATAATCAGTGGCAGTTTCTGCATGTATTTTTCGTCATATTATGGTTTACAGGGAATTTTATAAAATGCAGATTGTTGTTCATCATAAGTAAGGCATTTAATATATTTTTTTAGGATTTAGATAAGCTTTTACACCATATGTTGATGATTGAATTTATTGTTGCAATAAATATCAGCTACTTTAATTCAGTCACTATATTATAAGACAGCCTGAAGGATGAATCATTTCCTTCTCTGTTTAGTAAACAATTCCACTTAAAGGAAGAAGAGAAGATTTCTAGATTTTATCAAGATTATTATTCTTTAAAATACACATTTAAAATATACACTTAAAAAGCTCATTCTACTCAAATCTTTAAACAAAAATAGAGTGTAACCATTCAATGAACCAAACCAAATCTTTTTAAATACAGCTCAACCTCTTGACAGCTGAGTCTTTGGGAGGAGGAGCTGTCATGAGGGACTGATCAGCCAATCAGAAGTGAACTTTGGTGTAACTAGCGCAGCAAGATGACAGGGAAGAACATTTATCTCTAAATTTGAACTTTGTTTATTTCATCTGAGAGACAAGAGCTTCTGCAAGTGAGACTTGGTGATTATAATAATGTCGTTTATGGCTTCAGGTCAATTTTTTCTTTGGGGATTCGTACCCCCATGTTGTATCTACCCATTGCCATTTTGTCCTGTCCTAGTTTCATGTATACCCATAGACATACCATTTCAAACCATGGCACTTATAGCATGGCATATCAGTTTATTTTGTTAATGTAGTTAAGGATTTTAATTATGCTTGTAAAATAAACGAATAATCCTTTATTGTCCCATACAGGGGAAATTCAGGTGTAACAAAGTGACGGGCAATTGAAAAATAATTAAAAACTCAATTTAGGATAACATACTGTACAGTAAGTGCAAAATCCATCCATCCATCCATCCATTTTCTGCACCCGTCCATCCTATGCAGGGTTGCGGTGGGGGTGCCTATCTCCAGCAGTTAGCAGTCCAGGAGGCGAAAGGCGGGGTACACCCTGGACAGGTCGCCAGTCCATCGCAGGGCAACACAGAGACATACAGGTCAAACAACCACGCATGCACACACTCATACCTAAGGGCAATTCAGAGAAACCAATTCACCTAACAGTCATGTTTTTGGACTGTGGGGCGAAGCCGGAGTACCTGGAGAGAACGCATGCATGCACAGTGAGAACATGCAACAGTGCTACCAACTGCCTCCCTGTGCAGCCTAATTCCAACACTAAATTACTGTGCAGTTATTAAAAATAGGAGATGCAGATTCAAGAAGGGTACAAACTGTTCAGGATAATTTTAAAATATTTAGAAAATGTGGGAAAAAAGTGCAAACAGAGATACAGTAGGGATGTGAACATTCATTGAGTTTGTTGGGAGCAGTGATGGTTATAAAGTATTACAGCTTCTAGGAGGAAGGATCTGTGGTAACGAACGAACGAATGAATGAATGAATGAATGAATGAATGAATGAATGAATGAATGTTTATTTCAGTACATACAAGCAACTGGTATCAATTGACCTATGAAACCGAAAGGGTAGGAAGATGTAAAAGCTTATATTGTACACCTACCCCTTTTACATAGATAAATTAAACTAAGACACCCCTTAAAATTAACATGTAATCTTACATTTTCTCAACACCACAATGTGAAGAATAGACTAAATAATCTAAAGAAAATAAATTTTCATTTAACTTAGTTTTCCCTACTATAACAAGAAATGTTCTTTCTTTATAAAATCTCTTTAAACGAACTAAAGTGCAACATGTTTTTTATCTCATCAGGACAACTGTTCCAAATGTTTACTTGTTTAACAGACACACAGTGTTGTTTTAGCATGGTTCAGGTTTTTGGTTTATCAGATAATAAAGTACATTTCAAATTATAACTGGATGTCTTCATTTTAAACAAGTTCTGGACACGTTGTGACAGAAGTTTGTTTTTTGCTTTGTTCATAATTTGAATTGTAGTGTAGTCAACTAGATCCCTGAACTTTAAAATGTTAAGATTTGTAAATAATGGATCTGCTGGCTCACGATAAGATTTCCTATTAATGATTCTAATGGCTTTTTTTGCAATAGAAATATAGAATCAGTGTTTGTTTTCTATGTATTTCTCCAAACTTTAGTACAATATGTCATAAGGGTCTATTAATGAATGATTTAAAGTAATTAATGAATCTTGAGGGAGAAGATATTAAATTTTATATAAAACTGCAATTGATTTTAACAGTTTAAGATTTACATAATCAATTGGATATCCAACCATCTCAATCCTCTAATGCCAGACTTCTGTGGCTTGTTTGATGATAAAGTATGATCTCTAATGTCAAAAGCTTTCTGTAAATAAAAAAATACCCCAACTGTGTATTGCTTTTTCTCAATTGCATTTGTTATGTGTTCAAAGAAATCCATTAAAGCTAGTGAGGTGGTTTGATTTTTCCTAAATCTATATTGCTGTTCACAATCTACTTAGTTTTTATCTATGAACTTTTGACAAGTACCTTTTCCAAAATTTTTGAGAATTGTGGTAAAAAAGAAATTGGCCTGTAGTTTGGAAATTAAATGTTTGTCACCAGATTTAAACAGTGGAATCACTCTAGCTATTTTAAGCTTTGAAGGAGATCTCCCTGTCTTTAAGGGCAAATTACGTCTATAAGTAAAGGGTTTCACAATACAGTCAATCTGATTTTTTTAATCAAAATTATATCAAATGTATAACTAGCAATTAACTGTAAGTGGTCTCGTGCTGGTACACTATGCTTGAGTCAAGTATTGTGTCAAAAGGGCCAGTCTTTCAATAATGAATAATGGTGAACGGGCAAAATAACCAGCACCTTTTTTTTCCATCTATCCATCCATCCATTGTCTTATAACCGCTTGTGCTTGAAAGGTTGCTGGGGAGCTGGTCACTATCTCCAGTGGTCATTGGGTGAGAGGCGAGGTACACCCTGAACAGGTGGCCAGTCCATCACAAGGCAACACAGAGACACACAGGACAAACAACCACACACACAGCTAAGAACATTTTAGAGAATCCACTCATGCACGAGGAGGACATGCAACTCCACGCAGGTAAGGCCCAGTCTGGGATTCGAACCCAGGACCTTCCTGCTGTAAGGCAACCAACTGTGCTACCATGCAGCTCCTGGATCTGTTTTTTATAGAAGCAAAACGATATAGCAGTTTTGAAAAAGATGCATTATTTTCAGAAACCAGCTTATTAATTTAAAAAAGAAAGGCGCTCTAAGAGATGAAAGGAAATTTATGTTAAATCTTAAAATCAAGTTGGCCAGTTAAATTTTGCCAGATAGGAAAGAGTCTATGGAAATATTTGAACAAAATTGTTCAAGAGTTGTGTGCTGTGAAATTTTTTATATTTGAGAAGTGGAAGTGGTTTTGTTGAAGACCCTTAGCAAACACATTAGGCAAACTAATTCTGGAAAATGAAATCTTGCTTAAACGCTTCTTGCTATGGCTGGTGGCTTTTCCTTTAGATTTTCGTTTTATTCCGAGTCTAAAAAGAAAGTTGCGTAATTTCAAGCAGGTTTGGAAATATGGCCCCATTTATGCTGTAATTGCTTGATAAATTAACCAGCACAGACACCTGTCAAAACAGCAGACAATCTCTGTAAATCCACCTCCCAACAGGCTCATCTCGATGGGCTAAGTTGGTAATGACAACTCTCCAAGTCTGTCCCCTCAGGCTGAACGATGAGAGCACGGTGGACTCCTCTCCTGCCATCCGTCCCTATTACGATAATGCATCAAATAGACATTTTAATTTCAAGTTCATTTTCTCCTCAAGGCTCTGTAAATGTCTGCAAGCATGCATTCGGAACTAGACAACCTTTCAGTGCGATCCTTTCGTCTCTGGGCCCTAATAAAATGATAATTTTTCATTTGCAGCATTTTGGTGCTGTACAAGAGTGTAAATTCATACCTTGTGGTGACTCTTTGGAAGTTAGGTGCTTTCAGGAACGAAGAAATTGAGTCAGTGTTTCATGTACAAGGCTCCTCCTCCATGTTGACGCGAGACAAAACTGCTGATGACTCACTGATTTCCACAAACAAACCAAACTGCCAGGAGTCTTGCATAGTGGTGTGCCTCTTAGCAAACCTCATCACTCAGCAGTTATATTGTTGTGCACCCAGTGACCTCCTTTTTTAACGGAGCTAGTGTGGCGATAACGTGCGTGAAATGAGCGCCACAGCCTGCCAGCGGTGCCTGAATCCTTGCAGGGCCTGACACCTGCCTGCGCTCAGCTGTTCCAGCCACGCTTGACCGCATGTGGCTAATAAACAGACCCGTTCTTATCACTGGAACTCCATTAACGGGGGTCGCAGTCACCTGAATCCCTCACTGGGGCGACATCAAATTACAAGGCAAATGTAATGGGTTTTGCTATATTGCCACACACCGAGATAGTGAGTTACACCAAAGGCCTGATGTTATTACATGTCCCCAGGATGCTAGCTCTGTGTTTTATGATGACTACAGTGAAAACCAGGTCAGCGCTCAAATTGTAATGCTCTTTGCCTCCATTGCTCCCGTTATATCTATCATGTCCATTGAAAAAAGGAACAGCATGCAGCAGGTCGTCTGCTTTACATGTCGGCCACTATTAGTTCTCTAAAGTGTTGGAAGCAGGCATGAGTCAGTATGAGATTGTCACGATATGATGACCAGTTTCACGGTATTTACATAAAAATAGAAAAAAATGTATAACATGATCTAATAGCTTTTTTTAAATTAGAAAAGTAATATTCACACTGCTGCTAAAATAATATAATATACAGATTAATACATTTATTATAATATTTAAAAGATTTGATTATTGCTTTGTTTTTTTATTTAATTTTGATACATATACATTTGCAAAACCATTTATCCCTGTTGAGTTTTCTCCTTGTTGATTAGTTGGCCAGTCAACCGCGTGACATACCTGCTAATAATTTTATCTTACCTACTTTAATTTTAGTTTTTTTTTTAGATTTGTGTCCACACTGGCCTGTATTTGACAGTGGATAATACATAGAAGCGAAGAGAAGACATGTTGCAAAGATTCACCTGGATGGGACTTAAGCTCGGGACGACCGCGTCGCGGACTGAGGCCTCCGTACCTGGGGTGCCCGCATTAACCACCATGCTACACGATGTCCCACCTAATTTTATTTTAAAATTGCCTTAATAGGAGTGATGAGTGTTGCTCTAGGCATTGGCTGGTATTGGATTTGCATGGTATGATAAGCTTGAACTACAGTGGACCACCGCCTATTCGAGGTATTCGCAAATATTTGGGAAAAAGCCACATATTCACAGATTTTTTTGTAGCGCATTTCTAAAATATCCACAGAAAAAACACAGCTTGTGGAGTTGGAATATCTACATACAATGTTTCTTGGCTCGCTATTGACTGGCTTTGCAAAGCAACCAATCCAGGAGCACCATTTATTTTTGCCTGGCACTGATTGGATCTACTTAAAGAGCGGAAATCAGGACGACTGTAAACATTGTGTTCTGCTGTAGTGCTGAGACAGTGTTCACTGAGCGTATTAATGGATATCAAGCTATATTTGTCGTGTGAAGTGTTAAAATAGACCTTTATAAGTATTTTTGAAGAGGCATTTGTGGATATTAAGTATTCGTGGGCGGCTGTGGTTCCTAAGCCCCGCAGATACCAGGGATCCACTGTACCTTATTATGGTGTTAAAACAAAGATTCTTTTAAATTGTACAGCATAACTAAATAATCGAAAACATATGAGAAAACCACGGTTAGTATGTTGCTGCTTAAATAATATTGATTAGTTCAGATATAATGTTGGCTATGACATTTATTAACAGGTACATCTCAGTAAATTAGAAAATGCATGAGGGTCGTTTGTCACATTAAAAGTACCTTTTCAAAACAACCTTTGGGCAGGTATTATACATACATTTCATTAAGCCCGCATTTTTGTATGTAAGTGGTTTCTTGTTATATTCAAATCTTCAATGTTAGATTTTATTAGCTGTCAGAAGAAAATAATCAAAATTAACAGAAACAAAGGCTTGAAAACATCAGTCTGTGTGCAATTAATCTTTATAATGTGTTTGTATTTCATGTGTTTAGTTACTGAAATAAGTAAACTTTTCAATAATCAAATTCACCTTTATTATTGTTAGTGAAAACTCAGCAGATATTGCTGACAGTCCCCCATTTCATGTACTCATTGCAATTTTTTATTTTTTATATATATTTGGAAAAATTAAGACTTAAATAATACTCTAGACACAAGTAGTCAAAATGTATGACAGTGCCAACTGAAAACAATAGTACATTGGTATTTTCCTTCTGTTGGAAAAGCTTTATCAGAGTTACAAAAAGCAATTCACCTATGGCTTTAAAAACTGTTGATCACAGTCAATAACACATTTTCAGCTCACCAGAGATCAAAGTGCCCTGGATATTTTACATTTGGTCGCAGTTCATAATTATGTCTGACTTAGTGTCAGCAATTACGTTTTAAAACTGTAGTGATTGGTAAACATGTAGAAACGGCTAGTTTTACTTAAATAACAGTGTTTTAGGAGTAGTGCAGATTAGAGCACCAGAGGTATTGAATTGATTAAATAACGTATTAACTTCTCATGGGATGCCTAATACTTAAAAGAATGTGGAAAAACAGAGTATTAAATTTTTACCAGAATAAACTACGTTTAATTACATTATGACACAAAACAAAAAAAGGCACAGTCAGGAATCAGCTGGTTAACCTTGATCAAAGTAATAATTTTGCAGAGTTTGATACTTTGCTGCAGGCAGCTGATATAAAAAGCTTCATCTGTGCGGTCTGCAGTAAAAACCATAAAAAGCAATGTAACTGAAACAGTCGATGACAAGAGGCTTGGTCCTGATTATTGAACCTTACATCTTTCCTATGGCCATACATCTTCCTCTGCCAGGCGTCCCATGGGCTTCTGGCCATCCAACACCACAGGCCAGTTCATGAGAAGGAGGAAGGGACAATAGTACCTGCAGGTCCCTATCCAGACTCGAAAGATGCCACCGGGGGCCTCATTGACAAATTGTCCTTGTCTAGCCGCATGAGAGAGTGGGGATTGCGGTAATTGCATATTTTCCTCTAATTGCATTTGTCACATGTGGGGTCTGCAGCTATGGAGCAGGGTCTGAGACCCTTCTCAGTGATGTGTTAAAGCAAACAGCTGAACTCTCACCTGCACCACGAGAAGACGATGTGCACGAAGAGGCCTGCAAAGAGGGCAATAAATTATGTAGTGGCACAAAACATCAGCAGAGCAGCGGTGGAGACTGGCACAGATGGAGACATGCTGCAGGTCCATTAAAGGCTCAGACGTGGCCATGAAGGACTTTACTCTTCGATGCTGATTAAGGACAGTCAAGGACTTCAGCCTGAATGATCACATGACACTTATACTGCAGAGACTGACAAAAAAACTCCCTAGTTTTATCGCAAGTTAAAGATGTAAACTAGTGCACCCTACGACCTCGGATTCAAAAATCACTCAATTCACCTGGTGATAAATAAGGTAATTGCCATAAAATGGAAAGGTTACCCTATTATATGCTTTATATTGTTTTTGCTTAGGTATGCACCAGTAAAGTAGAACCGTTTCAAGAACGAAATGCTGAAGATCTTATGGTTTGTGGGATTAATCTGAAACATTTTATTTGTGCCCAATTTTTTGGTTTTTGCACAACTTTGACCTGCTAATACTGAATTTAGCTCATTCTTATTTCTGTTAAATACTACAGCATTAGAAACCTGAATTTATTTTTTTCAACCTTCCTGCCTGAGGGCACATTAATCATTCATAATTGGAGAAGGGGCAACGTCACAACATATGTGTGAAACAGCAGCTGCTGTGTAACAGGATTGAAATAATATTTTTAAACAAAAACTAATTGATTATCTATACCTTATCTTTGGAGGGTTGTTTGTGCCTATCTCCAGCAGTCATTTAGTGAGAGACGAGGTATACCCTGGACAGGTCGCCAGTCCATCACAGGGCAACAAACAGACATTCAAATATGGGCTATTTTGAGAGTTCATGTGTTTTTTTACAGTTGGAGGAAGACAGAGTACCCAGAGAAAACCCACACATGCACAGGCAGAACATGCAAACTCCATTTTGAAAGATCTCAGGCTGGGATCCAAACCGGGACCTTCCTGCTGCAAGGCAACAGTGCTACCACCTGCTCCACGGTTGAATCCGTTGATGAGACAGTGGTTGACATTTCTAAATATTTTTGGCATTTCATTTTACCCATTAGTGCTATTAGCACAGTTAGCACAGGTAAAACTACGAAATAACAGACCAGCAGTGGTTCCCAAACTTTTCAGTTTTTGACCCACAAAATAATAGCAGGAGAGATTTTGACACGACTACTGGTTGAGAATACAAACACATGGATCCAGTCAGTCAAACAGAGAGACGCAATACTCGATGATCAGCTGGTCAATTTTCAAGTGAATACAGTTCCTTACCTCAACTGTACTATTACCAAAAGGCTGCAAGCATTTCTGAATCCAACATATTACATAACAGAGGTTGAAAGCTTAAAATGATAAAGCAGAAAAACTCTGTTGTAAAATGTTTTGCCTTCCTGTTTTTTTTCTAAAGGTCTTGCTCTTTGTTGATCAGTTGCATGCTGCATGAATTGTAGACATGTCTCAACATACTGGAGGGAAAAAATACAGTTTATTTTTAGTAGCTACTAATATGCTGCTCATTGATGTTGAGAATCACTAACTTTGAGTCTTTTTCCTGCAGAAGAAATCTTAGAGTTTCCTCACCAATAAGTGTTGTTACCATGACCTGTTAACACTTACGAAATCGAAAAAGAGCAGATTGTTGATTTTTTTTTCAATCAGGTCCATTCAAGCTAAATCTGATTCCGGTCACCATTCCATTTCTCTGTGCATCTCTGTTTCTTTGCTCTGGTTCTTTTGCTCAAAAATACATCATAAAAGCAGAAAGTGTTCTCCACTTTGAGCTGAACAATGACAGAAATGATTTATTCACTGTCAAAGGAGGTTTAGATAAATCCTTTGCGATTTGTATCAGCTCAATCTTCAGCCCTGTTTCACACGTTTCTGTCCTGTTTTCCTGCTTCAGCAAAGTTTCACGTCAGGGTGGTGGCAATAATAACAAGCGTCTCTCATCTTGGCTTCTGTCGCCTCGTGATATGAGGCCAGACTGCTGCATTATACAGAGGGGTTGTACAACTACATTTTAATCCACTCGTGTTTCTGGCCTGATAAAAGGATTCTCTCCATCTCTTTCTGTTTAATTCACACCATCATCAATCAAATGTGTCCCTACCCCCCTCCTCCCATCCTCTTGGGTTTTGGGGGGGTCTGCAGCAGATAGGTTGGGGGTCCCCCGAGGGGGTTAGGGACATGACGGACCGGTCACAGATGCCACAGAAATTAAAATGCAAGAGTCTGTGCAAGGTGTTACATTTCTCAGACATGCTCATTTGCAGGAATATCTGAGCAACATAAGGAGGCTTATCTGTGATTTCACAAACGACTCTCACAAGATTATGTGAATATGATTAAAAAGACTGCTGCTCCTGCCTGCAATCTCCATAGTTGGGCTACAAGTGTGGAAGAGTCCCTGTGTGGTAGATGCACTGTTTTTGTCTTCAGCCATTGTCTACACATGACAGTCGCCACAGGCTACTTAGTAATGAACATGTGCCTGTAGCATGTGAGCTGCACTGAGCTTATGAATAAAGTAAATATGCACATCTCTGAACAACAGGTCAGCTTCTAAGCAGAGACAGAGGAGAATATGATCAGCCGCAGAGTAAGATCCTAAAACTACAAAGGAATTATGTATAAACAACCGCTGAGCCTGCGAACGAAGTGTCACACGATGATGTCTGATGTCCCAGCAAACCCCTTTTGTCTAAATAAGGCTCCCATTCTCTGTTCCTCATTGTCTTTCATAAATAGCCATAAAGCTCTGATGGTGGCTCCCTTTATCTGACACTTGAATGTACACTCGCCTGACAGGTAAAACTGACTGGAACAAAAATAGCGTGTTTGTGAAAAGCCGCCGCTGAACTGTTTCATGACATACTTTGCAGAAGATTAGCATTTTTAGCAGATTTGTCAGTCCAGCGTGATTACCGCCGAGCATTCACATTCTTTCATCACACAAGAGAGCAAAGTCGAACAGCTTCACTTCTGTAAAGTTGTACTGAGTATAAATACTTCTCTTGCGCCTAAGCAGAACTAGAGATCAAAACGTGCTTCACATTTAGAAAATAACTGACTTGTACATCCCATGTGATGACTGTAAAGGTGTGATATATCTCATTTCATTATAGTATAAGATTAAAACCTTTCACAAGTGAGCTGAGTAACTCCTGAATCTTTTTACATACCAATGCTCTGACACATGCTACACATCTTGACACTCTAAATCAATAATGATATATTTTAGACTTTGAACTCTGATAAGGAAAACTCAAAGAACAAAACACGTTCTGGCCTTAGAGGTTTTATATCCTATTATAACCAGCGCTCCACAGCCAGAGACTGACATTTCTTTCCAATTCTTTATTTCAAAATAGCTCTAGTTCAGTCGTTTTTTGCTAGAGAGCAACCTTCTACATTAATTAAGTCTTACCAAAAATCCTCAGCTCGATTTAAGGCCAAACCAGTCAAACATGCATTTTTTTAAGCTAATAAATTATAGTTCTGGCTGTTTTGAGTCATCATTCCGCTTCAGGTTGGTTCTATAATAGAAACTGTAACCTCATGAAGACCAAGGAACACACCAGATAGGTTAAAGATAAAGTTGTTGACACATTTTAACAGTGTTAGGTTTAAAAATATGAAAAGCTTTGAACTATTAACACTGATCCATGAAGCGAACCAGAGGCCTATGATAACTCTGGAGGAGCTGCAGAGACCCACAGTTTAGGTGGGAGTATCTGTTGACAGTACAACTATTCAAGCCCACAAATGTAGCCTCTAGGTTTGAGAAGCCTGATTGTTAAATGATGAAATGAAAGTGAAATAATTCCCCTCTGCAGTTTAACAGAAGTTATTTAGAGGACCCAGCAAACAAAAGAAGGTGCTCTGTTCATACGTAATTTTTTTTTAAACCTTTTGACTTAAAGTTATGCCCAAAATTAGGTTTAGATATATTCTGTCAGGAAAGGATGGGCATTTATCTTATCTTTTATTGTTATTATTTTTAAAATTCTTATGATTTATTGTGTCAATGATTCAATTCAGTTTCAATTCAGTTTATTTATATAGTGCCAATTTACAACAGATGTCATCTCAAGGCACTTAACAAGAAGTCATTTCAAAACATTTATACAAACATTCCAATCAGTTAAAAAGTTTCCTATTTAACGAATCCCAGCAGATTGCATCAGTCATTGGTGTGAGGTTGGGCAGACTTTCCAACCACAGCAATCCTTCAGCAATCCCTCAAACTGAGCAAGCATGTAGCGACGTTGGAGAGGAAAAACTCCCCTTTAACAGGAAGAAACCTCCAACAGAACCAGGCTCAGTAGGAGCGACCATCTGCCACGACCGTCTGGGGGTTTGAGAAGACAGAGCAGAGACACAGAAGGAAAAGAAGATCTGATATAAGAGAACTTTCTATGTTACAGAAAGTAAAAAGCTGATAACAGGACACAGTGGATGCTCAGTTACTGGGAGCATCATCCCAGTCAATGCCCCCCGTCCAACAGGGCATTGCAGCCAAGCAGGATACCAGACCAGGTATATCTTCTATGGAGAGAGAAACACTGAGAGAAAACAAAGTTAACAGTCGAAATAGCAGAATGTACTGTAATACAACTGGAGAGTCGTAGTAGAAAATGTAAGTAGCAGAGTGAAGAAAATTGCTAAGTCTGTCCTCCAGCAGTCTAAGCCTATAGCAGCATAACTACAGAGATAGCTCAGGATGACCTAAGCCACTATAACTATAAGCTTTATCAAAAAGGAAAGTTTTAAGCCTGGCCTTAAAAGTAAACAGAGTGTCTGCCTCACGGACTAAACCTGGGAGCTGGTTCCACAGGAGAGGAGCCTGATAACTAAAAGATCTGCCTCCCATTCTACTTTTAGAAATCCTAGGAACTACAAGTAAACCTGCAGTCTGAGAGCGAAGTGCTCTTTTAGGAACATATGAAACAATTAGATCTCTGATGTATGATGGAGCTTGATTATTAAGGGCTTTGTATGTAAGAAGAAGGATCTTAAATTCTATTCTGGATTTACCAGGGAGCCAATGAAGGGAAGCTAAAACAGGAGAAATGTGATCTCTCTTTTTAATATTCATCAGAACTCTTGCTGCCGCATTTCAATTCAATTCAATTCAAAAATACTTTATTGATCCCAGAGGGAAATTAAGTGTTGGTATACCTCATATAATCAATTCTTTAAGGAGTTGTTGTAGATGATGATGGCTGTGGGCAGGAAGGATTTCCTGTAGCGGTCTGTATTGCAGCGAAACTGAAGAAGCCTCCGACTGAAGATGCTCTGTTGTTGTGTGACTGTCTCATGAAGAGGATGCTCAGGGTTGTCCATAATTTTTTTGATTTTATGAAGAATCCTTCTTTGCATTATCATCTCCAGATTTTCCACAGTTGTCCCAAGAACAGAACCAGCCTTCTTTATCAGGTTGTTGAGCCTTTTTAAATCCCTGGCTCTGATGCTGCTACCCCAACAGATGACGGCTGAAGAGATTACACTCTCCACAACAGACTTGTAGAAGATCTGCAGCATCTTGCTGCAAACCTTGAAGGACCTAAGCTTCCTCAAGAAGTACAGTCTGTTCTGTCCCTTCTTGTAGACGGCTTCACTGTTGCGCCTCCAGTCCAGTCTGTTGTCAAGGTGAACTCCGAGGTATTTATACTCCTCAACCATCTCCACTTCTTCTCCCATGATGGAAACCGTGTTTGACTTATCCCTGTTTCTTCTGAAATCTACAATCATCTCCTTTGTTTTGTTCACATTCAAGGTGAGACGATTGTTTCCACACCATGTCACAAAGCGGTCCACCAGCTCTCTGTATTCAGCTTCTTGTCCATCTCTGATACACCCGACAATTGCAGAGTTATCTGAGTATTTCTGCAGATGACAGGTCTCTGATTTGTACTGGAAGTCTGAGGTGTACAGAGTAAAAAGGAATGGTGAGAGTACGGTCCCCTGTGGTGCTCCTGTGCTGCTGACCACCTGGTTTGACACACAATTCTTCAGTCTCACATATTGTGGTCTGTTGGTTTTTGGATCAACTGAAGGCTTTTAATGACATTTTGTGGACTTCCTGATAGTAAAGAATTACAGTAGTCCAGTCTTGAGGTAACAAATGCATGGACTAGTTTCTCAGCATCACTCCTGGACAGGATGTTTCTAATTTTAGCAATATTCCGGAGGTGAAAGAAGGAAATCCTAGAAACCTGTTTAATATGGGATTTAAATGTCAAGTCTTGGTAAAAAATAACGCCGAGTTCTTTACGTTATTACTGGGGGCCAATTTAATGCCATCCAGGTGAAGTGATTGACTAATCAGTTTCTGTTTTAGAACTTCTGGTCCAAAGACAGCAACTTCTGTCTTGTCAGAATTTAAAAGCAAAAAGTTTAGGGTCATCCATGTTTTTATGTCTTCCAGACATGCCTGTAATCTACCTAACTGACTGGGTTCATCAGGATTTATGGATAAAAATAGTTGTGTATCATCGGCATAGATGTGGAAATTTATCTCATGCTGTCTAATGATTCTACCAATTGGGAGCATTTATATGGTGAAAAGAATTGGTCCAAGCACAGAACCCTGTGGAACTCCACAAGTAACCCTTGAAAGTGAAGAAGATTTATCATTTAGATGAACAAACTGGAATCTATCAGACAAATATGATTTCAATGATAAATTCAAATTATTTATGTCCTAAAATCCCAAAACCTAAAAGTATTCTAACTTTTACTATTTTCTCGACTGTTGGTTCTATGAGGTCATGAATAAATATCAGTAAAGTATAAAAAATATGTTTAAATGCATTTACTGTGTGCAGTTCAGTGATAAAAATCACACTTTTCTATGCAATTCGTGTCCTGAAGAAGCCTTTCAAAGTGTTTTTTGTTTTTTTGTTTTTTTTTTAAGAACACTGTTTCTGTTTGTGGGCTACAATGACATACAGTTATATGGAGGACTAATCCTGCCAAAGTTTAAAAATAAATAAATACATTTGGGAATAAATAATTAAATAAATATGGAAATAATTGAATAAATATGGGAAAAAATTGAAATAAATACATGTGGAAATACATAATTACATTATTTATTTATTCCGACATATATTTATTTATTTGTGTGTTTCTTTTCTACTTATTTTATTTATTTATTTATTTCCATATTTATTTATTTTCACATATGAATTAATTTTGAAATGTATAATTTATGTATGCATTTGTTTATTTTTTATCCATTTTCAATTTTGGCAGTAGCAGTCCTCCATGCAGCGAAAGTCATAAAGTTACCTGAAAAGGACTGCAGATAACTTGTAAATTCTCCTTTCATTGACACTTTTTTACCATTACCAAAATATATACTACAAAATATTGTGATAAAATTTTAAGTCCACCATTTCTCGGTTCAAGTAATACGTTTGTTTTTGAATGGAAATGAGACAGACATCTCTTAAAAGATAACAATTTGTCTGTTTTGATTTACATTTTATTTTTAAAATTGAGTGGTCAAAAAACATTTATACCCCTTCTGAATAATAACTAAAGCAAATCTTTATTAGCAATACAGCACTCTAAGCTTTCTTATAGTTCCTGACCAGCTTTTTACATGTTTCCACTGGTATTTGATCGTTTATCTTCGGCGATTAGCTTCAGCTCTTTGAGATTAGAAATCCTCTTCACCATCATCCTAATCTTTAACTTTTTAAGTGACTGGGCCATTTTCAAATGTTAATATTACTTCCTGTGAGAAGAAACATGTTGAACGAATGAAAAAATTCATCAAACCTAAATCTGCCAGTGTATGAATACTTTTGATACTAACTGAAAATAGGTAGAAATACACAATTTCAAATAAAAGTCTAGATCCACACACTCGTGTTAGAAATGGTTAGTGCTGTGTTTCTGCATTAAATCATTTACACATTCCTTTAGCTGTGTCCAACTGTATCTGTGCCAAATGAACATCCAAACAGATAGAAAGTTACTAACACAAGGATCTCATAATAGCATTTATTTTTTACAAAGCTTTTACCCTTGGTGATTACGCTTCGATTCACTCAGATCTGCTTTGTTGAAAGCCTGCACGGGGGCTGAGTTAGTATTGTGCAATATTGCTTCAGGTTCCTGATGGGCAAAACTCACCAAACAGAAAGTCCCATTTAAGGATGAAACCATGAATTTTACTGCTCTCAAAACTAGCAGCTCCAGTGTCACTGACCAGCAATGTAATGCTAATTCCCTTTCCACCATGGCACCTAGATATTTTGTTTGCAACCATATTGCAAACTAAATATTTAGTTTGGAACTAAATATTGAATTTGAAGCTAAATATTAAATTTCTAAACTAAATATTTTTGCTTGCTAGTTAAATATTTAGTTTGGAACAATGACATTTATTACTAAATGAATAGCTAACATGGTGAAAATATGACTTTGAAAAATGAACACCCATTATTTTTTTCTTTTATGACAGGCTAAATAACCCAAGTTACCCCACCCCATATGTAGCCAACTAGTTAACTGTATTTAATCAAATCCCAGTAAATATACTGTATCATTTTTTAGAACAGTATTTGCTGGGATTTGATACAGATAACAAAATTTCTGTGAACTTTTTTTTAATACCAAAAGTTAAATATAGGAAAAGAAATGCAAACAGCGGCAGCTCTTATCACTGATGTAGTTTTAAATCCTACTGGAATTAAAGGGACTGCGAGATTACTCACTTTCATTTAAAAAAAAAGTGAATTGGCACTGGTGTGTTTATGAACCAAGCAGAGTGGGAGTTTTAAGTTTTCACACATAAATGAATAAAGAAAAAAAAGTAATTTTGTTTTTTATTTGATTGACTAATCAAGAGGGAATTGTCTGATGGTTGGTTGGTGGATTGTTGCAGAATGGCAAACATTTCATCTGGAACTATAATGATGGATAGTAAAAGTATGTGATCCATAAATTGTAAATGCATGCTTTGTAGATCATTGGCTGCAGAAATACTTGGACTGACCAAACCTGAACTGGAAAATTATATTCTCAGCAGTGATTGCTTATAAAACAGAGCTGCACAATGTATCGTCATCGCAACATCAGTGTATGCAACGGTGTAACTGCAAGGAACTGCTTGTATGCGATATTTGATAGAAAATTGTATTTTAAGTGTCATTCCATGACATTCCATATTAATAGTATATTTAGCCTGTTGAAGAGACTCTAACTTCTCTTAATTCCTGCACCTGATCTATATTTTCAGGTGGCTAAGACGCAACATAGTGCAATGTAAAGAAAGAAAAGAGTCAGAAGAATGTGGGTTAATCATAATCGATTTACAATACAAAAGTATTGCAGTTATACAGTTTCCTGGTATCTATATGAAACACAGTTTCAGATTTATAAAATATGTATATATCCAATAAAGAAAATAAAGGTTTCACAACAGGGGAGCATTTTCTCAGCTTTTTTAGCATGAGGAGTGCCTTAGTTGAAGCAAGAATAAAAACCTCAAAATATGGATGATTCAAACCTAGACTGAATTACTTTTCACTAATAACAGATTTCTTTAAACACAGTTTGTGATTTGTGAAACATGTACTCTATTTTTTTTAAACAAATAATGGAGATTCTTAGTTTCCTCTCTAATCTAGTCTTTGTTCTTGTTTTTTGTTCCCACTCTGTCTTGTGAGCTGAATGTCTTATTATTGATATGTTCCTGTAGGGTTTTTAAGTTAATAAAATGGAGAGAAATACATTGTAATTTCCTTGTACTGCTACCAGAAATTATTTTTGGTGAGTAAGTATAACCCCATATGTAGCCAACTAGTTAACTGTATTTAATCAAATCCCAGTAAATATACTGTATCATTTTTTAGAACAGTATTTACTGGGATTTGATACAGATAACATAATTTCATTATAAGCTAGGATGTCTGCTTGCTGATGGAGCTGCAGCTACACTGGTGGGACATTTGTTTCATACAGGAGGCCTTCAAGCATAGTATTGAGCTGAGTATTACTCTGGTTTGGAAGCGCTCCGAGTCCAGTTTACCATCACTTTAGTTACACTTGTTCAATAGGTTAAAAATAGCGCTTTGCAGAGCTGTGTGAATCGAAATTTGATCTGTTTGAAAACAAAATATTGAGTAAAAAATGTAGGAAATAATAAATATTGCATCTTAATAAAATTGTTTGTTTATGAACAATAAGAAGTAACTAAAACAAAATACACCTATATTTGGCCTCTCAGCCAACCCCTGCACCCTATTTACAGTCTGACTTCTCAAAAGGATCAACAGCATGTTATACTGTCCCACCTGTGAAGAAGTGAGGACAAACTTGGTCCATGGGTGCTACTTGGCTACTAAAGAAACTATTGGATATTCTTTCCTCTGGCCAAAATGAATGGTTGTCTCCATTGACAGTTATTCTATTGGGCAAAATGGACCTACCTTCTTGTGGGCTTTATACTTTTGGTTCAAAGCATTAGATGGTGTGCTTCGTTGCTTTTTAACTGCTTAAAAATATGTATTGCCTTGCAATGTTGTGAGGCTTCACACAACGCTAAAACACTGTTTACTCACAATGAGAAAACTCTATTTTTCTCACCTGTAGAATTAGGTTCTCACCTAGATTTTTTCCCTTTTTTCTCTGCTGCTTTAGCTTTTCTAAGCTAACGGCCTGATTTTGTTTTAGCCTGTATGATCCGTGATAGCAACTGGTAGAACTCCTGGGGATTTTAAAGTGGACAGGTGAACCATGACCTGCTAACCAGAAAATGAACTAGTATTAAAATTGACATTTAATGCACTGACTATCTGAGCCAACATGTTAAACCTTCTCTCAGAGTGATTAAAACATTTATTATGAATTACAATTACCAGAAACACAAATCCAAATTTACAGGTCATTGCTAAATTTACAAGTCGTTTCATAAATTGTTATTGTTGAAATCCATGTAGCTTAGAAGAGTTTCTCTGACACCTGAATTTCCATTAATCCATAGGATTCACCCTGCATGCTTTCCAGTGTTCGCCTCTGATTGGTTGGTTATTCTCTCTTTTAATCACTTTAATTATTGAATGTTTGAGTGCTCATTATCTAGTTTATTTGGTTTTAGGCAATCAATTGTGAGTGGACATAGGTTAAATGATAAATTAAATTTTTGATTTTAGTGATTACCTCATTTTTAAACAAACTGCTAAT
The DNA here is from genome assembly GCA_963556495.2 of Valencia hispanica. Classification (NCBI taxonomy): domain Eukaryota; kingdom Metazoa; phylum Chordata; class Actinopteri; order Cyprinodontiformes; family Valenciidae; genus Valencia; species Valencia hispanica. Next base: position 44,638,272 of record OY747709.1, on the reverse strand, counting down.
TTCTGAGTCCTGAGTCATATACATAGATCACATTCTGCTTTCTGTTTTCCTAAAAATGGAAATAATTCAGTCTTCAGATGGATTTTGATAGATTATTGTATTCTGCAGATCCAGTAATTTATGCCAACCACTTTCTTGTTCTGACTTAAAATTTATTTTTGTGAATGCATGTTTTAAAATGGAAAGGAGCAGATTTATATCATGTAAAGGATACTCTACATCTTACATCCTGTTGAATTCACCTGTACGAAACAGCTACACCTACACAGTGTGCCACTTTTATGAGACAAGCATGCATGCTGTGGTTATTTAGATGACAGGCTGTTTCTTTCCGCCGTGTGGCTCGGTAACAGGACAGCAGGTGGCAGGTGCTGTAGGAAGAGAAAACGAAAGCTTTGTCTTCTTCCGCTACAATCACTTCAAACAGTTCAATTTAACTAAAGGATTAAGTGTCCAACATTAATCGTAGGCTAATCTTGTAGATTTAGGCAAGTGCTTCCAGAAAGTCAATAAAGCTGTAATTTAATCAGCCAGTGTCACGTCACATTTGTGGAGCAAAACGGACAATTTACTTCTGGTGATCACCTCTGTGCACTGTAAGCTAAATATATTCTAACAGTGAAATTGGTCTGTTTTCTACATTTAAAGAAGGCATATTTGTAAAGCAGTATAAGAATCACATTTTGTTTCCCTTTTAAGACATTTTTCATTATGAAATCAGAGCTGTAGCCATGTTACATAAAGGCTGTAATATTTATAAATGCCATTGGTGCATAAATTATCCTGTCTGTAAGTTCAGGGAAACATAAATTTAAGACCTGTTCTCTGCATTGGGTGAGTTTATTAATACCAATTCACAATGTCAGACATTGATCTTACATAATTTTATCGACTCTGAAATCATCTAAAAACAGCTTTCTGCTGTGACTCTAACTGCAGTCCTACTTTATAGTTGTAGTTAAGAGTTTGTGGGACAAAAGTGTAAATTTTTCATCACGAGTGAATAATTCAACCCCTGTGTATTCCTCTGTGGTTCTCTACCAGCTCTGATCCAGTCACTTAAAGACGTCTTTTTTGGATGGAGAGCCCGTCAGCCTAAATGACACTTGGCCAAATAGCACTTAAGTACATGCTCAATATTTTAACAGGGTCGTGCAAGGAAGCGGTGGAGTGGCTAAGCTGTTCCTGTAAAGCAGAACAGGTGGATTGTTATTGCTGTGGAGGCGCAAGCACAAAGCAATTATTAGTGATTGAGGAGCTTCTTTGCTCTTTTCTAATGATTCACTCTGAAGTGGGAGTCAATAGACCTGTGATACCCTTATACAAGGAGGCAATTATTATTGTTATATAATTACACAATGTTAGTCAAAGACTGCAAGTCCTTGCATTTAAAAGGAACAAGGCTGTTCTTTTTATTTTCTGTTGGTTTAATATAAAGATCAGAATATTTTAGTATGTTATCTTTTATTTATTTGTGCTTGGTGCATGCCGCTGCTTCGTACCATGGTGTTCTGGTGATGTTGCATGCCCTAATTAAAATAAATGAGATGGGAGTATAACACAAAAACATGCTCAATGGCAAAAACAAACAAACCGCTGTGCCCAAAAAGGATCACATAACCCAGCACCGTGACTCTAATGATGAGGAAAAGTGAGAGAAAAGTGAGAGAATGGTGTTTTTGGACTTTTGGACTGGTTAACTTTATAAACAACCAACTTAGTTCAGCTGATGCATGGGGCTGCCTGTATTTATTTATTTATAATCTTGCGTATGAGGATGTGAGCACTTCCATTATGCCGTTTATCCATATTAACTTTGATTGTGAGTTGCACTAATGAGGCTTTTACCAACCAAGACTTGTTTTTGGGCTACTCTACAGATATTGGTTCTTGACTGTAACAAATACAAGAAATTTCTGTGAACTTTTTTTTAATACCAAAAGTTAAATATAGGAAAAGAAATGCAAACAGCGGCAGCTCTTATCACTGATGTAGTTTTAAATCCTACTGGAATTAAAGGGACTGCGAGATTACTCACTTTCATTTAAAAAAAAAGTGAATTGGCACTGGTGTGTTTATGAACCAAGCAGAGTGGGAGTTTTAAGTTTTCACACATAAATGAATAAAGAAAAAAAGTAATTTTGTTTTTTATTTGATTGACTAATCAAGAGGGAATTGTCTGATGGTTGGTTGGTGGATTGTTGCAGAATGGCAAACATTTCATCTGGAACTATAATGATGGATAGTAAAAGTATGTGATCCATAAATTGTAAATGCATGCTTTGTAGATCATTGGCTGCAGAAATACTTGGACTGACCAAACCTGAACTGGAAAATTATATTCTCAGCAGTGATTGCTTATAAAACAGAGCTGCACAATGTATCGTCATCGCAACATCAGTGTATGCAACGGTGTAACTGCAAGGAACTGCTTGTATGCGATATTTGATAGAAAATTGTATTTTAAGTGTCATTCCATGACATTCCATATTAATAGTATATTTAGCCTGTTGAAGAGACTCTAACTTCTCTTAATTCCTGCACCTGATCTATATTTTCAGGACGCAACATAGTGCAATGTAAAGAAAGAAAAGAGTCAGAAGAATGTGGGTTAATCATAATCGATTTACAATACAAAAGTATTGCAGTTATACAGTTTCCTGGTATCTATATGAAACACAGTTTCAGATTTATAAAATATGTATATATCCAATAAAGAAAATAAAGGTTTCACAACAGGGGAGCATTTTCTCAGCTTTTTTAGCATGAGGAGTGCCTTAGTTGAAGCAAGAATAAAAACCTCAAAATATGGATGATTCAAACCTAGACTGAATTACTTTTCACTAATAACAGATTTCTTTAAACACAGTTTGTGATTTGTGAAACATGTACTCTATTTTTTTTAAACAAATAATGGAGATTCTTAGTTTCCTCTCTAATCTAGTCTTTGTTCTTGTTTTTTGTTCCCACTCTGTCTTGTGAGCTGAATGTCTTATTATTGATATGTTCCTGTAGGGTTTTTAAGTTAATAAAATGGAGAGAAATACATTGTAATTTCCTTGTACTGCTACCAGAAATTATTTTTGGTGAGTAAGTATAACCATTACAAATTTGCACTGGTTTTATAATTATGTTAGTCCCTGATCCAAGTTCTGATTTCCATTGCAAAGGAGATGCAGCCTAACATCCTGAGCATGGCTAAAGAGGCTTAAGAGTCTCCCTAACGAATTGTAGCACAGGATTTCTTTGACATAGTTCACCGTTTCCTCTAAGTTACTTTTTCATTTGATAGCAGCAGAATTAGCACAGAATATAATCGACTCTGTCATTGATAGGATTTCCAGCTAAGACCATAACAGTGTGCACAGCTGAATCAGGCTGCCAAGTCCTTGTTTCTAAAGCTGCTGTCACACTGTTTCCTATCTTGCAATGTATGTTGGCATATTGAAAAAGGTATTTTTAAACATTAGTAAATTAAGGGATCTTTTGGAACATCCAGTTCTACCATGTCTTAGAAGTTTGTTAGTCACCTTTGATGGCCTCTTGTTCTGAATAGAGCATGTGTATTGGTATCAGTGTTGTGGAATTCAGTGTTTTGCTGCATTAGGACTTGGTTGTCATCCTTTCCCATGGCAAACCATATTTTTTATTCTCAGGGGTCAACTGAGCATCTGGTAATTAATTATCAGTGCTCTATTAGTGCCCTAAGGCAATTAGTGGTAAGGCAATTGATAGTCAAATCATTCAGAAAGTAGGTCAAGCTTTCAGATTCACTTTCATTGTCAAGCAGCATGCCGAGCATAGTGAATCTGCATCCAATCAGACAGCATAATGTAGCTTGAGATTAGGCAATGTTAGTATTGGATCTTTGGTGTAGATTTGGAGTTGCAGTTGCATTGATTGTGTAACAATGGGGAAGATTTGTTGTATATATGGCATGGAGCGCTGCGTTAATGACCGGTCCAAAAACATATATAATTCATGGCAGGTTAGTTTGTCAAATTCAAAGTAAGGCAATGTTGGAATGTTATTTTAAAATGTCATATTGTCTTTCTGTGCAATTTAAACACAATGCAGACACAATAATGTGTCCAGGTGTACCTGAACACACAAAAACGAAGAATTAAACATCTGGTTTCTAAAACAACAAAAAACAAGAAAAAAACAAGAAAAGTTAGATTTTAACATCAGAATTATTGTTTATATGTTGGGGAGTTATACAAATTACATATGCAAAATATGCATTAATATGGACAAAGCCTCTGAACTCACTTGGCTCAGAGTAATAAATCTATGTGTATGAAAATTATGTGTCGGTTGGGTTCAATGTCAATCTCAGAACCTCCCAACATCTCTTGCCCTTTAAGTCAAGGAAAAAAATGCTTGAAAGATCTTTCTAGAAAGCACGGTTTAGGCCTACAGTTTCAGTAATTTAATTTATTGCTACCACCACCTAAAATAGCATCAAAATGGCCATTGAAGAGGCTGTGATTAACGCTGTGTCTGAGAGAAAATGAACTTATATACACTCCATTATAAACCCGGCAGAGCTCAAGCACCCAGACTTTTATGAAGCTCAGACCAGATGTCATCCAGCCACAGCCCCAATTAATCTCTGGGACTTGTAACACGCCCTAAGAAACAAAAAAAAACTGATTGGGTGCGGAGGGCAGAGACGGTGAGTAGAAAGCGAGGGTGAGAGATGCTATCCGGGGAGCAGCCGGCCCTGGCGAGTCTGCAGAGGGTGAGATAAGAGGGGGGCGGCCGCGGCAGAGCCTGGGTCTCAGAGTGGAAGCTGAGGTTATTCATTGCTTCGCCGTGAAAGCTTGAGAAGATTACCCAGAGCCTGGTTGGCAGCGATACAAGGGGGACAGGGAAAGGGGGCCCCCTCTCACCCCTTTGTTCCCCATCCATCTGCTTGAATCTCACAATGGCTCATCAGGACCAAGTAGGGTGGAGGGGTTGGAGCAGCGGAGGCTTGCAGAGTGGGAGGAAGTGAGCGGGCAGGGTGGGGCTGAAAGGTGGGGTGATGAGATGGGGGGGCAGGGTGTCCTGCAAGACACTGGGAGATAATGTGAGGCAGCGTAGACAGAGTTAGGCTATAAGGAGGGAGAAGGAATGAGTCCTGGAGCTCGGTAGTTGTTGAGATTGAATGAATGGTGCTGCAGCTGACAAGCTCTGACAGACTACATTGGGGAAGGCCGGGCAGGCGGGTATTCACATTGTTATTTTCTGGGAGGTAATGGCCTGGCAGCTCCTCTTCACTTTGAATAATCAGTACTTTGGTTAGACTCAGACACCACTTCAAACCATGATAAATACAGCACTCAAACCCCTTGTCACCGAGAGGATGGCATTTGTCTCTAAATGCCTTGACCACCATATTTATCTTGTTGAGGAATGATCAGATGATGAAGGGTGCTTTCTTCCATTACACAGGTAATTATAGGTGTTTTTACGCAGAAAAACAACACCAGCAGCAACTTACCTCTAAAGAAGGGGGCTTTACAGTTCCCTGCACTGCTGCTGGTGAATAATGGCTGTAAGCGGGGAATGGATCCACTTTATGCTCCTTATGCTCTGCCAAGGAAATATGTGTGCACGTGTACAGTGAGCATGCACTCAGCTGTTTGGTCCTCTAACGTACTTATTTATTCTGCAGGAAAACACTTCTTGAGATCCGCCACAGTAATTGATGATTCACTGCATGCATTTGAGAGCCCAGGACTGCTGCAGGCCTCTCTCAAGGAAAGGAGGGCAGATTTTTTTATTCCACGTGCAGCAGGCTCTATTAATGGCAGTTCATCATGATGTAAGATTCACAGACTGGCTGACATTCACCACAGTTTTTCACCTGCGTAATAACAGAACATGTGCAGTCTGGTATTGTTTCTGCGATAAATCTCCCGCTAAATGCTGCAGACTGGGATCCTGTGGATAATGTTTGACAGATTCAATCAGAGAGGGATTTATCTTCTTATGCATCAAATGTAACCAGATTAGATTATCTCGCTGTGTTGTCTCTGTAACCTCTCATGAAAAACTGACGCCCAGGTCCAGCCATCTTCTGATTGTTCTCGGTGTAACTAGTTCATGTGTGACTGCATGAATGGCTAGAGGCTATTACACTGCTGAATATGAATAGCAGGCCAATTACTCTGGCCCAGATGGAGCTGCGCGCTCCTCGGAGAGCGCCCTATCCTTGGCTTGCACCCATACACGTAGTTCTCTCAGGAACCGTCACTGTCTTGATTGCAGAGGGGACACTAAGAAGGGTAATGAGGTGCAGAGATATGAATTTGAGGCTGATGTCACATTTTTGACAACAATTGAGGCGTTCTCACTTAGTTTGACATTTGTTTTTTACAATGTTTTGATTAACTGCTTTGTGGCGACAGATAGCACCCAGCAAAATTGTTAATACATGCAAACCTCAGAGGAGGAAAGCACACAGTTTATGCATTTCAGCTGACCAAAAGTTTATTGAGTTGAATGGAGGTTGTAGCTGAATCTTTTTTTTTTCTTTCTTTCCAGCGTCCCAAAGGAGCTTTTACTGGGACGTTCCCAAAAGAATCTCAAACCAAGCCAGTGTTGCTGGCGCTCACACACACGTGCACACACATACACACAAAGTGGACATATGGCCAATCTTCCATCATCTGCTGTGCTATTTACGGCTCAGTAGTCTGTCATTTGTATTGCCTCTCAGAAACCAGTATGACACCTGTTTGAATTCTCAATAAAAGGATTTTTTCATGTCTTGAAGGAGGCTGCTGTCGCTTAATCTTCCTCTCTACATCAGTGATGATTGGCACTGTGCCTGTCTCCTGAGATTGACAGTAATGTGTCTGTTTTTGCCGACGACAGTTTGCGCTCACAGTCATTGTCAAGTCCCATATCAAAAGTCAAAGCATTAGAAAGCTGTTGAAGCAGCCATGTGCATCTGGACGTGAATTAAAACAGCACTCACTGTCCTCTTTATGAACAAAAAAGGAAACCACAACAGAGATATCATCTTTTATTGCTTTAAAGGGACTTTCAAAAAGGGGGAGGAATATGTAATGTGCGCTATGCTGCTGATTCCTTTTAAGTGCAATCTTTAATTTTAAAGAAAGTTCCAGTATGTTCAAGGAAAAAAAGGTGGAAGCTTCTATTTGTTTAAAACAGCCAGTCCCAATTTCCTTTGACGGATTTTATTTATGCACAGTACATTAATAAATTATAACATGATCAAAAGCTTTAAGTTTTTATCTTATTTCAGTAATTCAATTAAAAAAGGGAGTCTTTACACCGATTCTTTCCACAATGAGGGATTTATTTAAAAACTGCTAAATTTAGCTTCAACTCAAATATTACATACGATTAATTTTTTTTTATTTATACAAAAATATAGGGTCTACTACTACACAAGTGTGGGACGATTGCTGATTTGATGGATGCCCAGCAGACAGTCACTGACATCCTACACAAAGTGGGTAATCTACAAAAGGTCTTTCCCAAAATATAACAAACTGGCTGTGATTCTAAGCATGTCAATGGAAAGTTAAGAGAAAGGAAAAAATGTGGTGGGAAAAGTTGCACAAATGAAGAGGAAAAGGATTTGACTGTTGCTCAGTGGACCAAAATCCTCATATATGGCCTGCATTTGTGTAATGCTTTTTCAGTCAGAAGACTAAAAAGCGCTTTACACTACACTCATGTATTCACCCATTCACATGCTGATGGTGGTAAGCTACATTGTAGCCCCAGTTGGCCTGGGGCACACTGACAGAAGCGAGGCCTTCTGACCACTACCAGCAGGCGAGGCAGGTGAAGTGTCTTGCCCAAGGACACAACGACTGAGACGGACTGAGCAGCAACTCACCGGTTACAGGACTAACTCCTGCCACCTGAGCCAAGGCCACCTCAACATAATAAACAGAAAAAGTAAAACAACATGGCAAACAGAAACACAGCAACCATTCCTGCTTCTTTCATTGTTGATCTCTTGTTATTCACTGCTGCTGTGAGCAGCTTTTGGCGCTGATCAGTGACGCTACTCACTGCTGAAACGGTCGCGATGTATACTGACGTCTTAGCAAATGTCCTTCTGGAAATGGTGCCCAATCAAGTGTTAAATGCATATAGTACTTGTTCTTCACAACAAAGACTGGAATGTTGCAGTCGCTACAAGAATCTTCTCATGTGCAAAACACAATATGTTTAGTGTATGCCGCCAGAATAACTGTCTAGAGCATTATGAAGTACAAAATTATTAGAATGGTTCAAGGGAAAACTTTTTTATAAATTTCTTTTTTTTTTTACATAGCCTTTTCTATCAAATAATCACTTTGTTCACGTTTCATTTTCTGTACATATTTGTATATTTATCAAAATTAACAGGGATAAACACATGAAATCTATTTATTGAGATGAACACGTACATTGAATGGCCTTTCTCTGACTAAGCTTATCATCAAATTATATCTGTCTTCTGTTTATTATGCTGTGATAACCTGGCTATAATAGACTAGGCTTTGTTCAGGGTGTAGCTTCTACATGTGATAAGCAGGTATGCATAATAGATGGATGGACAGATGGAAGATCAAGGGGGTTAACACATGCAGGGATGGATTTTTAACAAAACAAATGCTTTTACTGAAATCAGATTTATTCAAAATAGAGACTAAGGCTGTTTTAGAGAGGGAGAAAAAACAAGACACTGATAATTAAATGAGATTTGGACCAATAGTTTGAATCAAAGCCCACACCAGTAGCGTCAATCCTGCTGATTTTCACTATACTCAGCAAGTGCTGCAATAGCTTAACAACAGGTTTTAATTAGTGGATAATCAATAGTGGGATGCATAAGTAATTACATCATGTCTTCTTAAATAACAACTGTACACACATCAGGTCAATAGTTACATTTCTGGACATTTTATGCTTGGTTTTAAACTTAAAATTAAAAAGGCAAGGCAAGGCAATTTTATTTGTATTGCACACTTTCAACAGCAGGGTAATTCAAGGTGCTTTACATGATTTGGTGATTTTTTTCAAAAACACAAAAGAAACACACATTACACATAATACACAATAAAGCAAGAGAAAGATAAAAAAAAAGCAAGAGAGCATGAACACATTTCATACATATGACATTAATCATTTACTCGAAGGCAATTCTAAACAGATGGGTTTTTAGTCTCGATTTAAAGCAGTTCAGAGTTTCAGCATCTCTACACTCATCAGGAAGTCTGTTCCAGATAAGGGGAGCATAGAAACTGAAAGCTGCTTCTCCAAAAGAGCAATAATGTTTTGAATACTTGTCTATGAAAAAGTATTTGCATGCTGTCATTGGTATTAATATCCTTGGTTAGAGCTGTTGGGTGGAATATTTTTCTTTCTGACAGAAGCTGGCTCTGAGGAGAGGCTGAAGAGACGGATCATCTCTAATCTTTGGCTCATGTGACTGATCAATACTAGAAAAACTGTTTCACCCTGTGTTGAAATGATCCATTTCTTCATTAATGTGACAGCAAGCCTTCATCTTCAGATCAGAGGTTGTTTCCTGGGTAAAACAGATGTCTGCTTAGAGGTCTGTGGACCATAGGGTGACAAATGTACAGCCTACTGGGGTTTGTGTTGCGGTTGTGGAAACCTCTTTTGTGAATGTGCTGAAATAACTCCCTTCTCCCCTAGCACTGAATCCCGGAGACAACCATATGGATATTCTATCCAAAAGTTGGACAAATAGAAACCAGGAACACGCTGTGGAATAGGGCTGCACAGTAAACTGCAAATCAATCATTATCGCAATATCACTGTATGCAATATGCTTATTACAAAGAATTGCCTACACTGCATAAAATGTTATCTTATTTAGTCAGTGATCGTTGTTGTTTAATGCAGCATAAAAGGTGTTAGATAAAAAGGTTGTAAGATGTACTCTTGCCACAACCCATAGACAGAGCTCAGTCCTATGGCGGGTCTCTGGTTGTCTTTCAAACTGTCTCTGTACGCAATTAGACAGCTCTAGGACCAATCTGGGCTGAACAATCTGACGTTTTCATAACGATAGAAATTAGTCAAAGGGGCAGTCCACTATTCACCAAAACAGGAGGAGGAGAACAAGGAGAAGAAGAACAAGAAGAAGAAGGCAGTTGGAAAAAAAGGACTTAAGTGCTTCTATCTGCTTATCTCTCAAAGAAAAGCCCAAGTCTAAATCGTCCAAAGTCGTTTCAAATGAGCTGCCGCCATCGTTGTAGTTTTGCTCCATCAGAGCTCTGCCATCATCAGAAAAGAACAACAAGCTCTGCCGTAATGGTGCTAAGCTTGTCATGCTGCCCTATTCACTCCCTGTCCTAAATAATCATCCTCACCTGTCTCTCCAATCATCCACACCTGATCCTCCTTTCCTCATGCCTTCATAACCCGTCACTTCCCCTCACTCAGCGTCAGATCATTTTCGTTGTCTCCATGGTGTGTTGTCCTGCTGTAATCCTGTCCTGCTCATCCGATGTCCTGTCTCTCTGTTCCTGCCGTCATCAACATCATCATCACCTCCTCCACCAGCAGCGCACATCAATAATCATCACCTTCTACCGGCGTCTCCGTTTGGGTCCATGCATCACACCGCACATCCTGACAAAGCCAACCCAACGTCCCTCTACAAACATAGAGCGCTGTGATTGGCCAAGCCTGCACTTAGCCGAGCCAATGGTAGACCTGCTGAGGCTACAATTGATCTTTTTTTACTGCTACAGTTTGTCTAGATTTCTAGGCTAGGTAAGATGGTGAAAAATTAAGGTACTACCACTAACTGATGATTTGTGGAGCCATATTATCTACTGCTGTCCACTGTGTTGTATCAAGTCCAAACTACTAGGAAACTTTAGAGCATTCCACACTTCCTTTAGCTGAAAAGCTTTATAGAGATGGTAATTACATTTTCCAACAGGACTTGGCACTGGTGCCCACTGCCAAATGTACCAAAAGCGGCTTTAATGATCATGGTATCACTGTGCTTGACTACCCAGCAAAAGGCCCAAACCTAAACCTCTTAGAGAATTTATGGTGTACTGTCAAGCAGAAGATGGGAGACAGCAGATCCAACAGTGCAGACTAACTGAAGGCTGCATTTAAAGCAACCTGGGCTTCCTTAAAAGTCTCGTTCACATGATCTCGAGGAAAGATAACTTTTATTACAAAGACTTCAACGGGAGCGGAGGAGGCAACGGCGTCAGTGAATTCTCCGTCCATTGAACAGGACAGAGCAGAGGCGAAAGTGATGATTGTTGTTGAGCTGACCAATCACAGGTGTGAACTCTCCGTTTCGTTTGACGGATATAGTTAAAACATTGGGCTCTACTCCGTGCGTCCTTGCGTAGGTCACAGAGAGACCTTGCGTCGATGGATAATGGCATTGCGTCTACAGGTTCCGACATAGACAGAGAAGTATAATCTAGGCTTTACTCTGAGTGCCATAGACATATTGCACATGAAAATTTTCTCCAACACCCACTGGCTGCATTAGCCATTGAACGGAAATAGACGCCAAAAGAAGAAAGTCAGAAAAAGCCAGTCACTTGTACGTCACAGAGAAAGTTAGCATTCAAGGCTTGCCCACCTTGGCTTCCAACCGCTCATCGGAAGGCTGTATTGATTTTCTGGCCAGGTGTCGCATTGCTGTTACCCAATCAGAAGCGAGATGTTTGCATATCATGAAAATTAATAAGACTCATAATCCTGTCCTTTCCCCCCACCCACTCCTCTGACGAACTTCAACCTCCTGAAACAGGAGTGCGAGAGCATTTTTTTCCCACAGAAAATGACTCACAAAGCAATCATCCAAACTACACTGTGAAACAAAAAGGTGAATTTACGATGAATTACTAGCAGCTGTGGTATCCAGAATTTCACAGGGAAAAATACAGTGGCTTGCAAAAGTATTCGGCCCCCTTGAACTTTTCCACATTTTGTCACATTACACCCACAAACATGAATCAAATTTTTTTGGAATTCCACGTGAAAGACCAATACAAAGTGGTGTACACGTGAGAAGTGGAACGAAAATCATTCCAAAATTTTTTTACAAATAAATAACTGAAAAGTGGGGTGTGCGTAATCATTCAGCCCCCTTTGGTCTGAGTGCAGTCAGTTGCCCATAGACATTGCCTGATGAGTGCTAATGACTAAATAGAGTGCACCTGTGTGTAATCTAATGTCAGTACAAATACAGCTGCCCTGTGACGGCCTCAGAGGTTGTCTAAGAGAATGTTGGGAGCAACAACACCATGAAGTCCAAAGAACACACCAGACAGGTCAGGGATAAAGTTATTGAGAAATTTAAAGCAGGCTTAGGCTACAAAAAGATTTCCCAAGCCTTGAACATCCCATGGAGCATTGTTCAAGCGATCATTCAGAAATGGAAGGAGTATGGCACAACTGTAAACCTACCAAGACAAGGCCGTCCACCTAAACTCACAGGCTGAACAAGGAGAGCGCTGATCAGAAATGCAGCCAAGAGGCCCATGGTGACTCTGGACGAGCTGCAGAGATCTACAGCTCAGGTGGGGGAATCTGTCCATAGGACAACTATTAGTCGTGCACTGCACAAAGTTGGCCTTTATGGAAGAGTGGCAAGAAGAAAGCCATTGTTAAAATAAAACCATAAGAAGTCCCGTTTGCAGAGACATACCCTAAAAGACTGGCAGCTGTAATTGCAGCAAAAGGTGGTTCTACAAAGTATTGACTCAGGGGGCTGAATAATTACGCACACACCACTTTTCACTTATTTATTTGTAAAAAATGTTTGGAATCATGTATGATTTTCGTTCCACTTCTCACGTGTACACCACTTTGTTTTGGTCTTTCACGTGGAATTCCAATAAAATTGATTCATGTTTGTGGCTGTTATGTGACAAAATGTGGAAAAGTTCAAGGGGGCCGAATACTTTTGCAAGCCACTGTTAAGTGTAAATGTAGAAAGCATAACGGTATGCTATTTTGGTAACCACGAATTTCACAGTAATGGAATGTTGTTTTACAGTAGATTACCAGGAATTAAAAATACTGTAAATCTTTTTACAGTAATTAATGTGAAAACAACAGACATGCCCTTAAATTGGTTATAGTTTCCTACAGTTGGATCCAGTGAAACATAGTACGGTAATCTATTAAAAAGTTCAATATTACGGTAAATTACTGGCAGCTGTGGTTGCCAGAATTTCACAGTGAAAAATTTTGGGAATAATGTAGATTACTTCTGTCATCATTTCTGTTGCTTTCCTGACCCACATACAGAACACAATTGCAAACCAGAAGAAGATTTAATAAGTTTATTTAAGGTAATGTAGATGGCTGGAAACCAGGAGGACCTTCACGGAGAATTGACTCCAGTATGCAGTCAAATTCTCCAGAGTCCTGCTAATGACCAGAATATTTGATTCAGGTGTGTTGAAGCAGACATCTAAAGGTTGCAGGACACCAACCCTTAATTCCTGCTTAGCAAAATAAAAACTGAAATTGGCTTATTTTTATATAATACAGTGAAGCGACACTGAATTTAAATTATTTTGATGCAAAGTCTGGCTAGTATCTTTAACACCTGACCAAAGCCACAGCCAGATCGCCTTCATGTCTCGACGCACCAACCAAGTCCTGAGTCCATATAAAGTACAGGACATGAATATTTCTTCTCAGTAGGCTTGCATTATTTTGTATTAAAGATCAGTTTTGTTGGTCTTGTGTTAATTTTATAGGGAAACACATTTTTTAGTTTTAATTAAGTTTAAGCAATAATCATCAAAATGAAAATTAAAAAAAACTTGAAACATTACTTGTTCTGTTTAATAAAATCTATAAACTGTATATAATATGAGTCATGAAACAATATTGTCCTTCACTCTAAGTGACAGGGCTGTGGCTTTGTAAACAAGGACTGTTTTGGGTCCCAGTCGTGACAACAACCTTCTCATGTGATTTCAGCCAGAGTGAAAATCGGTTCTAAAAGTGGTGCAGTATAACACACAACATTATTAGATTTTCAAGTGAACACTAGTTTATTAACTGTCTAATGCAGACCCTCTCTGTAAAGGTTTTTAAAATAGTGTTTACATGAACCATGATGACATTTCAGAGATTAGAGTTGTTTCAAGATAGCAGAAGTGTGCTTTTTATCTCAGCCCCGCTCTGTGTGTTAGCCGGGAAACTAATCTGTTTCATCAATATGAAGATGCTAAAAGAGCTTTCTGCTGCTGGTAAGACATTTAAAGGTCATACATAACCTCTGAGCAGAAACCTGCTTTAAAAAAACTGAATTGGCCCTTTAAACGGGGTGGTATAAAGGAAGTCCTGCCTCACTTATCTAAATCTGCTGATCTAGATATCAGCAGGCTCTGTTTAAGGTTGAGAAATATTAGCTATCTCACACAGATTTTAATGCAAATCTGCACAAGAGGATAGTTTGTTCACCTTCTACAACATTCACATGGCTTAGGAGAATAAATATTTTAGTCTGTGAGTGGTAATGTTTTATCATTTGGATCCAGACTGTGCGTTAAAAAAAACGACGCTTTCTGGGCAGAAACTGAGCCAGTAAATTGTTCTACATTTGGACATCGGAAGAGACCAGGATGAGAGACAGGCAACAAGATAGCTGTTTTACAGAGGTTACAAGCAGACAGACAGGCAGGACACGGTGTTATGACTGGGTTATAAAAACAAGACATTCCTGAGCAGAGCAGGTGGTTTTACTGCAGCAAGATGGGGGTGAGGTAAACTGAGTATTCATTTAGATGCAATACAACGGTTTATTGGGGATTTCTGTTCCAGCATGTAGCGACCATAGGCCATTGCTTGCATTGTGTCGTTGACTTTGCAGCAGTTCCTCATACTGAGCATGCACGTAGCGACAGTGGAAAAGAAAAAACTCCCATTAAACAGGAGGAAAACTGGGGATTTGAAAAAACAACAGATGCATAAAAAAGAAACCAGGATCTGATCCAGGAGTACTTTCAATGCTGGAGAGAAGTAAGAAGTTAATGTATGGGGTCAAATCAGGATCAGCTTAAAGTGAATGAAAAAACAGATTGTAAACTTGAAAAAAATTAATTGTAAATTTGAAAAAAATATATATTCTAAATTTGAATAAATATTGAAAACTTGAATTAAAAATCTATAAACCTAAAACTGTAACCAAATGAAAAAAAAGTTATTTTTAACAAGTGCTGTTTTGTATTTTCAATCTTTTTTGGCCAGTTTTTACGTTTATCTTCCCCTTTGCTTTCAGTCCTCAGTTTACAGTTTCAATTCAGACTTTTCGTTTTCGGAGTTTAGCCTAATTTTACGCGGGGGCGGGTCTTAGAGCCCATTGGCTACTGGGGACCAGTGTCATAGAGAGAGAGAGAGAGTTTTTTATAAGTGTGTAATCGTGATTAAGTAGAGATTATAATCTCTTTTTAACACACAAGAATTTAAGAATTATTAACAATAACATCAGCCTAAATAAATAACTGTAGAAGAGTAACTAAAAATCTCTTATTGAACTATTACAGGTAACACTGCGTTGCATTCATATCCATCTTCCTGTTTTCAGATGAGTTGCTGAGCAGAGAGCTGATCAGTGATCAGGTTGGTGGAACTTCCCAGTTCTGTCAGTAATGGAGTAAAAAATCAGTTGGTAAGTGGAATGGTGGAGTGCTAGAGGTGGATGTGTGATGGGGAGGCTGTCAAAATAAAATCAAAATGATCAGAAATTAATTTATTTCATACCAAAGCTAATGCAAGCATTGCAATCATTTTCTTTTATTCCCTGAACATGCCAAGACTATCTATGATTAAAATAACGTATGTAGAATCTGTTATATTAAAATAAAAGGGACAAAAACATCCCTGCAAACATACCATATATAGATATTGGTGTTGAAGCTGCTGTGGGTGGGGGGCTGTTTGCAAAAGAGAGACCAAGTTCCTCCATGGCATCGATCAAGGTGTTTGGTGGCGGTTGCTTGTTGTGCTATCAGATGCTGTTTTTTGTTTGGATTTTACTTCCAAGATACCCAGTAGTGGACAGCACTTTTCTTCGCTTATGGAAGATCTGTTTTGCTGCAATTCGTAGTCTCAGCCTGATGAATCTGCTGATTTTTTGCACATCATGACATGCAGGGAGCATGCTTTCTAACAGACTTGCTTCTCTCTCTAGTGTGTCCATGGCATTTGGGAGCCCCATTAGAGATGCACCAGACCTTGTTCGTCTCCACTTTCTTGACCAGACCGAAGGCTTCATGTGATGGTCGACACAGCTCTCCTGGTTTGAATTCCTTCAGGGTCAATAGGGTACGGTGCTCTCCTTCTGGACTGTCATCATTTTTGCTTTATTGAACTAGAGCATCCATTACATATGTTGGAATGTTTCATTTGTTCAAAATGTATCCTGTAAGATGGTACAGAATACAGGTTTCACTGTTGGTGAGATCATCAGTACCTGTGTTTCCAATCAGCTGGTCCACACTCAGGCCAGGACTGGGACATGTCTCCTTAATGTCCAGGTTCTCTGCCAGTAGACTGCCGTCATCCTCCTGATAACTTCATTTGAATCTCATAAGAAACTACCCAACAGAGACCGATGGCAGTGCCTGGTGAAACACCACTGGTGTTGGAACAGGATTTATTTACCGTATGAAGCTGAACAAGTTTTCAAGATGGTCTTGGGTAAACCTGCTTGTCAACACAAACAGATGTCCATGGTCAAGCGTGTCTTTTTGGATTGATAAAATTCTAGATGATGCCATCACACTTCCTGTTTGCACTGGTTTCCTGTTTGACCAATCTTAAGTCCACAGAAGAGTGTTATGTCTTGGAGGAATGTGATGGCTTTGTTGTACTCTTCCATCTTATGCCTAAGTGCCATCATAGGGTGACGTGTAGAGCCCTGAGTGAAAATATTTGACAGTACAGATTAAACTTATTGCACACAGCTTTCTGTTATGACCTCTGGTGATGGTGAAGTTTCTCCTGCTGACTTGAGCCGACCATTTCCTCCTTCTGTCTTTTAGGGAAGCCGTACGTTCTGATCCCTTTCTTGGACCGATTGCTGCATCCAAATGCAGCATAGCCAGTCATGGTAAAGCAATAAACCTATAAGGGTATATTTTAAATATACATTTTATACATATTAAATGTTGTACAAAACCAAATATATAGTGATATCTATAATTAGGTCAAGGTCAAATTTCAAATTGCACTTTTCCCCTGTTCCACCCTAAACATCTTGATTTGTAATTTAAATTTTTCACCCACTAAGTCCTTCAAAGCAAAACATTTTACTAATGAACTGTTTCTCTATTGTTGTTTTCAGGGAGGTCACCAGTGGTTGATATCAAAGGGAGCTGCTGTTAATGTTACCAAGGATGAACCTTCCTTAGGACTTCAGCACATTTCCACATTGCCCAAATTTGATCGATGCAGTATTTGTACAGATGTAATGACTGTGAGAATGATAGTAAAAATACTTCATTAAAGCTTGTTTTACATTTTGCGTAATATTGTATAAGTTTGCTTATTGTTTTTCCACAATTAACACACACTTATTTTTTTTTACATATACTGGTTTTAACATTATCAATGAATTACTATTTTACTGTAGTTAGACTAAAAGCACAATCATCTGGGTTATAAATAGATGAGTTCATAAGAAAATAAATAATTATAGAATGATGTCTTCTACCGAAAAAATGTATCCCAGGTCATCAGTCAACGTATAGACAGCCGCATGTTTTCCTCCAAGTTATTTAAAACTGGTTAAAAACATGTAACTTAGATCAGTCTGTCATTCAGCTAATTTTCCATCTGACAGCAGGCAGAGAGAACACAGACTGAATGTCATCTGCTAGACATATAGTTTCAGGAGTAAATCCTGGGAACAGTAATATCACATGCTTTGTTGAAAGATTAAGATCTGAAGGTTAGCTGGAGCAGATTAACCACTGGCATGTTTTAAGTGTATAGGAGGACAAGGAATGGCATTACCATGCTAGCATTTAGAAAACAGGCTATAAATTGGGTATTAATACTCCAGTTTAGGGTTTCTTGTGGCACATAAGGTTATTAGACATGCCTATATTGAGCAGTGTAGCGCATTAATTTATCAATATATATGATCGGTGATCTACATGCACTGTACAATGTGTTAGCACATGTTGCGTTCTGTCCCGCCAGAAGCCGCTCAGACTGAATGACAGCGCTGGGATGTCTGGAACTATTGAGGACTCCATGACCCACGTGTCGGCTAGTTCAAAGTCTGTCGTAACTCTCTCTCTCTATGGTAGGTTTAGTTTTGTGTTCTATGGAGTACTCCATATGTGTTCTATGAACACAAAACTAAACCTACCGCAGATGACCGTCCGCCGCCATCCCAATGTCTGGTACAGGAGGGATGACACAGGCGGCGCCAACAACATACGCTGTTCTGGGGTGGAAATTACGTCAACATAAACTCTGTCACCCGATGTCACCAGTAGCCAATGGGCTCTAAGACCCGCCCCCACTTAAAATTAGGCTAAACTCCGAAAACGAAAAGTCTGAATTGAAACTGTAAACTGAGAACTGAAAGCAAAGGGGAAGAGAAACGTAAAAACTGGCCAAAGAAAGATTGAAAATACGAAACAGCAGTTGTTACAAATAACTTTTTTTTTTTTTTTTGGTTACAGTTTTAGGTTTATAGATTTTTTATTCAAGTTTACAATTTTTCAAATTTACAGTTTTTTAAAAAAATTTACAATGTGTACTTTCAAGTTCAAAACTGTTTTCAAATTTATTTTTAAAAAAATTCATATTTACGATGTCAATTTTTCAAGTTTACAATCTGTTTTTTCATTCACTTTAAGCTGATCCTGATTTGACCCCATATTAATGGCAGTAGAAGTTCTTTAGTGGCTTTATCTAGGAGAGAAACACATCTTAACAGACAGCTCCAAGCAAGTTTTCAAAGGGTATAAGATGAAAGAAAGCACATACAGTTAGTTGTAGCGTAAGCTTAGCCAATTGCTTTGTCTAGGAGAGAGACAGGGATAAGCAGTGACAGACAGGGTCATGTGCATCATCTGCAGAAGGTGAAGATTAAATTGTTGGTAGCAGTCGCTCATCTGATGGCCCCTTCCAGGAAGGCGTCACAGCTAAACAGAACACCAGACCAGAGCACATGTTGGCACAACGGGTCAGGACTTAAAGTGTACGTCATCCCCTATCAGAAAACTGCCTCAAAAAGAGGCATTGCACGGCGAACCAGCGAGGGGGAGGGCTGGGCGTGTTCTGCACTGCGATTGATATGTTGACAGCAGCGCTGCTGCTGCGACAGCGCACAGACAGCCAGAAAGATGGAGACCAATAGGCACGCGATCTCTATTGCCTCAGACGGGAGGTAATTTTGAAGTTGAGGATTTCTCTTCACTTCATTCACCAGAGGAAAGGGAGGAAGGTTCTGTTGAGGAGGCTAGCGGGCCTGAGCCGTATTGTTTCAAGCCTATGGCTCGTGAGCTGCCCGGGGCCACAGATGCCGAGCCTGCAGCGGCATTATGGCGTAGAATGGGGCCCATCTCTGAGTGATAGATTGTTCTTAGCCATTGCTAAAGCAAAAATTTAGATTAGCTCGAGTAATATCGTGTGACTCTGCCTCAACAGGTACACCTGCGGCCACTGTACCTCATTGTCCGCAACAGAAAATGTATGTTGCAGTGAGGTGCCCAAGCTACAAATCCAAGTATCCTAGCATGAGGAGAAAATCATTCAGTAATCTGCAAAAAACGGGTTTTTTTTCATACAATCACAAACATTGCACTAAAAATGAACTCTTAGCCCTGATTTTATTATCCATTTACTGATATTATTTCTTTCCTTTGTCAACAAATGCGTACCCACATAACTATCGCAACCCTCTACATCAGTGGTCCCCAACCTTTTTTGCGCCACGGACCGGTTTAATATCAGACAATATTTTCACGGACCGGCCTTTAAGGTCTAGCAGATAAATGATAACGGACGGTATTAAAATGGGTTATTTTTAAAATTATAACAATAGACGTAAATCCAATGTGTATTCGCAGCTTTAATAACAGCGTCCTCCTAACATCGGGCAGACAACATTACAAGAGTAACACTCAGCCCCCTAACGCTCTCTGGTCGCCATGGTAACATTTAAACGTACCATTAATAATTCAAGATTTACCACAAAAACAAATACAAAGTGCATGAAAAAGCTAACTCACCACAACGCTGAATCAGTGAGAGCCTTGGGCCTTTTCCCCTTTCCGAAGAAACAATCGAGAGACATTTTTTTTCTATTCATCTTGCTAGCTTGTGGGATTAATTTTAGCGGTAACTATCACGTGCCTCTTGACATGTCAAGACTGAGCTATGTAACAGGAATATCCAGTCATTTTTCAAAATAAAACAGCGGTCACACATAATAAATAAAACGGAAATACTGGAAGTTATTTATTCTTTCTGTGTGGCTCACGGCCTGGTACCACATGACCTGCGGACAGGTACCGGCCCGCCGCCTGGGGGTTGGGGACCACTGCTCTACACTACACTTTCTCCCCATCGTTACACAGAATTAAAATACACTACAATAAACACTAAAATTACACACGATATAGAACAATAAATGCAACTTATCTAAGACTATCAACTAAAGTTTATTCTACACTATAATACACTGTAACTACAATCGAGGCTATTAAGACTAAATAATCTAAAATCTAATCTAAAATTCAAAAGGCTATGCTAAAGGATCTAGAACTAAATGCCAAGCTAAAAAATTATTAACCTGATAAACGCTGTAAACACCTGCTATTCCGAATCCAAACTCATTACGGAGGCGCGGCCTAGACTGGGCTTGTTTTATACTCCACAGCGGCAGGAAGGCTGACGTCAGTAAACCCAGCTGAGCCAGTAGCAATGCCCAATTCAAATTCAAGTGCAGTGTTAACTTTTAACCTGAAGAGGGCAGTCCAATAACGCTTTTTGGATTAAAAATGTTTTTATATTTCTACTAAAATGTACTAAAATAGAAAAATATAAATGACCAGACATGTAGATAGCACTATTAGACAATCGTGTATACAGTTTATCAGCAAAAAAATAGTTGATTTGGGGGTGGGTTGCACTTTAAGCACAAAAATGTTTTTATTAAATGTTCTGGTTAAAAGAGGAATATTTGTAGCTGAGAAATCTACACAGACTGTAGCAGTAGCAAAAGATTTTGCTCTGCAGGTTGGTCTGGCCACGCACCATTGTAGCCTCAGAAGGTCTATCATTTGCTCGACTAGGTGTAGGCCGGGCCATTCACTGCGTTCTATGTTTGTAGAGCAAAACAACAAAGATCAGGAGGCTCAGGAACCGCACTCGTTTTAAATGGCTTTTGCATCAATTTTGGACAATTTAGAATTGGGCTTTTCTTTGAGGGATTAGCAGATAGAGGCACTTAGGTCCTTTGTTTCAACTGCCTCATTGACTGATTTCAATCACTAGGAATACACCCTAGAAATCTGCTTCCACATGCTTCGTTTCATCAGGGACAGTGAAGCAGGTAGGAGAAAATGAATGGAATTAAATCTAGGTTAATCCTGGAAGAAAACCACCTGTTGGAGGCTGCAAAAGACCTGAGACTGAAGTGAAGGTTTACATCCCTGCAGGACATTGACCCTAAACATCAAAATCTACAAGCCATTGTATAAAATCATGAGGCTCGTTTCCACTATCGGAACGTCCGGGTAATTTTTCCAGATCTTCATTTATGCGTGTGTCTCCATTTTACCGGGCCGGCCTGAAAGACCGCTTTCCTGGCCTGTGGTTAACTCATACTGATTGATTGTAACTCTATCAGCACGAGGAAATTATATCAGCTGACGTTGTCCAAATACCTAATTTGTACCAATTTGTAAAATTGGGAGAGTTGCTGGTGAAGCAGTTTATTACAGCATGACAAAAAGAAATGCGGCAACCATTCTCTGCTACTGTGGGCTAATCAGAGATGCTACTCACTGCCAAAACAGTTGTGATATGTAGACGTCTTAGCAAATTCCTTAAAGCGCCAGTTTTGTATGGAGACACAACAGGTGAAAGGACTGAGCCAGCTTACTTACCCTATCAGCCCAAAACTCATCCAGTGTCCAGTGGAAACGGGCCTGTTGTTATGTGAAAGAAGGTTCCAGTCATGTCCAGAGCTAAATCCAGTTCCAGTTTAATTTATTTTGCATCAAAAGATGGAACAAAGATTTTGGACTCTAGATGTGCAAAGCTTGTTGAGGCATACCCCAAAAGACTTACAGCTCTAAATTCAGCAAAAAGTGGTCTAGAAAGTATCAATTTGGGCTCAATAAAATGCACGACTCACCTTTAAGATTTTTATTTGTAAAGGAAATTGAATATCATTTATAATTCTTCTTTGTCACAGGTATGTACTACTTCGCATTGGTGCTTCGCATAAAAACGTATAAAACACGCTGAGGTTGATACGGATGGGCTAAGGCTTCCTGAACTGAATTTGGAACATCACGTCACCGTCAATACCGTAGCATCATAACATGTTATGAACGGCAGAGAATGCATTTCTCAGGTTTAGTGTCACCCTCAGGATGCAGACTGCTGAGTCAGTCGCCAGTGACAAGGTCTTCTCGCCCAGCTTTCACCCTCATGGCTGAATTATTCATTAAAGCAGAGGAAAGCACAGGGGACCCTGCTAATTTCTCAATGGGATTTTTGGCTGTCCTCACAGTACACCATGCAAAGAAAAGACAAACTCACAAGACTGGTTTAAAATGGTCTGTGAGCATGTTACCCAGTACATTTATGAAATGGACCTCAGTCACCATCCACGCAATTAAAAGGGCTCTCAGTGACTCATTGAGTTGTGGCAGAGCAGATGGATCTTGTCTTTTTGAACAGATATAGGCGCTAGCTGGTTTCAAGGACACTGAATGACGATGTGTGGGAGTCTGAATCAGACCCTTGCAGATTTATTGAGTGCACTCACACCGTCAGATACATCCCGCAGCCGCAGCTCGAGTTGTTTTAAAGGTTGGGGACTCTGCCAGTTGTCATCATCGGAGAGAGTGCGTCTGTGTTGGTGTCCTTTCATAAATGGCAGCAAGCCAGCGAGCCATGCAGAGGTTAACTTAGCATATGACATTCTCTCCAGCACAGAATCCCCACAAAGAACTAAATCATGTTAAAGTGGGAGCTTACAGGGAGAGGAGACACCTGTTTCCAATGTTCATCTGGCTAAAGAGCAGCCGTTTATACATAAAGGAGTCGTCTGTATCATTAAAGCTTTGAAACGACACGCAACCAAACTAATAACAAGTCCTTTGATACCAATTATACCGAAATATAAGATCTAAATGTCAAAGTGGTTTAGCACTCCACAAATTTAAACAACTCAGTGCAAAGCAGCTGTGCAACACATGCCTGCTTTAGGTTATCAATGAATTATTTAGCAGTTTCTTATCTATTATCTACGTCAAATATAACAGATTCAATACGTAACGCCCCTGCAGCGGGTTATGTATCGTGCATCAATCAGCGAGGTTCAATAATCACAAGGTCAGTGGTATCAAAAATCACGTTCCTAGGAGCTTTTTGCAGACAGATATTCTTTACTGTAATGCATAGCTCGGTCACATTATGACCCATAAAAGTCAGCCTGTTACAGGAAAAGTTTCTGCCCTTCACATAAAGACCTAAAATAAAAATATGGCTGGAAGTAAAGTACACCTTGAACAGGACATTTTGTTTCACTTCTGAGATGTTATTAAACTTTTATGTGCTTGGCATGTTTTTTTATTTGTTTTCGAGTTTATTTTGTTAAAATTTATTGTACATTCTCTTAAATACGTCAAAATATAAAACAGTTCAGAAAATGGCAACATTTTACGATGAGCATAAAAATTAAAGGTATGTGATTTATAGTGTCATTTCGGGTACTGCACTGAAAACAAATGGACAGATAAAGGAAAAGAGGGAACAACAAGGTTTTTAAATCCTCTGTTCCAACACTGTCAGTGATGCAGTCTTTAAAATGTCTCCAGTACTCATGTCCAAGTGGTATTTCAACACAATAATATCCTAAATGCCCAGAAATGATCTTTAGGTTATTCAAACTATACAGTATATAAAACTACATGAGGTAGCACAGTTTTTTCTTCAAACCTGAATTATTATGAAATAACAATAAATGGTGAATCATTTATATAATCCACTTTTCAGGTCTTGTTGACAACTGAAAGCACTTTACAGTACATCATACATGCACCTCTTGAAAAAGCTCTACATAGTCTCTCTATGGAATGCTTTTCTCTGTCATACACACAGTCAGATTTGCATTCAGAATTAGACTTGTATGCATTCCGTCTGGTTAAATTACAGATATTAAAGTTCGACAATGGTGGAAAATTAATCAACTTTGTGGTCCAGTTAAAACATCAGATCCATTAAAGTTTTTAACATTCACACTGAAATTTACACGAGAACACCAAGTGTTACATGAAACATTAGTGTTGTGTTTTCACCGCCTGCACCACCGTGAACTTGACTTTGATTGGTTCAGAGACAAAACAACAGTGAATGAGTAGATTAGTCTTTCCACACAGAAGACCCCCACCTATTTGTGTATTTTTCTGTGGAACGTAAAGTCTAGTTTATAATTCTTTCTCTGTGGAGGTGCGGAGACACAAAGCGCCATTCTCTGTCAATGCAAGGATCATGCAAGGACGCACGGAGTACAGCCCAATTTTTTAAACTAACGCAATGGAGAGCGCAAGTCTGTGATTGGTCAGCCCAACATCAGCTCCAGATCATTTCACTATAACGTCGATATTGTCGATGTAATTAGTTGTAAACGCAGCTTTTGGGCACTAAATGCTTTATATTGCAAGCCCAGTTTATCTAATATGGTCTTTTGGCGACTTTGAACACCAGGATGAGTAGAAAACAACAAAACACACCACTGTGTTTGTTTGTTTGTTTGTTTACATGGGTTTTTAAGAGTATTCAATGAGCTACACTTCTAGTAACAAGCTTTCCAGCTCAATCAAAACTCCCTCTCTGTCGGCCATTGCTCCTTGAGTGGATGTGCGTTACATAAAAGTAAATAAACTGTCGTCGTCCAGAAACGTCACTGCAATGGTAGATAAGCTTAACTTCAAATTATTCACAGAAAATCTTTTCTAGATTTTTTTTCTGAAATATGAGAAAGAAAATGCAGCTCTGGAAGCTGGAACACCCAGGTGCAATTCCACTTGACTCACTACTTAACTGCCGTTTGCAAAGCAGCCAGTCCAGGAGCCCCATTCATTTTCCTTAGTGCTGATTGGCTGTAATCCCAAGAGTGGAGATAAAAATTGACTGTTGACGTTAGCTTCTGCTGTAGTGCAAAGATGGTTTCCACTGTGCATATCAATACATATTAAGGTATATTTAGTGTTTGAACTATTAAAACAGGCTGTTATGAGCGTTTTTAGAGGGGGTCTGAAGTATTTGCAGATTTTAGCTATTCACGGGCAGTTGTAGTTCCTAACCTCTGCGAATACCAGCCGTCCATTGTATTTCCATTTTCTCAGTTCCAGCATTATTATCCCATTACAATTCTACCAGCAGAGAACTGGACAAACATTTTGCCGTGGTTGCGCCCCACTTATTTCTTATAGTTTGTCAGGGCTGATTAGTTGCAGTAGCACTCATACACCAGATGGCAACTCTTTGGTTTGAATTACACCCCATACTATAAGGATTTTTTCTCACCTTTTACTTCTTTACTTTGGTCCAAATCAGTTGTAACTTTCTTGGTTTGTTTGTTTTTTTTCACACAGAAACAATCTCCTGTCATTACATACAAACCATTCAAGAATGTTCAGTTTGATTATTGTTTGGGTGTGTCCGGGGCCAAAATGTAAATAGAGATGCTGTATTCTGAGCTAGTCAAAAAAAAAAAAATTTAATTGCATCATTAGTTTGTTTCTCTGTATTATTTAAGGCAAACTTGTCTGCAAAATACACCAAATGATTTTGAAAATTTTTCTAAGTTGTGATGCTTTACGAAAAGATGTGCCAAAAATTGTTTATTAGTTTGTTTAATTTGGTGCATCCCACAATGCAACTCAAACCTGGATACAGGAAGGTATTTGGCTCCGGCTTGGACCTTTCACCTGGTAGATGTGTTGGATCACATTCACAAGATAAACAAATCTCTTTTTAGTTTGTTTAAAGCAGTACCAAGACCTAATTTTCCACATGGTCTTGGTATGGTTATTTTTGTCAGCACCTTGGTGCGATTACTGTATTCACATTTGCACAAACTAACCACATTAAGGGGGGAAAGAAGTTGAAGATGAAGATGCCATCATCTACCTGCTTCAACCAACCCACTGTCATCTGGACAAAGCAGGCAGCCCTGTGAGGATCATGTTCTTTGATTTCTCCAGTGCATTTAACACAATTCAGCTTAATTTGCTTCATCAGAAACTTCTGAAGACACAGGTGGAGCCCTCAACAATCGCCTGGATTAAAGACTACCTGACAAACAGACAATTGTGTGTCAGACCAGGTGGTCAGCAGCACAGGAGCACCACAGGGGACCGTACTCTCACCATTCCTTTTCTTTCTGTACACCTCAGACTTCCAGTACAAATCAGAGACGTGTCATCTGCAGAAATACTCAGATGACTCTGCAATTGTCGGGTGTATCAGAGATGGACAAGAAGCTGAATACAGAGAGTTGGTGGACCGCTTTGTGACATGGTGTGGAAACAATTGTCTCACCTTGAATGTGAACAAAACAAAGGAGATGATTGTAGATTTCAGAAGAAGCAGGGATAAGTCAAACACTGTTTCCATCATGGGACAAGAAGTGGAGGTGGTTGAGGAATATAAATACCTCAGAGTTCACCTTGACAACAGACTGGACTGGAGGCGCAACAGTGAAACCGTCTACAAGAAGGGACAGAGCAGACTGTACTTCTTGAGGAAGCTTAGGTCCTTCAAGGTTTGCAGCAAGATGCTGGAGATCTTCTACAAGTCTGTTGTGGAGAGTGTAATCTCTTCAGCCATCAGAGCCAGGGACTTAAAAAGGCTAAACAACCTGATAAAGAAGGCTGGTTCTGTTCTGGGGATGACTGTGGAACATCTGGAGATGATGATGCAAAGAAGGATTCTTCATAAAATCAAAAGAAATATGGACAATCCTGAGCATCCTCTTCATGAGACTGTCATACAACAACAGAGCATCTTCAGTCGGAGGCTTCTTCAGTTTCGCTGCAATACAGACCGCTACAGGAAATCCTTCCTGCCCACAGCCATCATTATCTGCAACAACTCCTTAAAGAATTAATTATGAGGAACATTCCCTAATTTCCCTCTGGGATCAATAAAGTATATTTGAATTGAATTGAATTTGAAACGAACTAGAGTTCATTTTAAACGGACAAAACACTTTGGGTGTGAAACACCCTAAGGTTCGTTGTCACACCTGATAATACTGTAGATTCTGTTCGACTGGGAACCAAAATTGCAACATTGTTGCATTTTAGGCAAGGCAAGGCAATTTTATTTGTATAGCACACTTTCAACGACAAGGTGATTAAAGGTGCTTTACATGATTAGGGGTAAAATAAAAACAGCATTAAAACACAAAGCATATAAAGTAAAAACAGCAATAAAGGAAGAAGCACACGCCGATACTTCAAGGCATTAAACAGCAAGAAACATAAACAAAACATGATAAATAAAACCTTACTCAAATGCAGTGGTACAGTTCACCTTCACACTACAGTTTGTCGAACAAACTGAAGCTTTTCCAGCAACATGTTTACTTCCTGGCCTGTGGTGGCGCTGCACCAACAAGCACTCGACACAGAAGGACACTTCCTTCTCTGTGAAATGTAAACGAACATGGAGTGGCATCAGATTTGAGCGGTTTTAGGATTGCTCTGTGGTCTTTGGCAAAGGGGTCAGTCGAATAAGTTTCACCAATGGGTGCAGCATGAGTAGAGAACGAGGCAGAGTTGTTGTTGCACATTTGTTTTGGTTGTGTTTACCTAGGATGCACTGCACTATAGTCCGCTTCTTGCTTTTGGATAGTCTCCCGGCCCGCATGGCCGTCATATGCATTCGAACCGCACCAGCGTTCACTTTAACTGAAATGGAGACTTAGGTTTTCAGGCAGGCCAGAGTTCGCTTATTTGGTCTGCATCAGCCCAAACAAACTGAAATTTCTGGGCGAAAGAATCAGAGTTTGATTAAAGCAGACTAAACAGGGCTCGTGAGAATGCACCATAAGAGTCCTCATATTTTAAGACATTTTAAAAACTACCTCTTGACATTTTCATTACTGAATGAATTACATGTTGTGTTTAGAGAAGGAATGAGAACGTTAATCTAAAAGAATAGAATCACAGGGTGGACAGGATGGACAGGATTTGGATCGAAGACATGGAAGGCAATAACTGGAGAAACCAGTAATAAGCAATGAAACCAAACAGATATATACTGAGGAAGGAGTGGAGAATGACATTGGACGCAGGTGGGGCAATCATGTGATTGGGAAGAGATACGGAAGAGAACAAACTGGCAAGCTGAGGGAAGGTGAATAATAAACACAGAGAGGGTAAACAGAGAAAGGCCCTGTCGACACGGAGATGAAACCAGGTGTAGAAGACAAAGATATTTGATTGAATAGGTGTCTCATCCCCAAGGAGCCGGCGTTTCAGGACACCATAAACGATCATGTTTGAAACTGGGTCCCAAAGCGGAGAAATCTCACAACGCTGGCTCTGTTGTCTCC
The DNA here is from genome assembly GCA_963556495.2 of Valencia hispanica. NCBI lineage: Eukaryota > Metazoa > Chordata > Actinopteri > Cyprinodontiformes > Valenciidae > Valencia > Valencia hispanica. The sequence goes on along the minus strand of OY747709.1, from coordinate 44,609,459 downwards.
ATGATTATGAGCTCTATGGCATTTTTTCGGAGTGGATGTCGACCCATTCCTATATGTAACGCGCAACTCTGTGAAAAAATAAACAAACAGGGCGTGGTACGATTTTGCGGTCCTAATAAAGCAAATACAGAACAACAGACACCAGATGCTTTTGAATAAAGCTCTCATTTGAAGCTAGATTTGTCGTGTTTGACTGCGCATTCTCAGTGTTCTATTCTGTGTTTCTCTGGCAGTTTCACAGCGCCACCAGTGGGCCCGGCAAATGTAGCATTTTAAGCCAATTTGTGTGAATTCATGCGGACAAAGGTTTTCATTATTGTGGTGCTGTTTTTATCAGACTCTGTTTTTGAAACTATACCTGTTTTGTCTACGTGTAGAGCAGGCCCAAGACTAAAATAAAGGAAAATAACAAAACTGATCAAAGGGAACAAAATCCAATAAGCATAAAGAACAGAACAGAAGAATAAATACAGAAACTAAATACAAAGAAATAAAATGATATGGCAAGACCTTTCTAGTTGTTATAAATACAGGAACTGGGTGGAATATGGCATGACCTAATTAAATATAAATAAACAGAGAGGTGGTAAAGACACAAATACAAATAAAACTAAACCCAAACACCCAAGGATCATAACAATTTGTAGAATAATATACATATAATATTTAATAATAATAATATAATAATTTTAAAGATATTAACACTAAATAAAGCACTCACACTGATCCATTCCATGCTGAAGGCATCTATGGCAGTGATCGAAGGTTTCTTAAATTATTTTCTCATTTACAACTATTTGATGTAGACTGAGCAGGAAAAAATCATCTACACACAGTTTTACTGAATCTTTGCTTTTTTTTCACCTTGTGTATACTTTACATGTAAATCAAAGTGTCAGTATGTTGTTTATGTTAGACTGCACAGCTCTGAGTGTTTCTCCCAGCTTGTCAGGCATGCTTCTTTGATTTTCTGGCTAATTCCACATCCAGCATATTTCTCAGTTTGTCGCCTCTTTTTGCTTTAAATATGGTCTTCATGACCAGGGGTGTCAACAAGAATAAAATCTACAGATTACATATTTTCTGCAGTACTCCAGTCAGGGCGCACCCAGATAGATGGAGTCTTACAACCATACGCATTCACCTGCAGCCGCGCTTCATCACAGCAACAGATGGACAGCCTTGAGGCAGAGCCAGAGAGACTTGCATTAGGGCAGAGCTGCCGGTTGATTTCTAAGATCAGGTGCTCGTCTACACAAAGGCACCTTCTGCTCTTTTCAAGTATGGTGGTTTGCTAGCCTCAGGACAATTGGGGACGCAAAACAACAGTGGCATCTGTGGCAGGTAATGATCCCCTCTCCAAAAATCTGGATAATGGCATACCTCGACCATTTGTTGCAGTTAAAATCACTGTTGCTCATTCGAAGCTCCACGTGTGTCCTGCAGCAACATGTGCCGCAGCTGCGTGAGCGGCCCGGGCCGAGCTGCAGCCATACATCAGCAGTCAGCCGGTGTTGGAGAGGAGCCAGTGAGAGCCTAGCCAGATGAAATGGCTTCTGTTTTTTTATCTTTCGCATCCATAAATTTTGGGCTGCACACGATGCATGAGGTCAAAGGGTGATTAGAGCACACAGCATCCAATAAATGACATTACCCTTTTTTGCAGCAGCTTTTGTTGATTATCAAAAACTATTCCAAAAAAAATCAGAAGGTTAAGTGTATTTTTTTGGGATTTGATCTGATGGACCATCACAAAGTAGCAGATAGTTATTAACTTCGGTGGAAAATAGATGGCTTCCAGGCTATTTTTACAAATACAAATATGAAACTCTCGCAGGGATCTGTTTTCCGGTCCCTAACTAACACTGTACATCCCCCTTAAGCTGTGATCTACACCATGAAACAGGGTGATACCAGGATCAAAGATGATGAAAGATGGATGGAGGATAGAAAATCTTCTATAGGCCCTAAAAGAATTGAGAATGAGTTGGAGGTAGAGCCCTCACCAGGACTATTTTGTTAATCCCATTCCCGCTGAATTTATGACCGCCCGCTCCCACAATATCTGCGTCCCGCCTCCCCATAACTATATAGACCAACTAAAAAACGTTTATATGCACAATTTTATTAGAAAAGAAGAATGAATAAAAATACATTCAACAAAATCTCTGCTTTGAATCGAAATTTTCATGTAACTGCAGTTATAAGAATAACAAAACTATTAAATGTGTCAATATCACAATAAATTTGAACAAATTGTTTTTAAACATTTGAAAAACCTGAGACACAGTAAAAACACAACTGTGATCACAGTACAAATTCCAACTCTGTACCTTTGTTGCTTGTAACAATTTTAAAGTTTTTCCATAAATCTGTTTTTCCTTTTTTTTTTTTTTTGCTACATAATCTCCAGCCTTAAATCTTGTTAGCAACCTCAGTTGCACTCTCCATCTTCTAGCAAATTTAGCTGTCCCGGAGGTTCACCTTACAGCAGGACAATGAGTCTAAATATGGAGTCAGAGCTACAATGGAAGAGTTTAGATCAAAGCATGTTAATGTGTTAAAATGGTCTAGTCAAAGTCCAGAACTAAATCCTATTGCGAATCTGTGGCATGACTTAAAAACTGATGCTCATAGATGCCCTCCTTTCAATCTGATGGAGCTTGAGCTATTTTTCAAAGAAGAATTGGTAGAAATGTGAGTTCCTAGAGACAGACATAATAGAATAGAATATAATAATTCTTTATTGTCCCACTAGGGGAAAATTAGAATTAAGAATCAAGAACAGTATATACATTAAGTGCAAAATTATTGTGCAGCTATTAAAAATAAAGTTGCAAACTCATACTCGGAAACCTGGTAGAGACATCCCAGAAGACTTGCAGCTGTAACTGCTGCAAAGAAAAGGTTTTACAAATTATTGACCGAGCCTGCCTGAATACAACTGCCCACCACACTAAATATTTATTTGTAAAGCAAAACGCAAAACTGTGGTTGTGTCATTAAATCTGAAAGGTCAACTTATCAAGAAAAACAGCATGTGTCAGTTCTCACTTCTGTTTTACATAAAAAACTATGTTTAAATTGGCTGTGCATCTTGGAATAGTTTGCAAGTGTCCCCTGTGTCATTGTAGCACGATGATTCGCTATTTACAGTAAAAAAAAAAACTTTTTGCTTAGCTTACACAGCTATCATGGTTAAAGTAACTTACAGTAATCACCGTATTGCTAGTCCTTTTCTGTTCAATGTATTGTTCTGTGATTGGTTGAGCTGTTGTATCAAATCCTATTTAGATCAAATCTTTAGATTAAACATGATCTTTCTACCTTGACTTAATGCTTATTCCTGGATATAATGTGTTTATTATTTAACAGATTAGATTTTAAGAGATATGATCAATTATAAACAAAAAGAGCAAACAGAGATTTGCTGAGAACAGTTTGCAGACTTTTCATATCTATCATATCTTCCAATGTTTATTTTATACACAAAGTTTCATAACCTTCATAATGGAGATTGTAGCTAAAGACAACTGGATGTTGGAGCAAAAACTCATCACATCAGTTTACATAAAAGGAGTCAATAAAAGCTAATTAACTATTGGCTTATTTAAACGGGTTTCCCGTTTATAGGGAATGTCTCAACAACTTCAATTAGTTATTTCAATTAAAGGCCGAGGGGTTACTCAATCTAGGGCTAAAGGTAACACTTTGAAAGGGGATTGGGACAAATCCTGCAGATGGTCAGATGTATGAATGAATAATGAATGAAATTCACTTTACTCATTTATTTGGGAACCGGTCTGATGATGCATTTGTATTGCACTTCCACTTGATTGATGCCTTAAGCCACATAAATTGTTTTTCTGATACTAACTCAGTTTTTAGGAAGCATGATTTTAACTCTATTTTTGTCAAACAAATCAAGAAACCTGTTTCTGCTGGAGCGTTTGTAGCATCAGCGTTGGTCTGGAACTGGATGATGGTTCGATAGTAATCACATTGCTCCTAAAGGAGAACACATGAGGCAGACAGCAGCACATCACCGCACACACACACACTCTGAACGACCTGTTCGGTAAAGGCTCGGCTGACGAGTTGAAATACAATCTCCACCTGTCTGTGAGGGATCCCATGTCATGTTTCCCCACAGCGCCCCACCACTGGCGTCCGGACCATGTCCCCACTACCTCTGGATTCAAACATCCACCATTAGAGTTGATCCGCTCTCCTCTACTTTGGCTTTAGTAAACGGGATAATAGCACCGCTGTGTTCGTGTGGGTTCTGTGTTAACACTGTGGCTGTCAAAGTCCATCATGCTCCTTCAAAGGATGATGGCTCTCTAAAGTGGGCTCTCTCAGTGGCAGCCATTTTCCACTTGACTGGCCCCACAGACCAAGGGGGACTGGTAGCCCCTAGCAGCTGGGCGACACTGGTCACTGGGGGTGGGGAGACGGAGATGAATGGCTTGATAAAAGGGGAGGGAGCTAATGGCAGGATAAGACAACCATCTACACACATCAGAGGGTTTATTTTTATATATTTTGTTCTAAAATGTATCCCATACTCCACAAAACACTGCTGATACTCCCCAAGTCTGGGTGCTCATTTATCCAACCTCTCGTTTTTACTTTTACTTTTAAATGATTGAAATGCACCTGTTAAAAAAAAACTACAGGGGCCCACGAAACCTTGGTGCTTCCAGCATTTTAATCCCTATCAGGTTTTCATTAGATTCATATCCATCCATCCATCCTTCCTTTTTGTTAAAGAGCAACTCATCCCCCTGCCAGAGTCTTATTTCACCTAAATTTCCGGTTTGAAAAATGCAGCTAAAGGAGGCATTGCCTCGTGCATGATGGGGTGGGGGGTGGGCTGGGATTTGTCAACACTTCCTTCCTAGTCCAATTCCAGCTCGCTACGGAGGCATGGCCGAGACTGGGCTTGTTTTATACTCCACACTGGCAGGATGAATGATGTCAGCCAATACTGGCTGAGCCAGTAACTATGCCTGATTCAAATTCAAGTGCAGTCTACAGTTTTATCCTGAAGATGGCACCTTAATGTTTTTTGGTATAATTTTTTTAATTTTACTAAAATGTACTAAAAATACAAAATATAATGACCAGACATGTAGACAGCACTATTAGACTTTCATTTATACAATTTATCAGCAAAAAAGTTGATTTGGGGGTGAGTTGCTCTTTAAGTAATCCATTCTTCAGTCTGTCTGTCCATTAAATCCTCCATCCTTTCGTTGAACCACTTGTCCATCCATCCATCCATCCATAGATGGATGATCAGAAAATGTATTTATTTATTAGTCAACCGTTGGGAATCTGACTCTGGAGAAGTGTGGGATTTTGACATGAAAGATGTGTAGGAACCTTGAACAAAGCATCGATTGGAGCGCCAGCTGAAATTTTATCTCTCATAGTATTCTTGCAAATCTTTTGAGCCCCTCGATCAGCAGCAGAGAGCCAGTTTCTCCCCAGCAGCTGGAAACCAAAGCCCACTGAGCTGCGAATATGTTTGCTCGGCCATCTGGGCTTTGTGTCAACACCCTGGGTCCACTGAGGTCTCAGTCAAGACAGAGGGAGCAGGAAGCATTTTCATAAATCACATCCTGACACCAAATCAAGGTGATGCGGTTGGCAGCCTGCTGAATGTGGATTGTGCTTGCACCGGCGAAAAAGAGAGAGCTCTGCTGGGACTTAAGTAGCTCTGTTGCTATTTATTGCTGAAAAATAAGCATGATCTTTTCCCAAACTTTGATAATTGAAATTTATTCACAGAATGTGTTGTCATATAATGACATTATAAACCGCTTATTTAAAATGTGCACGCCAGCAACCTTGATTTTGATCCCCACCCTGATGCACTGGCTCTGTACTACCCACAGTGTTGAGGTAATAATTAGCTCACTGCAGCGGGGTAACAAGTTTGCACCCCCGTCCTGCTGCGCAGCTCTGTAATTGGTCCCCTCATGTGGCACAGTCGGGCCCCAGAACAAAGGGTTCCCAGAGGGGGAATCTACACTGACCCATGCTGAACCCACCAAAACAATGACAGGCAGGAAGCATTTACATATGCTGACAGACTTGTCTCTTCCTAGGGTGGAGTGCTAGGCACTTCATTAAAGCAACATCAATACCTGCTGATAGAAAACGAGGCGAGGGCCCGTGTGCATCACTGTCTGCTCTGAGACGGTGTAGTGAAATGACATGGGGCTGTCACATCTAATTTCAAATAAATGGACGACATTTATTAAAGCGAGTGTGTGTGGAAATTGATGGGAGAAAGGCGTTGAGATGCTGTCTGAGCCGGGCCTGTCTGCATGAATCAGCAATTGGTTTACCCACAAGCTGTTCACCTGCCCATCAGCAGCCAGAATCTGTCAGCCTCCAGCACACCCAAACACATTTTCACACTTCCTGAGCATTTCAAACTGAAGCTGCACGGTATCCTACACAAGAAAACATGAAACTGTAATAATATTTTGGATTTTTGTGTCATTCATTTATTGAGCTTTAACATCTTGTTCACTAAGATCTACAAACCATGTGAAACAGGCTGTGAAACAATATTTGCCACCTTTCTCATTTCTTCTGTTCTGGCCTTGCTTCTCCCAAGGCTTGATTATTGCCTGATGTCCAGAATCAGACAAGAAATCAGTTGAATAGATACTGTCTGAAAAAATATTTTAAAAGATCTCAAAAAAGCAAAGAATCAATGAGAAGGATTGTAACGCCATCTCTAAAGATTTGAGACTCGAGCGAACCACAATAAGAGCTATTACCTGCAACATGGAAGAGTGGTGAACCTTCCCAGGACTAGTGCACCAACAACTTATTCAGGAGGTCACAAAAAAACCCAGATGTACAGTGGGGCAAAAAAGTATTTAGCAGTCACAGATTGTGCAAGTTGTTGCGCTTAAAAAGATGAGGAAGGTCTGTAATTTTCATCATAGGTATGCTTCAACTGTGAGAAACAGGATGTAAAAAAAAATCCAGGATAAGGCAGATAGCAAAGCTAAAGCCGGTTCTGTCCATGCAGGATTTGGAAAAGGTAATACATGCTTTTATCTCCACCCGGCTAGGCTATTGTAATGCACTTTATTTTGGTGACAGCCAAAAATCCCTTTTGCGGCTTCAGCTCGTGCAAAGTCCTGCTGCCCGTCTTTTAACTGTCACACAGAGACATGAGCACATTTCACCAATCCTCTCCTCACTTCATTGGCTTCTTGGCTTTATTTTAAAATCCTTATGTTGTCTTACAAATGCCTAAATGGTATTGCTCCTCCATACATTTCAGAGTTACTCCGGCCTTATCTTCCTTTGCGGGCACTGAGATCAGGCGACCAGCTGCTCTTGGTTGTCCCTAAAACTAGGCGGAAACTTAGAGGAGAGAGAGACTTTTTCATCTGTGGCTCCCACACTCCTTTTAATATCAGACAAGTTTTTTCACTTTCTGTTTTTAAGTCACTGTTAAAAACACATGTTTTTATAATAGCATTTTTGACAGTTGCGAGTTGATATGGTCCTTTTATTGTCCCTAATGTATTGTATCACTGTTTTAAATAGTTGTTTTATTGTTTTTCCTTATTTTATTTTTCTTGTTTTATCTTTTATCTTTGTACAGCACTTTAGGCAATCTCTTTGTTTTTAAATGTGCTTTATAAATATATTGGACTTTGACCTAAAGAATTAATTTGTATAATGGTGCAGAAAATAAGTATTTGGAAAATAACAAAAGTTCACTTCAATAATTTTTAACGTAACCTTGGTTGGCAATGACAGATGTCAAATGTGTCCTGTAGGTCTTTACCAGGTTTCCACACACTGTAGCTGGTATTTTCAGGGGGGTATTATTCTCCCCCCATGTTCTTCTGGGCTGTTTCCACACCGTTCTCAAGATCATGTGTACCCCACGAGGTGAGATCTTGCATGGAGGCTCAGGTTGAGGGAGATTGTCATTAATGTTTTTATTTTTTTCTTTACCTTTATTATCATTTTTTAACATATCATACAAAGATCATTCTTCAAATCACAGTGCAGTTTCAACCCCCAATCTTCACACAGCCCTAAACCTAAAATTAAAAAGTAACTGGGCTAGTGCAAAAGTATGATTTCTTGTATACAAAATTAAAATATCTGCAATTATCATTTAATATAATTATATTGGTCCCAACAGCTAACAGTTGATTCTCACCAAGCTGCTTGCCTCATGTAGATTGGCTCATCCCAGTCTTGTACCTGGTGTCCTTGGACAGCTCTCTGGTCTTTGGCCATGGTGGACGTTGGAGTCTGACTGTTTTAAGATGTGGACAGCTGTCTTATACAGATAACGAATCAAACAGGTGCCATTAATACAGGTAATGAGTGGAGGATAGAAGAGCTTCTTAATGAAGTAATAGGTCTGTGAGGGCCAGAATTCTTACATGTTTATAGGCGCTAAATACGTGTTTTCTGCACCATTATACAAATGAAATTCTTTAAAAATCATACAATGGGATTTCCTCAATTGTTTTATTATTTTTATTTTTACATTCTGTCTCTCACAGTTGAAGTATACCTATGATGAAAATTACAGACCTCTCTCATCTTTTTAAGTGGAACAACTTGAACAATTGGTAGCTGCTAAATACCTTTTGGCCCCACTGTACATCTGAAGCACAACATGTCTCACTTAAGTATGTTAAGGTCAGACTCAACAATTGGAAAGAAACTGGCTAAAAATGCCCTCCATGGGAGAATTACAACATTATAATGTCCAACAATTGTGTGCACTGAAGAGACTAAAGTGGAATGTTTTGTAAGGTATACATCCTGTTAGATCTGTCTTAAAACAGAATAATACTATTATCACAACAGTTGAACATTTTGGTGGTAGCGTGATGGCCTAGGGCTTCTTCCCCACTTCAGGACCTGCACGATTTCCCCGAAAGAATGGAACCATGACTTCTGCTCGCTGCTAAAACTCCTAGTTGAACTTGAATTAGATTAGGGCTGTTGAGAGATTTCGCTTTTTTTCATTTGAGGCAGTTAGCCAAAATAAAACCGTCGCGCCCCCCTACATTTCTTTTAAGCACCTACAGCTCACAGCTATATATAGGAACCTGCTGCCTAAAACTTTGAGGTGACTGTGTTTTCTCTGTAGCTGCTCCATAGTTGTGGAAGGATCTGCCCTTGCATGTCAGACAGGCCTCTTCTCTCTCTCTGAGTTTAGGAATCTTCTAAAATCATATGTGTTAATATTCATGATATATGCAAATGTATCGCCTCTGATTGGCCAACGCCAACTTGACGCTTATGCTGACTTTGAACAAATAACTAACATAACTTACCTTCGCTGGTGTTCCAAAGACAAATTCCAAATGTTTCTTCTTCAGTTCTTCTTTCTTGTGTAAAAATGCAACCCTGATGTGCTATCTCCACAAACAACAAAAGCTCGAACGTGTTCTGCCACGTTGTGGAGTTGCTAATGGCTAGCTTCTTCTAGCAGAGACGTGCTCAGCTCTCTCCTTCCCGTGGGCGCTCGCAAGCCAAGGTGGGCGAAACCATCAATACTAATTTTCTCTGTGACGTAGAAGAGACTGGCTTTTTCTGACTCGCTTGTTTTTCCATCTATTTCCTTTCTTCACGAGCAGCATGCATATGCAATTCAGTGTTTCAAGAAGAACAAGTATTACATGGTTTCTTCGTGAACGAGATCTTTAACTTTTTCATGTCGTTTGCACATGTAAAGCACTTTGTGGATTATGGTTTATTTTAAATTGCTTTATAAACAAAAGTGGTATGGTATGGTACCTCTGATTGGGATCAAAACAAAAGATTTGGGAGTGACCTAGTTAAACTACAGACTTGCATTCAGTTCCAATGCTGGGGCATGAACTTAAACTAGCTGTTCATGCTAGAAAACACTTTGGTCTGAAATTATAACAATTCTGTAAGGCAGAGTGGGTCACTGCCAGTTATCACAAACTGTTAATGGTTGTTGTTGCCACTGAGCGTGGCACAACTAGTCATTAGGTTTAGGGGCAATTACTTTTTCAGCATAGGGTCAGATTGATTTGGATGTCTCTTTTCCGATAATAAATGAAATCATTTAAAAACTACTTTTTTTTTTAACAGGTATCTTTGTCTGACGTTGAAGATGTTCATCTGAAATCTTTATATCTGACTTTATATCAAGTGTTGGCGTGGAAGCCAACGAAACTCCATCTAGCTGACCATTTACTGTATATTACTGTAATGCACAGGCACCTACAATATAATAACCTACACAACATTACAATGCGAGCAATCCTTTGTGATTACAGTATTGCACACATTGCAATAGATTGCTGCAATAATTATGATTAAAAACACTGCACTGCTCTTTTTGCAGCTGTGTTTCCAAACAGTGTCATGGGAAGGCAGACTCTGTGAACCCAGCAGTTTTGCATCATGCAAAGTCACGCACCTGTGACACATCTGTCGATTCAGCAGCCATGCTGCAGGAGTGCAGGTGGGTTCCTCCATTCATTGCATCACACGGCTGCGACTTTGTTCCCTTATCCAGATGAAGGAAGGGTAAATCCTCCTTCCATTCGACATGCTGCTCATTTAGCTGAGAGGCACTGTGGCTGGCGAGAGGGAAGGATGGAGAGACGAGGGCAGAGGGGGGAGCTGTGTTTGTGTTGAGGGCTGGGGGGGACTCTCTGGGAGGTGTCGACCTGAGCAGATGGACTTCTCAGTGGCGTAGTAAGTGGAGTTTTCACATGGCAGAGGAGACTGCAGGATCTCACAGGACCGGGACACAGCATCCAGGTGGCCACGGCCCCTTCTGACCAGCTGGAGCAGCGATGGGACCATCTGACACTCCAAGGGAAATGATACACTTTTCTTTTGCTGCTTTGTTATTTCCCCACACACAAAAGCCCAGAGCCAATCAAGGAGTTGAGCTAATCAAGCATAGAGAAAACCCTTTTGATTGCATGCAAGCATCCAAGGTCATGTTCACTGAAGAGGAGCAGTTCTGATGAACACTCTTTAAGCTGATCAGATGATCTATCTGTGCTCTATTTTTAGACCAAAATAAGAAATCTGTTTGAGTTGATTAGGATTTCGTACAAACCCATTCTGCAAGCTTGCATCTGCAGCCATGTGCAGTGATTTCTGCTAGATTTATACATGCTGCAATGTGGATTCAGCAAATCCAAGTGAGAAAGTCCCATCTGTGCTTCTCCTCCACTGATCCCGAGCCCTGGAGGCTGCATAGGGCTAATTGTGGCCTTCCTTATCTTTTTGTTTTTGCTCTGTGTCGGGGTCAGAAAAGCTCCCAAGTGACCGGCGGCAGGAGCAACAACCATCGGCCCCCGCTGAGCGTCAGTAATTAGAGCCCCCTTCGCCAACCCCCCCATGCTCCCCCGCAGACCTCGGCCGGGAAACCTCTCCCTCTCCTTCTGAAGGGTCGAGACGGAGAACAGCTGCTGAGAGGAAACCACCCTGTGGTCCTCACGGTTGAACCTCCGTCCTCCTCGAAGGGCTGGCAACACCATCTCTCTTCTGAATATTTTATTCTTCTCCGGTTGTCATTTTTCATGACTGGTATTTAACATTAAAAGAAGGTGTTTGAGTGGTGACGTTGGCGGAAAACAATTTTAGCCCGACTTGCAACATTTAAAACCTTTTATGAAACATTCTTTTAATTTTGGTGCAACAGTGTGTGAGCAACATGTAGCAGTCATATGGTGGTACCAAAGTTTCTTCTCACACGTGTTTGTCTGTAGCTTCGCCTTGGATGACATCAAATTAGACAAAGGCGACCACGATGTATGCACCGAACATAATTTGGTGGCCGGTTTCTAATCCAATATAAGTCTTCGCCCTGCTGACACTTCGGATTTCTTCTAAATGATTACGGAGAGGTTTTAAACCTTATCATATTATAGCGGGTTCACGGTTTAGTACTTACAGATTTTTTTGTGGAGCATAACTCCAAATTATTTGTGGAAAAATTGCCTATTCGTGGATTTTTTTAAAGAGCATATCTTAAATATTCGAAAGAAACCGCAGCTTTGGAAGCTGAAATACCTAGACGCAATGCTACTTGATACTGTTGACTTGACAAAGAACCCAATGGGAAAGCCTAAGTCATGCCCATCTACTTCGGTCCATGGGTCCCCTACTGTCAAAAAAACATGAATGAGAGTCAATAGAGTGATGAAAGTTATTTTCTGATCCCGTTTGAAATGTTCCATGGATTTAACATGTGATGTCAGACAATTTTAAAGGCACATTTTGATGCCGAGAAAGCGCTAATTTTTCGACAGCCGTCAAAAGTTACTTTAGGTTTTACACATAGTGGACTATAGCTGAAGAAGAAGAAAAATGGCCGTTAGTTTAGCAAGATTCGCATCCTTCTTCCAGGAAGAAGGAAGGAGCATTAAACGTGGAGAAAACCACTATAAATCTAGACATTTGGAAAGTGGTAGCTATGCTGGGGGGGGAAATAGTCGGTCGAGTGACAGCCAGCATGCAGGACAAGCTCTACAAGGTCTCGTTGAGTATTTCAAGTGCTAGCTAATCTTAGCTATATGACGTCATATACTCGACTTCTGATTTGTAGTAATTTAAATTACAAATTTTTACAAGCAAATAAATCACAAAACACATGACAAACAGGCGAAAAACACATCATTAGTTATCATTTAAATTGAGGTATTGAATCACACATCATATGTGTGATTCAGGGCGTGAGGCAAAGCGGACTAAAAAATAACTTTTTTCACTCCATTGACTTTCATTCTTTTTTTTTTCAGCCAGAGGACTCATGCACCGACCGGAAGGGGAGGAGACTTAGGCTCCCCATACAGGACCGGCCATTATTTTCCTTGATGCTGATTGGCTGTACCCATAAGAGTATAGATAAGAAAGACTCTGGATGTTAGCTTCTGCTCCATTGCCAAGACAGTTTCCACTGTGTGTATTAATGCATATTCAGATATATTTGGTGTTTAACGTATTAAAATAGGCATTTATAAGCATTTTTGGAGTACTCCAGTATTCACAGAATTCCGCTATTCCCAGGCGGTTCTGGTTCCTAACCCCTATGAATACCGGTGGTCCACTGTGGCATTATAAACACTGAAATCTGACCCTTTTAAAGAAATATCACACTCTGAAGAATATCTTTAAAAATACCTTCATCATAACATTATACTGGGTAAAAATAAACTTATGTCCTGCAAATGACAGTCATGCAGTTATTAAACCATTTCCAACTGCAATGTTTATGATAAACACAGTCTCTGTAGGTCTTAAAAAAAACTCTCATATTTAATTATCTTAATTTTGTGCCTTAAAAGTCAAACATAGACAGATGTCCCATACTTGTTCCTGAATTGTATTTAAATATGCCTTAAATTTGTACTTTCATTCATTCATTTTCCTCATTAAGCTTGTTTTCACTGTAGGAAGGTGTTGAAGTCATTTGTCTTTGGTGTAGGATCTGAACATATTTTTGAGCAGCTTCTAAATTTTAGTCGTGATTAAAAGGCCATTAATAGCCCTAAATTGAATGTACTCCAGCTTGAAGAAACCCTGTTATAATCTGGCTCCAACATGATGTTTTGAAGGTGGTGATTGAGTTGAAAAGCAAAATTATAACAAATTTAAAAGAACAAAATTTCCATTGAAAATTACATTTTGGAAGACATGTGAAGTAGAATAACTGAAGTTATGAAGTTGTAGAGTGCATTAAAATGTTGGCGTTACAGGTGGAAATACTGACGAATCAATGCATGCTAGTTTATTTTAAAAGTGTGCTAGCGACATCTGCTGGCCAGAAAAGTAGATTGCGGGATGCTACCATTCAGAGTTGTAGATATTCTCTGTTTAAAGGTTGTATATTTTCTCTGCATAATAGTGGACATTTATAAAAAGTTGGCAAAGATCAATTTATTAACATGATAGCATTGATCATGATTAGATCTGTAAACTGACTCTGGTTCTTTTTAGATGATCATCTACCGAAGACTGTGTTTTTCAAAGTCAAAGGAATCTCTAATTATTGCACAAAGATTTAAAGAAATTTGGTTGTTTTTTTTAAGAGATGCTTAGTGAAATTCACTCAGGAAGAAATTGTTTTGTTTTAGTCATTTAGATTAGTCACAAGGGAGGGACTTCCTTTTTTTAATTTTAATTTTAGTGCTGGAAAATAACTAAACAAACAAACATACCAAAGCACAAGTCTAGTTCTTTGGTTGTCTCGAGTCTCGAGACTTTTAGACCGGCTGTCATGAAGGACACAGAGTGTTGCACAAGTCTCCTGACTTGAAGAGCCGGTAAACGTTAACCAATGGGAACATGGTGACAGAGCCGACCAGTGAGCCCATCTGTGCTGCAGCTCCACACCACACCAAAGCGCTGTGGCTCCGATCTCTCAGGATAACGCCCACCATAACCTTAACGTAAGACAGCGTCCCAGTAAAGAAGAGCCATGAGAGTACCTGGTGGAGATAAAGCAGAAGTGAGGACTCATGTACTTATCTCTGTGATTAAATGGGAACATAGTGACACAATTAACGCTCAAAGATGTTACATCATCAGCCATGCTGCAGGAACTGAACTTTGTCACTTTTCTGTTAAAAACACTGACAAGTAATGACTCAGTGATTTCACTCACAATGATCGCCTCTCCCACTGCAGACCCACGAAGCAAAGGACAAGGACTCATAGCTGCCATAGCCATGTTATAGCTGCCAAAGCTGGTCCCCAACACGGTCAGCATGCCAAGAAATATCAGAGACCTGAATACAAACGAGGTCTGTTAGATGCAGCCTCATTATATAAATAAAAGAAGAAAACAGATTCTCTTTAAAGTTTGACTTTGAGTTGCCTTGGGCTAAGGATTCTAATCTGAATAACAGTGAAAAAACTAAAACATGCTGTGCCTTGCAAAAGTATTGATACACTTTGAGTTTGAAACATGATGGTGGCTGTATCTTGCTGTGGAAATACTTTTCTTTGGCAGTGACATAGAGGCTAAGCAGAGTTGATGAGAAAATAGACCGAGCTAAATACAGGGCGATCCCTGAAGAAAACCCAGTAGAGACTACAAAAGACTTGGCTGCAACACAGCAACAAACCTGATCATATATTCAGAGCTGCAACAAAGTTTTAGATCAAAGTACATTTATGTCAAAATGGCCAAATCAAAGTCTAGACCTAAATCCATTTGAGAATCTTTGACAAGACTAGAAAATTGCTCTCCATTTTCCGATATTTTCCAAAAGATTTGCAGCTGTAACTGCGATGAAAGCTTGTTCTACAAAGTATTGACTCAGGTAAATGGCCTGTACTTGTATAGCGCTTTATTTAGTTCTTGAGGACCCCACAGCGCTTCACACTACATTCAGTCATTCACCCATTCCCGCACACTGGTGATGGCAAGCTACATTGTAGCCACAGCTGCCGAACACTGGCGCCACCGGGCCCTCTGACCACCACCAGTAGGCTGAAGTGTCTTGCCCAAGGACACGACTGAAACGGACGGGGCAGGGGCTTGAACCGGCAACCCTCCGGCTACAAGACAAACTCCTCACTCCTGAGCCACAGTTGTCCCTATTATAGCAAATACAATTGCTCACCACACTTTTCAGATTTGTATTCATTAAAAAAATGTGAAAACCTTGTTGATGCCATAGGCTGCATGGTAGTGCATTTGTTAGCATTGTTTCTTTACACCAAGAACGGTTCTGGGTACAAATCCAAGCCTGTGGTCTTTCAGCTTGGAGTTTGCATGTTCTCCCCATGAAAGCGTGGGTTCTCTCTAGATCAGGGGTGCCCAACCCTGGTCCTCGATATCTACAGTCCAGCAACTTTTAGGTGCATCCTTTCTCATCACAGCTGAATCAAATGAAGGGCTCGTTACCAGGCCTCTGCAGAGCTGACAGACTGCTGATGAGGGCAATGAACAATTTGATTCAGGTGTGTTGGAGCTGGGATACATCTAAAATTTGTAGGATGTTACATCTCGAGGACCAGGATTGGGCACGCCTGCTCTAGATACTCCGGCTTCCTCCCACAGTCCAAAAACATGACTGTTAGGTTAACTGGTCTTTAAAAATGTCCTTAGGTGTGTGTGTTTGTGTGTGTGTGCATGGTTGTTCGTGTACCCCGCCTCTCACCCAATGACCGCTGGAGATAGGCACCAGCCACCCTGTGACCCTCCGAGAATAAGCCGATATAGACAATGGATGGATGTATGCACTACGTTGTGTCGGTCTACTACATAAAATCCCCCCAAAACTATATATTAAAGCTTGTGGGTGTAATATTTTGCAAGGCACTAAAGATTTTATTTTCATTCAAGTACAAAAACAATATTCTGGTAGGCATAAAGTTTCTTCTAACTGAATACAATAATACACAGCTTAACATTAGGGAAAGACAAAGTCTCACCTTGAATCTGATAGAGAAACTGTGGCGGGAGCTAAATATTAGGGTGATAGCGAAAAGGCCTTCCAACCTCAAGGAACTGAAGCTCTTCACTAAAGATAAATCGTCAACATGCAAAAAGCTTCTCTGCACTTATAAGAAGGGTTTGATTTTTCCTTTAATTGATCAGAAGGGTATTGATACATTTTAAATAACCATTTTTGATAAAATCTCAATAAAAACCAATCAAAAAAAACCAATCCTCTTTTTATGATGCTCTATTATCTTTTGAGATATGCCTGTTTCCTTTCCTATCCGAAACAAACTTCTTTGTTGAAAGAAAATTATTTTAAATCTAAATCTGAATAATGTTAGTCCTAACTGTAAACACACTAAAACAGTTGTTTGTTGCTTTTATCAGACCTGGTGACAATGTAAACTTTTTTCTGGTGACCTTCTAAACTAAAGGACTTATGATGCAGAAGGAGTTTTGTAACTCAGAGTTTTTTATAAATCTGAGAAAGAAAACAATAATCTCCCCAGAGACCAATGTGATGGAATCTAGAGACATCTGTCCTCATTAAATCTAATCCACAGAGACCCAACCCCTCAACCCACAAAGCCTGAGGAATTTATTACTAACATCCTGATGCTGCACAGAGCTATCAACACAGTCATGGGAAAAAAATTAAACACGCGCCATGATTCAGTGTCTTGTGACACCACCGTTAGACGCAATAAGTTGAATTGTGTCTCATGGAGAAACTTTGGTCCTCCTTGTTTCAGTTAAAGTTTGCAGACATTTGGTTATGAACTTGTTATGAACTCTTTTAAAGTCACACCACAGCATTTCAGTCTGGTTGAGGTCTGGACATTAAAGCACTGTGATTCTTTTCATTTTTGCTTTTCTTTTACTGGATTGCTGGGGATATTGTCCAATCATTTCATAAGAGGACAGTCCATAAGTGGACAGTCTCCCCCCTTTTTTTGCACTAAGATGAAAACTTGGTGCTCAACTCATTACACCTGATGATATAATCCTTTCAATCCACTATCTACATTTGTTCATGGGGACTAGCTAACAAGTCTTGAAACAGAATAGGGGGTTGAAGTCAACCCACTAAAATTACTCCTCTGGACCAACTCTGGCGGTAGTCATAGACCTGTGACAACCATGTGCTCGAACGGTAAAGCTGGATTTCAGAACAAACATGACACAATGGTGTGAGTCAACTCGAAAACAGCAGCAGCACAGTCTGTGGGTGCCTGATCAGATGGTTCTGATGCAGATCACACCATGAGGAAACTGGCACACAACAACCTCACTAGTATTTGAAGTACCGAATGATTTCAGGCAGCCTGTGTCAGAGGCATTAAACTTAGGTCAGACAGATACAGTGGAAATCCCCGCCACACACACACATCTTGTCAGCGTATTGCATAAGTGGATGCTGTGAGTTATAGGCTATGCCCCTTTGGTGGCCCCAAAAGCACAAACAGCCTTTGATCATACCAAATCAACTTTGATCATAAGGATGAAAGTGGCCCAGATCATCACCCCTCCACCACAGTTTGTGCTGGGTTTGGTTTTTACCAAAAACAATGCAGTGTATCATGGGTAGACTTATTTTTGTAGAGAGACTTCTGTTGGCGATGTTTTTGAATAGGCCATGTATATTCAGTATTTTTCTAATTTTCAACTCGGAACCTTCAATGTTTACCATGCTAACCAAGGCCTGTAGCATCTGAAAAGGAGCTCGGGTGTCTTTTGCGCTTATGAGCATTAAACGGTAGTCTTGGAAAAAATTTGCTGGGACATCCACTCTTACAAAGTCCTAAATGTTTTCCACTTGTGAAAAATTGTTGTTTCCGCAGCATAACAGAGTTCAAATTGTTTGGAAAAGATATTATAAGCCTTCACAGACTTCAGTTTTTTTATTTTTTATTGCTTGGCCGTCACTCTTTTTCTTCTGCCTTGCCATTGTGCTAACACACACCTGTATGGCCCAGTGCCGCAAACTGTCAAAACTCCTGCTTTTACAGATGAAGTCATGCTTGTTGTTGATCAATTAATCAACTGCATTTGATTTATAGCAGATCGCTGCTACTTTCGCTCTGAAATCCAATGGAAACAGCACGGATGCACTTGTTATTCACCATGACAATGTTGACAGTAACTTTCTTCTTCCAATGACTGTATCTGAACTAGTTGCGGCCCCTGTACATCCGGACTCAATATGAGTCAAGATGTACAGTGTACTAGTTGAGTCAACGGTTTGTGGTGCTCGGGGGTATTTTACCACATAAATTCATTGGCTTCAAGACTGTGTAAAAGTATGAACTAAATCAATGTGTTCAGAAATTAAATCCT
Organism: Valencia hispanica; assembly: GCA_963556495.2. NCBI lineage: Eukaryota > Metazoa > Chordata > Actinopteri > Cyprinodontiformes > Valenciidae > Valencia > Valencia hispanica. The sequence goes on along the minus strand of OY747709.1, from coordinate 44,590,663 downwards.
GCTTAAATGTTTCTTTGGCAACCTAATCATTGGTTTCAAAGAGGCTGAAAACCCATTGTTTAAAGGATAATCACATATTTTTACCTGTTTTGGAAGAACATTGCAATGGTGCAGGCCACTGGATTGGCCACTGAAGCCAGAGCTGCAGACAGGTGATAGGCAAGATTCCCATACGGCATGCAGGAGTACGTCTGGACTGACGGCAGCAGTCCATTAGTCGCAGAATTAACCCAAACCACAAGGCAGTAGATGTAGGCCAGCTGGTACATGGAGTGTTGTGGCTCAACCAGCGGAGGTTTGCTTTTTTCTTCCACTTCCCTCTGACTTTTCCTGCCCTCTCCATCGGTCTCTGCTCCTGGGTTCTCCAAACCAGAGCTGACTGAACCCACTGTGTCCGGCACAAGGTTTTCTGTGGACAGCTCGAATGTCCGAGGCAGCCTGTTCAGTCCAACAAAAGAGGCCAAGCTTATGCACATCATGACTGCCAGGAAAGAGAAAAACACCTCTGTGGAGAAGTTTGGAGAAAGATACTCTGTTTGCAATGTCCACACTTCCTCGTCTGTGTAGTTTTCTAAAGTCTGAGAGCTGTTGATGCACTTGGCCATGCCGACACCTTGCGCCAAAGCAACTACACCGGGAATGAAGCCACTCAACCCTTCTCCGATAAAATAAGTGGTGATGTATTTAGCTGGAAGCTGCATCATGAAAGGCAGGAAGGTAACCGAAGAAGTGCAGTCCACCAGAGAGAGGAAAAAAGTGATGATGAAGAAGGCCGTGCTGTGTGGGGCCCCTGCCACAATCGTTGTTTTGTCCCAGAAGAAGACAAGCAGGATGCAGGAAAGGATGCCGATGGAAAGAATGGAGTAAATGACGGCATGCTCGCTAAGACGACCGGGACACAGTTTGTGCATGAGGGTGACCAGCAGAGGTCCGAGGTTGGCTAGCTGGATGATAACTGTGAGGTATGAGGGAAGCTCCCAACCTTCAGGCAGGGCGTTTACGATGAGGGGAAGCTCAACCCATAGACCGTTCACTGCCACCCAGGAACCCAGCCCAAAGGCACAGGACAGAAGGTGCAAGAGCAGAGCCATACTCCAGGCGGATCAGTCTAAATATCTGTCATACCTGCAAAAAGACAGGCAGAAACATGAATACAATAAAGTTCAAGTCTTCCTTTATTCATTGGAGTTCAGGCTTTACTTTGTCAAACGGAGAGTTATGACTGTTTAACACTACTGACTGAACCGATAGAAGTCTTTTAACTAAAATCTAATTATTTTATCAAGACTTTTAGATAACACTGATCAAGACATAAGAGCTAATGTAATGAAGCACATGTGATGGGTTTTTATGAGATTTTTAACAGAAAAGGGCCTCTCAGTGTGACATAGAAGGAGACCATTTGAGTTAAAATGCTGAATACAAGTAAGATTTCATGCACTGTTTGCAAAAATGTTTTTGTTTTTTTGTTCTGTAGGTAATCTTTATAAATGTTATATACCATGGACTTATGTGCCAGTTCATCACAGGTGTTATTATTGTCATGCTTTTGTTAAAATAATGAAAAATGTTTTGTTACAGGCTGGAATTATTATTCTAGGACTGAATACAGACGTATAAATGTGATAATAATAAATGACAGTAGAAATATTATATTGGATATATTAATGTGACATCTACCCTGTATTAAATGCGGTCCAAACACACAGCACACCCAGCATTCAGACTGTTTGTCTTTTTACAAGGCAACAGGATACTGTTGATTGCTTTAATTAGCTTTGAAATTAGCTTTTTAATGTCAAGAGCACAGTGTAGAGTGCTTCCAGCTCTTTTTTTAAAGTTTTGCAGAAATTTATATCTTGGCTTCTTTTGCTGTATTTACACTTTTAGCTAAGTACATACAACTGTTTCAGGCAAAAAGCCTCTTAATGTTTAAACTGTCATGCTGAGTAGTTGCTCAGTCTCTGCTGCAATACTAGTAGTCCAAAAACTCTAAGGACATTCTGAGAATTGTATGCATGCAGCTACTGCCAAGTAAGGTACATATTGGATGGCTAGTAGTTACCTTATTTGGCATTAGCTGCTAGGCAGCTGAAGGCAGAAGATGGCATGTGGTTTGTCCTAAGTTCAGTTATGAAGTTTAAAATTAAAATTACATTTAACACTTGGTTCTGTTTAGCAGTTGAGGTATCTCACCGTTTCTGGACAGGAGAGGACAGTTTTAATCATGTAATGGTGATTTAATCTTGCTAACAGGATCATATTTAATGGATCTCTTGTATGTTTTGTTTGGGTAAATCTTTGATAAAAATTGCATTCAAATTTCAAGTAAAAACTTTCAATAAACTAGTATGATTTAGTGCATTCATATTAAAGCTGGAATAGTAAGTGATTGTATCCTAAATAAGCGTTATGAAATCATTATCAGTACGCATGTGTTAATTTATTGAATTAAGTGCTGCAAATTACACGTCTTAGTAGGTTTCACATCCCTTTTCTAATATGTGCTCTTTTTCTAAAATATTAAAAACTGTCAAACAATCTTAAGAGCAAACTTTTTTTTGGTCTTCTGAACGTTTTCTGCAAATGAGAAAATCAATCATCCAGGTGACTATTGGATGTTAATATGTACTTACAAGTTTCTCCAGTTCCTCAAAGCGCCAGGCTGGAATCGCTGTCATTGTGCAAAGACATCAGTGACAGACTGCAAACACGTTAGGACTCACAGTACTGTTGTTGAGTAGGTCAGAGTCCACTGCAGCTCCAGTAATCAGCCCCACTACGCAACAGTGGGCAGTGTCTAAATCTGCACATCTCTTCACTGCTGATATGGAGGTCAAATCACTCTGGGAAAACTTTGATTTGTTTTTAGCATTTTGTTAATCATATAAGTTCTGTTTTGACAGGAAAAAACGTAATTACCTGAATGTATTTTATAAATATTAGCCGTTAATATCCATTGATTGTGGGATATTCTCATTTAGGGGGTACACCAAGAAACATAGGGGTCCATTCGTGTCCTGATCCAATGGACAATGTGATTACATTTGTTTGGCTTCTGTCGTTTGGCTTATTTATGTGTTTTTATTTCTAGCTCTGTTTTCTTAATGTTATGTTGTACTTATGTTGTAATTATTCATGTTTCTTTACCCTTATTTGTCTCCTTAGCCCTGCTCCCCACTAAGCTATTATTCATTCTGTACTCACCTGGTTTCAATGTCAGTCAAACCTCTGCTGTATTTAAGCTCTCTGGTTTCTTTGGTATATTCCTGTTTCACCTATCATGTGTTCTTTAGTTCGTATTTAAATAACCATCATGATCCTGTCTCTGTCCTGTTGCCATTTGGATCCTTGACAACAATCTTTCAAACATGGCAACCTTAGGAGAACAAGGGTCGCAACACAGAGATATTAAATTGTAATTATTATGCAAAGAAAAATCTTAATTAACTTGTTTTGCTTTCTTCTTATGGACACTTAAGCAAACACAGCAGCTACAGGTTAAATATAACCCAAAACTGATTACTAATATTTTCCCATTTGGTGCATTTGCTTCTACTGTGGCTTTTACTTAATGTTGAAGTGCAGATTAGTCAATAATAATTTCGGTTTAACAATTACTTTCCCCCTTTCCTGTGTGGTCACACATTAAGCCTTTACCTTACACCTCCTCCTACTGGCTGCAAAGTGAAGCTATAGCGTGTTCTTTGCATCTCAGGAACTTCAGTACCACACACAAAGGTCATTCTAGCTCAATAATTAAACAACGCTGACCTCATAAAATCATCGTTGGTGCTGGTCTTATAACTGTAAATGCCATTTTTTTATTGATGGGTTTTTCTCTTAAGGACACAATTACAGTTCCAAGGACACAATTAAAAATGTATAGATGTTAATAAAATCAAAGAGTGAATTGGATAAACTTTATATGGAAGATGCTGAATACTCCCCCCACACACACACAAACACCCTGTAAGCCATAATTTGGGATTTACCGATCAGTTGGAGAGTAATTTGAAATAAAAAAAACTTTCTATTGGCAGGTCAGATGCTAAAAAAGTTCATTTTCCTAGGTTCTCAATGCATTACAACTAAAACAGTCCATTTTATTAAGTCAGTTAATGCATCAACATACAGTATGCTGTATGATGCACTTTTCAACATGTCCTTTGATGCGTAAATAATCTTGGTATTCCTTCTTTTCACGTTTGATTTAAAGCACATTTTTCTTTTCCTGTCACTTTTTGTCACATGTAATTGTTGAACTAGAACAAAGTTTAGACAAATATGTTTCTGTCTGTTATAGTCTTTACAAAGTCAAACAGCATCAGCAGTTCAGGCCTTAAAAGAAATGCAGAAATCAGCTCCGTAAAAGCTGGATCGGTGCATCTCAAGCCATAAGGTCTGTGAAACCTTCCCAGGCTGTACGGAGGTAGAAATTGCAGATACAGCACCAGGCGAATGCGGAATCACACTTGAAAACTTTCTCTGTCGATTGCTGTGTATCCTACGAGACTTTTATGTGGAGAACTGCTGTATAAAACATATACGGCAGATATTTTGGGACTGCTGCTGAAGGTGTTTCCAAAAAAATCCGAGTGGCCATCAAAATATAAACCTTGAAACCAACTATAGACATTTAAATTAATCTTAGTCAAATCCAGCCAAAAGCATGAAACTGTTTTTAAAAACAACTAATTTAATATGTGTATGTCATTGAGCTTGTCTCATAAACAAGTTACTTGTTAAGATATAGTTAATTTAAAGTCTGATGTGAATACATCAGCCAAGCTGAAGTCCCTATTGATATACGAGTTAAAATCAATGGGGGGAAAAAACCTTAAGCTCAGTTTAAAGCCTCTGAAAGAGGCTCGAAGGTCAGAAAACATCTTATCGATTGTAAGCAATCAATAACATCTTGAGATCAGTTCCACTGAGAATGGATCTGGGGTAGATGCAGAGCAAAGAGACCTCTCTCTCTTTGCTCTGAATAAAGAGTGAAGCTGTGTGGAACAGTGTCCTGAAACAAATACAGGTTATGTTTATACATTTGGCAGTTGCTTTTATCCAAAGCAATCTAAAAATGAATATACGCCAATGATTTCGACTTATTTAACTCTGTAGGGAAGCTTAAGCACCCAGAGAAAAACCAACAGGCATAGAAAGTAACTTCCAACTGAAGGTTTTCTATCAGGAAAAGGAGGTTTTAGTGGTACCCAGTGACTGCTGGGAATCGGGTTGATTCTCTGTGTCTGTTTTTTTTTTTTTTCATTTGTGTCTATTTAGTCGGTCATAAACAAGGTCACCTAAAATAACAGTCAGCATTATCTGGTCAGAAAAACATGTGATCATGTTTCCCACTTCCTCTTCTCTGTCGGCCTCTACATGTTCTCAGCTTAAATATGTTCTGTTCTTGTTGTATTTATATGTAGTGTATGTTCTTCCCTATATATTAAATCCTAAAACTTTTCATACATCCATTTTTACTGCTTCCCTGGGAAAAATAGGAAAAGGTTATAAAAGCAAAAATAATTTGGAATGCTTTACTTTATTTTTCTGATAAAGTTTACTTGAAGTTAGCAACTATGCTTTCTAAGTTAGTGTGAAAAAAACAAAGAATAATCAAAACCTGGTAATAAAAATGTAAACTAAACTAAACTTCAGTTTTCTATCATCTCAGCTGTGTTATTTGTCTGTCTGGATATATCAGCATGAGTCCAGCACAACTAATATTTACAAACTGGCATATTAAACCTTTAGTTCCTATATTTTGCCAACATCTGTAAATAAGACATGATGGGTAAAATATTATTAGCTTATACAGTGGATGCTGTGAAACTATCTAAATAAATGCCATAACAGGCTCTAGATGTAGACTGTCCAATCCAGCTTCATTTCAGATTATATTTAATTTGTATTTCATTTATGTGAATTAAATGAGAATGATTAAACAAATGTAGGTTTTTATTACTTATAAGCATGTCTTCTCAGGAAATGGTTGAATTCAGAACAGGTGAGTAGATTAACTTATTTCAGCAATATCAATCTCGTTTATTGAAACCGAGTTCCGCTTTCTGTTATCTCCTCAGAGAAATTAATTAATGGCATGTTTGTTCTGAAATAATCGCTGCCTACCCACTTGACTCTGATGGAAATAAGATTTTTCAGCAACTCTGATCATTTATATAACTCTTGCTTAGTATAGCCAAAGTTACTAAAGCTGCTCTGGCTGATGACTACATGGAGAAGCGGCTTTCAGCTTCTTTTCTTCCCTTATCTTGAACAAAATTCCAGACGACTGCAAAGCTGCTGAAACACTGAGCTGTTTTAAATCAAGGCTAAAATCCTGTTTAGAGCTGCCTTTGAGCAATGTTTTAATGTCACGTTTTGTTTGTTTTTTATGCTTTATTGGTGTTTTTACGTAAAGCACCTTGAATTGCCTTGTTGTTGAAAGTTTGCTATACAAATAAAATTTCCTTGCCTTACATCCTGGATGTTGGCTGTAGCCTGTTTGGGTCCTTTAGGTTGTGAGATAAGATCACCCCGTATACGGCTAGATTTCCACAGCAGGGAGTGTGGAAACTCAGGATGTCCTAAAATAATATCCCCCAAACATCTGTGTTGTGATGGACAAATCAAATGTTTAAATGTGAAGTTCAGATATAGTGTTGTAAACAATGACTTGCCCCTTATAGATTTCTTTAGTTTTTGCTGTTCATCAAATAAAGGTGCAAATGTCAGACAAAGATAACCTGAGTAAATACAGATTCACCAGATAGGCCATTTTACTGCTAGAAAGCAGACATCCCACCTATTTGCTATCTGTGGAAAGTTATTCCAAATTATTTGCAGAAAATTAATCTATTTGCTGATTTTTTTTTTTTTATAGAGCATACACTACATCCAGAAAGTATTCACAGAGCATCCCTTTTTCACATTTTATGTTACAGCCTTATCCCAAAAGGGATTAAATAAAAATTTTTCCCCTGCAAAATTCTACACACAACACCCCATGATGAGAACGTGAAAAAAGATTTTCAGTCTGAGGTCAAGACCACTCTGGAACAGGTGCTCCGTACATTGCTGCATTCATCTTTCCCTCCATCCTCACTAGTCTCCCAGGTCCTGCCGCTGAAAAACATCCCCACAGCATGATACTGCCACCCCCATGCTTCACTGCAGGGATGGTATTGGCCTGGTGATAAGCAGAGCCTGGTTTCCTTCAAATGTGATGCCTGGCATTTTCACAAAGAGTTAAATCTTTGCCTCATCAGACCAGAGAATTTTGTTTCGCATGGTCAGAGTCCTTCAAAAGTATTTTGGCAAGCTGTAGACGGGCTGTTAGGTGCCTACTAAAAACTTTAGTTTCCGTGTGACCGCTCTACCATACAGGCTTGATTGGTGGAGTGCTGCAGAGATGGTTGTCCTTTTGGAAGGTTCTCCTCTCTCCACAAAGCAATGCTGCAGCTCTGATAGTGACCATCGGGTTGCTAGTCACCTCCCTGACTAAAGCCTAGTTTATACTTCTCTTGTCAGCAAGTTTGCACCCACACGCTCACACACAAATTGATGGACATTTTCCTTTTATAGTTCTCAGTTGGTGTGTCAGTGTTGCAAAGCAATTCTCCACCAGGGCAGCAGAGGGCGCAGACCTTTTCTGGCTAGTCTGCCTACCATTGCATTGATGTCTCTGGTCAACAACAGTTTATTTACTTCAGCTTGTGAATGCACATTCAATCAAGGAGCAATGGCCGACAGAGAGCAAGTTTTGATTGAGCTGGAAAGCTTTTTACCATAAGTGCAGCTCATTGAATACTCTAAAAACGCATATAAACAAACACAAAATTGCCACATTACCATATTAGATAAAGTGGCCTTGCAATATAAAGCATCTATGCACTAAAGCTGCACTGACTATAGACCACAGTTCTGGTGAAATGATCTGGGGCTGAACAATCACAGATAAACCCTCCATTGGGTTTGAGGGATAGTAAAAAAAAAGAAAAGAAAGGGCTCTACTTCGTCCGTCCTTGCGTGACTGTCGGAGAGCCCTTTCATCGACGGATAATGACGCTGCGTGTCTCCATATCTCTGCATAAACTAGGCTTAAGGCACTTCTCCCCCGATTGCTCAGTTTAGATGTCAGCCCAGCTCTAAGAAGAGTCCTGTTGGTTTCAAACTTCTTCCACTTAAGAATGATGGAGGCCACTGTGATCAGTGGGACCTTCAAAGCAGCATAAATGGTTCTGTAACCATCCCCAGATTTGTGCCTCGAGACAATCCTGTCTCGGATGATCCACAGTTTCTTCCACTTGAAGCTTGGTTTCTGCTTCAACATGCACGTCATCTCTGGAACCTTATATAGACAGGTGTGTGCCTTTCCAAATCATCTCCAATCAACTGAATTTACTCTTTATAGTGGCAGCATGAGACTGTATCTTTGAGGCTTGAGTTTTGCGAATCTATCAATGACATTTTCAGGGTCAATAATATTCAAGTATTCTTTTTCCAGGTGTGTTTTGGTGTTCTCTGTCTTTCTTGATTTCCCCTGACCTATCTGAATGATCAGAAAGAGAGTCATTACTATTTAATGAAACCTCTATATTCGTCTCTCTGAGTTACTAGTTTGTACCATATTATTTTTTAATTCTGCCAAAGAACTACACTATTTATATAACTATTTAGCCTAGCTGTGCAAAAAAAGCTTGCATGACCTATTAAATATAGAATTAGAAAAAATTACAAACCTAATAAGATACACTTGTGAAGATGTTCTAGTGAGTTTTGGCAAACAACTGTCTGTAACTAACATGTCTTTCTCACCTGGATCTTGTTCCATCTCTGTTCTGTCCTCATTCTCCTCTCCCTTCTTCTCTCTCCCTCTTTGTGCTAGCAATCAGGCCAAACGTCAAGAACATCAAATATACAGTTGAAACCAGATATTTACATACACTTCAGATAAAAACCCTTTTTTACTGTCAAACATCAAATCAGACTAAACGTTTATTTTTTTTAGATTAATAAATATTTAAAAAATTGTATTTGTTCAATTTAAGTTTAAAGAGAGTTTTTATGTCTTTTTTTAATGGCAAATTGCACCCAAATTGAATTTAAAATTAAGCCCCACTTGTGGAGGTCCACAATTCTTTTCCTGATTTCTTGGCTGATTACTCTTGATTTTCCCAAATCAAAGAAAAAGGCTCTGTGTTTTGGAGGTGCCTTAAAATGCATCCACAGGTGTGCCACCAATTAACTCAAATAGACTATTGACCAATCAGAAGCTTCTTAAGCTCAGAATGGAATCATCTGGAGTTTTCTTTTTGATTAAAGATGCAATAAACTTAGTGTATATACTCCTGACTTTGTTTAAAGTGCTAAAAAATAAATAACTCTCTTATTCTGACATTTAACTAATTCAAAACATATGTCAATATTTGTTTAGCTAAAACAAAAACGTTTACTCTAATTTGTGGTTTAATAGTAAAGAAAAAATGTTTTTTTGTTTTTTTTTCCTTAAGTACCCTCTATATGTAAGTATCTGGTTTCAAATGTGAATATGTATTGAAATTGTTCTTGTTTTGCAAAGAAATGTAATGAACGACATATAAAGCATAATATAACAAAATGTATCTGAGATTTTTCTCAGAATCTCCTTATGTCCATTGTTTTGTACATCACTTCATAACTGAAACCAATTTAAAGAGTGCTTTATTTAGCCATGGAATAGCAACTGAAAATATGAAATAAACACATGTAAGCTAAAAAAAAAAAAAGAAAAACAGCCTTGTTGTTTGGCCTTTCATTTAGCTATTGGTTGATTAGTCCTGAAAAAGCTAGCAAAAATACAGAGTAACATAACATGCGCCAGGTGAGCAGCGTGACGTCAGTCTTTGTGAAACGTCGTCATATTTACAGTATGAGTGATTTGCTTTGGTACCTGGTCAAACTTAAGCCCTCCTCTGTCTGCCTGCACTTCACTTCTCCTACAGCAAATTCGCGGGCAGCGTGTCACTCCAAAAGACCCGGGGCTTCTGAAAAAACAACCCCCCCCCCCACGCTCCGCCCATGCCACACAGGTGGACTCCAATTAAACTGCAGAAACATCTCAAGGATGAAACAGGATGCACCTGACCATAATTTTGAGCTTCAAAGGCTGTTTTTCATTAATTTGTAGAAATCTCAAAATAATTTTCACATTGTCACCAGGGGGTGTTTTGTGTAGAATTTTGAGGAATGCATTCAATCCATTATGAAATAATTAGAAAAAGTGATGCGCTGTGGACACTTTCCCGAGGCACTGTACATACTGTAGGTTTGTTGGCTCTTGAAGCTCAGACTCCAGCTGCAGTCAAAGCCTCATGAGTTTCCAACATACCCAGCTTGACAGACATCCCAAGGCTGCGGTTATCCCCGTAACTTGTACACCTTGTATGGCATCACATACAAAAAGCCCTGAGGGGCATATCAAGCAATCACAACAACGCATTCATTAATCGAGAGAGTGCATAGCTTTGATTGAGGGCAAGCAGTAAAACACGCCTCCTCCGTTCTGAATGCTCTCGACAGAAAATTGTGCTGGTTTTTGTAGTGGGCAAATTTATCACGCGGGGGCAGTAACTCTTCTGATTGGTCGGATTTTCAGCTCGTTGTGCTGCGTTCATGGGCCCACGGATAAATGCAAGACCCCGCAATCAGATCTATGCACTCTGTTCATGAATTGCTGTTATTGTTCGATATGCTCCTCTGGGTTTTTGACAGGAATGTGAAGCCATAAACTTGTATCCGTCACACTTTTCCCTTCCACTCAACTTTCCACTAATATAGTTAACAGCAGTCCAAACAGCTTATTTTTGTTGGTGAGGGTATTTGTTGCTTTTTCGGGGAAACTGGGAAGCTAACACTCTTCCCCATGATTGTGAAAATCATAAAATTTCTTTAGTAAAAAACCCTTTTTATTGGTCTTACAAATTTAGATTTTCTGAAGAAATAAAAATATTTTCTCATTCTCTGTAAGCCACAATTATGATTAACTGAAACACATTAAATGTACTTATAGTTTTAACTAAATTATGGAAAGAATTTAAACTTTTTAATTTGAGATGCACCCGTCTGTAGGGAACGTATGTCATCTTATTCTTCAGTTCATTGTTTCTTTATTCTTTTAATTTTGAAGAGTTTTCGGCTTCTTTTCAACCAAGTTATTTTAAGATGCAAGGAAAAGCAGCATCAAAATTAATGTCTCTTTTCATTAACCTTTAAAATTGTAAAAATGTGGATACCGAGGAACAGGTTTTTTTTAAAGGTTTTCAATTTCTATCACCACAATCTCTAACTTAATTACTTCAAACCTGTCTGACCTGTGTTGTGGGAGCAGAATACACAATGATCTTCAACAGAGGTGCATGAATAGAGATTTATGAAAGAAATGGAGAGAGGAACACAATATGCAAGTACATCACATCGAATTGGGCCAAAAGAGGTAGCTGATTTCACTTTTCTTTTCAAGCATGATATAAATGCAGGTCTATTTGCATACAATGCCTCTTGGGATATATTTTCATATAAATCCACAATGTTTACAAATCTAAACATTATGCATTTACAAGAGCACCTGTACAAAAACATTTTTGCAAAGCCTACAGCAACACATCTAGAAGATTTATCTCAACACATAAAGACATTCTTATTGCCACAAGAAATGCTGTTAAAAAAAAAAAGACGACAAAAATTGGGTTCTTATGTACATCTTAACAGAGGATCATTTCCTAGCCACATTTAGCTAAGTATGGTAATGCATTTTGAGTGGCTGTTTCCTATGATACAAAAGGCAGCACACAAAAAAGAAACACTCAATAATATTGTTATTATACAATTAGCATTTTTAAATTCATAACTGGAAAAAATTTGTTTGATGCACAGTATTTGGATGACGTCTAATGATGGAACAGTGGGAGGTCCAGGGCCTGAAATAACTAATGAATAGGATTTAGGTGCTTGCATGGGGGTTTCTGAATAGCTTGCAATGTCTTTGCTGTGGTGTTTTTAAGTCTCCTGCTGCATATGTATTTTGTATTTGCATGTTTGTAGGTGGAGGGTGGAATGTCTCATTGCATGGCGTACGGATTAAGGGAATAAACAGAGAGAAAGTCAGCGGGGAGAGAAACATGACAGGCGAATCAGCAGAAGCTCAGTTGGAGTAGATCTGGCCCTCGGGCGGCTGAGGAAGCTTCATGTTTTCCTTGCACATCATGAGCCGTCGCAGCTCCAGCAGCACCATGCGGATACTGTAGGAGTTCTGCCACTTGGCCAGTGGAGTCACAGCGTGCATGTCAACCTGCAGGAAAGCAGCACGTCAACGGGTGTGAGACTCATGATTCCTGTTCTGTGGGTTTTTCCAAACCGCAACTCACTCTGAGTGGTAAAAGCACTCACTCCCTTTGAAGTTTTATTTTAGTTGAAGTCTTATGGAACGGACCATAATTGTGAAGTTGAAGGAACATGACATTTTTTTTTTTAAACCAGTAAATCTGAAAGGTTTGGCAAGCATTTGTATTGAGTCCCTTTTACTCCAACAACCCTAAATAAAATCCAATGTAACCAACTCCCTTCAGAAGTCCCCTAATTGGTCATTTAATCTCAGTGCAAATCCAGCTGTTCTGTGAAGGTCTCAGGTGTTCATCAAAGAAGTCATGACCTGTAATTTTCACTTTTCCACGAGAAAAAATTAATGTTATGATTGCCTAACGATTATACACTGCCCAGGAAGCCGATAGCGTTTGTTTGAAGAGTTTGTTTACCCCTGGGTTCGTCAACCAGCCCACGCACACTCAAATACGCGATGCTAAATTTCTGGCCGACTTGACGTCAAGTCAGCGCAGGATATACCATATATGGACATCGCAGACCTATGCTGCAGGAAGCCCGCCCTGGTCCTCTCCCCCTCATATTCAGTTGAGCGCCGCCATTACTGAATTCCGATTCGAAGTACGAACTCGAGCTCCGTTTGGAAAAAGGGGCCATTCCAACAATCAGAGACTTGCCTGCAATTGAAACGGTAAGGCTGTGTTTTTATTGCTCTACTGTGTGAAACAAACAGCAGCTAACTGCTAATGCGGCTACTGTATGCTAGCAGGAGTAGTAGCTTCGAGGACAACACGGGTAATGGCTGCTACTTAGCAAACAACAAATGACCTAAAATGCCACCAATCAACGCGCCCCTCATTTGCATTATTACAATGACCGTCCATGACAGCCAAAATATCGCATCAGATCTCACGAGACAATAATGCCTTCAGAAATAAGGGTCAGAGGAGCTCTGTGTTTACTTTTTTTCAACTTTTCTTTTTTAGAAGGGCCTGAAAGACTATAATAAAGCGTGGGTATCCAAGGTAATACCAGGTTATGACTCCTTTAAAGAACATTAGTTAAGGGAGAAAGTTGTGGAAGTGCAGGACTAGGTTATTAAACAGTTTTGAATATCTGAAAATGGAAAACATGGCAGGAGCTGCACAGATCTACAGATCAGGTTTCAGGCACGACTAACAATTAGTCGTACCCTCCACAAATCTGCCATTTATGGAAGTGTGGCATTGAAAAAGTTGTTGTTGGAAGACAGCCATAATAAGCCGTGCTTGAAGAAAGCTCCAAATCATGTAGCTGGGACTATGATGCTTTTCAGAATTGATGGATGGAGCTAAAGGTAGGGCAATCCTAAAGGAAAACCTGTTAAGAGGCTGCAACAGACGTGATACTCTGAGGTTCCCCTTTCAGCAGGACAACGCTAAACAGCTACATAAGAATGGTTGAGATCAAGCCTTGTTCATTTGTAATAATGACCAAGTCAAATTCCAGACCTAAATTCAACTGAGAATCTGTGGCAAGACTTGATGTTCATAGACTCTCCACTAGGGGGTGTAACAAGAGCCCACTATATTAAAACATCACGTTATTTCGACCGTTATCTCACGAATGCCTGATGAAGTTGTAACAGAAGATGCCCCAACTACTCTTAAATCCTTTGTTTGGCACAATTTTGGGTTTCAAGTAGACACAATAAATGGAAACAGAGTGACGGACGAGGCAAAAACTTTCTGTAGACACTGCAAGTTGTTCAGACGCTGCAGGAGGCAGAAAGCATGGCTAGAACAACGATGGCTGCACAGCTAGAGATTCGTTGAGCTACGTTCACAAACAGTGCACCTATCAAAAGCAACTGGGAAATGTTATACTGCAGACCATGCATAGTTGAAGCACTGTCCTAAGAGATAAAAATACATCAGAAAAGACATCGTTTGTTGGGTTTTTGGCAAAATCATTAAAAAAAAAGCATTATAAAAGGCCTTTTTGAAGCATAAATTTGATCTTTGAAATTTTCTTGGAAACATCTTGTCTCGTCTTGGTGAACTCAGAATTGTGTCTTGTCTTGTGAGTTTTACGTACCGTTACACCCCTACTCTCCACCCAACCTGACTGAGCTCGAGTTATTTTACAAAGAAAATTTCCCATCTCTTGACATGAAAACCTACTAGAGATCCTGAAAGACTTCTAAACTGTAATTAAAGCAACGTATTGAGTATTGAGTCAGGGGACTGAATACAAATGGACGCCCCACTTTTCAGATTGTGTTCTTCCACTTCACGATTATGCGCTACTTTGTGCTGCTCTAATTGTATAATACATTGCAGTTTGACAGGGCCGGCCCAAAGTTGTATGGGGCCTTAAGCAGAATTAGATTTGGGGCCTCTCTCCCCGTTAAGAACATCACCACCACAAAACAGCATTTCAACATAGATTTGGTTACATTTGGGAGCAGAGTTTAATTTGCAGAGCTTAAAAGCAATTGGTTATTTTATTGCCGAGATGAAAATGTGAACAATTTGAGCTCAAACAAAGATAAAACTCAAAGCATCCGATTGTAGCTGTTGTAAAAATCTGACAATGATTATTCTTAACACTTTTGCAAAATAAACTTGCCAGCCGATTTCAATCTTAAATTTAAACTCTAAACAAACAAACATCTTTTAATGTATCTCTGCAGAAACTATCAAATTAAATGTAACAGTATTATTCTCAATAAAACAAATATAAAACTTTTGGATCTATGGTCAAATTCAAGCATCTATGGGAGGCCGCTGATGGTTTGGGAGCCCTAAGCAGCGGCTTAATTCATGTGTGCCTTTGGCCTGCTCCGCAGTTTGTTGCTACAACGTGACAAAATGTAAAAATGTTCAAGGGGCGTAAATACTTTTGAAAATGAATTCATTCATAAAGAACTTTTATGAACACTGCTGTTTTTATGAGCTTTAAAATGCACCGAAATGTGCTTAGAAATCCAAATAGAACCATCTCAGTTTACATTTCCAATATTTATTCAGGCATCTTGTCTTGAAACTCGTGCAGTTCTTTAAATACAAACTGAAACAGGAACCTGCTCATCTGGCCGGACCACACTACACAACCGGCATAAGAAAAGTCCCGTCTTTTTTTTTTTTTTTTTTTACTAGGCTTGATCTGTACTCCTGAACCAAATACTATAAATATACCAGATGATAACTTTCAGAATGCTCTACTGTAACATGCTTTGCGGATTTACATACCACACCGTTGGAAGTGTGCACGCCGTTCAGGTTTATCTTTGTCACAAATCTGACAAATGGCGGCGAGTCTGGGTAGCCTGGCCCACATTCAACCTTCAGGTTGTACATCCTGTTTTCATAACTCGTCTGTGGAAAG
Organism: Valencia hispanica; assembly: GCA_963556495.2. Classification (NCBI taxonomy): domain Eukaryota; kingdom Metazoa; phylum Chordata; class Actinopteri; order Cyprinodontiformes; family Valenciidae; genus Valencia; species Valencia hispanica. Next base: position 44,574,931 of record OY747709.1, on the reverse strand, counting down.
AGAGGTAGAGAGACATGGGAGACAGAATCTGGAAACCATACAGACTTTTTCGATTTCTCAGTCAGTTTTGACCCATATTTACTGTTTAAATACAAAAGCTCACTATAAATATAACCAACAGTGAAAATCATGCTAACACATAACAAAAACACATACTGTGAGTAAATAAAGTAGCAAGGAACCAAAAAAAAAAAAAGAAGCGAGATCACCTTTTCTCCTAATGAGTTTATGGTATGACACTGAATTTAGCATGTGAATCAGCTCTACAATAAAAGGCTATTTCACTACTTTTACAGAAACTGGACAGCAGATTATCAGGTGTTGTTCAAAATCTAAAACATTTAAGAGGTTCAAACCGGAAGATTATTCTACCCTGAACAAAGATCGTTTTGGAAAAATTTTATTCGATGTTAAAAAGTACAAAATAGATTTTAAATAATAAATAAATTTAGTTCAATTTTAATACCCCCCAAAAAACTGAAATCTTAAAAACACTCCATAAATTATTTATTTTTAAGAACCTCAGCACAGTTTGACCACACCAGTGTCATGTTTATGGATTTAAAACATATACCCTCGACTTTATTTATATGTTCAAAAACTAAGCGGCATCTATTTAAAGATCCTAGAGAAGTGAGCATGCATGTGTCTTTTTAACACCAATTTAAAAACAGGATAACAGTGCCTGAAGTGATTTTGATCAATAAAAGCCGACTGTAAATATGAGCAGCTTTTCTTCAAAATATGCATAAATTAAAAGGGGCTATATGCAACTTTTCCCCCAAAATAAACATTAAAATAGCCTTTTTATTTGACCATTTATGACTCAAACATCTCCTGATGAGCATACTGACACCTTGTCAGCTCACAGTGGGTGCACCTATAAGCCTGTATCCAATTTTTCTATTTTCTGTCTGCGGATTTGACGTCAAGTGCGTTCATGTTAAATGTTTCAGATCACTCTGCCACCAACGCTAGTCAGCACTCGCAAGCAGTTCAAGGGATTGTGCGAATACACAGAAGAAACCGAGGACAACTCTGACACCAACAGTAACTCCACATAAGACTAAAAAAGTGAAACCCCTGACAAGTGCCCGAAAAAGATTGAAGACAAAAATCCAAATAACTTTACAGATCTTCATTGTAAAGGGTTTAAACAATGTTTTCCATGCATGTTAAATTTACCATAATCAATTAATTAATATGCACCTGTGGAATGGTCGTTCAGACCTTAACAGCTTACAGAAAGTAGGCATTTAATGTCACAGTTCTAAAAAGACAGCGCTACAGGGAGACAGGAAGGACAGCTGATCATCCTCGCAGTGGAAGACCACGTGTAACAACACCTGCTCAGGATCGGTACATCTGAATATTACACCTGCATGACAGGTACAGGATGGCCACAAGAACTGCCCGAGTCACACCAGGAACACACAATCCCTCCATCAGTGCTCAGACTGTCCGCAATAGGCTGAGAGAGGCTGGACTGAGGGCTTGTAGGCCTGTTGTAAGGCAGGTCCTTACCAGACATCACCAGCAACAACGCCGCCTATGGGCACAAACCCACCTTCACTGGACCAGACAGGAGTGGCAAAAAGTGCTCTTCACTGATGAGTCAGGGTTTTGTCTCACCAGGGGTGATGGACGGATTCGTGTTTATCGTTGAAGGAATGAGCGTTACACCGAGGCCTGTACCCTGGAGCGGGATCGATTTGGAGGTGGGGGGGGGTCCGTCATGGTCTGGGGCGGTATATCACATCACCATCGGACTGAGCTTGTTGTCAATGCAGGCATTCTCAATGCCTTGCGGTACAGGGAAGACATCCTCCTCCCTCATGTGGTACCCTTTATGCATGCTCATCCGGACATGATCCTCCAGCAGGACAATGCCACCAGCCATTCTGCTCGTTCTGTGCGTGAGTTTCTGCATGACAGCAATGTCAGTGTTCTGCCATGGCCAGCGAAGAGCCCGGATCTCAATCCCATTGAGCACGTCTGGGACCTGTTGGATCGCAGGGTGAGGACTAGGGCCATTCCCCCCAGAAATGTCCAGGACCTTGCAAGTGCCTTGGTGGAAGAGTGGGGTAACATCTCACAGCAAGAACTGACAAATCTGGTCCAGTCCATGAGCAGGAGATGCACTGCAGTACTTCAAGCAGCTGGTGGACACACCAGATACTGACTGGTACTTTTGATTTTGAGCCTCCCTTCATTCAAGGACACATTATTCTGTTTCTGTTAGTCACATGTCTGTGAAACATTTTTAGTTTATGTCTTATGGTGTTGACTCTTTTAGTGTTCATACAAATATTTACACACAATAAGTTTACTGAAAGTAAAAACAGTTGAAAGTCAGAGGACGTTTCTTTTTTGCTGAGTTTATTTCCTGGTGGACGGCTGTGCTGCGGACTTTGAACACGTTGAACCACCTCCAGCTGTTAACATGGCTCCCTGAATTATTACTGACCATGGAAACTTCACCCTAGACCTCAAGAAACTTGGATTTTGTGCCTGTCCACTCTTTCTCCACACTCTGGGAAATTTATTTGGAAATAAAATTCTAAATGCTCTTTATATGTTCAGTGCTATTTCTCCTAAGCCCAGATTAAACACTACTGATGTTGTCTCTGGTTCAGGAGAGGCTTAACAAAAGGAATGTGACAGTGTGCACCAGCTGCAGTCCACATCTTGTGACCTTTGAATGGATTTTGCTTCATAATCCTCCCCAGATTGCAGTCATACCTGCTGCTTATCCGCCTTAATAAACCACAGTTTTTCCTTTCACTCAACTTTCTAATGAGTTTTTTTGGCTGACCTTAAGGTACAACAAAACAGTTCTATGTAAAAAAAAACGTTTTTACTGGACTTGTATATTCAAATTTTTTGAATCAAATCCTCAAAATTACCAGAAATAAATCCTTAACTTTTATATTTATGTGTAATGAATCTATATACATTTAACTTTTTGATTTGATTACATTACTGAAACTTTTTGATGATGTTCTGGTTTGAGGTGCACCTATAAAAACCAGGATCCTACAGTAAGTGCTTGAATGAAAGAACTCCAAATCTTTTGTGTCTTGAAAGGCCTTTCATCTCTCATCCAAACGGTTCCTCTAGTTTGGAGATCAAATGTCTTCAAGAAACAGGAGAAAAAAAAAAAAAAAAAAAAATGTATCAAGAAATCTTTGAGCCCAATAATTTAAATTCATTTTGAGCTACATGATATCATTGCTTTAAAATTGGGAGATATAAAGACAAAGTCAAAGATAGGCGGGTTTAATTACAGCTACTGCGTCGTCCATCTCATCTCGGCCTGATCCGCTCACTGAGAATACATGTCCAGATCAAACCTGAGCCTTTCCATTCATACACCACTGCATTAACCTTTTGCCTCTGCTGCTTAAAGGCTTACAAGACCGTTAGGTGTTCAAATTGCGCCACTAACCCTTGGAGGGCCAAGGATAACTCCTCTCCACCGCGTTAAGGTCATGTCCTCGTCATCCTCCAGACCCCAGCTCACCGTACCGTCTCCCACACCTTTCTGACCCTCTTCCAGCTCCTCCAAAAGTCGGAAATTGCGGGGAACTTTAACACCTGTTTGTGGACAAACACACACACAAACATCCTTAACATGAGAGGAGTAACTAAGTCCCTTTAAGCTGTTTGCTGTGGTGACAGAGTTACTGCAGTAAAGCTTTAAGTCGCTGAAAGGGGAGGGGTTATTAGCCAGTCAATTGCAAGTCTTTGAGATGAGACATTCAGAAATGTTAAGGCTTGATGTTTTAAAATCCTAATATAAGCACATTTCTTATGTAAATGTCTTGACATGAACTCTTGACAACTGGCACAAAAAAAACAAAGCAAAATGCATTGATTATAGACATCATGAACAGCATAATTGGATCATGCATCAATATCAATAAGCTACAGTAGATAAAAATGACTTGTGTCTCGTAAAGGGATTTATTTTTTCCTCCATTTTCTCACAGGCTTCAATGTATTTTAGATTTTAAAAAAGTAGATGTGTCAATTACACGTGGTTTATAAATATTTCTTACTAATACAAAATCTAGAATGTGTGGCATGCATTTAAAGTCAGCACAGCTTTTCATTGTGTGTCTCTTCCAGCGTTGGACAGCCAGAGACGGAAATATTTCCCCCTTTCTTCTTTGCAAAAAAATAAAAAATAAATGGCTCAAGCTCAGTCGGATCAGATGCAAAGTCTTGCCAAGGATGCACGATTGGATGTGTGCTTAAGGGCCACTGTCCATTTAACAGGTTTTCTTATAGTATTGCTGTATTTAGCCTCATGCGTCTTCCCATCAACTCTGACCAACTTCCCTCCCCGTCCCTGCAGAAGAAAAGCATCCCCACAGCATGATGCTGCCCCTATAATGTTTCACGGCAGGGATGAAGTTCAATGTTGATTTCATCTAACCAGAGCATCTTCTTCTTCTACGTGCTTACCGTGTCCCTTTAAAGTCCCACACTGCAGCCTCAGTACACCTTATGGCTTTCTTCTCTGCAGCTCCTCCAGAGCTAGCATGAGCCTTTTGGTCGCTTCATCCTTTAATGCTCTATCTTGCCCAGCTAGTAAGTTTAGCCATGCCTTGTTAGGTCTGTGGGAGTGGAGCGACTGTTTTATAACGTAGCCCCTCTTCAAACATCCTTTTCAAGGCACTGGGTTTGGGGTGAGACCTTTAACAGCTGCTAATGTTTATGATGACCAATGCGGCATAGAAAAGTTGATATCTAGAACTGATTCTGGCCCCTATACTGAAGGGATACAACTAAATCAATTTCGTGTGATGGTATGTGCTGGTAAATAAAACCTCATCAGTTTTACATTAATAATGAATTAAAAATGAAGGTGTTGCACTTTTAGCCTCAGACGTACTGAGATCGGATCAGTTTTTATCTACTAGATTAAGGCTGCAACCTTCAGCTCCGGGGCCGCATGTGGCTCTTTGGCTGCTTTAATATGTTAAAGGATGTTTGTTTTTGCTTTTCATTCTTTTGTTCTGTGCCCCCATGAAAAAAAAACAAACAAAAAAAACACGGGCCCCACCCTGGTAAATTTGGTCGTTGGCCTCTGCGGTGAGAAGGCAGAGATGCGCCCTCAAGCAGACCTCCAAACAAACACAGCCACGCTTCCAGCGGCATCTGCACAGCCTTGTCCGCCCCACCCCACCCCTAGTTCAGCGGGGACCAGGAGCAGGTGCCTTCACTGCTGACGGCAAAAACACGTCGGATGGCGGATGCGCCAACAATCCGCTGATGGCAACACGGTTTGTGACGCGTCGGTTAATATATTTCAATGTTGCCGATAAATAAGCGGGGAGGCGGTCAGAGTTAGCGAGATTTGGTTTTTAACGCTTACACTACTAAACAAAATAATAAATAACCATGAACCCATGAATTAACATTAGAGAGATCATTTCATCGATCCCTCAACATCGGTTATTTAAACTTTACACTTAGCTTAGCTGCTACCGTCGCTTCCTATTCATTCTCTGCTGGTTTAATTTCGCCTTTACCTCTTCAATAACCTATCTCCACTCTAAGCTACGCAGCTAGACTTGATTTAAGAACATCGAGCTATGAAAATTTACAGATTCGCGACCTAAAATACGCAGTCTTTTGGTGATTAAAGATGTTTTTATCATTTACCTGATCCGGTGGCGAGCGCCATCTTGTCGCTACGCAGCGGGAGCGCGCACATGCCCAGAGGTGCGAGCACGTTGAAATTATCGCTTCTTCTTTGCCAAAGATAGACGCTGTTTGCTGCTTTGGGGGAAATAAAATACCAACCAGAAGGCAATAATAATAATAATAATAATAATAATAATAATAATAATAATAATAATAAAATCACCTGTGAACTTGTAAAAAAAAATTTTATTATCCAGATAAAGTGTATATTTTTCAAAATATAAAAAGCTCTCCAAGCATTTCTGACTGAATTTGTAGACAAACTCATAAAATAAAGTAATCAATCATACTCAAACATTGCTGAATTTGTTTATATATATATATATATATATATATAAACAAATTCAGCAATATATATATATATATATATATATATATATATATATATATATATATATATATATATATATATATATATATATATATAAAGAAGAAGGAAACCCAGTTTTAACCCCTCACACATGAAGCCTTCTAACTGAAGTACAATTGTTTTTTAATATTTGTCCTTACCTTTAGTTTTTTTTAACAAACCTTATTCTTCTAATTCAGTTTGTTTCTTTAATTTCGAACCACCTCTATATACCACTTGGAGATTATTACATATGTTACTGTACATTGTCAATGCAGTTCTGCCCTCTACTAAATCATAAACATTTAAAGTATGCAATGTAAGAAATATTTTATTTGGCTGGATGACAATAATCTGATGCATTTATAGTTGGTATAGGTTTATTCTGATGCATGTAGACAGGTTTTGTGTTGGGGTTTTTCAGCTTCCCCAGATCTAAACACAGTAATCTATGTACCATATGTAAGTAATAAGCAACAGTAAAACATGTAGTGAGTTTTTTATTTAGAAAATATTTTAGTTTTACATTGTCAATATGAGTCAATATTCCAATGCGATGTCACTCCCAAACATTTGACTTCATACTCTCTTTCCATTTCAGTATTGTTTATCATGAGTTTATAATTTTTATTAGCTTTTTACTAAATATTACAAAAGTTATTTTGCCATAATTTAAACATTTATTTTTGCAACATTATTTTTCCCCTTCCATTGTACTCAGAAGCTGCTATTACCAGAGTATTATAATGTTGTATCATCAGCAAATAAAGTAAATGTTTATAACTTACATTGCATATATCACTTATGAGTAAAAACCAAAAAGTGAATGTTTTATTTTTAAATACAATAGACCAAGTTAATTGATTGTATATAAATAAACACAGATACCTGGTTGGTGGTAAAGATATAAAGATAACAGAAAGGAACAAAAAGTCTGGCCTTTCAACAGGTGCTACTCAGTTACACCAGCTTCTTAATTATTAATAGGCCTATTTATCGACTTCTCGGAAGTGAGGAGACAGTGTTACAGCTAATGTTGTTTACAGCTCCCCATTTTAAAAATTCAACCTACTCTTAACTACAGTGTACAACTCTTCATGGTTGATTCCAAAAATAAGAATATCACCAAAAAGCTTTATTTTTCTTCTTTAATTTAAAAAGTTAAACTCATACATTCATTACATAGTGATATATTTCAAGCTTTTTTCAGTTTAGATTATTATTATTATATTATTATTATTATTTGGTGTTCCACCAAATGGAAACCCAAAGTTCAGTTTCTCAGAAAATTTCAGCAGACTGAAACAAACCTTTAAGACAGAAATGTTAACAGCCTCAATCTACAATCTCTGGGTAAACTTTTGATTTAAAAGTCATTGACACCCTCCACATGGAGAGTAAGTCACAAAAGATGAATAGCAACAAAAAAAAAATCCCAGCCATCTGTTCTAAAAGTGGTCTATCAAAGTGTTAATGTAAAGTTGAGTGGAAGGATAAACTGTGATAGGAATAACTTCAACCCAGAGGATTTTGAAGTTTTGATATTCAAAAAGGCGTGGACTGCGGCAGGAGTCAGCACTTTAATAGGCACCACACAGGAAATGCATTAAATCCTCTCAAGGCTGCAGTCATTCCTGTTTCTTGTGCATTTTATTCTACTGCATGTTTCCCTTCCACTCAACTTTCCCTAAATATGCTTGGATACAACACGCTGGGAACAGTCAGCCCTTTCTACATTGACCTTTTGGGGCTTATGGAGCTTCTAGACCGGACGGCTGCTGAGTCAGTAGTCTTTACCGTAATTGCTTAGTTCATAACATTTCTGCAATAAGAATCTTTAAAAATTTTTTTTATTGGTCTGATTTAAATTTTCTGATAAACCTAATTTTGGATTTTTCATTAGGTGTAAGTCATAATCATCAAAATGAACGAGAATCAATGCCTAAAATATATCACCGCGTATAATAAATCTGAGTATTAAATAACTCAATTAAACTTTTAATGATATTCTAATACTTTGAGATGCAAATATACCTATGATTGAAATATCTCCAACACATTTAAGGCAAAGAATACACAACACAAATAGGTGTTTGTTAGTTTATTTATAAATACAGATTAATATGTACATTATAAGTCTCCCATATGGAAGACAACAAAAAGGCATCAAGGTATTATTCTGATATCTAATCCTTCATCTCCAAGGGCCTCCCTAACCAACATTGACATCCACATGGGTCCCAACTCGGTGAGACATATATGAAGGGCAAAATGAAGTCACTCAGACTGTTTTGCCCAACAATGGTGGCAGCATTTACTGTAAATCATTAGGGGAAGCATAAGGCAATTATTTAAAAAACCCATTAATCATTACAAGTAACCCAATAACTTCCTAACAGAAATCAAGGTTTCATCATATTTATATGGTTGCTGAATATACTTCTGATCCACTGCAGATCACTTAGTCTCTCTTACAAAACAACAAAAAAATAAAACCTATACCTTCCTAGCAAAAGGGCAAAGGGTATTTGTATTGATTCATCCTCACAAAACAACTGCCTGCTTTGCCCAACAAAATCAGTCTTAACTTAAAGATCAATTAGTTTTAATATTTCAAAGGATCTCTTTAACTCTACAAATGGAGTGATTATTTTTTTATCCACAAGAAAATCCCATTAAAAGTACTTAAATGGTTCTAACTGCAATCCTGAGAGCATTTGGAGAGTAGATTTATGCGCAATAAATCGATAATAATAACCACAACAAAAGCACTTACAGCAATTCTTTAATAGCCAAGAGAGTGGTTTGAGTTCCCTTTGAGTTCACCACAAATCTTCAACTCTAAGTCATCAGTCATGTGTCTTTATAACCAATGAATGGATCTCCTTAAGCATATCAATCTATAACTAATAGTTGCCCTATATCTTACCGATTTAAAAAAAGACATCCTTAATATAGTCTTTATAAACCAAGAAAGCAATTCATTCAAGCGCCAAAACAATCAGCAAAGCCAGCGCCGGTATTCCTATTCTGAAAGTTGTCTAAATTCAAATTGGCCTAAAAATTGTCGTCCTAATACTGACCAATAAGAGCTACGTACACAAATATAACCTTTGCAGGGCTGAAGCGTGATGCTTTTCATATACCAGCTTATACACCAATAAAAATACACAAAACTACCCCTTTACAAGCACTATGCAGTCTGCACTGTACTCCAGTTGTTAACCTGTGATGAATTATTGCACATAATCAAGTATGAAGGATTCAAAAACTGGAATATTCTGCATCTGGAAGCAAAACGGTTGCTGTCAAGTAAGCATCCAGAGGCACAAGCATTTGACCTGGTCCACCCAGCCTAACAGCAAAGTTAGCTTTTACCTTTTTAAACTTTACCAGGACTAACGTGGGTCCAAAGGCTCAAAATCTGGTTGATTCGTTGAATCAGTTTCCTATTTGTTTTTGTTTTCTTCCCCTCTTTGCCATTTCGTACTACTGCAGTTCTGGTCGTTTCGTGCCCGACTTTTTCCAGGTACTAAATCTACCATAGGGCGCCCGATGCCAACCACGCATCAACTCCTACCTGCCAGGGGGATGATTCATACCCGCTTCGAAAACAGGGGATTTAAAGAAACTTACTAGATTGTACTCTGTCTACCGTAAGGCTATGGGCGTTTGATGACTCCAATAAATAATTATGAATGATGCACAATTGTTTAAACTCTAAGTTTATGGAGATAAATAATGAAAAAATGCTTAATTTATTAACCACAATTCGATATAAACTCAAATACCATAGCTGTCAACATGGTTTATTTACATGTATCAAAAGGAAGAAGGAAGGGACATGATAATAATGTTTTGGGTACGAAGTGGCTTAGTAGCCACATGTTGCATTTTCATCCCAATTTCCTTCTATTTTATACCCATAAAAAGCTATTTGTACTCTTACTTAACCATAGCATTTCAGTTTATTTCTCTTGATAGATGTAATCAGTATTTTTGATTAATTCTGGCAAACAAAAATCCTCAAATGCCATTTATAATTTATGTAGGCAGTTATTTTCTCAATACATTATATTACATCCTATTCATTGATACTCGTTCAGGATTTGTTCTGATTCTATTGTGTTTTTTACATTAAGAATAAACTTAAAGGATTTTGTGAAACTGTAGTATTTTTACTCAAGGTTGTAATACTGTAACCAATCTTATGGCCCATGCATTTCTTAAATTGACTTAAAATCATCGGTTTTCAAAGCAGGTATCCAACAATCCCCAATCCTGGGTATGGATTGACACACTGTCTATATAAGGTGTAGCGGACAAAAAAAAAAAAACATTGTTAAAATAGCAAGTGTGAAACTAACACTAGTAAAAGTGGGTTTGAGCAAGAACAGAGCTCCTGATTCAGCGTCCGCTTTACACAAAGTGTCTGCTGCAAAGTGACATCTTCAATAAGTGAAATCAGTTTTGACATGCAGGCAGCTGCTTTTTTTAGTCCAGCTTTCAAACTACGCAAACGTGTGTAAACCATTAGAAAAAAAGAAAGGCATTAAACCCAACAAGATGAGTTAAGACATTTAAGGGCTTCTTGTTACACTGCATAGATACTAGCTGTACTACAAATTTACATATAAACCACATAAGCACTACGGAAAAGGAAAAAAAAACAAAAAACATTTAACCAAATAATCCAATTTGTGAGAGAGAGGTTGCCTGAATTCTCTGAAGCCCTTAAAACATGACCGAGTCTGCATGTAACAGGTACCAAGAAGGTACAAAGTGGCAATATTTCTAATCAGGAATTTAACACTCAGTGACAGACAAGCCAAAAAAACAAAAAAAGACTAACAAGACTCAAGGACTAAAAAACAACACACACATAACTTTGTGCTGGCACTATAACTTTGGAGCTTTTGTGTTGGATTTAACTGTCTAACACAAAACCTGGAGTGACATTATTGTCACAAACACCCTCCAAAGTGCTGCCAAAGCAACAAGAGACACAAAGTACTGCATCTGCGGCATGTAAGGCAGCTTGACCAATCAGCATGCACGTCTTTCCTGAAAAACTGCATGTTTACCAGCAGCCAAAAACAAAAAGCTGCATTCACAGAAGGACGCATGACCATCTGATGGAATAACATTGCGCATGTAACCTTAAAATGACGGTGTAATCATCCGGGACTTTCTAATTTCCAAGAAATGATGCTGGTAACAGCAACCATCTAAAGCTAGTTACAATGCTAGGTATTATGGTTTCATTGCTCATCATTTAGATTTAGTAACTCACTGGTTCTCCCTCTATAACAGACAGATCTATTAGGGAACTACTAATGAATATGGCAGTTTTAGAAACAAAGATGGGAGTTTCATCTTTTTTGACCCGCTTTGTTTCCACTTATCCTATAAAACTATCAAAAAGTGTGCAGAGCCAAACCTAAATGTCCAAGTCGAGAGCAAATGTAACAGTTACCTATAATTTGATCATAAGCTATCAACATTGGTAAAGCCTCTGAAGAGATCCAACATAAACCCATCTCTATGACTGATTCTATGAGTTTCATTCATCAAATTCGTTTCATTAGAGCTTGAGGATCCAACAGAAAACAAAGCAGTGAGGAGTAAAATGTGAATATAAGCTCTCTGGTTCTTACACGTGTTAACTTTTTCTGAGATCAGAGTAATGGTCTGATCTCCTCTCACACCAAGCCCTCGCTTGAAACAAATAAAAAATGTGCAAGACTTAAAGGTATGGCATCAGAAACTGTTAGATGTTCATCCCGTGAACTGCAGTTTTTAAGTGAGGCAAGAAAGGAAAAGCCTGGGCAGAGCCAGAGGTTGCTGAGGTAGGATGCAGTTAGCAGTCAGTGTTAATTCACTTTCTTAGCCCAATTTAAGTCGTCTGCCCTGGGTTTCTCTCCTGTTACGCCCTGAATGAGGTCCTCAAAGGCTCTCCAGAAACCCAGCTTCTCCAGGGGGTAGTTTAACCAACCTGGACAGAGGAGAGACAAAAGGAAGAGAGAGAGAGAGAGAATGAAGTTTACTAAAAAGCTTTTGTGCTCCACCGGACTCCCTCAGACACAAAAACAAAACCTCCTAAAGATTACCATAGATGGTGCACAGTGGACCCCCAGTATTCATGGGGGTTAGAGACCACAGCCGACCGGGAATATTTTAAACCTCCTCTAAAAATGCTTCAAACTGCCTATTTTATTAGTTCAAACACACCTTTACGCATTAATACGCACAGTGGAAACCATCTTAGCACTAGCACGGAGGAGCTAACATCCACGGTCCTTCTCATCTCCAATCTTAGAACAGCCAATCAGCGGCAAGCAAAATAAATGGTGCACAATGATCGGCTGCTTTGTAAACGGCAGTCAATAGCGTGTCACGTAGCATTGTCAGTGAATACTGAACTAAAAATAGACAGCGGTCCACTGTATTAACATATTTTTCCTTTATGAATGTTATCAATTCCAGTCCTTAACATACATAAAAATAAAAAAAATCTGAAGTTTTACCCCCTTAAATGCCAGTTTTAGAAACGTAGCTTCTCTAATTAAAAAATGTGAAATTTCTGGGGTAAATTAATGAATTGCTCTCCCTGGGTTTCTTAGACACTCATCTTAAAGATGACCATGTATAAATTCATTCTTTTTTAAATTATATTAAGTTAATGCCATAATAAACATCAGCCATATAAAACAAATATTCAGGACCTCTAACCCCCGTTGTAGCCGCTTTGACAACCAGTGACACCGATTCTGATTTTTTTTTATTCAAAGTAGTTGAAAAGCAGACAAAACATTTATTATTTTTTCCATTCCTGTACTCGCCAATCTGTAGTTTTTTAGTACATTTTTAAATATTTGCAACAAGTGTAAAACAGTAAAACATAGGATTTGGAAAGGATTTAAACATCAGGGAATGGAAAGAAAATGGAAATTAAACTGCAGTGTATTATAAAAAGGCATTTTGATTGGGGGTCAATGTCACAAAGAAATGCCAAAGGGGCAAAGACTGACTTATTTAGCTATAAAAAAAATTAATAAAAAGACATACCAGCATGGGGGCCTTAAAGAAAAGATAGAGTTTGAACCCAAAAAAACACAGCTTGACCAAACTCTATAGCTTTTAACTCCAAAGCAACGAAAGTTAAGCAAAAGATAAATAAAGAAAGAGATGCTCTGGGCCCCAGGGCGGTGGATTCGTGAAAGCCATCCTCTGAAGAAGCAGAGACAAACCTGTGGTGATGCAGAAGTACGTCTCATGGGGGGAGACATGATGGACGCGGTGGTGCCTGCGAGGAAGGATGATATGGCAGTCCTGCAGGAACACCACCCAGCGAGGCAGGCCGAAGTACGTGTGCGACCACTTGTGAATCTGGTTGGTGAGGGTCACAAAGATGGCCAGCGCATACATGTAGCAGTACCACGGGTAGATGTGGTAAATCTCCGCTGCAGATACAGAAAGACCGGGAGGATTCCTGTTTATTGTCTGTTGCATTTCATCTTCCCTAAAACATTTTCAGACAAATGTCAGTTTTGCTGGTAGAAACACTCACCGGGGGACAGGGTGAGAAAGTTGAAGGCCATGTTTGCTAGAGGGACGATGGTCAGCATGCAGTTGTCCCCGTTGGTCTCGATGAAGTCGTGACGGGTGATGGCTGTGGGGTCGATGTGGTGCTCTCTGAACGGGCGTATAAAAGCCTTCGAGAGTGAAAACATCCGGGTAGTTAGTGGAAATCTCCAGCACAAATTCCTACCTATTTACAAATTTCAAACCATTACAGAGTTTCAAGAAACTCTTGAGATCATACCTTCCCAAAGATGGGTAGATCCACGGATCCCCACGTGTCAGCCCCCCAATGTACAAGTCCTGACGCGAAGTCAGCGGTGAGTATTCCTGCCACTGAGGAAGATGTTGTGATCAGAACATCTTTTAGTTTAAAACATCTAGACTTTGTGTAATATTGGTTCAGTGCTTACCAATGCCAAACTGTATGTACCACACATGTCCCAGATGGAAATTGGCAAGAAGGTGAATAAAGTTGAAGGCCATGAGAGAGAAGCAGAGGATGACACTGATCCATTCTTGACATCGTTTGCCTGCCAGGCAAAACAGAAAAAAAAATGCACAAAGATGAAGAAAGACCTGAAGTGTTCCTGCTTAGATTAGGAGGTCAAAATGTGTTTCTAGTCAATCTCTGATTGACTGAACTGGATGCGAAAACAAGTCCTCCAAAAGTAAAACTTTCAAAAGGTTAAACTTATCAGATTCTTCTTTAAATACATACATATTTTTCTAGATCTGCCACTGCCTGCACCTTTTAGGTCTCTCCCTTCTACTGCACACCTGAAATGAGTGGTTGACTGAGCGTTGAGGAGGTAATGCAACCCTTTGAATCAGGCATACTGGAGCAGAGATGCATCAAAAACACGAAGGACCTTGAGGACACTGATCTAAACCATCTGGTTGAATGTTCAGAGCCATTCGTCTTCACCTCAAGGCTCAGGGTTTCTTTAAGGATCCAGGCGTTTAGTTCGATTCAGCTTCCCCATCTCTGCTGAAGAGATGACTCCCCACAGCATTATGTTGCCAACACCATGCTTCACTGCAAGCAATGGTGTGCTAAGGGTGTTGTGCAGCGTCATTCCCCCCCCCCCCCCCCCACTCGTAGTACTTTACATGTAGGCCGGAGATTTCCACTGTAGTTTCTCATCTATTGCCACTCTACCATAAACCATGTCTTGGTGGGTTTTCATTTTCAGATGATGGGTTAAACAGTGTTCTTTGAGACGTTTAAAGCTAGGAGTATTGTTATTTAACGCCGCTGCTCGTGTTCCTCACTAGAACCATGAAAGTAGAGCACATCACTCCAGTTCTAAAGTCCTTACACTGGCTCCCTGTAGCTCAGAGAACAGACTTCAAAATAATTTTACTAGTTTATAAATCATTGAATGGCTTAGCATCAAAGTATGTTGAAGATCTGCCGTTACTATACAAACCCCCCTCAACATCCCTAGAGTTAAAACCAAACATGGAGAAGCAGCTTTCAGTTTCTACACTGCCCTAAACTGAAACAAACTTTTAGACAACTGCAAACCTTCTGAAACACTGAGTTCTTTTAAATCACGGCTAAAAACGTATCTGTTTAGAGCTGCCTTTGAGTAACGCTTTCATGTATCATTGGTTTTGTGTGTGCTTCTTGCTTTATTGCTGTTTTTACTTTATATGCTTTATCTGTGTTTTACTCCCATTTTTATTTTACCCCTTAAACATGTAAAGCACCTTGAATTGCCTTGTTGTTGAAAGTGTGCTATACAAATAAAATTGCCTTGCCTAATCCAACCCTGCTTTAAACGCCGCTTCTAAAGGCTAATATTTGCAATGGATTTTATTTAGGGGCTTCAGAGTAAAGGAGGCCGAGTACAAATAATTTACACACATGATAACCAGCTAAAATACACTTAAGTTCTTGGCTGTATGAAGACAAAATGAAGGGGGAAAAAAGGGTTTAAGGAAAACCTTTGCAGGTCACTGCATCTGCTTGAAATATAAATAAAACCTTAAAAAGCACACCGGAAGGAAAAGGTTTGCTTACCACACAGAAAAAAAATACTCGTATGCTGGCCTGCTGATATGAGCAGCATGAGAGCAATCATGTTTGCATAAAGGGTGTGCAGGGTTTACTTTATGAATCAAGTTCAACCTGTATGAATAAGAGGAATCCTGACATAGTTTAGAGCCGGAGCTTTCCAGGTCACAGTTTGCACGTCAACCCCTGCTAATGAAAGGTCGCAGTTCTAAGTGAGGATTCCCAGAACCTCTGCCCAGTGCTGGAAATGTCAACGCTGGACAGAAACTCAACACACATTTGACCAAACTCACATGATTCCTATTGTGTAACAAAAAGCATTGTGGCTTTCACGAAATACGGAGCAGCCGCAGACTGGTTCTGTTATCGCTTGCTTGATCATTTGTTAAGACTTTATGAACTGACTAACTACAGCTAGTCGTTATGTCACACCCTTCTTCTTCTTGAACACTCGAACCGGTAGGACCAAACCCACAAAAAAGGACGCTGCTGCCCAGAGGATCCACTCACCTGGCGAGTACAGGCTAGCTAGTTCTCGGGCACCGGCGTGCTGTGGACCCCATCTGACCGCGCCCCGGCCCGGTCCCTGCTCCTGTGCGGTCTCCGCTACCAGTCCACACCCGTTCTCGGTGACCATACTCGCCATTTCTCTCCACTGTGGGCCCGGCCCCTTCGGTCTTTCTGCTCACAGCACCGTGAACCTACAGAATCGTCAACACCTCAGCCGACCGACAGCACAATGTTTTCAACCAATCAGAAGGAAGTCGGTGAGCGCAAGAGCCAATGGCGGTACGAGAAATGTTACCATAGCTTCGAGAGTAACCAATGGGGAGAAAGAATGCGAGAATTTCATTTCCTGGACCCGCCCGTGCTGTTTTCTCTTATGTAGATGTAAACCTCACCAGAAGATGGCGCTGTGAGGTTATGACACGTAGCGACACTCACAAACAGACGGAACTGGTGTTGTAGTGACACTTGTTACTCCTCGGATTTGTCGATCCTTGAATAGATAAAAAAAAAAAAGCCTGCTAATCATGAAACTATTTTTAACGAGAGTTAGTTCAGTTGTGTCGAGCTTTGAAAGTAAAGAAACAAGGCAAAATCAGGAGGAGGTAAGTTTTATTTAGCCATAGAAGCAGCAGAGTCAGGCTTCTTCATCTCAGGTCAGCTCAGGTTGGTGGAGAAAAGCAAAATGTGTGCGGCCATTTAAAAAAAACGGCCATTTCCGAGGCACACAATTATCACTACATTATAAAAAGCATGCAAGACAACTTTGTTTAATAATATTTTCAGTGTAAAAAGATCCTAGCCAGCTCAAAGTTCGATATACCTGTGTCACTGCAATAGCTTTGTCTTGCCACTCTCTACCTCTCTCACTTAAATTATATATATATATATATATATATATATATATATATATATATATATAAAGCTGCCTTTCTGATGTATTTTTATTACACCAGCAAAGAAAACATTGCCACAATCTAACCTTCTTGAAGACAATGCACACTTTTCGTTAGAGCTGCACAACATATAAAATTGCATCATCATCCCAAATTAATGTGTGCATTATATATTGCAATTGGGCTGTACAGTGGCAGTTGCAGAATTAAAGTTCTGGGTATCCGATCCCAGCTTGGAGTGTTTCTGCTTGGAGTTTGCGTGTTCTCCCCTTGCATGCATGGGTTCTCTCGGGGTACTCCAACTTCCTCCCATGGTCAAAAAAAATAAAAGGCATGACTGTTGGGTTTATTGGTCACTCTAAATTGTCCTGTGATGGACTGGTGACCTGTCCAGGGTGTACCCTACTTTTCGCCCAATGACTGCTGTAGATAGGCACCAACCTTCCAAGGATAAACAGGTATAGACAGTGGATGAATGGATACTTTTGCAAATGGGAATGACCGCTTGGAAAAAATATTTGGTAGGCTATTGTATTTCCATTGGCATACCTGCAAATTCTGTATGCCAGTAATATATTTGGTCTGTTTGATAGACTTTCACTGCCCTTTGATGTCAACATGTAATGTATATTTTAAGCCACCGAGTTGCTAAAGTTCACAAAGAGTTGTGGGTACATAGGAAAAAATAGAAGATTCAGGAAAATGGGTTCATCAAAATCTATCTGTATCTTCTTATGCAGTATTAGTATTGCTACATAATAAATTGTGCAGCCCTACTTTATTATATTATTTGAGTATTTGTGTAATTACTATTATGTATAAAAAAGTTCCTTCTGTTTACAAAATACAGGAATTATCTTTTTGTGCTTGGTTTCTTCTGAGCGGAACTGGAGATGAGAGAAGAAGAGGTTCAGTAAGAGAGATGAGGAGAACATCAGACAGATGGACACAATAATATTACGACTAGTGAGTAATTTCCACAAATCAGATGGATACACATGGATCAAGTTTGAAATGTTTTACACAGTAAAATGAAATTAACTGCACTCTTAAATAACTTTAAAATTGTGCAGCCGTTTTATGAGAATCCAAACATCACTCTGCCTTCAGTGTTTACAAATCCCATAAAAAGCCTCTAAGAAATTTCCTGAGCAAGTTAAAAACTTCTTCAAGAACAAAAAACAAACCAGTTCTGTTTGGTAAACTTTTCTTTTTCCTGTTGCAGCCATATTTGCTGGTCATGACTAATACTCTAACAGTGTTTACATAAACCTTTCTGAGGACCTGACTGAGTCACTGAGATGCTGCTATTTCGATTCTTCTCTTTTTTGCAGTTTACTGTAAATGCTGCAATAGTTCCTGCAGCTGTAAATGAATTTAATTAAAAACAGTAAAACCTCAACGTTAAAGTGTTCCATCATGACTACAGTAGTGACTAAAATGTCTCTGTTAGGCAAAAACATTGGTTAAAACAGTGTGAGAGGGGTATAAAACTAGGAGGAATCACCTGACCGGTAAATAAGCTTCCCAAAGTTCATGTAACTGTAATTTTTTTGTTAGATATAGACCAACACAAAGTAGCGCATAAATGTAAGGTGGAAGAACTTTTTTTTTTTTAAGGCCTGTCGAACAAACTACAACAGGACATTGCAGTTTACCGATGGACAAATATGGTTTTATTTCAGTAATGGCTTTCATCTTGTCACTTTTCCATAAAGATCCGGTTTGTGAAGAACATGGCTACCAGTTGGCCTGTCGACAGATTCTCACACCTGAGCTGTAAATCTCTGCACCTCCTCCAGAGTTACCATGGGTATCTTGGCTGCTTCACTAATGATTGCTCTCCTTGCCGGGCATGTCAGCTAATGTTCTCCAACAAATCAAGGCCTTAAAAGAACAGCTGCAGTTATACTGAGATTGAAATACATGGTTGTAGACTTTTTAAATGAATTTGGGGGCTTCTAAAGGCAGTTAGTTTCACAGGATTTTATTTAGGGGTATCAGATTAAAGGGGGTGAATATGAATGTATAGCACAGTTTTCAGTGATCATCCACTTTGTGCAAGTCTATCACATAAAATCTTTATAAAATACATTGAAGTTTGTGCTTATCAAATGTGAAATAATTAACAGGGTGTAAATACTTTTGCAAGAAGCTGTATGCACACCTCGCAAAACTCTATTAAAGGTTGCATGCATGGAAAGCACTGTTGCAGATCAGATCCAGCAAACATCTAAATATACCATCACTTAATGTGTAATGATTCCTGACAACTGATTTATCCAAACAATTTAAAAAGTGTTTAATGACATCTTATGGCATCAAAAACAGGTTTACACTGACAGGTTGGGAGGCATTGTTAATGCTCTTGCAGGGCTGTGCCGTCACCAGATGTGATAAAAGGATTAATAACACATTTATGAGACAGTTTATGAGACCTCTCTGTGAACTCATCCTCTCCTACTGATACAATCTCCTAGTAATTATAGAAGTAAAATTGATGGCTTTATTTTTTTACTTTTACTTGAGTGATATTTTTATGAAGTATTGGTACTCTAACTTGAGTAAAATTTCTGACTACCCTACCCACTGCAAGTAGCTTTACTTTACTGAAAATACACCAGAAACACACCTACTGTTTATATTGAAGTGAGACCTCTTGTTTGTACACAAACTTCACTCTATTAATGTTATTTTCTATCTGCTGGGCATGTTGTGCCATTTGAAGGTTGAGTGGGGGGCACCTTACCCTGCTAAAACACATATATACATATATACACCTACTATAGGTATTGGTGTCATTAGTTTTATTTTGAAAAGAATACTCGAATTTGTTATTTTGTAATTATGTCGTATTTGGATTTTCATGTCTTTAGAATTTGCACATAGCTTTATATTTTTGTCTAATTGAAGGTTTAAATATAAAATCATATGTTATTATGTCAAAACGAGTACTCAAGTACTCAATACTTCAAGTAGTCTCATTCCGGAATTGCGCCGCTCAAGGTGGCAGCATGTTGGAGTAGCTCTGTTACTTTGGTTCATATTTTTTTCTTTTTTAAAACTTTAATTCTTCCATTTCTGGTAGAAACATCGTTTTTGTGGACAACTGTTCTCTCTGGTTTTGAATGCTGTGCAGCTGGAAGGATTTTTGCTGATACTTTTTTTATTTTTGGACATTTGTTATGATGGATAACCATGGCAACAAGGTGGTTTACAACTGGCAGCAGCTGATTAACATCACAAAAGCTCAAATAAGACCTCAACTACAGCCAAAAAACCCTGATGAGTTGAAAAGAAGACGCCATAGATCCAGAGCATCCTCTGCATCAGACTGTCATACAACTACAGAGCGTCTTCAGTCAGAGGCTTCTTCAGATCTGCAGAGCGCTACAGGAGATCATCCCTACCCACAGTCATCAGCATCTACAACAAATCTATGAAGGAACTTGCATAATGAGTTACAACAACGTTTAATTTCCCTTTGGGATTAATAAAGTAATTTTGAATTTGAATTTGAATTGAATTTACCAAATACCTTTTTACTCTCACTTGAGTAATTTTTTGAATTTATACTTTGTACTTTTACTTGATTAAAAACATGTCAAAGTAGTGGTACTTTTACTTGAGTACAGTTTTTTGGCTTCTCTACCCACCTCTGGTTTCGAGAGAGTTCTAAACAGAAAAGTGTCTCTCCAGGTTTAGGAACAGACAGTTTTGCAGCAGACCACAAGGGGGCAGTAACACATAATAACTGTATTTATCTCTACATTTGAAGCTTTGCATCTCTCTGTTCTTTCATATTAAATATTTATTAAAGTGTTGTTAACATTGTCTGCCCATCTAAGCTTGTTAGACTTACTGATCACATGCAGGACCTTTCAAAAGTATTCATGCCCTCTTTCATGTTTGAATCACAGTTCATTTTATTGAGACTTTATGTAACAGACCAAGACAAAATAGTGCATGATTAAAAAGTGGAAGAAAATGATACATGGTTTTTAATTTCTTTAAAATAAAAATCTGAATAGTGTGCAGTCTATTTGTATTCAGCCCCGTTCACTCTGATACTCCTAAATAATCTCCCAACCACCAATTGTCTTCAGAGGTCAACCTAATTAGTAAATGATTGATGATTGTAGATTACAAGAGAAACAGGGTTAGGTCAAACAATGTTTCCATCATGGGAGATGAAGTGGAGGTTGCTGAGGAGTGTAAATACCTCGGTGTTCACCTGAACAACTGACTGGACTGGAGACTAAACAGTGAAGCCGTCCACAAGAAGGGACAGAGCAGAATGGACTTATTAGGCGCCTTTTTACTAAAGTCACTTTAGGGTAATTTTACCAGAACTTCCAGATATGTGCGTGTCTCCACTTCACCCGGCCGGCCCAACAGGGCCGTTTTCGGGGCCATTTCAGGAATCAACAGAGTACCAGTCTGGGGGTGTGTGCTCAGAGATAGAGTCGCTGGGCGGGGGCTGTGGTTAAGTCACCCTGATTGATTGTAACTGTGAGGGAAATGAGCAGACGTCGCTGAACAACCTGCTTTGTAAAATAAGAAGAGTTGCTGGGAAGCAGTTTGTAACAACAGGGCTAACAGAAACACAACAGCAATCCCTACTTCTTCTACATCTATCTCATGTTATTGCTGCTGCTGCTGTGGGCGCCTTTGGCACTGATAAGTGACTCTGCTCACTGCGGAGAGGGTCGTGATACGTTGAAATCTTAACTAATTCCTTAAAATTCCTGGCTCCCTGTAGCTCAGAGAATAGACTTCAAAATACTTTTAGTAGTTTATAAATCCTTGAATGGCTTAGCAACAAAGTATTTTGAAGATCTACTGCTACTATACCAACCCACCAGACCACTCAGGTCCTCGAATTCCAGTCTACTCAACATCTCTAGAATTAGAACCAAACATGGAGAAGCAGTTTCAGTGTTTATGCTCCTCTAATCTGGAACAAACTTCCAGACAACTGCAAAGCAGCTGAAACACTGAGTTCTTTTAAATCACGACTAAAAACGTATCTGTTTAGAGCTGCCTTTGAGTAATGCTTTCATGTGTCATATGTTTTGTGTGTGCTTCTTGCTTTATTGCTGTTTTTACTTCAAAAGGCTTGTCTGTGTTTTACTATTTTACCCCTTAATCGTGTAAAACACCTTGAATTACCTTGTTGTTGAAAGCGTGCTATACAAATAAAATTACCTTGCCTATAGGGCCACTTTTGTGTGGAGACATGATGGCTGAGAGGAGCGGGCCAATAGGTTTACCCCGATAAGGAAAGCCTGGTCAAATTACCCTAAGGTTTCGATAGAGGAAATGCGCCTATTGAGGAAGCTTAGGTCCTTCAGTGTTTGCAGCAGGATGCTGCATATCTTCTATCAGTTTGTTGTGGAGAGTGTTATCTCTTCTGTCGTCATCTGCTGTTGTAGCAGCATCAGAGCCAGGGACCTAAACAGGCTAAACAACCTGATAAAGAAGGCTGGTTCTGTTCTGGGGACAACTGTGGAACCCCTGGAGATGATGGTGCAAAGAAGGATTCTTCAAAAAAAATCAAGAAACATTGTGAACAACCCTGATCATCTTCTTCGTGAGACTGCAACAAGAGTGTCTTCAGTCGGAGCCCTCTACAGAATCGCTGTGACACAGACCGCTACAGGAGATCCTTTCTGCCCACAGCCATCAGCATCTACAACTCTTTGAAGAATATTAGATTATATTAGTTACAATATTTAATTTTCTTTTATAATTATTAACACTTTTTAAAATGTTAATGTGTGTAATCTATCCAGATTATAAATTTAAAGAAGTTTGAAGCAAGTTTAGATCATAAAACAATATCCAAAGCTATAAATATCTCACAGAGTTCAGCCTCCATCATCTGAAAAAGGAAAGAGGATGGCAGCCCTACCAAGACATGGACTCCACAAGCTAGCCTTTCTGATGAGGTGACAAAAAAGGCTGTGTTGAATGAAAGCCATAGGAAGTTTGACGTTTACCACAAGCCATGTTGGGGGAGTGGTAAACATTAGAAAGAAGGTGCAACTTCAGGCCTAAATGTAAAACACAATGCCGTTTAATGCTAGCAGTGCACATTTCCTTAGAACAAACATCCCTATTGGGAAATGTGATGTTGGCAGCACGATGCCGTGGGGATGCTTTTCATCTTCAGGGACAGGGAATCTGGTGAGAATGCTTGGGAAGATGGATAACCCTAAAAACAGGCCTATCCTGGAAGAAAATCTGTTAAAGGTTAAAAAAGACTCCCAATACACAGCCAGAGCTACACTGCAATCAAAACATTTTTTTTAAATCTAGTTGAGCATGTATGGCAATAGTTCAAACTTATTGAGCATAAAATGAAATTGTGAATCCCTATATTTCTTATAAAGACTTCACAGCCGTAATTCCAGCCAAAAAGTAGCTCTAAACCATATTGATCTGGGGAAGCTGAGTACAAATGCATGACACACTTTCACAATCACAGAGATGTTTGTGCGCGCTCTGAATTGTGTTAGACATAAACGAGACTGGCTCAATCTGTCATCACACCCACTCTGACCTTCATACAGAGTAAGAGATTTATCATCCTTTGCATGCCCCCTCTCCCCCCTCGGCTCAACACTATATTCTTCCACTTGCTGCTGATCAAAGGAAGCGAGTGGAAGTTGTGGGAAGCAGGCTGTGTCTAGATGCTGTCACTGTCACGACCTCATTACGCGTGAAAGAAAATGGTAAACATGTTGTCACTCGGGGGGGGATTTTTTTTTATTACTGTGAACTTTTTTTGCCTTGACTGAACAGCAGGGGGCGCTGGTGTTGAAGAAGAAATGGATTGGACGTGCTCGTCGCAGAGCAGATGTTTAATGCCAGAATAAATGAGGTAGTTGCTGTTACTTTTATATTTTCAGTTCTTATGTATTTCAGTTTCGTTTTAGAATAAATTAGCAAGATCTTTTAACAAGTTTCTCTAAATTTGTTTTGGTGCTGCAACTTTGCCGCTTCACCCAAATGAGGCTGAAAACCACAGCGCATGCAGGAAACCTACCAATAGTTTTTGGGATTCGGGGCTTAAATTTGAACTTCCACATAAAATGCAATACTTAATCAACATGCACCCTACTGAATAAGATCAAAGGGCTTCCTGTCAAACAGGACACAAAGAAACTGCCAGACTAACAGTTACCCGTGAAAACTCACTAGCCCCTCCATTGCCCCCCCTAATCAGACAGTCTAATATCCATTCCACTAATATTGTATGCATGCATTTAAGAAAGGAAAATACTTCAAGGGATTGCAACATGTGTTTATTTTTTCATATTAATAGGCTTCCTGTTTGATCCCCTTTTTTCACATATTTATTTCTAAAATTAGGAGAGGTGCATAGTTTTAAAATCATGGACTCACTAACTTTCTAACAATCATGTTCTAGAAAAATGTAGTTTGAATATTACAAACAAACAAAAAAACTAATATTTAGTAGAGAATTGTTGTGTTATGGCCGATACCATTGTGACGAAGAGCAATGACTTGACAGTTTACCAGCAGAAAGCCATTGACATCCTTTGCAAAACGTCTTTTCAGACGAAGCTGACTGTTCGCACAGTGCTGTATCCAAGCATATTCACGGAAAGTTTAGTGGAAGAAAAAACTGTAGTAGGAAAACTTGTGCAAGCAACAAAGATAGCTGCAGCCTTGAGAGGACTGTGAAGCAAATCCTGTTTAAGATGACAGACACCAAACCCAACAATGCAGACAAGTTGGAGGCATCTATTGAAGCAACCTGGGTTTCCTCAACTGAAGGTGATTGCATCCTTATATATACATATATATATATATATATATATATATATATATATACTTCATGCAGCACATGGACATGCAGTAAGTTTCAGCAGTCTTATATTTCTGTAACAAAAATCTTTCGCTTTGGGTAAACACCTCAAAACAACACCAGTAGAAGATGTGGCTCCCTAAATCATCACCAGCTGTAGGACGTTCACTTTCCTTCGGTTTCTTGGACCGTAATTTCCAAATGAAATGCAACATTTTATCTAAAAAGAGCACTCTAGATCACTGAGCTGCAGTCACGTCTTTCTTCTTCTCAGCCCAGGTAAGAGGCTTCTAGGTGCTGTCTGTGGTTCAGGAGCGGCTTAACACAACGGATCCAACAGTTCAAATTCCATATCCTGGATATGTCTGTGTGCAATGGCTCCTGAAGCTTTTTCCACCACACTTTTTTCTTCCACTTAACTTTCTATTTGAAAGCTTGGATACAGTACTGTGTTTATTTTATTTTATTTTTTATTTTTTTTGCAATGGCCGGTTATTAATGATTCTTCTTGTGGAAGAGTCATTACTGTTTAAGGCATTCCTCTTGTATTGCCGTCTAGTAACCTTCAAATATTACTATAAACCTAGGAATTAACATAAACGACATAAGATGTGAGTTTCACTTTCTGACTTTAATTATAGAAATAAATCATGTTCTGTTCTTTTATTGTGTTCCGGTGCAAATGAGGCTAATTTATTGCGGGAAATAACCTGTAGATGGGGTACAGGTTGTCCGGTTGGTTCGGGGCTCTGCGTCACGTACCTGCCCAGTTAAGCCCCGCCCTCCGTTCTGAATAAAACCCCCCCTGAGACAGGAAGATCTGTCAATGCGAGGCTCCGCAAACTTACTACTGCATGTTACCACAGGCTGGGGCAGAGGGGGATTTAAACACAGCGCATTCCCGACACATTTCACAACTCCTGTCAGGGCGCCTCACCTCAGCCCTGCGCGCTCCTGGAATCCGGCGGGTGTTGAGCTCCATGGAAGTGGCCGGCTTGTACGAGGAGGGCGGCTTCGCGATCCACGGCAGAGACAGCATCATCGCTCCCATCGGCGGCGGCTCGTACTGGAGGCTCGGCGACTCGATGACGGAGCTGGGTGTGGAGGAGCGGGAGAGAGCCATAGACTTCAGCGTGTACCTGGACTCAGCCCTGCACTGCCAGCAGCAGCAGCAGCAGCAGCAGCAGGGAGACGCGTTCTCAGACTTCATCGGGGAGAGCAAGATCAAAAGAGTCGCGGCTCTGCAAAACTATAAAAACTACTCTCTGCTGAACGAGTTGGAGGCGAGTCAGTGCGACAATCTGCGGGAGCCCTACGGACTGGCTTACGCGGAGCTGCAGGAGACCCGGGTGGACGGCGTGCTGAGCCCGGAGCTGGTGGGAAGCCGCTACAGAGCCGCCTCCGCCGCGGACAGAGAAGACAGCCAGGAAGACCCGAAAATGGAAAACGGCTCGTCCGGTTTCGACATGAGGTCCTACCTGCATTACCAGTCCACGAGTGGAAGTCTGGGGAACATTTCCACCGCGTCCTCGACCTGTTCCAGCCCGCCCGGCACACCTGCCCCGTCAGGTAGCAGCAGCAGGTCGCCGTCGCACGGCGGCAAATCGTCCGGCGGAAAATCAAAGAAGCGCCTGGACAAGGACAGCGAGGAGTACCGGCTGAGGCGGGAGAGGAACAACCTCGCCGTGAGAAAGAGCAGGGACAAAGCCAAGTTGCGCAACTTGGAGACGCAACAGAAAGTGCTGGAGCTGGCCGTGGAGAACGACCGTTTACAGAAGCGTGTGGAGCAGCTGTCCAGAGAGCTGGCCACCCTGCGCAACCTGCTCTCCGCCACCGGACAGTGTTAGAGCCCCCCGGGGGGCTGCTCTCCCGATGGACTTGACAGAGCAGCGTTGTGCTGAAAATAAAGGGTACTACTCACCCACTGGTTTACAAGGACACTTTGAATGAGACTGAACAAAGTGGGTGCATGGGGTTGCAGCAACCATCCACGACTCTTCCCTCACATGTCACCTTAGCTTTATTCTCAGATGTCATTTTTGGTGTATGCAGTATTTCTGTGCAGGTTTTACATCCATTCCTAGTGAATTTCTACATTTTGTGTACACTGTGTCTGCAGCAATGGCTGTCAGGGGAAGAGTTGTGCTGCAGTGAAATGATGCAACTCTTTGTAATAGTATTGGCAATGAATGAAATAAGTCTAATTATTTAATATTAAAAGGTGAAATGCTTTAATTGTACTTGATATTTTATTGAATTAAACAGATTTATACTTTGTTTAAAGATTTTCCCTCATTTTTCTTTATTTTTTACCACGCTTGCCTAATTTCCACACTCATTATAGACTGTGTAATAACACGTTCCAAGTTGCAACATATTGCAGTGACACAAGCAGCTCAGCCGCAAGAAAAATGTGCAATTTTAAAATTCAGTTCATTTATATAGAGGTGATTCAAGACAAATGTAAAGCCAGATCCAGATCATTTCCAATTGATTTATATCAATACAATTCATTTATGTAGATTCACAGTCTGATCCTAAGTGTAATAAATAACAGACTAACTCAGATGGTAATGTAGAGAACCCTAGCCAACTGCACGGGTTTTGCAGCAATCTCCCTCACCGAGAAACCGTGCAACAAATTCAGGTTAGCATGGTAACATAAAAACTTCTCACAATTCATACATAATAAGAAAATACAAGTATTTCCAGCTCCCTTATGCACGTAGGTTTTGCAGGCATAATGCAGTTGGGGGGAAAAAACTACTCCTTAGGTGCCTTAACAGCCAAGTTTTTGTTTGACTTAATGATTTGACATAAAGTGCACTGATCCCGAAATAAATCCAGCCATTTTATACTGAAACGATACTGCTGAGTGGAGCAAAAAGCAAACAAAAAAAGACTTGGTCACTGCACGCAGCACAGAAATGTTCGTTTTATCTTTAGCACACGGCTCTGTCAATAGTCTGCTGGGTCCACTGCCCCAGAGAGGGGTTCAAGGTCGCGCGGAAATTAATCAGCAACTAAACTGCTCGCACTATACCTGGTGAGGTCACACCTGAACAGCCGATGGGCATGGCTGGCTTGGAGCACAGACAAGACGGTAAAGAAAAAGCATAAGCAAACTAAGCAGCTGCTTAGGGCACCCCACCATTAAAGACCCACTCCAATGAAAATTGTGTTTTTCGTGTTGTTAACATGTTCTTGTGACATTTTTCTGATGCCAGAGGACTTGTCTTAAGAAAATTAAGCTCAAAATTTATTTTCTGAGTATTTCCGCTTTCAAATCGCTGTGAATCAGTAGCAGACGCTAAAAGGCCGTCTAAAACAGACTGTGTTTGTGACGATCGCACTGGGCGGCCTACAAGCTCCTGCTCCGCTCCGGTTCTTAGGAGTAGAGAAGACGATGGTGGATCAACACCTGTGTGCTGTAGCGGGATGCAGTGCTAAGAAGGATGATATTTTTAGCTTTCATACTTTACACAAAACCATCTGTAGTGAGAGAGAAATTAATTAAGTTTCTTGGTCACAGCAAGAATAAAAAGCCGCACATCGGTTGGCAGTCAACATTTTAGAGAAGACTGTTTCACAAACTGGCAGGAAGAAAAAAAAATTAGCTTCGCTAGTAAACTACTTTTGAAGCCGGGCGCAGTGCCTTCCATGAAGTAGAGCCTGTATCTTCACCAGTAAGTTTCTTTTTTTCTGTCGGGAACTAATTCCACAATCCGCTTGTTTGCTAGCATTACGTCAGCTATTTATGGGTCAACAGCCAGTGCTGCATGCTGCTGTGTTAAAGCGATGTAGATTATAATATAAAGTAATGCGTTTTACAGGGTCTTTTTTTAAAATCTTTTTATTTTTGTTTAATTTTATACAAAAGCAGGGCCAGATGCACACACAGAAGCCATTGATGGGGTGTCCTCCGCGCCGAACGGTTCCGCCCACAACACTGAGGCGAATTTCTAATGAGCTACTGCCGCTCTTCTGAAGCTTCTTTTTTTGTGATTTTGGCTAAAACCGGCATAATCATAATTTAAAGACCAATAAGAACACTTTAAAATAGCTCAAAAAGATGATCGGAGTGAGTCTTTAAGCACTTGAATTTTAACACAGACCATAGAGCTTGAATTTTAACATCTCTTTGAAAATGAGAATATGATTAAATTTGATCTAAAAGTTTGAGCAGCGATAAATTAAAATATTTAAAATTGTTTAACATTTAGATTTAGAATTTAAAGGAACCGGCAAGTTTACATTTGTGAAAGTAGTTTCACTGTTGTGTTACCATAGTTACAATTTGATGCTATGAGTTTAATCTTTGCGTTTGATCTCAGTTTGTTCACAAATCCATATCAGCAAATAATAACCAATTATCAGTGATTGCTTTTAAGCTCAGCCAGTTAAACTCAGCCCCCTCTCCCAGATTCCACCAAACCTGTATCAAAACACTGTCAGTGGTGGTGTTGCTCTTAACAGGAAGAGGGGCCCCTAATTCATGTTCTGCTTCAGGCCGCCACACAACCTTGGGCAGCCCTGGAGAAGGGTCAGCAGACGTAGCAGATAAGCTGACCGTTGGCTTCACGGTGGAATTTACCAATCTCTTAAACTGCCTTTTACTGCATGTGTGTGCACAATGAATCATATCTAGGAGCAAGCAAAACCCCAGAAAGAGCAGATAAAAAACAGGAGTGTGACGTGGTTTAAATTTGTCAGGGTTGGGAGAGAAAATTTACTCTACACTTGCAGTGAAAAATCATGTAGCTTTTTTTTCTTTTTTTTTTCTGAATGCAGTGCAGAAAGCAATGTTGTGCTGTCTGTGCAGTGGGAGATGACACTTTGGATGTTTCAACACAGTCAATGATGATCTAGTTAGCTTTTATGAGTTGTGCAACATCCTCCCCTTTTCCAACACATCACCACTAGAAGAATGCTACACCCACATTGAAAAAAAAAACACATTGTTATCCTGCATAACAATAGCTGCAAGAAGCTGTGGTTTGGCTTCAGGCCCTCTGTTTCCAAGTGAAACGGAGCGAATGACAAGTATCGTTAAAAGAATCTCTTCAGAACCGGATTTCTGCCCTCCAAGTTCTCCTCGACGCCGTCTGAAGATTCTTTGAAACATTCTGCACATTCTTTCTTCGATGACCCCCCACCCGCCTTTCCCAACGCAGAAACAAGCCATCCCGCTCCCAGCGCCCCCTTCGCTCACAGGCTGGAGGGGGAAATTCCCACACAGGATGACCTCTTTTCTCCAGAGTTCAGTCCAGCCCTCTGTTCTCGCTTTACCGTCAATGGGCAGTGCCTGTCCGTAAAAAGAAAACTCCTTGTTGCATCACATCCCCTCCAAACTGGTGCGCTAAAAGCTCCTCTGTTAAACCAATACAAGAACACACTCACAAACACACACCTGTCATCCAATTGTCTTGTCCTCTCTGTGCCAGTTGTGAAATGGAGGAGATTTTTCCCCTTGTGAGTCATAACAATATGTCATAAGTTGTTCCTCAAAACCCTTTGCTTACATTGTTGTGGTGATTTAGGAACACAGCGTTCACAAAGATGATATATAACCCCAACTAGATTTATTATTGTAATCAATGAAGACTCCGGGTCATGGTTTAGGATATCCGATCAAACAAGAAAAAGAGTTCACTTTGACTCTTTTAAAACTGTTTTTTTTTTATAAAACAAAAATAATAAACACATGAATCATGCTTAAGTTTACAGAGAGTGACTCCGAGATCATAATCAGCTTCCTGATCTTTCAGTCACACCCCTTTAACACCAGTGGTGTGCCCCTTCACTATTTAATCGATTAATGCCAAATCAGAAACAATTCATAAGTGTTCAAAACCGATTATGTTTCAAAATAATGAAATGGCAGGAACATGAGCGTCCGGCAATTTTAGGGGACGGACCGGAGGAAACATGATGGCGGCAGCTACGGTTTCAGCCATGCAGCGTGAAATTTACTCAGCTTCAAGACCCGCTGAGTAAAGCATTTGATGCTTGCCTTTAAACCTGCTGAGTAAATTTTCCGCTGCATTGCTGAAAAGCTAGCTGCCGCAATCATGTTTCAGCCGGTCCGTCCCCTGAAATGTCCCCTAAAAACACAGATGTTTAACACCACATAAAGAAAGGAAAAACAAACTTTTGCTGTTAATAAAGTTAAAATTAGCAATAAATCACCAGATTCTTACGGCCTAGAAATTCTTCTTTTTTGCTATAACACTTTTGACCACCCCATATCTACTGTAGAAGAGTTTTTCATCCTGACGTGAGCAGCCTGCTGCAGGACAACAATGCAACATCACTGTCCTAAACAGAGGGTTTCAATGGCATCTCATACGCAAAGAATTTGATTTTAGTAATTAACACCAAAGTCGCACTGATAAAGCTCAACTAGTCAGTACCAGTTTTTAGTTTTCCTTGAGGTTTGAGTTGCCGATCTAGATTTTCTTTTCTGAGGTCTGTAACATGTGAAAAATTGTCTGTGTTAACTTGATATGGGCTACCTTTTAATAAAGGTAGCCCATTTTTGAATTGGAAAGCAATAAAAATATTATATAAATCAAACTAGTATTTTGATTAAAATAATTTTGGTTAATGATTCAGTAAATATAATAAACATACATACTGTAATTAATCACTTGAAATTGCCACGTTAAAGTCCTAGCTCTATGTTAAATTCAAATGAAAAAGGAGTTAAAATAATTATTTTATATTCCAATGTATGCATCAAAGCATATTTACCTTTATCTGATTTTTGCAAAACTCAAAAAAATTCGTCAATGTATGTACTGTTTGTGTGCAGATAAGAAAAATGAATGCCTACTGATCACCTGTTAGACCTGGTTAAGGGAAGTTAATTGATGGCGGATTGATTGATTGATGCCATTAGTGGATGATATGCTAAATATTTATCATAATCTTCCACAGTAAAATCAACATCACAAAAATCACAATATATTTATCCCAATATAAAAACATGACCCTTAAAGGGGGGGTATTATGCAAAATTGACTTTCTGAAGCTTGATATCCTGAGAACCTGTCTTTCCCTCATTAAAAACATGCCTGAAGTGTTGCTCTGACCCATTCACTCATGTTAGAGTAATCTTTGAGTCTCTGGTGGTAGTTCTCGGGGTTGCTGAAACGCCTGCTCCCACCTATCCCGGCCTTTTCCACCCATCTCCTCCTCCGACCTTACGTACTCAGCCGAGAGCCTCGCCCTTGCAGAGCTCCCGTACCCCTCCTCACCCCATACAACTCCGGCTGAGTCCCAGGTGCAGTAATTATAACACACCAGCTGCAGCTGCGCGTCTTTTGTGGGATGTTTTTTCCGACTCCGTGCATGCTGCCATGACGCACAGTATGTGACGAACTGAAGGGGGAGTGTCAGAAAGAGTAGGAGGGTCTTAGAGAGGCACAGGCGAAAATCAAGGCGTCCAATACGGAAGTAAATTTCTTTAAGGTGGATTTGGATATATGACGGACTTTTAAAAGACTTAAGGTGACAATTTTATTGGAGTGTGCTATAGAAGGGTAATATGTGTGGCTGGAAGAAGCATAATATCCCCCCTTTAAATAAAACCACAAAAAAGCATTTAGGTTTATGTATATTTCTTAAACACATTTTCATTAATTTGTTTAATTTGCCCAACTTGAGTCAAATACAAACAATATTTATTACATCAGACTGTTCACCCTCTTCAGCTACATTTTAATTTAAACTGTTAACACACGGGTAAAACACACTGCTGCTGCAGAAAAGTTTATGACGCTGAAGGAAATGGAGCAAAATAAAACTTTAAGAGCATGAATGCTGCTGGACATAATTAGCCTCATAGATGACATCATGATCTACTTGTTTTGACAGATCATCAACACGTACTTATCCTTCACAATCTAACAACCTTACCACTAACTTATGTAACACACTAACGTAAAGTCTGCGTACGTATGAAAACAATAACAATAGACACGCATTTGTATTCTAAAAGGGATTTTTATCAGAAAAGACTATTTTCTGTTTTCATTTTAGTCATGGATAAATGCTAAAAATTAGGTAACATTTTGGTCCATCCACATTAAAGGGATATTCCACCCCTAAGTGAAATTTAGTCTCTTGCCATCTTTCCCAGAGTTAGATAATTGAGAAAAGGCATTTTGTAACCAGCCCAGTCATTCTCTTAATCTGGCTACAGTCAGTTTGCTTTAGCTTAGCATAAACAATGTAAGTGCATGGTAACAGCTAGCATTTCGTGTACAAAAGTCATGGAAATTACTCAATAACGATCCTAATTATTTCTGGTGATCTCAATAATCATATCAATTGCTAATTAAAATAATCTGTAACACGAAGGAATTGCAGGAGGCCATTTAGACTTGGGACTACATTACGACAAAGCACCGCTGCAATGGTGCGTTCACACCGCATACTTTGTCTGCGTCAGGCAACGCTCCCAACGCATCTAGTTTGACCCATGTACGTTGAGAATAAAGTGAGCGCTTGGGCGGGGCTTCCTCTGTCGCTAGTTAAGGAAATGGGAAATAATTACGTTGAGAAAAGATTTGATAACTTACCTGACATCCCGATCTCTTCAGCGATCTTCATCCAAGCAAGTTCCTTTACATTCCTGTCTTTATACAAAAACGAGGACGGATCATACAATTCTCTGCGATTGCAGACGGCTATAATGAACTTGTCTTCCATTGATAAAAAAACAATTTTTCCTGCTCCCGCTTCATTCAAGATACGTGTGGTGACGTTGCTACAGTGAGACGCTCTGATTGGTTGGCGCACTGCGTCAAGTCTGTCAAGTCTGTCAAAAGTGCAGCTAGCTGAACTTCTGCGTTGCTTGCGTTTGTTACGTTGCCGCTTGAAACGCAGGTAACGCTTAAAAAGTTGACGGAGCCAACGCACACAACGCACCCCAGAGACTGTGACGGAACTCTGACGGACTTAACCGTAGACTTTACATGTAATCTTGCCGCAACTGACGCTGACGTTTGGGGGGTTGTGAACGCACCATAAGGCGCCGCTGCAAGGCACAAGGACATGACGCAGCGCCTGCAAAAACCACCTAAAAGCGATTTACTCTTTGGAGTCTTTGAAGTATAAAAATACTGAGCAAATGTTCCATCTACCTTAATTACCTGCTCCAAGGACATCATATTTTCACCAGAGTTTGTTTGTCTGTCTGACTCAAAAAGTTGTTGGTGGATCTTGATGACATTTTCAGGAAATGTCTGTAATGCTACCAGAAACAAGTGATCCGAAAACTGCCACTACAGAAAATGTGATTTTGGTGAATAACTACTGAACTAATAAGGATATCAGTGTAAATCCAGCTGCAAAAGATGTTTTCATGGAGGGTTTGCGCTCTCCGAGTGCTTCTCTAGTCGTGTTTGAAACTGGGACATAAAAATTGGCTTCAGAAAATTTTGAAGTGGTTTTGAAGTGTAAAATGTGTAAGAACCAACTTAAAAATTTAATTGTTTTATGAACTAACCCATGCTTCATGTTTTGTTTTTTTTTGGAAACATTTCACACACGACTGTTTGAAGCATTGCTGCACAAATATCACTTGTTTCACAAATTGGTCGGTTGCCTCATAGGATTTGTTGACATGCAGAGAAACACCCTCGGCTTCTCTGTTTAGTAATAAAGGCCTTTAATTGAGCCTTCCTTTACTCTTTCTGCATTTTGTGATTTATTGCCTCACACGGAGGGAAAATGTTTAAACCCAACTCCTCTTTCTCCTGTTTTAAAATCTTGTAATTATTAGCTGAGAGGCAGTTGTCTTCTTTATAAATCTTTAATTTAAAAAAGAACTAGAAAAAGTTGCATTTCCTGCGAAAATGCAGTGTGAATGCTGTAAGCTGAATTTATTTGCAGAAAATGGCTGAAGTATTTGAAGTCAACTGTAGAAGACCTGCTGAAATGTAATAAACAGAATCAGCACAGAAAAGAAAAATTGTATGCCAACCCTACCACAAGGAAAAACTGTCACAACAAGCTAAAATGCCAGTGTTACCTAAAATCAGCTAAAATCCAAATATTATCCAAAACGCTAGTAGTAGCAGTTTGAGAAAGAGTAACATGTTGGTTAAAAAAACTTAATCTATTCAGTAAAATAAAAACAAGCTATAAAAGGAATATTACTGAAAATTATCTAAAATGCTAATGTTAGCTAAAATACTAGTGGTAGCATGTTGCCAAACACAAACCTGTTGGTTAACAATAATTCAATCCATTCAGTATAATAAAAATAAGTTTAAAGGGAAGTGTTAGCTAAAATTAGCTGAAATCCAAATGTTAGCTAAAATACTAGTGGTAGTATGTTGGCAAACACTAACATGGCTCTAAACATTAACAAAATCTATTCACCAAGGTAACCTTAGCTGTTAAGCCAAAATTACCTTAAATGTTGACACTAACTGAAATATTAGTGTTAGCTTAAATGCTACTGGTAGTATGTCGGCAAACATTATCATGTTCGTTACCTAACTTAATCCTTTTATTTATTTTAACATCTTCTTAAAATGCAAATATTAACGAACATTAGCTAAATTGCTAATGTTAGCTTAAATGTTAATTTTAGCTTAAATGCTAGAGCTAGCATGTTGGTAAACACCAACATGTTGGTTAACAGTACCTCAATCCATTCATTATGTTAATTCTAACTAAGTCAAAATGTGCTAAAATTCCATTGTTAGCTTGAATGAGCTTAATTGCTATGGTTAGTAAAATAACAATTGACAGCATGTTATCAAACATGAACATATAGGTTAACAATAACTCAACCCATTCACCCAAAAACCAAATGATAGCTAAAATTAGCTAAAATGCTAATGTTAGCTTAAATGCCACAGACAGCATGTTGGCAAACACTAACATAATAGTTACCATGAACTTAATCCTTTCAGTATGTTAAAATCTATCTCAAATGCAAATTTCAGCTAACATTAGGTGAAATGCTAATGTTAGCTTAAATGTTATTTTTAGCTTAAATGCTAGAAATAGCATGTTGGCAAACACTAACATGTTGGTTAACTGTATCTCAATCCATTCAGTATGTTAACTTTAGCTATTAAGTCAAAATTAGCTGAAGCGCTAATGTTAGCTAAAACACTAATGTTGGTTAAAATGCTAATGTTAGCTTAAATGCCACAGACAGCATGTTGGCAAACACTAACATAATAGTTACCATGAACTTAATCCTTTCAGTATGTTAAAATCTATCTCAAATGCAAATTTTAGCTAACATTGGGTTAAATGCTAATGTTAGCTTAAATGTTATTTTTAGCTTAAATGCTAGAAATAGCATGTTGGCAAACACTAACATGTTGGTTAACTGTATCTCAATCCATTCAGTATGTTAACTTTAGCTATTAAGTCAAAATTAGCTGAAGCGCTAATGTTAGCTAAAACACTAATGTTGGTTAAAATGCTAATGTTAGCTAAAATACCACAGATAGCATGTTGGCAAACACCAACATGTTGGTTACCAGTAACTCAATCCATTAATTATATTAATTTTAGCTGTTAAGTCAAAATGATCTAAAATCCCATTGTTAGCTTGAATTAGCTAAATTGCTATGGTTGATAAAAAAGCTATTGATAGCATGTTGGCAAACATAAACATATTGGTTAACAATAACACAACCCATTCAGTATGTTAAAATCAACCCAAAAACCAAATGATAGCTAAAATTCGCTAAAATGCTAATGTTAGCTAAAATGCTAATGTTAGCTAAAATGCTAATGTTAGCTAAAATTTCTAGCTAGCATGTTAGCAAACACTAACATGTTGGTTAACTGTATCTCAATCCATTCAGTATGTTAACTTTAGCTATTAAGTCAAAATTAACTAAAATGCTAACGTTAGCTTAAATGTGAGTGTTAGTATAATGCAGTGTTTCTCAAACTTTTTTTATCATTCCCCACTTTGGACAAAGGAGCATACACAAGCCTGCTTTTATCGCCCTAACAGAATGGTGACCACGCCTGATTATTAAAGTGTTTTATTTATTTAAATAGCCGAGTTAGTCTACAAGTTTTTAAGGGTATAAATTACTTGGAAAAAGGGGTTGCGCACTGGTATAAAACCGGCTCAGAAATATATGCTGTTAGTAGTTGCTACATGTAGAACTTCAGCTCACAGTTGGAGAAAATAAAAGTTGTAGTTTTATCAAATTTACAAAGCTTTCAAAAGTACAAAATAAGTAAAAAAATTATAAAATAAATAAAGAGCAAGATAGTCATCCCTGTATTTCCTCCATGGTTGACCGTGTGACTTCTCCGACTCTGAAACGTTCCCTGATCTTTTTAGATATTTGTACATTTTGTAGATGGAATCTCTGATAATGCGGCTATTTCAGCTTGTTTTGTTCTGCTGCGATATATTCCGACGTCAAACTCCCAGCCCGATGTTCCAGGTCCCGGTTCTGTTTACAATGATGATCACAATTGCTAATTTATTTGAGTGTGTTTAATTTTGTGAGAGGGGGGGGCTGGTTGATTTAATTTACAGTGCACTGAAACATTCACAACGACAGAATCTAGGGGGGAAAAACTATTTAAATCCCATTGATGTCACGCCCCACCTGCAATACCTCTGCGCCCCACTAGTGGGGCTCACCCCATAGTTTGAGAAACACTGGTATAATGAATAACAATAGCAAGTTAGCTAACAATATCTTACTCCATTTATAATGCCTATGATCAGTGTTGGGTGAAACGCGTTACAAAGTACCTAGTTACTGTAATGACATTACTATTTTTGTAACGTAGTAGTGTAACGCGTTACTGCGGCAAACACTGTAATGACATTACAATTACTTTCGAAAATATGATGTCGTTACTCGTTACATAACCTGTTCCACCCCACAGCCCCCGCCGCTGGGTCACTGTGGGGGAAGGGCGGGGAAATGTCCGAATTTAGTTGACCTGTGGTCACTGATTGCTAAATATGTCCTATCATTATAAACCTCAGAATCTCAGCTAAAGACTTATATAAATATTTTCTGTGACCTCCCAAACCAGAAAAAATAAAAAGCAATTAAAGGAACAGTTGTGCTATTTTGCTGTTTTTACATGAACACATTCAACCGAATCTGTCGGTCACTCTGCCGAACAGAACCAAGCAAACTTTGCCTTCCCTGAAAGCCAGCATCTCACAGATTCTAAAGCTGCAAATTTCATCACGCTACGTGCAAATTTCAGCAAATGAGCAGCAAAATAATCCCAAAAATACGTACAGCATTTGAAAAACTAGAGCATAAATTCTTTCTTACCTTTGTTTTTTCCTTCCTGAAAAAAATAATCCACTGTGATATGATTGTATTTCCAGAATAACTAAAATATCCAGTGTGCATTTGGAAAAGAAAAAGTAAAAAAAAACCTAATCCTTTGCCATTATTTTTTACATTTGATTCGAGGAGGCTCGACCTTGTCTGACATGCGCACTGTGAACTTTCCCCACGTAAACATTTGCTTTGTCCAATCTGCTTCAAAGTTCTGATGTCAGCGTGATTCTATAGGATCTTACGATTCTAACCATATGTCAATCATCCAAATCGGCCAATAGAAACTGGAGTTACGGGTCCGCGTAATTCTACAAACAGATATTTTGTTTATCTCGGGGACGATAGCTGTGACGCAGTTACACGCAAGTGATCAGGTGAGCAGGTGACGATTCAGATTCGATCGTTTTGTTTGCGTTCGAAAAATGGCGCTTCAAGAGAAGAGAATCTTCACTGACGAAGCCCTGGCGATTATTTAGAATGATAGTTCATCGGAGGTTTGTGTTGAAGACTCGTCATCAGAAGAGTAAAACCGAATTTTACCGGAGGGAGAGAGGTATGTCCCTACTAGCTAATGCTAATAGCTCTGTCAGCCATTTTATATAGATGTTTTCTTTCTTATTTGTGTTCTTAGATGTTTGGGTAGGCTATATACATTTTTTAAAACCGTGTGTGTGTATATATATATATATATATAAACTGTGTGTGTGTGTGTATATATATATATTTTATATATATATATATATATATATATATATATATATATATATAATGGATATTTGTGTAGATATGTGTACATAGATGTGTCTAAAATATATTTGTGGGTTGTATTTGTAGTTTATATATATATATATATATATATATATATATATATATATATTCTAACTCTTTTTCTGTCATAATATTCTTTTAGTCACCTCGGCATTAATTTCAGGTATGATGTTTTAGAACGATGCAAGAGTAGTGTAACTAGTAATGTAACTAAGTTGCTTTCCTAAAAAAGTAACTAAGTAATGTAAGGGATTACTTTTATGAGAAGTATTGAGTAATTTGTAATGGATTACTTTTTTTGAGTAACTTCCCCAACACTGCCTATGATTGTCTAAACATACAAGTCTGTGTAACTGCCATTTAAAAGTAATCACTGTTTTCCATGTGTTGGAACAGTAAAATGGTCGCTGTTGCCTGCCTAGTACCTATGAGACTGTATTGATCACCATATTTTACAGAGTAATCAAAAGTCCTGGTGAACTGATTTGTATTAAATCTACAAGTTGTTTGAGATATCTTACAATAACCCTGAAACCTCAGTTTTACAATGGAGGCCATAATGTATAGTAATTATCTTTTCTACCACAAGAGGGAGCTCCACCTAAAGCCATGAAAAGGCCTGCCATTTTTCGACCAATCACACGCAGGCTGTCGCTGGGGGAGACAGCCAGAGTGCAGCACCTCACTTTGTCTCCTCATTTCTCAGCCGTTTTAACAGGCAACGCAGCTTCCGAACTACTCTTAATAACTTAAGAACCGTAAGGTGTATCGACGTCACCAATGTACCGTTTTTATCGGAACGGATAGGGGAACGCTCTTAAACCACTCAATTTGTTGAAAATATAATATTACAGCCGTAAAATGACGTCAAATCTGTTGATAAATTTGATGGAAACATTAATCTGTCCTTCCTTGGTCCCGAACTACATCCTCTTACTCGGAGGCCTATCGAAATTATTCTTTCCCCGTAAGTATCAGCAGGCTTTGATGAAGAATCATGGTTCGTTTCGTGTGTGTACCTCAATCTGTCTAGGAGCAGTGATTTTGTAAAAATGAGCATGATTTTGCCATTTTTGAATCTGAACCGTTTTAGCGAAGAGCAGATTTACTACACTTAAACAACCAAAACTTATGGAGAAACGGTAACAGGTATTAAAAAAATTGTTCAATCATGAGCGTCATGAAGGTGTGAAGTTATATTGGCACAAGGCTCATGTTTCTGCGTCGCATCGTTTATGAGATATGACTTTACGAATATAGGTCAGAATCCAGCCGTCCTCTGAATTTTTGCTCAGTCCCAATGCATTCCAATGGTCCTTCCTGGGTGCCGCCACTTTGCTTCGGGTCGATTTGCCAAAAAACTGTAGCTGTTACATAAATTTTGGTAACATTTCCTGAATCAAAAATTGGAAATATAATAAAACACGATAGACTTTCAAAATAAATTAAGCACTTTATTTCAAAGTGCATGAACTCTGCACTCTCAGCAGTTCTGCGCTAAGACATGCGAGCTGAGCTCTTCTAAATGGGACAATCTGAGTTTGAGTTTGTTTTGATTAATTAATTTATTTATTTGACCTTCTGCCTTATTTGCATTTATGTTTACGTGTCTCTATCTTTAATCTGGACCCAAGAAAATCCTTCACTTCCAGACAACATAATATAATCTGGAGCGTTTCAGACACTTTAAAGTCAGTTGTGAATATATTCTGCATGTTGAGCTGACAAAATTGCGAACAAGTAATAAAAAGCATGATGAACGAAGGAAGATAATGTTCTGCAAAATCTGTTACTCAGTCGGATGAAATGTGACATGACATATATTTTAAATAAATATATATATATATATATGTGTGTGTGTGTGTGTGTGTGTGTACATGTATAGTTATACTTGTGTGGACCAACCTTTGACAGCCCACCAGCCTTGTGTGGACATTTGTAGTTGTGAGGACATTTTGCCTGGTCCCCACAATGTTTAACTAGCGATT
This sequence comes from Valencia hispanica, assembly GCA_963556495.2. Lineage (NCBI taxonomy): Eukaryota > Metazoa > Chordata > Actinopteri > Cyprinodontiformes > Valenciidae > Valencia > Valencia hispanica. Next base: position 44,533,954 of record OY747709.1, on the reverse strand, counting down.
AAACTCTACTAGTTAGGTTTAGAGGTATGGTGTGAATTAGGTTTAGGTTAAGGTTAGGGTTAGGCATAGTAAAATCAATGGAAGTCAATACAATGTCAACACAAGGATAGCAAGACGTGTGTGTGTGTTTTCCTACCCTTTCGACACCATAACATTGCTTCCCTGCAATAGCAAAAGACCCCACAATCATGCGTTGCATCACTGTCACATGACCAGACAAATACCCCACGGCCAACCCCTTCCTCTCCCTAAATACGTACACAAACAGCAACAAGATTGAAATAAACATCAGTACTGGTAATAATATCGGCCCTGTTTTACTTATTGGACCAATACCATTATGTTAATAAAATGACAAACATCGATTGATACCGCTGTAAATCCCGATATATTGTGCTTATCTTAAAAACAAGGTATCAAAGTTGAAACTGATGCATGTAACTTATTGAAAATGTACACATTTTGGGGTTTCATGCAAGGAGAGAATTTTAAAAGTTTTGTTTGGGTTTTTATTTGTTATTTTTTTTGGTCTTGCATGACCTTTAAAAGAAAAATTTCTTAATTAAGTTTTAGCTAAATTCCTAAAGCTTCAAATGATTTCAGTTTCAGCAAACTTAATGAGCCAGATGTTGTCATAGAAGGATTTTTATGTAAAATTGTATAAAAAATTCAGTGTTCGAATCCTGTGAGCATCAGTCAAATAAAATCAAACTTTATTTATAAAGCGTTTTCATACAACAATTCCAGCTCAAAGTGCTTTACAGAATTAAAATGACCCCATTCACATCCCTCCCCCACATAATTAAAAGCATGATCACAGTTGTACACCCCTTCCCCAGACCCAACTTTCATGCACGCACACACTTAAGAGCAGCATAAAAAAGAACATTGAGCTGAGTACAGATGACCCAGGTAAGTTAAGGAAAGGAAACGCTGTCAAAGGAGCCACCTGCACCGGCAGCAGCACATCAACAGCAGCAGCCAAGGCACCGACACAGGGTGCTCAGAGGAGGCAAAGCCGAGACCCCCACCTCCACCCAAACTCTCACCCAGGAGATCACCCAGGCAGCCACAGCTGACCACCGCTCCCGAGGCAGCGGGCTCCCATAGAAGGGAACACTGGAAGGAAGAGTAAAATAACAGGTTAAAATATTTAGATAAACAGTGGATAAATATAAGATTAAATAGTAAAACACTGATAAAATGTATTAAGTCAAACATGCAGAGCAATTAAACAGACTATAATAAATAGTAATCTGTTAAAAGCTCAGCTAAAAAGGTGAGTCTTGAGCCTGCTCTTAAAAACACGAACATTCCCTGCAGCCCTGAAGTCCTCCAGCAGCCTGTTCCAGAGGTGAGGGCCGTAGTGCTGGAAAGACGCCTCCTCATGAGTGTGCGTCCTGACTTTAGCCAGAGGAGCGCAGAGACCGCGAAGGGTCATATGGTAAAAGCAGTTCTGAAAGATAAGAAGACCCAAGACCATTAAGACACCCAAAAACCGTTAAAATAACCCTAAAATCGATCCTAAAACATGAGCCGATGAAAGGAATTTAAGAAAGGTATAATGTGCTCCCGCTTCCTGGTCTTCGTCAGGACACGTGCTGCTGAATTTTGTAGAAGTTGTAAACCAGAGATGCTCTTTTTGGGAAGACCAGAAAACAGGGCATTAGAGTAATCAATTCTACTGGTGAAGCATGCGTCAGTCACCATTGCTGGAAAAGATTATTAGGGAAATGTCTCCTTATAACAAGCTAAACAGACTCTTTTGTCTTTAGATGAGGAAATGTTGTCCATTATTTCTAAAGTAAGCTTCTAACGTGATTTTTCTTCCCCCATTTTCTTTTTATGACCTTTTACGAGTCATTAAAACTGAAAGGGTTGCTTGACCTCAAACAATAAGTAACAAGCAATTTATTTATAATGCAAGAAAATGCGAGGGGAGAGCTGCATGTTGACACAGTTGGGGCTCTGGGATCTTTCTGCATGGAGTTTGCATGTTCTCCTTGTGCATGTGGGGATTCTCTCTGGGTACTCCGGCTTCCTCCCACACTACATAAACATGACTGTTAGGTTAACAGGTCTCTTTAAATTACCATTAGCGTGCCTGACCTGTGTGACTTTGTGTTGCCCTGTGATGGACTGGTGACCTGTCCAGGCTGTACCCATACCACGCAATACTATATGCCAATGCAAACTTCACAGCAGAAACAAACATGTTTATAGCCTGGTTCAAAAAAACATTTTAGGTGTAATAGGTTTAGGTTTACTGTCATGACAACTCTGAAGGTGGTGAATTGTTTTATAACTTATCCGTTTAGATGTAAATTAAGCTTGTGCTTATTGGACAAAGATGGCTTGCTGTGGCTTGCTGTGGTAACAGACCGTTTAAGAAGTCTCCGCCCTATTTTTGACCAAGCAGACAACGCTGCTTGGTCAAAAATAGGTTGAAATGATCATATTTCTTCTTTACATATTGCTCATTAAAACTTGTTTTAGTTAACATTCACACAGTTTTAGTGAAAGTAATGGACCAACAAGGCTTCATGCTTTTATTTGACAAAATTATTGAATCTCCTTAGAAGGCAGAAGGATAGCAGAGTCACTTAACTACAGTTTTCCGGCTAAAAGCTCCCACTAACCTCTGTTAGCTTCGGTTAGCTCCGAGTTAGCTTGTAGCTACATCGGCTCAGAGTGTCAATCATCCGCCCCTACCCTCACAGCCCTACTCTCAGCTCCACCTCTTTCCCCATTTTTTGTATTTCCAGCCGTGATGAAAGGTGTGACGCAGCCAAGATGGTGCTGGTGGGAACCGCCCATTGGGGTTCAGTTCAGCTCTTCAGAAACCTACGGGTGACGTCACAGAGGCTCCGCCCATCTTATATATATAGTCTATGGTCAGGACAGACTAAGTTACCCCACCATATTAAATGATCACCTGACCAAAACCCTCTTTTCCACTAGCACCTGCTTGGCTCGGTTCAGTTCTTAATGTCAGAAGACTGTTGGTCATTGATTGTTTAGAGGGTGGCGTCACTCGTTGAGTCATGAAAACCCGCCATTTTTAAAAAACGTTTAACAGCAACCCTTCCAGATCTTAAGGAAAATAGAAACACTGAAACTACAATCGTGGTGCAGACATTTTTTTATTGCTTGGTGTGTGATGAAAAATCCAAAGGGAGCCAGACGGTAGTTTGTCACGTACAGAACAACTTTTCAGACTTCCTTGCTTTGACGACCCCACCTATATTGAGGTGGTACTCCATTTGTGAGGAAAACGACCTGAACCACGTTGTGTAGAGCCTTGAGTCGAGCAGGTAACGATGGAAAACACCCATATCTCAAGCTAAACCTTTAATGCTGTTGTATTACCAAGTTAATCACAGAACATGTTGGATTGCCCTACTGTTGATGCCGCTTCAAGCATTCTTCATGTTGAGGTGAGTAAGTCTTCATAAATGCAGACAGAGCATTAAGATCAACTAATGCCAGCATCAGGCCATTGCATGTGAGTTGCACTTTCAAAAATTACATAGGAGTTGTGAAAGAGTGCTACACCATTAGTCGCATAGAAATTAGGAATGCACGATATATTGGCAACAACATTGGTATCGGTCGATGTTAGTCATTTTTGTAACATATCAGTATCGGTCCGATAAGTAAAACTCGGCAGATATTAACAACTAACGTTTATTTTCATCTTGTTGCTCTTTGTGTTTCAGGAGAGGGAGAAGGAGGAGAGGGGATCGGCCACGTGGTTTTTGTTTGGTCATGTGACAGTGATAGTGATGCAGCGCAAGATTGTGGGGCTAAACCAGAGGAGCAATGTCGGTCGTGTGGTTATTTTACACGGTGTCCAAAGTGTAGGGAAATATATATAATATCTGTAAATATCAGTTACTGGCCATAACAGCAGTATTATATCAGCCCACACTTTCATATTAGTGCACCTCTAATAGAATTACAAAGTTAGATTGGAATTTATACACAAGGTGTGACAAGGGTATTAGTTATTATTTGGGTATTAGACAGGGGTTTTAGTTGTTACTCTCTAAACTATTGAGCTACTTTATATAAGTCAGCATAGGATAAAAGGCACAAAAAAATAACATAAAAAGAACAAAGAGCAGCATTAGAGCCTTTGCTAAAAAAGAAGTGTAATTTTATTCAATTAAAAGTAATGCAAAATGCACCCAAAAAGCATCTAAATATGCAGTGCTAATATAAACTTGATTTGTATGTGCCAGTATAATAGTTACAACTGTCTTTGTTGTGATGTTTTCAGCCACGTCTTTGATGGTCTTTAGCAGCAGCCTGGAACTGGAGATGGCTGACATGCCACCTTGTCTGCGCTGATTTCTTTGCTGTTGTTGTTTCACCGCCTATCAAAGAAACAAATACTAAAAACAATGTCAGACAAAGAAAAGTGAATGCCTGCAGTTTTATATTTTCCCACAACTTTTCCCCCAGGGCCTCCTGCCTTTAGGAATACCAGGTAAATAAAACATAAGTTGTATAACATATGCAGAACTCTTCTTCGTGTAAACTCAATGAAACGTGTATCTCAAACTCATCATATTAACAGAGTACAGTGCTAATGCAGCACACAGCTTGCACCTTGCTATTATTTTTATACATAATTGCCCAGTTGGCTTCAATTCAGCTCTTCAGAAACCTACGGGTGACGTCACAAAGGCTCCGTCCATCTTACGTACAGTCTTTGCTTTTAATCCAAATTTGTACCACAGCATCGGGGCCAACAGTGTTTTGTTGTTAAGATGGAAAGATGTCAGCCAGCATTTCTGATGCATCCAACTGTTTCTATGGAAATTGTTCAAAATAATAACAAGGCAGTCTCATACTTGTGGGTGTACATACCATGTGTGTACTTGAAGCTGCAAATAATCCATCCCGTTATCCAGGGGATGATCATCAGCAAGAAAAAAAACAGTGTTGTAACTGTTTCTTGGAGCTTAACTCTAACCCTTGCTTAGCTAGCTGCTTTAAAGCCCAGCTTCGAACTCGAAGCACACCACATTCCTCAGGAGGATGAAATTATCTGAATGTTTTTGACACTTTGAACCTCAAATTTAAGCGAAACAATATCCAAATATTTGACTTCATGTGCTTTTTGGATTTCCTTCTGATTGAAAACAGCACAAACATTATTATGAACTTAAAGTTTGATCATAAAAGACACCGAAACACTTTTGGATTAGTTAAAAAAACAAAGTAATTCATCAAAGCACTGCAAGAGCTTTTTCTGCTATTACCTTCTGCTGTGGCGTCTTTGCAACTGCATTATCGGTATACATCTAAAACTAAACAACTTCACAACTTTCAGGTAGTTCCCTAATTAACAAGATTAAGAACAGTGATCTTATATCAATACCAGTGACTCGACATTCTGTCTGTTTTATTAATTGAGCAAGAAAAATATTGTTTTTATGTCTCACGGTTGCGTTTGCATGTATTTTAAAACTTAAAGGATAAAGAGGAGAGTACATGTATTTAGCAGAAATACGTCCAGATACTTACTGCTGAAAAACAAAACCCCTATGATGACAATTATGATCATTTTATACCCACGTTTTACATATTTTATAAAGCATATTTTTTAATATCTTGCTTCCAGACATCTCTAAAAAGTGACTGAAAGTAGGCAAAGTCATGGTTATCATTTGAGCCTCCCTAAAATCAAAGGCAAGTTTGAGCCATTTTACCTCAGATTTCCATCCAGCTCCCTCATTAAAGGAAGGGCCAGCCGGATATCCGGACCACTGGCTGTGACGGGAAGCCAGGCCGGTTGAGATACCGTAAGACAACCAGAACATGATCTATCTTGAAGTGAGCCAGGATTTCAACATCTTGGTTCACTTCTGCTATTTCGCCGTAGATGACTGTGAAAAAACAACCCTGACGTGCGGAAGCAACTTGTGGTCACTACGCAGCAAGTATCACTGGCCAGATGTTGTGTAACGGCACGCCATCTCTTTGCACAACGTACGTTGGCTAAATTATTGGAGGAATATTTGTGCCTGAGTGAGTGGGGATTATTTCAGTGCAATCGCAGTGTCAGAGGATGCAGGGTGATGAAGAGCTCCAGCAAAACTTTTCAAATGAATATATGATTGACACCTGATAAAACTTGACTAAATGTTCCTATTATTCTGACTCAGCATGATGGTGTCTTAGCTGTTTCTTGTGCTAAAATAGTAAAAGATTTCATGTATCTCAAAAAAAGGTCTCATGGTATGACAACATTATGACCACCAGAAACGGTTTTATTCACACTTTTGTGATCAAATTCTCTTTGTTTGGTGATTATTACTTAAGGTAAGCAGAGGTAGAGGACACACTGACAGTATTCACTGAAAGTATTGATAGACTAAAAAAAGAAGCCGTCACTTATGATGACAGAATGGTTTTTAATTTCTTGCAGGTTTCTTTTGTAAACTGAAGAATAATCTAAAAAAAATATTGATAATGAGTTTTAGAGGTTTTCTTATTTGCAAAATGCATTTAATTTGTGTGAAGACTCGACATTTGTAACTTCTGCAATTCTCTCTGAAAAGCTGGGTGTCAGCTTTTTGGCCAAACTGTCTGATGGTGACCCATCTTTGTCTTATTAGAGGTTAAAGTTGATCACAGTTTTCTAGCTTTTATTAATCTTGCTTTTTGAGACCCGACTGCAAGTTCTTAATGTGGTTAAGATCTGGGAAGTTTCTTTGGCAGATTAAAATGTTCAGTGTTCTGGTCATTCAAACAGATTGACACCAAATTGTGCTTATTTTCACAAGTGGAGCACTACAACTTATAGTACTCCGCTTGATATATATGTGTGAGAAATCTTTATTATGAATTGCTGTGGGTTTTATTTTCCGATGTTATGGACACGGAGATGGAAAATAAAGGGGGAGAAAGAAAGAAGATGAAGAAGAGAGGTAATAAACAAAAAGTCAAGAGAGAGGGTGAGTTGAAAATACAAGAGAGGAAGGGGAACAAAGAAAACAAGAAAACATCGAAATCTGCCTCCATACCCACAGGACGGCAGAGGGGAGGTAAAAAAACAAAACAAAAACGAAAAAGGAACATCGAACAAACAAAACAAACATTGTGAACCAAGAACTACACAACCACATCACACAAAAATGGATATAAAAATACAAAAATGCCACTGAAAAGCTAATGATACCGATTAATCAAGATCTAGTAATGATAATCTCAGCCCAAGAATATATCTGTAAACACCAGAGACCCCACACCTATATGTGTGTGTGAGCATGCTGGTTCATAGAAGAGTGTTCGATAGCAGGTGTGAGCAGACATCGATCCGTCTCCTGGGAATCGACGCAGACATGAAGGAGATCGGAGTCAAGACGTCCAAAGGACCCCCAAAGCCCAGGCGGACCAGGGTGGGGCCGACCGCATCCCCCAAGAGAGGAGCAGAGGAGAACCCCAGGGGAACATCCAGCGGCTACTATGCAGGGGCCCGGGGGGCCAGCAGTGGCGAATTGTTTTTATTTACGGTAATGATGGAATTGTGGGAAGGTCCACTCCCTTGGGTAGGAAGCAACCCCACACATGGGCTTTATCGGGATGAATCACTGTTAGTGCAACACAGGATTCATGGTAGCTCTCATCATTTATTCTCTTGACAAATAATTTTCTATATGTCCTAAATAATTACAAGTATCATTTATCAGAAGAAACCCCTTTGCAGTAGTCCTTGGCTGTCAATCCTTGTAGTTACTGAAGGGGCTTCTTTGCTGCCCTTCTCGTCTTAAGGTTGCTGTCCAACACTCTTTAGTACTCTGCAAATAAAACATTCAAACCCACCTGCTGCCTCTGCTGAGAAAGCTCTGCACTGGTGGCAACACGATTCTATGGCACAGTCCTCAGAAGTTGATGATCCTGGCCGTTGTTGGACGCCTGGCTTTTGTTGGATGCCTGGCCATTGTTGGACGTCATAGGACATCAGGAAACCGGCTTCCCTGCAACTTAACTTCTTACCCCAGCTTTTAAAAGATCCAGAAATCTTCTCTGTCGGGTGTACTATCCTTAGCAGCAATTTTTGTACGTGTGAGCTTGCTATCAAAAAGCATTGATAGCTGTACATCTTTTTTTGCCTTCATAAGAAGACTATAATTTCACAAACATTTGTCTACTTATGTATGGAATCAGTCTGCTAAGTAGATGGAGGATTTCAGCTGGAGGCTTTTGGCTGATTCACTTGTGATGATGATGATGATACCATTAAACTGAAGATAGATTTTAAGCTAATGAAGCACTTTACAATGGATTATTAAGCGTCTGGTCACTCTGCACAATAACCTTAAAACAGGGTGACTGGTACTGCATATGCAATCATGCTGAGTAAAGGTGTCCCTCGGGGCTTTGTGCCAAGCACACTGTTGTTCATGCTGTTCACTCATGACTGACACAGAGAGGAAGTGTAACGCCTGGTAAGCTGATGCCTGAACAGCAGTCCGTCTCAAAATATGAGCAAAAATAACCGGGTGGTTGTTGATCTGCAGATGACCAGCCGTTGTTCATCAGCGGCTCTGAGGTGGAAAAAGACAAAGCCACCACTAGGCAAGGCAATTTTATCTGTGTAGCACACTTCCTTTCTTGCTTTACAATGATTAGAGGAAAAAGTAAAAACAGCAATAAAGCATAAAACACACACAGAGCATACGACACGTAAAAACATTACTCAAAAGCAGACATGAATTTAGGATAAAGAAAAATAGCAATAAAGCAAGAAGCACACACAAAACATATGATACATGAAAACATTACTCAAAGGCAGCTCTAAACAGGTGAGTTTTTAGCCTTGATTAAAAAGAACTCAGTGTTTCAGAAGCTTTGCAGTTGTTTGGAAGTTTGTTTCAGATTAGAGGAGCATTGAAACTGAAAGCAGCTTCTCTATGTTTGGTTCTAATTCTAGGGATGTTGAGTAGACTGGAATTAGAGGACCAGAGTGTTGTGGTGGGTTGGTATAGTAACAGCACATCTTCAACATACTTTGATGCTAAGCCATTCAAAGATTTATAAACTAGTAAAAGTATTCTGAAGTCTATTCTCTGAGCTACAGGGAGCCAGTGTAAGGACTTTAGAACTGGGGTGATGTGCTCTACTTTCCTGGTTCTAATGAGGAACACGAACAGCAGCGTTCTGGATCAGCTGCAGCTGTCTGATTGACTTTTTAGGCAGACCTGTGAGGACGCTGTTGCAGTAATCAATCTGACTAAAGATAAACGCATGGATGAGTTTTTTCAGGTCCTGTTGCGACATCAGTCCTTTAATCCTAGAAATGTTCTTCAGGAGATAGAAGGCTGACCTTGTTATTGCCTTTATGTGACTCTGGAGGTTCAGATCTGAGTCTATTACCACACCAAGATTTCGGCCCTGATCAGTAGTTTCTAGCTGTATTAACTGAAGCGCGTAATATCTCCAGCAATCTTACTTGGAGCACCAAAAACAGCTCAGTTGTGGAGTGTTCTCACCAACTGCATCACCACATGGTTCACGGACTGATCAGAGCAGGAGAAGAGCTTACTGCAGCGTGTCTTAAAAACAGCTGAAAATGTCATAGGGGGTACCCTCCATCCCATTCATAACTTTTTTATTTCACACTGTGTACATACAACCACTGCCATCATTAAGCACCCACCCCCATCCCTCTCTTTGACTGTTTGACCTGCAGGCACCAGGCAACAGGTTAAGCAGCATCAAAACACAAGACTCTGCACAAGCCGCTACCACCGCCCCCAGCTGTCAGAGTCACACACAGGTCCTGTGGCGTGACCTTAAACATGCCGCTCATTGTTGAAAACCCTCCAATGTGTCAGAATTAAAACAATTCCCTTAAAAATACAAATCAGCATATTAAAATTGCTTTTTGTTTTGCTGTTTGATAATAAAGTCGTTTGGTTATCCAAAGCCACACTTGTGGATGTATTTTAGGGAATTAAACACATTGCTTCAATTTGGAAAAATAAAAAAGAATCACCAAATATAATGTATCAGGTAAATACTTGTGGACTTTCCTTGTTCATCATTGGGCAGAATTTACCTGAAGGTGCCACGTTCTTCTGTTTGAACAATTATATGCAGGTATAAAGGAAGTTCCAGCCATTGGCAATGTATTGGTACACATAAACAACATTTCTCTACGTATCCCAGTTTTAAAGCTATGGTCCAGTATGCTTTCGGTACGCCTCAATCAAGAAAAATAACTTTAAATGGGTTTTTTTTGTTTATTTGTTTTCTTTGGTCAGCAACAATGATTCTTTTTCAGTTTCTGAAATTATTTGATTTTATTGTGATCTATAACAACTGGAAAGTATACAACTGACTGGAGATTTGGATAAACTAGTATAAGCAGGCATAGACATTTTCTGTTTATTTATTTAATTTAACCTTTATTTTACCAGAAATTATCCCACTGAGATTCTAAATCTTTTTTTTTTCAATGGACTCCTGGTCAAGACAGCAGCTAAAACAGTTCCAAATAAAAAAAAAAATACAATAAAAAGCAGACAACATAGTACAAGGAAAGACAGTTTGCAAATTTAACATCATCTCAATATGATTAGCAGCAACGCTCAGTAACAACAATGCCTGAATGGATAGGTTATACAACAATGGTCACGTGGCTTTAGTCTGATTTAATATCATACAGTGAGAAATAAAAGGTTATGTGTTATTTTATTATTTATATATAAATATCTGGTTTCATCTGTACTTTTTAAGGGCACTGTAAAACGTTTGGTGCGCATTATAAAAATCTCAGGAACCTCTTGTAAAATGTATGTGAAAGGTTAGATCTGAGTGGTTCGTATGCACAGCATAAATTAAATATTTGATTGTACATCTAAGCAAGTAAATACAAATGTTACTCATTTAAATGCGTAGATCAAACAGTTGATGTTTTTCCTTGAATCCTTCCCCTGCTACGTGAAAAACAGAGCGTCTTTCAAGGTGCAGCTTAATGATCAATAGTGAAAGTTCAGCCCACTGCTATGTTCCTCAAAGCTCTGCCTCCAAAACTTTCCTAGATTACCAGACATCGGACTTCTTGTGCCAATCAGGCCCACATCCCGTTTTATTTTGGCAACCGGGTTCTCAATTTGTGAATATTATGGAAGTGAGAATGTTTTCCTCTGCTATTCTGATCATTTTCAAGAAACGCTTCCTCCAGCAGCAAAGCCTGGGAAGGAAAATCGATGCTACCTGGATGTTTTTATCATGAATTATTGTTTCTTTTCTTAAAACCAAAGGAAGTTGTTTATAAATATTCAGATTGAAGAGGCATTTTGTAATCTAATACCTTCTCCAGAAAGAACTGTGTGCAGATTATTCGCATCTGATTTTGTGATTACATAATCAGAGCCTGAGAAAAAATATATCTTTAAAAACATTGCAGACATTTGCAGCAGTCAAGTGTTTCTGTTTTTTTTTTTGTTTTGTTTTTTGCTGTGTCCTTATGAAATCACAGAACAAAATTATAAAACACTTATAAGTGATGTTAAGAATTAGACATGTACAGATTACTCAACAGGAAGCAGGGTGTGTTAATGCGAGTGGCAACAATGAAAATATGTCACCACCCACACTTGTTTAAACTATGTGGCCATCCTCACGTTCACTGCATCTCCTCCTCCAAGCTCCGAGCTGGTTCAGGCCAGAACTGGCGTGCGTGTGGTGCATCAGGAAATCAAACTCACAGTCGTCACATGAAGCGCATCTATTGGCCTGCCTTATTTTCTACCGCTGCTTGGAGTCAAAAACATCAACACCAAACCAAAAGAACACAGTGATGACATCTGCGGTGAGAAAAAGGGAGGTCAACCAAACTTTGTTTACATGCATGTCGACGTCAAACGTCATCGATGTGCCGTGCGCTCGAAACGGGGAAGCACCAGCTCCAATCTGTCAGTATTTACGTTCTGACCTACATGCATGAACTTAGTTTGTCACAAGCGATAGTATATGCCACAGCGATGTGTGTGCGTGTCTGCGTGCGTGTGTGACGGTTGGTCCTCAAAGCAGCAACCAGAGGGGGGGCAGGAACAGGAACAGGAACTGTTCACGAGTGAATGTCTCAACAGACGTAAAGCAAAGACATCAGAATCTGAGGCTGCAGTCTGATGAGAACAGCACAGTGCTTTTCCATTGAAGTTCGAAAAAACAGCCTGGCTGCTTGTTTAGCAGAAAAAAAATGTTTCCCGTGACTGAGACCTTATCATATCGCAGTTTTAATCACGGTGCATTTATGCTGAGGCAGCATGGCTAGCTTGGACCGTCTTCAGACTGTTATGTAGTTATTTGTTGGGATCAGTACACCAAGCTTCCTGAAACCTCTGAGGAGGAGGGAAATATATTTCAGGCCTGTAAAGCCAACAATCGCACAAAATTTGTGATTTCTTAATATGACGTCAATAAATAATCAAATCTAAATAAGTGATGTACAGATTTGCACTATGTGACAGACATAAAGTAGCTCCTTCTTTACTCTGAAGGAACAACAAGTTGCCTTCAGAAGTCCTCTAGCAGGCAGAGTAAGCCTGTGTAGAATACAAACTGAGCATAAATCCAGCTGTTCTGTGGACTCAGACGTTTGTGATTAGCAAATAAACAGCATCATGAACACTAAGAAACGCAGCAGACAGCTCAGGGATTACAGGTGTGGAAGGGTTTAAAGAAGGGTTAGGTTGGAAAACAATGGCACAATTGTAACCCTGCAAAGACATGACTGCCTACCTCAGGTGACAGGCCGCGTAAGGAGAGCATTAATCAGAGAAGCAGCCAAGACGCCCATGGTAGCTCTGGAGGAGCTGCAGAGATCCTGAGCTTGGTGAGAGAATCTGCTGACTGGGCAATTATTAGTTGTGCACTCCACAAACCTGTAAGAGTGGCTCAAAGAACAGCTTTAATGAAAGAAAGCAGTAAGAGATCATGGTTGCAGTTTTACACAAGCCTTGCATGGGACGCAGCAAACACATGGAAGAAGTTGCCCTCATAAGATGAGCCTGAAGTCAAGTTTTTTGAATCTGGTCAGAGTTGATGTCAAGGTCGATGGCGCTACATACAGAGAACCCCTAGAAGCAAAAGACAACAACCCTGAACACCTGACCAGAGGTAAGTGGTGTAGCTCCAAGTTGATTTATATGGTAAGACTGGCCTAGTCAAAGTCCAGATGTAAATCTTATTGAGAATTTGTGGCAAGACTCGAAAACAGTTGTTGACAGAAGAAAACAAAAACATTCAGTCTCTGGATGTTTAAAGGTGGTAGACATACCACAAAAGAGGTACAGCTAAAATTGCCGCACAGTCGTCCTAAAAGATAATCGACCAGGGGAGCCGAATACAAATGCAGGCCACACTTTTCAGATTTTTATTTGCACCACGTTTCCTTTTCCTTCTATTTTTATAGTTTTGCATGACTTTGTGTTCCCAATAAACTACACTGAATGTGAGGAACTTTAAAGAAGTTCAGGGGGTTAATGAGGGTTTTGGAAGGCAAATTGTCAGACATGACAGACAGAAAAAGATAGGGTGTCTCAATCAGTGATCTTAAGTCATGCAGGGAAGTGGGTTTTATTAACTCTGGACACATAATAACCTCCATTTTCCTCGTTTTCAGGCTGTAAGCTCCTTATATCCAACTCTCCCTCAAGGTGAAAAACATGTTTTCATGCAAATATTTAAAGGTAAAATAATCAGCAGCAGCCACATTTGTATGATACCCGAGTAAACCCAGTCAGTACTTGTCAGCGCCCATTTATGACAGAAAACAGCCTCTCAAGTCACTTGCTTTTTGAAAAGGGAAGAAAGGCATTTAGAGACATGGTATTCCTGAACCCCTGTTTTATCGAGCGATCCATTGTACGGCAAGCGCTGCGTGTGTTGACTCAGACTTTGCACAGTCACACTTGGAAAGACCTGACTCTCCTCAATTTCAGGAATTTCCTGATCCCCGCAGGCCTCCTGGAGAAAATCGTCTGCAGGCTACAGCCATGGTCCCTCCCTCTCTCTCCTGCCCTCCCCACTCACAGCTGGCCTGCTATTGGGAAGTTCCAGGTTAATAGCTAAACTGAGGACACATGCTGGAAGAGTGAGCAGGGCAGGGCATATGTACTTTTTGGACTGTTTAAGATTGTAGACTCAGCACTGTTCTGTGCTAGTCTGAGAGAAGAGACTCCTCACATTGTCTCAGTGTGGACTTTTCCACAAATCTGCCATATTTTAGTTAACAAAAAACATTCATTTTGTATGGTATGCCGTTTAATATGTCACCTAAATTGTTTACATTTACAAAAATAATAATACTCTTAACCACAACTAACATGAGTCATTGCAGCCCCGTCACATCAGACTTTAGTTTCACTAAAAAACAACTGTGGCTTTGAAAGGACTTCCGGCCCCTGGCTACACCTTGATTGTAGTTTTCCTACAGCAGCTTGTTCTGTCTTGTTGGAGGGCTTGACGTCAGAAGAACGCTGCTGGGAGTGCTATTACTCACTCTGCTCGAGTTGCATTCTTGAACAGCACGTACCAGCGCATCCTTCTTCTTTCCCAAACAGGAAGCTCTCGCCAAGACGGTTGACAAATCATCTGTGCTACACCCCAATGCGGTGGAGTTTCCTCAAGCAGACGCAGAAGCCTGCCTCTGGACAAATTCATCTTATTTTTTTTATATTATTTTCTATTCCAAAGTTCACTCCCACCCACCCCCTCGTTTTTACACCAAGTAGTGAACATCAGCCTTACATGTGTTTGTATAAAACATAGATCATGGGGGGGGGGGTGTTTATCTGTGACACCTGTTTCAAGAGCGGCCAGAATAAATATTGAAATTTAAAGTCCAGGTTTTAAAAAAGCAAGGTCATTTTTATTTAAATAATTAAAAAAAGAAACTGTATGAATACCAGAAATTAGAGGAAAGTGTTACAGGCCGGCTAACATTTTGACTCATGCTAAAATAAAGACATTTTCTTACTGCAAAACACAAGATTGTTGTGCAAACATGTGAAAACAGGAAAGAGTCAAAAACACAGACTTTATTAATGACAGCAGGAGGTGGTTCTTACAGTTTAATAGAGTCACCATGTGGTGATTTCAAAACATTACATCCTGACCTTTAGTAAGTATCTAAGGCGATGGCGCCCCCAGATGGAGCCAGTAGTTTGTATACTTTTGGTCTGAGTTTAACTTTTTTAATTAATTTATTTATTTATTTTTACTTTTTAAAAGAGCTGAGTAGAGAACCCAAACATTGTACTCAAGTAAGAGTAGTACTACTTCAACATAGTTTTACTCAATTAAAAAGTCCATGAAATTACTCAAGAGTAAAAAAGTATTTGGTAAAAAGGCTACAATGAGTAACTGATTATAACATCTGATTTATTTTAAAATAATGTCATCAGACAAAAAATACAAAGTTATGTGCAAATTCTGGTATTTGAAAGACTAAAAAGGAAAAAAATGAACACAAACAAATCACATAATTACAAAATAACACATTTTAAGCAGTAGAAACACTTTTCAAGATATATTTTTTTCAATAATAAACTTGTGAAACTAATAGTTACAATAAGTAATGTATATGTGTATATGTAAGTACTTCAAATGGAGTAACTTAACGAAAGTAGTTAAATGCAGGACGTTTACTATATCTTTGCTTGACCCCCAAATGGCACAACAGACTCAGCTGATAGAAAATAACAATAGAACAACAAAGCTTGTGTACGAACAAGATGTGTCACTTTAACATAAATTGTAGGTTTGTCTTTGTGTCATGTGTTTTTGGTTAAAACATATTTGTTTCCACTCAGCGAAGTTGCTTACAGGGATTAGAGTATCAGAAATCTTACTCAAGTAAGAGTAGCGATACTTCCTGACAACATTAATCAAGCTAAAGTAAAAAGTACGGTGTAGTAAAACTACTTTTAAAAGTAAATTTTTTCCAAAAAGTTACTCAAGTAAATGTAACCAAGTATAACTATTATAATTAAATATAAATATTTTTACTACCCACCTCTGATTATTAATGACATAGCACACATAGAGAACATACACATATGCGCAAGAACAAACAAATATGGATGAAAAGATTATGAATAAGAAGATTACAGGGCCACATTTTCAGGGAACAAACACAAAACAAACAGACATATGAATTGTTTAGCTTTTCAAGACCAGGGAAACATCACATAAGTATAATTTCAGAACTTTCGGTCCTCTTATAACTTTTAAGGATTTGACATAAAAATGAAATTTATTTTTAAAAGAAGAAAAATTTGGGGGACACTTTTGTACTTTGTTCCTGTGAATAAAGAATGCGGCAAGACATATAACATTAATACAGAGCTCTTCTTTTTTGTCATTCAGAAAAAATAAACAAAAGGTTGTGTTTACTCATGAAAGGGAGACTGATAAGAATTTACCAACCTACCAAGTCCTCAACTCTATCCAGAAGATGTTTACAGTTTCAAAATAGAAGAATAGGTGGTCGATTGTTTCAATATCATTTACATTATCATCCATATTA